>CM060691.1:131275760-132479685 GCA_030686995.1 Artemisia argyi
ATAATCACGGTGAACCGGATACCCGGACAGTAGTACCCAACAGAAATCATCCTGGGACGAGTGACATGGCTGAGTTCCTTCATGATATGTGTCCGAACGGGCCAACTCAAGAAAATATTGGCGAGACTAGTAACGAACCAACTCAAGCAACGACACTTCCTCAAGGTAACGAGTTTGAAGCGTTACTTGAAACTGCCAACGACCCACTATGCCCGGGCTATAAATGGATGTCTTCACTGGACTTTATGGCAAAGTTTACGAACATTAAGGTCAAAGGTAAAATGAGTGACACCACATTTAACGAAACACTAAAATTTCTCCGTGAATGTTTCCCACCCGTTCTAGGATACAAAATCCCATCTTCATACTATGAAATAAAGAAGACATATAAAACGATCGGGTTTTGATACGAATCCATACATGCTTGTGTAAATGATTGTTTTTTATATCGGGGGGTGGGTAACGAAGATTTGCAGAATTGTCCCATCTGCAATGCTAGTAGATGGAAAGACAAGAACACATCGGGGAAGAAAGTTCCTAACAAGGTGTTGCGTTACTTTCCTATCATTCCTAGACTACAACGTTTATACAAGTCTAAACACACTGCAAAACATATGACTTGGCATGCTTCTGGGCAGTCTACAGAGAATGGTAAGATGCAACACCCGGTTAATGGTCAAGCATGGAAGAAATTTGACATCCAGTATATGAAAGAATTTGCTTATGAAAAAAAAACGTCTGATTAGGGTTGGCTGCTAATGGTTTCAATCCGTACGGAAACCTTAGTCAGTCTTACAGCATGTGGCCGGTAATATTAACAACATACAATATGCCTCCCTGGATATGTATGAGAGAGACTTCTCTTATGTGGACGTGGTTAATTCCGGGCCCTAAATCACCCAGGAAGGACATAGATATTTACTTGAGGCCTTTGATCAAAGACCTTAAGACTTTATGGAAAGATGGGGTTATGACTACAGACGTTGTTATAGGCGAAGAATTCTGTATGAAAGCAGCGCTTTTATAGACTATCAATGACTTTCCCGCTCGAAGTAGTTTGTCTGGGTGAAGTGGGCAAGGTTACAGGGCATGTCCGACCTGTAATATAGAGACTCCATCTATGCGCGTGTTAAACAAAACCGCTTATGTTGGTCACAAAAGATTCTTAAAAGCCACAATAGATGGCGGAAGAACAAAAGGGCATTCTATACTCAACTCGATGATAGACCACCTCCTAAAGAATATACCAGTCATGACATCTTGACTCAACTTGGGAGATTGCCTATACGTATCCCGGGGAAACATCCAAGTTTTGGGGGTGCGAATTAAAAACGTGATCCTGACCGCGAATTGAATTGGACCAAAGTATCTATTTTCTACGAGCTAAAGTATTGGTCTTTTCTTACACTAAAACACAATTTAGATGTCATGCATATCGAAAAAAATGTATGTGAAGTGTGTTGGGTACTTTGTTAATGAATGACAAATCAAAAGACACCAACAAGGCAAGACAAGACTTACAGAATTTGAATATTCGTGATGCTTTGTGGCTCGTCAACAAAGGCGGTGGGAAGTGCTCTAAGCCTCATCCCACGCACTCTTTCACAACTGAAGAAAGAAAACTTTTTTGTCAATTCATCAAAGGTACGCGTTTTATTTCAGAATTTATTTGTTCCAATTCAATTCGCGTATTCATTTCGATGACTTATTCTAATATCATATTTTTTTTGTCAATTCATCAAAGGTGTTAAACTACCCGATGGGTTCGGATCTAACTTCAAGCATAATGTGACGGACAATGATAACAACATAACAGGCTTGAAGGCTCATGACTGTCATATCATGATGCAGCGGTTACTTCCTGCTGGACTTCAAAATTACTTGAAGGACCAAACCACCGCAACACCAATAATCGAGCTTTGTTCATTCTTTAAACAAATATGTGCTCGAACTTTGATGGAGGATGACATGTTGAAAGCTAAAGAACAGCTCATCAATATATCGTGCAGTTTCGAGCAAATCTATCCTCCAGCTTTTTTTGACATTATGATTCACTTGGTTCTTCATCTACTCGAAGAGGCTATTGAAGACGGGCCTGTTTACATGAGGTGGATGTATCCATTTGAAAGGTATATGAAAAAGCTCAAAAATTATGTCAGAAATAAAGCTAAGCCTGAAGGTTCAATAGCGGAGGGTTATATTGTTGATGAAGCATTAACTTTCTATTCACATTATTTTCGAGGTGTTGAGACGAGATTTAATCATCCTGACCAGAATGAGGACGGTCCAAGCACAATAAGTCAATTTCAAGTGTTTCGATCAGCCTGTAAACTGAATGGTAAAAAATCATTAATTCGGCTTGAACCGGATGCAATGCAGAAAGTAGTATGGTATGTACTACCCAACAGTCATGAAATCGACCCGTACATGAACGAGTACAAGAGGTACTTGTTTTATTTCAAAATTTGTTTTACTTAAGTTATTATTCGACGACTTATCTAATATCATGAAAAATTACAGGGCATTTCCTGACAATGACATACAAGAAGGATTTCCTCGCTGGTTTGGGAACAAGGTAGACTTATTGTATGTATTACCCTATAAAAAAAATGACTATTACTCATCTATATCTATTCTCAACTTCTTTTCATAGATTCGTGAATTAAAGGTAAAGAACGACCCAAGTTGTACTACCGAGTTATTCGCTTTGGCTTGTGGACCATCATGTACTGCAGTCTCAGTCAACTCTTGCATAGTCAATGGTGTGAAGTTTATCGTACACGACCGTGATTTATGTCGTTCAACCCAAAACAGCAGAGTTTCTACTCCTAATCCTAGCGGAGGAATGTATTATGGCCAGCTTGAAGAAATTCTTGAGTTATTGTATATTCCGTTCAATGTTGTGTTGTTCAAAATCAAATGGTTCAACACTAATAACGATGGTCGCATAAAACGTTGTACCTATAGAAACAAAATTACACAAATTATGACAGATCGTGTATCGTTTGAAAGTGAGCCATACATTCTTGCAACACAAGTCTTTTACCTTGATTTCCCAGGTAAACGTGGTAATTTCAAGGTCGTCCAAGATTCTTATCATTGAAAGATTTGGAACCCGGATATCATCGTGGTAGAGGACAATCAGGATGTTATACATGACAACACCTCATCACATGTCACATTGTCTGCTGAGTTGGATAAGTTGAATTATATCACCATAGATATAGATGTTGAGCCAGCGGAAGTTGAGGCACTACCACAACCAATTATCACTAATGTCGACGATGACGATGATATTGATTATGATGACCACGCTCCTAATGATTTAGCATCTGATGGTGAAGATCACGACCACGTCGATCGTGAAGATGAAGCCGACACTAGTAATGAGGGTTTTTATCTTAGAGATGAGGGAGATTGATCTCAAATTGTAATTTGTTAAACGATATTTATTTGAATGAAATTGTTATCGATTTGTTAAATGTGTTTATTTATTTGATTATCTATTATTTTTTTTAATAAATTGTTATTTATTTGATTATTTATATACATATGTGTATATGTGTTTCTTCACTAATTATATGTCTTGTACTAGTTCATTTTACAGATATGGCAGATGTTGTAGCTAGGAGCCACGGTGGCGATGGAGGTAGTGAGCCACCCCATGATCCGAGGAGGATAGGCACTAATTGTCAGCGTAAGAATTTCTCGATTATTTTAATTAACTTGATCATTATTTGAAATTGATAACATGTTATTTTATGTCATCATCACTTGAATTTGATTACTTGTAGGCTATAAATCCCGACCTCCCAAGCCTCGCAAGCCTGATGCCAAAATTGGGAAAGGCAGGAAGGTGGTGCGTGGTCCCACAAAGAACACGCAACTCCACAATGAGAGGAGAGATATTGGTCGTCCGATAAGGATCAGATTCCAGAAGAACCTCAAAGGGTATTGGGAGCATGTGGGCTTCCACGCTTCGTGGTTCTCCAACTTGGTCGGGGAGTTGTTACGGGATTCAATTCCCATGCATTTCGATTCCTGGGCAGATGTTCCCGCTACCTCCAAGGCGCACATCGACGACCAGCTCCACGTAAGTTTTTTTTTATCTTTTATTTATTTAATAATTGTGTTTATTTATTTTAAATGTGTTATTTATTTAAATTTGAATATATATATATATATATATATATATATATATATATATATATATATATATATATATATATATTAAATTTTATTGCAGCATTTCTTCGATCTCGGCGAGCACCTTGTCGGTCCTAAAGGAAAGGATATTGCAGATAGTATCGAAGGTTATCTCCAAAAGCGATACGACGACAACAAGTACAAATTCAAAAAGAAGAAATTTACTGAGCAAGGTGGGTTTGAGAAGCTGGAAGAGATCAAGGGAAAGCGTCCGGATTACATGCTGCCTGACGATTGGGAAAAATATGTAAATTTCTCGATCCACACTTTATTATTATTATTATTATTATTATTATTATTATTATTATTATTATTATTATTATTATTATTATTATTATTATTATTATTATTATTATTATTATTATTATTATAATAATAATAATAATAATAATAATAATAATAATAATAATAATAATAATAATAATAATAATAATAATACTCCCTCCGTCTCATTTTATAAGTCCATTTTGTTAATTTGGGTTGTCCCAAATTATATGTCCACTTTTAATTTCAACCAATGAGAATGCTTGTAAGTGGGTGAGAATAAATTTTTATTGGTTAGTATTGTAAGGGCCCCACTTTTTTTAAACTTTGTAAAATATGAAAGTGGACTTATAATTTGGGACGGAGAGAGTAATAATAATAATAATAATAATAATAATAATAATAATAATAATAATAATAATAATAATAATAATAATAATAATAATAATAATAATAATAATAATAATAATAATAATAATAATAATTCATTTACATAATATTTTTTTATTATTTATAATAAGCAGGTGACGCACTGGTCAAGCCCGAAGAATTTGAAGAAAGCGAAGACCAACAGGCAGAACCGGCTCAAGAATCCGAGTGCTAGTCTTCATGGGTCGCATTCATTAGCTATTATACGCGATAACTTTGTAAGACACTTTTTAATTATTTTATTTATTTATATAGTGTTGGGTGAGTCGTTATTGATTTTATTTATAAACAGTTGAGAGAACCCACCGACTCCGTGGATGGCAGAGACTTGATCGCGCTTTATAGACACAACCATATGAGAGGCGACGTCTGGGAGTCTGCAGTGTCCGAGGCTAGATATGTAAGTATAATTTATTTCCAAAAACTCACACACATTAATGCAATATAATAAATCACGACTTATATATTAGTTTTCTTGTTTTTTTGTAACTAAACAGAATAAGATGATACGGATGCGGACAGATAGCACCTCCGAGGGGACGACTATGTCTGACCTCGATATTATCCGCAACGTGATCGGCGGCAAGCAGCGAGGTCACGTTCCTGGCGTAGGTCCAGTCTTACCCCGCAGTGGTAATCAGACGACCCTCAGCGCCGCACAAGCTCGTGATCAAGCCTCCACATCCTCGCTCCATGAAACTGTTTAGAAGCAGTCCTAGGAGCTCTCCAGCCAAAGGACATTGCTTGATGGGATTTTGGAGTGGGCGCGGAATCAGCCCGATTTCCCCCAGCAGCTAGCGACTCAGGCGGGGACATTGACTCAGGCGGGGACGTCGGGATCATAGGAGGCTTCACAAGGTGAGTCTACAGGTACCCAGGAGGGTGGTGGGGGCAGTGGGGGGACTCAGGAGTAGCGTATGGGTTGTTTGGGTTGGTTTATGTGTCGTTGTAGTGGTTATGGACAACTTTATGGATATTTGATGGATTATTATGTGTTTATTTGGATTATGTGTTAGGATTCCCGCTAAATGGATTACACGTATAGTTTTGGACCATTTGCGGATGACTAGGTTAAGTATACTTTTGTAGAACCATTTGCGGATAATCATGTGATCACGGTTTTTGAACCGTTTTGGCGATATTGTAGCATTTTGTTATATGATATTATGTTTAGAGATTTGGCGATGTTGTAGTGGATTTGAGTACATACAGGTTACAGGTTATTGTTTGGATTTTTTCCGGAATAATTCCGAAAAAAATCTGGAAATTACCCATTTTGCAGCAATATGCTGCAAAATGGGTCAGACGCTTTTGGCGGGGACATGTCCCCGTCAAAAGTGTGTTCAAGTGATAGCTAGTAGATACTTTTGGCGGGGACATGTCCCCGCCTAAAACCTAAGTCCTTTTGGTGTATATTTACTTTTGGCGGGGACATGTCCCCGCTAAAAAACTGATTCATTTTTATGAATACTCACTTTTGGCAGGGACTTGTCCCCGCTAAAAGTATTGCCACGCTGGCAATGTTTGACCAGACCAAGTTGTCCAGGCAGGTGGCGTGGGTCCCACACGTCACCACTAAAAAGCACACATGTCCCCGCCGAAAGTAATCAGCGAAGAGGTGTTGGCGGGGGCGCTTTCGGCGGGGACATGCCCCCGCCAAAAGGTATTAGCAGGGACAAGTTCCCGCCGAAAGACTAAAAAAGTCCCAGCTAAAAGTGGTGGATGTTGTAGTGCTATATATATGCTTATCTATAACAATCACCTAAATATGTAAACAAAGAAAATAGTTGGTATCCCAATCTTTGGTTCTATTTATCTAAGTATGCATGATCTTGTGTGATTTTCATGGTACCTGCGCATGATACCTAAATTAAGAAAAAAAGAAGACCAACTTAATTACAAAGATCTAAAAGATGTGTGAATTATCTCCAAAATGTTTCAAAAGAAAATTTACATTCCGCTACCAACAATCCAAGATTTAAAAGATGTGTGAATCATCTTCAAATGTACATACTAAATGTGATTTGGCCAGTTTATATAGGCAAGAATTAGGTTAAATAATTAATTTTTTTCTTGCAACCTTTCGCAACTCTTGCACTTCATCTAACCGACTTTTAATTCTATACAAAATGCCTTGTGATCAATTCGGACAACCCCTGCACTTCATCTCCTTTCAAGATTTTATAGTTACTACGAGGCTACATTGAATTCCGAGCATTAGCTATCTTGTACTCTATGCAATCTTGACGCCTACACAATAAATTAGAGGGCCTAATCTGATAGTTATAGATTTAAGCTCGCACGGGTAACGGGCTAAATTGGCTCGAGCCTGAATGGGCACGGGCAAAATGGGCTTGAGCCCGAATGAGCACGGGCCAACGGGCTCGAGCCCGAACGGTTTAAAACTCCTAGCTATCACTTTTGCCTTTTAATGATGTTAACAATTATTTTAGGGTACCAGCCGTTGTAATGCGCGGATACTCTACTATTAAGTATAATGATGCGTAGGGATTGCACCAGGCTTTACCTCTCATGGGATCTTGAGAAGCTTACAACCCCCACCAGGCAATGTACCTGATTGATGTAGTATAGTATAATGACAAGTACCGGGGGATTGATCGTTCAGCTAGGAATAGTGTCGCTAGGATTAGAAAACCTAAATACTAGATCTAGAGATGAGGGATGATTCTTTTAGTATTTTTATATTTTTTAAAAAGCAAGTAAAAATCTCGGTTTTAAAGGATTTGGATGGAATTAGTTGCTAGTCAACTAATCCAATACTAAAGATGCAATCAAAATAAAATACTAAAAACGAAAGTAAAACTAAATTAAACTAAGGTTGTGAACAATATATGGGAAAAATGTGTTTACTTAGATTTCACTACTCCCTAGATATCTTTTACACGTTAATTACTTGTTATAGTTGCGTGGATGATGGATTGTATTCCTTAATACCATTCATGGGGTGGCGTACTTACTTCCCCAATCCGATGAGTGCCTACTTCACTCCTATGTCGAGCCTGCATGAAGCTCCTAACATGGGATCATTAGAATTTACTCATGCATTAAATACAACCAATAAAACCTAGTACACATCGGTTCATGTTTCCTAAGACGTTCAAGCATGTTACCATTTGGAGATCTGCCAGTTTTCTTAAGCCTAACATTGAAATCATTCATCCAATACAACCATAAACAAGTAATCAACACATAATCAACATCTAGGTTTCATTAGATCTAAGCAAACACAAGATAAATCTAGCCTAGCATGTTGAAATCAAGACAAGCACAAGATATAGACAACCAACACATAGACATATTGATTCAATTAATAGAAGACTTATCTCAATAGCACATGTAAGGATTCAAGGGTTGAAAACCCTTGAAAAGCTGTAAAATTCGTACAAGGTTCGGCCTTAGGGTTTCTCCAAACTTGTTCCCCTTAATGAATGAAAATTAGAAAACTATATATAGATATTAGGAGGTGACGGCGTCAAGAACAAATTGGTGACGCCGTCATCTCGCCGCCAAAATAATCCTCGAACTGCCTAGATCTACATCGGATGCCGTCATGTAGTCCACTTTTGCAGGCCGTCACACATTTAACTCTTGACGCTCTACTTGTGACGCCTTCATGTTTGTACTGGGTCTTCATGGTCTTTACTCTTGACGCCGTCAAATTCTTCTTCTTGACGCCGTCACACACTGTTCCCATCATGGAAAATTAAGCTTTGGCGTTTTCTTCACTTTTATGCTCCAAAAACGTCCGAATTGCTTCCTTTTCCAGATTTCACTCCCAAAGTACCTAAAATCACAAAAGGAACGATTTAGGGCAATATTTGATCAAATAAATTCAATTTCGGGCTTAAACGACCCCCTAAACACGGATCATTTTTCGCCTCATCATATACCCTTACACTTGAGATTTGCTTGTCCTCAAGCAAATGCGCTTTTATTCTAGTCAAAATACAAGTTAGGGGTCATTTAACACTAATATAAAAGTAATTACAACAAATAATCGTTCCAATAAAGACCAAAGACAAGCACGGAGGTCATACGCTAGCACTTCACAAATAGTGTTTAGATACTCACATCTCTCGGGTGTAATAAAGTAATATCACAATATGGAAACGGAAAATATCTCTCACTACCTGTCATAGCAAAATAGATTACCATAGGCTTGGGAAAGGATCAAACCTCCACCACATGGCGTAAGCACCTAGGATAAACTATCAAAGAGGTCTTTTAAAGGGTTGTAACGTTAGGTGTAGGGATATGAAATACACGGTTTTGTTGGATATAGGCTGTCTTTACTGGTGGCGAGTTAACAATCTTGGTTAATTACATGTACAATGTGGCGTTGCTAAGCCAAGACTAGACTCGACTTAAACTAATAAATGAAAAATAACAAAAACATAAAATGAACATGGAATAAAAAGGGATGGTAGTCCGTATGTTTTTTTCTTTCTTTTTCTTGTTTTTTTGATTTTGATTTTTTTTTTTTTTTTTTTTTTGTGCATACACTCTTACCCTACCATCCAAAATAATACATCATAGGGAATGTAAATTCCCCTTACACTTGAATTTTTACATATTTTACAATAAACTAATCTAATGACTCGAATTAAGAAATTCAAAACACTTGGAGTACTTTTAAGATTAACGTACATATGGGGGTAATAAATGATGTTCTTCCCCATTACTCCATAAAATAAGTACTTTACCTATGAGTCCCAATCGTCCCAAAACAATAAGTACAAGGATATGACTCGACTTAGCAACCATGTAATCAATTAGATAGTTTAACTTGGGGTTTAACAAATAACAATAATGCACTAAAGATGAGTGCATACACGGAAGGCTAAGGCGATTTGGGTGTACATTTAAGTGGGGTGTAACAAATTCTTCCTGTAAGTAAAATGCTTAAAGTTAGAAACGAAAAGATAGGCTCGGAGGGGTGTACTAGGGGTTTCGTGTACTAAAAATGAGTACAACGCTAAGGGTGTGGGAAAAATTAGTTGACTTAACTAGCCAAGTAATATGACTTAAATGGTCAAGTAATTATGATACAGGTTTAACACAATGGTGATCCTAATGCCTCTTATCATGTAGTAAATCCTACTACACGAATGTAGTCTCACTAGCGGTCTCGGGATGCATCACTAACGCAAGTTCTAGAATCTAAATGCTACCGGTACACTCATAAGCACTAATAGTAAATGTTTTTCCTATCAAATCTAAAGGCGAACCTCACATATTTGGGTGGAAAATTTTTCTGAAAGTACGGTTATGTGCTAGTCATACAATCTCCTATCCATGAGATGCTTGCTATGGCTAAAGTTTCACTCCTAAATGTTGTAAAAAATTTTAAATTTGGCGCTAAAATTGCACTAACAAGTATTTCTCATAGTTTTATTACACATCTACCATCAAACAAACAAACTCAAGCGAAAGTGTATCTGTAAGGTATCATCATTTTACCCTCCCCTTACACTTAGGATGAACATTGTCCCCAATGTTCAAGTAAAGAATGTAAAAGTGAAAAAGTAAAAAGAATGAAATCAAATACTCCCCTGATTCGCTCGGTATGGATAATAAGGTGGCCAGGTTAGATCTTCCTCCAAGAAAATGAACAATCAAAGCTTCCCTTCCAGAAAAATAAATCAACTTCTTGTCATACATAACCTGTAAATCCTGAGAAAACAGACAAGGCAACCTCGCATAAAATCGGTGGCAATCTACATAAGTTACTAAATCCTAGAAAACAAAATAAGATATTGTTGGGAATTATACTAACAGTTACCACGGCTAAGAGAAGATGTTACAACTACAGAAGATTGTACTTGCAGTGGAAACTCATTACCACTGCAAGAACATATATTACCACTGCTTATTAGATAACTGTTAGGAAACGTGTTTAGATAAATATAGAATAGATCTTGTGTATATCTTACTCTATTAGCATTATACTTATCTTGTAGAAGATGACTCCTTATGTTATAAAAGGAGATCCTAGGTTAAAGGTTTGACATACGTTTTCTAGAGCTTCAAGGTGTAACCCTAGTGATATCAAGATCACTCGTATTATTATCATTAATAATATTGGAGCTAATAGTTTGGTTACATACATTGTTCTTATTCATATACAACTGTCTTACTCACAATCAAACTTCTAAGTGTTACTAAGTAGATTCCGAATACTTAGTGATATAACTCAAAGTATCAATCTAACACAAGTTCAAGGTGTATAGATCCATCAAGTGGTATAAGAGCCAGGCTTTGATACTTTGATTTAGAAGACTCTAGTTCACTCAGAAGAATCAATGGAGACAGAAACCAGTAACTCAAACATTGCTGCTAAGCTTCCAAAGCTTAAGTTGAATGACTTTGAGATGTGGAGGCTAATGATCAAACAATTCTTTATGGTCCAAGACTACACACTCTGGGAGATCATTATGGTTGGAAATTCTTTCAAACCAAGTTCTACATCAGAGATGGTTAATGTCAAGGAAGTAATTAAGGTCAACACTGGACCTGTTACTAATGATGAAAGACTTCAGCTGAAGAATGATCTGAAGGCCAGAGGTTTGTTGCTGATGACACTTCCCAGAGACCAAGTTCTAGCATTCAGCAAGTACAAGACTGCAAAGACTCTTTTTGATGAGATCTGTAATGTTTTTGGTGGTAATGATTCCACCAAGAAGACTCAAAAGACCCTGCTGAAGCAGACTTATGAAAACTTTGGTTCAACAAGTAATGAATCTATTGATAACATCTTCACAAGGCTACAAAAGATTGTTACTCAACTCACTGTTTTTGGAATTGAGGTGGAAAGGGAAGACCTCAATCTAAAGTTCTTAAGAAGCTTACCCTCTAAGTTTGGAACCAATGTTGCTGTGTGGGAAGATAAGCCAGATTTGGAGACCATGAAACTTAATGATTTGTACAATAACTTCAAGGTTATTGAACAAAGATTGAAGAAAGCTGGCAAAATAAGCTCAAGTTCAGGAAGTATGGCACTCATATCATCATCTCTTGATGATAGTTCAGATGAAGAAAGTGATAGTGATGATGACAGTGCTAACATTGTTGTTTCCACTGGCAGTGGAAGTGTTTCCACTGGTAGCTCAAAGAGACAGATTGCAGGACTTAGTGATACTACTTTTTATGCCTTTATATCAAGTCAAGTGGGTGGTTCAATTCTCAATCATGAGGATTTGGATCAAATTGATGAGGATGATATGGAGGAGATGGACATTAAATGGCAAGTGGCTTTACTAAGCTTAAGGACAAAGAAGTTTTGGAAGAAGACTGGAAGAAAGATCAACATCAGTGGCAATGAAACAGTAGGTTTTGACAAAAAGAAGGTGGAGTGCTATAATTGTCATAAGAAGGGGCACTTTGCCAGGGAGTGCAGGAAGCCAAGAAAATCTGACAACAGGTCAACTTGGTATAAGCAGGACAAGAAGAAGGAACCTACTACTGATGAGCCAAAGGGGCTATTGGCTATTGATGGAGTGAGCTTTGATTGGAGCTTTATGACCAAGGATGAGGAAGATGATTCAGAGTCTGCAATGGTTGCTACTGAGCTTGCACTAATGGCTTTTTCTGACTCTGAGGTACAAATTGATAATGCTTGTTCTAAATCTTGTAAGGCCTTAAAAGAGTATGAGAAAATTAAAGCACAATTTAATGAACAATGCCTAGAGTTAACTCATACTAATTATAACTTAGCAAATCATAAAAGAGGCCTAGGTGTTTTAGAAACTCAATTAGAGCATTATAGGGCAAATGAATCTAAGTTCAATGATGATATTGCAGTATTAAGAAAAGACTTAGATTATCAGGTTGCTGTTAATAAGGTTCTTAGAGAAGAACTAGAAAAGGTTAAGATGGCTAGTGAGAATATAATGATAACTAAGCAAACACTGGATCATCAATCCAAGTGTATTGACAAAATTTGGGAAGCCCAAGTTGTGAGCAAAGCCAAATCAGGAATTGGATACAAAACAGTTCCACCACCTCTAAGAGGTGTTCCATCACCTCCTGGCATTGACTTAGCTCACACAGGATTAGAGGAATTCCAGGAACCACCTATGACCTATGGACCAAAGTTTGTTAAACCAGTTGAAATTGAAAAGGTTCAAGTTGAGGTTGATATATTTGATAGTGCTAGTAACTCATCTCTTAAAGATGAAAATTTAAATGTTGAGTCTAAACCTAATGTTCTTGAGAATGTTAAAGTGGAGGTTAAAAGAAGTATTCCTGATGTAGTCAAAGAGAAGCCTAGGTCACAACCTAATTTCACTAGGCCCACTACTAGATATGCATAGATGTACAGAAGTAGGTCACCAACTCCTAGGGGTAATATGAGGAGTTGAAATCATGTTAAATCTAGGCAATTTGGTAGTAATTTTGTGTTCAATAACAAACCCTGTCATATATATGGTAGCTTTGACCATTTGTCTTATAGCTGTACCTACCACTTGGGAAGAAGAGAAGTGTTTGGGAATACTAGGGTGAATGGACAAAATGCTAATAACTTAACTCACCCAAATCCACTTAGCAAGATGATTCCCAGGTCTGTTTTGCTTCATTCTGGCATTAAACCAATTTCCACTGCTAGACCAGCAATTGCCACTGCCAGAAATAAAAACAGAGTTTACCCTTAGCCCCCTGTTACTACTTTTGTTAAATCTACTCAAACAGGGAAAAAGACCAATTTTGAAAAGAAAGTTAAAAAAAATCAGAAGTGGGTACCCAAAATTTCAAAACCAGCAGTTTCCATTGCTAAGCCAGCAGTTACCACTACAAGGCCAAAGGTTACCACTGGTGGGTCTGTTAACAAGAAAAGGGTAAATATGGGAAATGATGTTAAGGCCTCAGCACGTTGGGAATGGAAACCAAAAGGAACCATCACCTCAAACAATCCCAATGGTGTATCAATGACCTTTGATAGATATAATTATATTGATACACGAGGCAGATCCAAGTCATTTGTGGCTTGGGTCCCCAAAAGGAACTAATTCCTTTATTTTGTGTGCAGGGACATTCAAAGACTACAAATGATCAAGGATACTCAGACAGTGGATGTTCCAGGCACATGACTGGCAATAAGTCCTATCTTTCAGACTTTCAACCTTATGATGGACAATTTGTCAGCTTTGGAGGAGGAATTGGTGGCAAAGTTTCTGGCAAAGGAACAATCAAGGCTGGAAACATTGATTTTGAAGATGTGTAGTATGTGAAAGAACTCAAGTACAACCTCTTTACTGTGTCACAGATGTGTGACAAGAAGCATAGAGTTCTATTCACAGAAGATGAATGCTATATCTTATCTAAGGATTATAAGCTTTCTGATAAAAGTGACATTTTGCTTAAAATCCCTAGAAAAGGTAATCTGTATAGCATTGACATGAAGAACATAGTGGCTAATAATGATGTTACTTGCTTACTTGCTAAAGCCACTTTGGATGAATCAATGCTTTGGCATAGAAGACTTGGTCATGTCAACTTCATGACCATCAACAAGATTGTGAAAGATGGACTTGTCAGAGGTCTACCAGAGAAAAGATTTGAAAATGACCAAACTTGTGTTGCCTGTCTCAAAGGAAAACTACACAGAGCTTCATGCAAGACCAAAGCATTCAATTCTATTGATCATCCACTCTTTATGCTGCATATGGACTTGTTTGGTCCTACTTCTGTGAGCAGCATAAATTTGAAGAAGTATTGTCTTGTTGTGACTGATGATTTTAGTAGATTCACATAGGTTTTCTTTTTAAGAACCAAGGATGAAACCACTGGCATCCTTAAGACATTCATCACTGAAGTTAAAAATCAATATGAAAAGAAAATCAAGATCATCATGTGTGACAATGGGACAGAATTCAAGAATAAAGTAATGGATGATTTCTGCAGAGACAAAGGTATTAAAAGAGAATTTAGTGTTGCAAGAACTCCTCAACAAAATGGAGTTGCAGAAAGAAGAAACAGAACACTAATTGAGGCTGGTAGAACCATGTTAGCTGATTCAAAGCTTCCAGAGACTTTTTGGGCTGAAGCAGTTAACACTGCTTGTTACATACAGAACAGGGTTTTAGTGGTCAAAACAAAGAACAAGACACCTTATGAGTTGTTCAGAGGAAGACCTCCTACTTTGGAGTTTATGAGGCCACTTGGGTGTCATGTTACCATTCTCAATACCATTGATCATCTGGGTAAATTTGAAGAAAAGTCTGATGAAGGCTTCTTTGTTGGATACTCTATGGTTAGCAAGGCTTTTAGAGTCAATAACTTAAGAACAAAGAAGATTGAAGAGAACTTGCATGTTCAGTTTCTTGAAAATAAAGCAAACATGGCAGGTTCAGGACCAGATTTGCTATTTGATCTTGAAACATTATCAAATACAATGAATTATGTTCCTCCCACTTCAAGCACTGGAGACAAAGATCTTGAAGATTCAGAAGAATTCATTGATGAAGATGAAGCTTGTAAAGATGATGAAGATCAAATTGTTATGCCACTTTGGGACTTTGTTGATAATTCTGAAAAGACAAGTGATGCAGATGGTGTGAATTTTGATGTAAATAAAGATATTCCTACTAGCAGTGGTAACTCCATTCCCACTGCTACACCAGAAGTTTCCACTGTCAGCCCAAATGTGGAACATACTTCTCAAGAATCACCAAGTGATGATGTAGAGATCTTAAACATGCCTACAACATATGATATTCCTAGCACATCACAATATTCAATTCACAAAGTGCATCCACTTGATAATGTTATTGGTGAACTTCAATCAGGTGTGAAGACTAGAAGACAGACAAAGAAAGATGATATTCATGGGTTCATAAGTGAAGTGTATGAGTCCAAGAAACATAGTAAGAAGAATGAGTGTTTGTTTTTCTGTTTTCTCTCACAAGTGGAGCCTAAGAATGTGTATATGGCTCTAGGAGAATCTAGCTGGGTTGAAGCTATGCAAGAAGAGTTGCTGCAGTTTAAACTTCAAAAAGTTTGGGTTCTTTGTGACTTGCCTGATGGTTTGAAGGTCATTGGTACTAAATGGGTTTTCAGAAACAAGAAATATGAAAGAGGTATTGTAATCAGGAACAAAGCTAGATTGGTTGCTCAAGGATACACTCAAGAGGAGGGTATTGATTATGAAGAAGTGTTTGCTCCTGTTGCAAGGATTGAGACTATTAGATTGTTTTTAGCCTATGCATCGTTTATGGGCTTTACAGTCTATCAAATGGATGTTAAGAGTGCCTTTATGTATAGAACTATTGATGAGGAGGTATATGTCTCTCAACCTCTAGGCTTTGAAGATCCTCATCACCCAAATAAAGTATATAAAGTGGTTAAGGCTCTTTATGGCTTACATCAGGCTCCAAGGAAGTGGTATGAAATCTTAGCTACTTATTTATTGAATAATGGGTTTCATAGAGGCAAGATTGACTAAACTTTGTTCATCAAGAAAGACAAAGGTGATATTCAACTTCTTCAAGTATATGTTGATGATATTATCTTTGGGTCTACTAAACAAGAGATGTGCAAAGAGTTTGACAAGCTGATGAAAGATGAATTTTAAATGAGTTCTATGGGAGAACTTACATTCTTTTTGGGGCTGCAAGTACAACAG
This sequence comes from Artemisia argyi, assembly GCA_030686995.1. Lineage (NCBI taxonomy): Eukaryota > Viridiplantae > Streptophyta > Magnoliopsida > Asterales > Asteraceae > Artemisia > Artemisia argyi. Next base: position 131,292,301 of record CM060691.1, read on the forward strand.
AGTAAAGAAGACATCTTTATCAGTCAAGACAAATATGTGACTGAGATCATTAGGAAGTTCAAGTTTACTGATGCAAAACCTTCAAATACCCCTGCTGACAAGACCACTCACCTATTGTTGAAGAATGCTAGTGGTGCTAATGTTGATGTTCACACTTACAGATCTATGATTGGTTCCTTGATGTATCTTACTTCATCAAGGCCAGACATTATGTTTGCTGTATGTGCTTGTGCAAGATTTCAAGTGACTCCAAAGACATCACATATGACAGCAGTGGAAAAGATTTTTAGGTACTTGAAGACTTATCCTAATCTAGGATTATGGTATCTAAGAGACTCTCCAATGGAATTGATCACATACTCAGATAGTGACTATGCTGGTGCAAGTTTGGATAGAAGATCAACTACTAGAGGATGTCAATTTATTGGATGTAGATTGGTGTCATGGTAGTGCAAGAAGCAAACTATGGTTGCTACTTCAACCACTGAAGCAGAATATGTTGCAGCTGCTAGTTGTAGTGATCAGATTCTTTGGCTTCAGAATCAATTATTGGATTATGGGTACAATTTCATGAACACCATTATATATATAGACAATAGTAGTACCATATGCATTATTAAAAATCCTGTGCAACACACTAAAGCTAAACATATTGAAATTAGACATCACTTTATTAGAGATTGTTTTGAGAAAAAGCTTATTAATGTTGTCAAAATCCATACTGATGACAATTATGCTGATTTATTAACAAAAGGGCTTGATGTGGGTAGGTTTCAATACTTGGTAACAGGTATTTGAATGCTAAATCCATAAATCTTTGATGTCTAATACTTTTCAGTGTTGCAGGATAGTTTTTAGGTACTAATATTGTTTGTATTATATGTATGGTTTTCTACTAATTTGTATGCAGAGTTATCAAGAGCACAGTGGAAATTAACATACAACAGTGGAAAGTTTGGTGATAATAGCAAGAACAAAGAGTACTTTTATTGATTAAAAAGAGAGTACATCACATCCATTCAGATAACATTGTCACCAACACAGAAAACCATCACAAAAGACATAAACCTACAACCTAACACCTACTCCATGGGTTTCTTTCTTTTTCCTTCATAGTCATGCTTGCCTCTGGAAGCTTTCTTTCTCTTTTCATCAAAAGAGAGTTGTTTCCTTGGACAAGCAAATCCCAGAACTAGCTTGGGAGGCCTTGGTGCTTGGGTAGGCTTCTCAACAGCAGGCCACTTCATGTTGCTTATGGCAGTCTTCAATGCTGTGGTGAAGGCCTTTGGAAGCTCTTTGGAAAGATCAAAGGTTGGATCATTATCATCATCAGAGGAAGAACTAGAATAGAACTCCAAAGATGGAGCAGGAGAAGCTTCAGTCCTTTTGGATGGCTTGTTAGATGCTGTGGAAGTGGTTGCACTTGGTGGGAAGTAATCACTCCATCCTGTTGAAAGATCCTCTGAGTTTGAACAATAGATAATTTCCTCATCAGAAAAATCATCAGAAGATATGTAGACTATTGGGAACCAGCTCATTGTGTTGATTAAGGGTTTGTGTTGTTGAAGTTGTTTGTTGATGAGAGATAAAAGTTTTGAGCCCCCTTTTATAAGCAAAGTCAAGGTCGAATTCTAATTAATGAAGAATATTTACTCTTACCTGTTTTGGTAGGTTGGAGGAGTAAATTTGGTTATTATCGGGTTGACTTTTGGAAGATATTTTTGTAAATAGTAACTTGGTTAAAAAGTTACTTTGGGTTAATCTTTATGGGTTAAGTTGAAAGTTACTTTGGTCTGCAGCATACAACCCATATTATTGGAGTCATTGGAGTAATAAGGTGTGTATCATAGACACACAACAAATGGTTATTGATTCACCATGTCTAATCCACATAAGAATCAACTAGTCCAGAGCAAACGGCTACTGGTAAAGACTTATCAAATCCGTTTATGGTTGATAGTTTACCAAAAACTAGGTCATCAACTCACCATACTCCAAGTGATCAAGAGTTGGCTAGTCCATAGCAAACGGCTCATGGTAAAGACATATCAAATCTGTTGATAGCTGGTAGTTTGCTAAAAACTATGATAAGAGCAGCAAATTTACATGTTTTATTCACCACTGCTCTTTGATATGTTGTGAAAATTTTACCACTGCTCGTTCATTAGTTACCACTGCAAGAGTAATTTTTCCACTGATGAACTAGTCGTTACAACTGTTGTGTCAGTAATCCATTTTTTACTAGCCGTTGTAAAAATAACCGTCTTTCCTTATTAATAGGGTAAAATCTTTTGTGAATTATCTACTTACTTATTATAAATTATTCTTTTTCCAAAGATAATTCTTTCTAAAGATAATTCACATTGTGTAACCTCCTCAAACCCTATTAGTATAAATTGATCATCATACGGCTTGCTTTTTATCTTGATTACTAACACTTTTATTCCCTTTTTCACAAATATCATGGCGATTCTAAAATTTTTCGAGGAGCACAACCAAGTGGCCTACTTACAAAAGTCAAACGAGAAGAGTGGCCCTGTTTTTCATCAGATTGTGGATTTTCTAAACACAACTCATATAAGGTATGCCTTAACTATTAATCCCACAATCTATGTCTCTCATATCAACCAGTTCTGGAACACTGTGGAGTCCATAACTCTTGAACAGGGAGACACACATGAATCTGTGGATGCTCTAAGAACCACAGTGGATGGGGTAACTATTGATGTTACTGAGTCATCCTTGAGAAGAATTCTCCAATTGGATGATCTCAATGGTATCATCACATTACCTAATTCAGAAATTTTCACTAATATTGCTTTAATGGGGTATGATACATCTGAACAAAAAGATCTGGCACAGACCAAAGAACAACATGCCACAGAGCTGAATCAATTGAAGGCTGAGATTCAAAGATTGCAGAATGAAGTTGAGAATCTCAAGAAGAAAAGACCTGCTAAAGTTGTGTTATCTTCATCATCTTCACCTCTGGATGAGTTTTCTGCAAGTTCTACTAAAGTTTTGGGAGATTCTTCCAAACAGGGGAGGAAAACAGATGCAGAGCTTAAGGGGAGGAGTAAAAATTTTGAAAAAGAGTTTGCTAAGCTCACTGATTCTGATAATGCTCAAGCAAAAGATGATGTAGCTGAGACTGAGGGGAGGAAATTGGATTTTGAAGATATGGATGCTGATGCTGGTTTTAACTTTGATGATTTAGTTGGAACTGCTCAACTAATTTCCACTGAAGCAGAAAAAGTTCCCACTGCTACTCAAGAAATTATCACTGCAGAGGAAGAAGCTGCCAGAATAAGATCAGTCAAAGGAAAAGCTATTGTGACTGGTTCAGAACAAGAGCTTACAAGAAAGATCTCTAAGAAAGAACAAGCTCAAATTAATTTTGATGCAAGATTGGCAGAGCAACAGCAAGCAGCAGAGAATGAAAGAAAGAGAATGCTAGAGGAAGATGAAGTTGCTAGTTTTATGGAAGCAAAGAGGTTGGATAAACTAGAAGCTGTTATGGCTGAACCAATTTCAAGTGTTTCACCAATTGTCATACATGATAAACCTCCATTGTTCACTTATGTGCCTACAGAGGAAGAGATTGACTACTTGATTAACAATGATCAAATAATCAGGAAGAAGGCCATTGAACTTATTGCAAATACAACCTTGAATAAAGACCAAAAGTCTACTTAACTTAAAGATTTCATTCAAATGAAGAATCAGCAGGCTCTTGATGAAATCATTGGGGATGTTAGAAAAGGTCAAAAGAAGCCAAGAAAGCTTACAAAGGCACAGATCATTGCTGAGATGAAGACTTTTTGTTGTCATGTTGGTAATATGAAGATGGCTCAATTCAAAGGAATGTCACATGATCAAATTGAAGGTATTTACTACAAAATCAAAAGACAAGATAGTAAATTCATTCCAATGGATCAAGAACCTATAGTTATGAAGACAAAAAGGTCTGGAGTGAGTCTTGGATCAAAAGATGCAAAGAAGTTGAAGACTCAAGAATCATCTCAAGCAGAATAGGGTCCTAGCAAGTTGACAGAAGAGAAAGTTACAAACATGTTGTTCATAGAGACTGATGTACTTAATATTGAACCTCTACAAGCAAAATATCCAGTTGTTGGTTGGGAGATCTTTTCTAATAGTTTTGGTGTAGCTTGGAAGATCATCAGAACTGGAAGTGTCACAAGCATTTGCAGAGATTTTGAAGACATTGTTAGATCTTGTGATAGAGAAGACTTGGATACTTTGTGGAGGATTGTTCAAGATCAGTTTAAAAAGGATGAACTCGTTGATGTAAAGGCTAAGGAGTTATGGGTTCACTTCAGAAGATTATATGAACCTGACCCAAGTGATAGATATTGGAGATTTGAAGCTCATGGTACGAGAACTTTGTGGAAATTCTATGATTTAAGTTCTGTGCATCATGTTTCTACTCAAGATGGAGTTGATGTTTTTATGCTGGCAGAGAAAGAATATCCATTGAGAGCTGGAGTATTGACAGTGATGTTGTCAGAGAAGCTTAGGTGCTGGGAAAGAACTAAAGTCATAGATGATTTGCTACAAAGGATTTATGATCAAAGTGTGAGAGCTAATAAAGAGTTAAGTAGAAAAAGATAAGTGTTTGGAAGAATTCCCATATCCTCATGTTTGCTGAATACTTGAAGAAACTTATTGATTTGTTTATTAATCATAAGTTAGGGGAGGATTGTTGGGAATTATACTAACAGTTACCACGGCTAAGAGAAGATGTTACAACTACAGAAGATTGTACTTGCAGTGGAAACTCATTACCACTGCAAGAACATATATTACCACTGCTTATTAGATAACTGTTAGGAAACGTGTTTAGATAAATATAGAATAGATCTTGTGTATATCTTATTCTATTAGCATTATACTTATCTTGTAGAAGAGGACTCCTTACGCTATAAAAGGAGATCCTAGGTTAAATGTTTGACATACGTTTTCTAGAGCTTCAAGGTGTAACCCTAGTGATATCAAGATCACTCGTATTATTATCATTAATAATATTCGAGCTAATAGTTGTTTACATACATTGTTCTTATTCATATACAACTGTCTTACTCACAATCAAACTTCTAAGTGTTACTAAGTAGATTCCGCATACTTAGTGATATAACTCAAAGTATCAATCTAACACAAGTTCAAGGTGTATAGATCCATCAGATATAATGCTTGTGGAATGAAGTTTGCAGATTTCCTGGAGATTATAAAACTTAATAATTCAACAAAAATGTTAAAACTCCGTTAGAAAAACAAAACTGGTAAAATTTCCAGGTTTTTACACGTGACGCCGTCAGAAGTGACCTGCAGAAATTCTTGTGTTAAGTTTCCGGAAAATTTCTGGAAAAACTTGGTCCTACTTCCTGGAAAATCCTACAAAACTTCATTATGACTCAATACAAGCATTTGACTCTAACAAATACGAATATACATGCTCACTTAATATTGTGGAGAATCATGATCGGTTTGTTTCTTAAAAACATATTTGGGGTTTCCCCTTACACTTATCTTTTGCAAAAATACCTTTTGGGTGAAGTTAAGACTAGGCCAAACAACAAATCAAAGTATTTCCACTTTTTAGTTTAGAAACATGATCTACCAACAATAAAAATAAAGCATGCATACGGAAGCAAATAACAAAGAAACAAAATTAAAATCACACAAAGCATGGGTTGCCTCCCAAGAAGCGCTTTTCTTTATTTACGAGTCTTGTAGCTAGACTCAAGGCCATGGGTTACTATGTGACCTCATCATTGGTTTCACTCTCTGATTGTAAATGTTCTTTGTAGAAACCAATCACCTTTTTCTCAATCGCTCCTATAATCCTATGGGCAAATTCCTTATCGACTTTATACTTTTGTCCTAAAGTCAAGCAATCTTTGTAGAAAAGACTCCTCTTTTCCCATACATAATCCACGCCCCTTTTCGTATCCTCTTCATTGATGTCCTCAAAAGAACCAACGTTATCCTTATCAAATCGGGATATAAAGAGAAATTCTTTCATTCTATTAGGCATCCTATAGGTGATCCTATCGGTGTTACTTGCAAATCGGATTGTCCCTTCTATCTCATCATATTCTAACTTGGACTCCTCAACAAACGGTTTACCGAACACAACATTGGACAATCGACAATCAATAACATTAGCAAGATCTTCCACAATCATAACGTCGGTGACAAAAGTGAAATTCCCAACAAAGACATGTAGACCTTTAACTCTCCCGACAAAGTTACAAACTCCACCGGGGTATTTGGGATCTCTTCTAGGTTCAAGTCTTGTTTTCACTATATCATTATAAACACTTGAGGACATAATGTGGATTGGGAATTTGAAGTCAATGTAAGCATTGTCAACGTGTCTATACCCAATCATACATGGTATCTTAGCATTCTTAGGATCGCCTCTCTTTATCTTAGGTTCGATTCTAGTAAAAGGAGATCGAGGGTCATCAATAAGATTATTATAATATGCAATCTCCTCCTTAGTGGGGTATATATTAAATAATCATTTAGCTTCGGATCTATTTCCCCCTCTTCTAGTTCCTCAACAACATTCACAAAATCATTAGGCCCTAGGTCCTCATTTGAATACAAGGCGGTCGCTAGGTCACTAAATGCATAGTCGAGCTCAACCTTAATCAACCTATTAAGCTTCCTAAGTTCCCTAATCTCACTCTCAATTTGTTCACGTAACACAGCCACTTCTCTAGGGGAAAGGGGTGGATTCGCGTTTTCCATAATGGTCAACGGAATAGTCAATGAATCTAATTTACTAACAAAAGCACGAAGAAAAAGATAGACTAAAGAAAACCTAAAAATAAAAATAAAATCTTACCAGAAAGGAATCTAGCAAGTAGACCTAATAAAAAGAGATTCTAACCTAGACAATAACTATTCCCCGGCAACGGCGCCAAAAACTTGTTGCGTAAGGATTGCACCAGGCTTTACCTCTCAAGGGATCTTGAGAAGCTTACAACCCCCACCAGGCAGTGTACCTGATCGATGTAGTATAGTATAATGACAAGTACCGGGGCATTGATCGTTCAGCTAGGAATAGTGTCGCTAGGATTAGAAAACCTAAATACTAGATCTAGAGATGAGGGATGACTCTTTTTGTATTTTTATATTTTTTAGAAAGCAAGTAAAAATCTCGGTTTTGAATGATTTTGGCGGAATTAGGTGCTAGTCAACTAACCCAATACTATAGATGCAATCAAAATAAAATACTAAAAATGAAAGTAAAACTAAATTAAACTAAGGTTGTGAACAATATATGAGAAAAATCTGTTTACTTAGATTTCACTACTCCCTAGATATCTTTTACACGTTAATTACTTGTTATAGTTGCGTGGATGACGGATTGTATTCCTTAATACCATTCATGGGGTGGCATACTTACTTCCCCAATCCTATGAGTGCCTACTTCACTCCTATGTCGAGCCTGCAAGAAGCTCCTAACATGGGATCATTAGAATTTACTCATGCATTAAATACAACCAATAAAACCTAGTACACATCGGTTCATGTTTCCTAAGACGTTCAAGCATGTTACCATTTGGAGATCTGCCAGTTTTCTTAAGCCTAACATTGAAATCATTCATCCAATACAACCATAAACAAGTAATCAACACATAATCAACATCTAGGTTTCATTAGATCTAAGCAAACACAAGATAAATCTAGCCTAGCATGTTGAAATCAAGACAAGCACAAGATATAGACAACCAACACATAGACGTATTGATTGAATTAAGAGAAGACTTATCTCAATAGCACATGTAAGGATTCAATGGTTGAAAACCCTTGAAAAGCTGTAAAATTCGTACAAGGTTCGGCCTTAGGGTTTCTCCAAACTTGTTTCCCTTAATGAATGAAAATTAGAAAACTATATATAGATACTAGGAGGTGACGGCATCAAGAACAAATGGGTGACGCCGTCATCTCGCCGCCAAAATAATCCTCGGACTGCCTAGATCTACATCGGACGCCGTCATGTAGTCCACTTTTGCAGGCCGTCATACATTTAACTCTTGACGCTCTACTTGTGACGCCTTCATGTTTGTACTAGGTCGTCATGGTCTTTACTCTCGACGCCGTCAAATTCTTCTTCTTGACGCCGTCACACACTGTTCCCAGCATGGAAAATTAAGTCTTTGGCGTTTTCTTCACTTTTATACTCCAAAAACGTCCGAATTGCTTCCTTTTCCAGATTCCACTCCCAAAGTACCTAAAATCACAAAAGAAACGATTTAGGGCAATATTTGATCAAATAAATTCAATTCCGGGCTTAAATGACCCCCTAAAAACGGATCATTTTTCGCCTCATCATATAATACCTTCTAATAAGATAATTTGTCTGAATATAAAGGAACTTAATTCGCATTTGGAATTTTATAACGTAATCTTACTTCTGTAAACATACATGCTCAGTGATAGAGTCAAATTACACAAAATAGAGCTAAACTCTTAAGTTTTGGTAGGAAACGAGCATGATTGCCCGCGCATTGCTGCGGAGCAGCATCATTTATACTACTTATAAAGCATTGAGCACCCTCTATCTTTTAATTTTTTAAGATTTCTATATATAGATTTTAAGTAATTAAAACTAATTAAGCTATATGTACAATTAATTTATGCATAAAACCTACACATATTGACTGGTCAACATTTTTAGTTAATGTCATATTTAAAACACCCGTTTGATAAAAAAGTATAATTAATAAAACACAATGTACAAACTATTTGAAGCACAAATACAACTAAAAAAACACTATTCAACACATATAATTAAAACATTATTAAATTCACCTCTTCACCAAAATATTTAATCATTTAACCATAATGTACAATCTAATCAAGCTACTAAGCCAAGCACTTAAAAATAGGGGTGCTCATGGTCTAAAAACCGGACCGGACCGAGACCGAATCCGGCAAAAATCTTAGACCGAGACCGGACCGAATGTGGTCGGTCCAGTCTCGGTCTGGTCTGGTCTCGGTCTAAATAGGCTAAATGTCCGGTTTTTAAGCCGGACCAGACCGGACCGGACCGAGACCGAAATTATGAAAATCCCTAGACCGAGACCGGACCGAATGTGGTCGGTCCGGTCTCGGTCCGGTCGGTTTTGTTGGTCGGCCCGGTCCATCCGGTCCGTTTGCTCACCCTTACTTAAAAATAAAGCTATTAGGCTGCCCGCAGTGGTCGGTCGACTGGTTCAGTCGCCGCTGTGCCGATCGATGAATGAGGGTCGAACTGGGTCGATCAGCTCCAAAATTGACGAAAGGTGATTGTGCTGAAGGAAAGAATCAAGATTTTGTTTGGGTATCTTCGGTTAACATGAGATGGAATTATACCAGTGTCTTAACTAAAGTTATTGTTATTTGTAAATTAATTGTTTAATAAAAGTATAGCTACATAACATCACATTGTTAGAAAATATAGTCACAAGGTACCCGCTGCCGCATCGCGCGGGTATCTTGCTAGTTTAAAAAACTTATAAATGCAGACTTAGCTTTTTAAAGATTAATAAGATTCATACTTGTCAAAAAATGCTTGCATTGTACATAGTTCAGCAAAAACGATTTATTGCTGCACAAAAAGACAACATTATGTTTCAACCCAATCCGTTAGCAAAAGAGGTAGAAAAATTCAAACCGAACACCTTTTAACATATCAGCAGTATAGATTTGTTGCTCAAAGAAAATCAACATAATAAATAGCATAAGAGAACAACTTATCAGCCAAATTGCTAACATAAGAATCGCTATACTTTCCAAATACAGGTTCGTTGGTACACTTTTGAGCGTTCAACTAAAAAAATGCTATAAAATTCGAAAGAAAATAGTCTAGTAGTGCGCTGACTTGGCTGATGTTTTATACTTTTAGCGTAACATAGCTGGTCGGCTTGCTGTTGTTCTGAACGTCCAGGTCGAGACACCTAGAATCACAAATAGGTAGTAAACCATATCCAGTTCCGGTTTCACCAAGACTCGCAAAAGTCGATTTGTCCACAGTTGACGGGGTTTAAATTTTCTCGGTCACTTTGAACTTCGTAAAATCAATTTGATGAAAAAAGACTACAGATAGTAAATTTACACTATGTAATGTTATGAATGGATGGAATATCACATGTCTATTATTTATACCTTCGTGTTTCATGCAAAACCAACAAAAGATGATTTTGATATGATCATTCATCAAGTCCTAGAAGTTTTAGAATATGGATACAAAATACCATAATTAAAAGTTAGCGTAGCTAAATCACCAAAAACATACAAAAACCTTGGCTTGTTAAAAATTGATAGAAAGTATGTTTATTTTATTAGAATTGAGGGTATAGATTAATTTACCTTTGTCAAACGATGGTGCGCATCCAATATATACATGTTGATTTTGTGCAGCCTCCTACAACTCTTTTATGTGTCTTCATTCATACCTAAAACAACACCATGATTCAGTATATTAATATACATATAGCCACAGCTCGGTGTGCTGTTTCAATGAGAAAATAATGCTCAACCTCCATAGTACAACAATTTAATTGCATCCAAATGTGTAAGCTAGTTTACCTATTGGAAAAGATTGCCTATGTTTGATATTGGTCACATCTAAGCTGATGCAATGTCAACTTAAAATACAGTAGAAGGAATCTCACCTGTTTTGATATGTTTTTTAGCCTGCCCCCACAATCTACTTTTCCACATCTAATATAGCACATGCCCTTGATTCATGCTGAATAATAAAGTCTTTTTAGTAATCACCTTGGTCATACGCCGGTTCTTTAGCAGTTATATGAGTCTCAATATTCCCCGACAGAAAATATTAGCTTCGTATCCTCATTGTATTCTTTCATATAACTCAGCTCTCGGTACTGATAGGGTTGCAAACAGCTACTATCTCTTTAAACTTCTCATCATATCCCTATTTCGCATCACCTTCCAATGCCTGTTACACAAATAAAAGCCCAATTATAGGATGAAAAAAATTTAAAAATGTGGTGAACACTTCAGCTTTAAACAAAGCCCAGAACTAAAAGTTAGGGATTTTAGATTTATATAAAGCTAATGTACCTGATAAAAAAAACCTCTACAATTGAAAAGTGATGATCACTTTAATTATCAGTCGCCATTATCTACTCTTGTGACCAATATTGTCATGGTGGCACTCAGTTACAAAGTAAAAAAACCTGAAACATTGGAGTGATACCGGATCTACCGAAAATCATTCAACATGCTGTCACATCACCAAGCTGATTGTTGAACCTCCCCTGTAGTTAATAGAAAATAAGTCTATCTTCAGATATATTATAGTTTACTTCCCTACAACACCTAAGGTAGTTTAGTAACGATATTGAATGTATACACGATAATAGAGTGATGTTTTGCTCTACCTCAATGGGCTTGCGTCTATGTCGAAAAAGCTGTTAGTCGACTTAGCCTAATAGGTTTCATCCTGTACTACCGAACCTTTTCATTTTGCTGTCATTTTGCTCTTGCTAGCGTCATGTATATAGCCACAACGCACACATATTTCAATTGCACAATAATGACTGCAGCAACCGAATAAGGACCTATTGTCTGTCCTAATTTTTTAGCTAAGGTAACTGACATTATGTTAGCAGAAGGTAACTGACAATTGGGTCATTTTTAGATGTAAGCAAGAAGTTTTTGTAATTATGTTAGCATAAGGAAACCTTTTTTTCCTTTTTTTTGCTGCTTATCGCATTTAAGGCCCAATGAGGTGACAAAGTCAAAAGTTGGTAGTAAAAAATAACTATCCAAGTATACACTCGAAACCGGAACGATAAAAAAAACATAACTCTTCACCCATCAAAAATGTAAAGTTAACGTTACTTACCGATCTATTCACACACGCCTCTGCATAAAATTATTTGCTGTATTGTATGTTTTGGGACGACAGTTTAGAACTGGAAGAAAAAAGTTCACCAACATTAGCTGTTTTACAAAAAAAAAATAAGCGCAAGAAACAACCCCGAAAGGAAAGTTATAAAGCTCTGTAATCTTATTTGATATGGTCCTTACAGATTTAGGAAGAACAAACAGATGTGCAGCAATGTGTCACCTTATTTTCTACACTTAAATGAAATTCACACTAAATCAACTTCAAGATTTTGAATACCCGTCACAAATACATACATACATACACTCACATACTTACACCAAATGATCATCACGCCATGGCTCAGAAAGGTTAGGGCCGGCAGTGGCTGCAACCTCCACTTGGGTAAGGCTGCCGCGCCAAAATACCGATGTCACCAAAATTAGTCGTGGTGAAATAGCCCAGGTCTGCAAATACAGCAGAAATAGCCCAGCCATGGCCGCAACCACCACTCGTGCAAGGTTGCCCCGCCAAGATGTTGGTGTTGCTAAATCACAGTCATACAATTTATAAACATGGATAATTATCATCATTGCCCGTATGTATGTGTTGTCTGTTAAATCGGTGAAACACCATCAGGCCAATATCAACCCAACATTTAACAACGCGAGCTCATATATCCCAAAACAAAAGCCAATTAAAATTTAAGTAGTCTCGTTTGAAAAGGGTCAAAAAGATATGAAGCATGTCATGGATGCGAAGGAACTCGGCTGCAATGCTCGTGCTCTAGTAACGTAAGATTAACTTACAAACCAAACACTAAAAAAGTTATAAACTACTTTGAGGTGAATAAAATTGCAAAAACAGATTCAAATGATACATGTTTTGTCAAACATCACTTACCAAAACAGCGAAGGCTATCAAATGTCATCGTCACCAGCGATATGCTACACGTGCGTACCGGCACAACACACATTAAGCGAAGCAGCCATTTGCAAGTAGGTAACCATATAAAAGGGTATGTGAACATCTCATGGCTGCAAACACGAACCTGGTCATGATGCCTTGCCAAGATATAGCCCGCTTTTACCCATCATGTTCCAGCAGACGAAAATGGCATAAAATCCTACGAAAAAAATAAACCTTATCATCTTTTAAAAAATAGATAAGCTCATAAGCAAGGAGAATAAGCTAATCCAACCATCTTCAAATTATGTCTTATAAATAAGCCATAAATCGAAAAACCCAACCACATAAGATAATTATAAGTTATACTAAAACCCAAAATTTTAATGGCTAACCCAAAAACAGTAACCCTAATATAATAACATACCACAAAACTCACAATCATCAGGAAAATTGTAGCAATTAAAGCAGTAAATCTAAGATGAGAGTATTAACCCCAAAACAGTAACCCTAACCGATCAACTGATACCGAATCTGGAAGGGGTAAAAAAATCAAGAAGTGACAATCGCGAATATTGATATAAGCTTATCTGGTGTATATGTATATTAAAAATATAATAAGAAAAAACCTAATTTTACCTTGTTAATGATTAATGTGTGTGTGCCTGTGTTTGTGGAAGAACCTTCAAGAAACACAAAAACAAAGACAACCATAACAAATAATAAGCAATGAAGCTTCTGAAACTTCTTCTTATCAATCCATAAGATGGTCAAAACTTTGGAGACACTTGTATCTTGATTGCGATATCGTACAAAGTTTAGGTATACACTTGTTGTGTTTTGCTACAATCGTACAGAGATTAGAGCGTATTTAGCATTCCAATACAGTCGTACAATGTTTAGCCTGTAATTACACCAAAACGGAGGATGAATAGTGGATTCACCATGACATACGAGCCACTCAAATTGTGCCAACACCATAGCTTAGTAATTAAGGGGCCTCGAACTTCTAAACCCACCAATCAGAACCCATATTAACTTGTAACGAGGTCCGTAAAATTTCACTAATGACCCCGTTAAATTTTGGGTTTTAATATAACTTATAATATCTTAATTATCTCAATAAACTGATAAATTCCTAAAAAGTGTAAACTTACATATAATGATATTCATTGGGTTTGTCTAACTTGTGCCCTAAGGGCACAAGTTAAGCACACTAAAAGACAACGGGACCTCACAGAAAAGGACATTGGGATTTACATAAACTGTAACTTTCTGTAGATCCTAGTATCCTTTTCTGTGGGGTCCCGATGTCTTGTAGTATACTTAACTTGTGCTCATAAAGCACAAGTTAGAAAAATCCATATTCATTTGGCAAAGGCTAATCATGGAGACATGGAGTCATTATGAATGGAGATAGCTCGACTATTCACCCTTAGCATTTAAACTGAACAATTTCACTATTTAATGAGATAATATATTTCTTACTACCTCAAAGTTGACACATTAAGGGCACGTTAGGTAGAGAGAATTTCAAAGAAATAAAATGAAGTATAAAAAAGAAATTTAGAGAATATAAATCAATAGAGAATTTTATTCAAATATAATGTTGAGTAATAACAGAGACTTGACTCGAGAAATGAAAAAAAAATTAAATATCATTTTGTCATGTGGGACTCACATGTATTTGTTTAATGATTTAAAAAAAAATATTTTTTCTAAATAACAATTCTAAAAAATATATATTAAAAAAAATAATTTTTTTTTTATTTTATTTAAAAAAAAGTTATTTAAAAATAAATATTTATTTTTTTATTTTTTTAAATTATTTTTTATAAAATTAATTAAAAAATTAAAATTTCTTTTCTAAATAATAATTCTATAAAAATATATATTTTTCTAATTATTTTTATTAAAAAATTTAAAAAAAAAAACTTATTTTTTAAAAAATATATTTAAAAAAAATATTTATAATCTTTGTTTTAAATATATTTATTATAAAAATTATTTTAAAAAAATCATAAATTATTTTTTAAATAATCTATTTGACAATAAAATACACATGCAAGTTAAAAAAGGAAAAATAAATATCGTAAAAAAAAAATGTTACAAAAACTAACAATTTTCATTTCTCCAATTTCCCAACAATAAATAATGGAAATGAAACTTTAAAAATTACACTACCAATCTCTATCAATTCTCTCAAATTCTCCACCATTTTATTTCTATCATCTACCAAATATTGAAATTAAATTCATTTCCATTTCTTTTATCTAATTTCTCTCTACCAAACACACCCTAACAGTTTAACACCATCACACACTACATGTATACATGAACAAAAAATTAAACTCTAACAGATCTCATAAACGACCAGTTTTATTCGAATTCGAAACGTTATAGGCTTTACATTAAAACACAGAAGTATAGGAAGTAGTAACTACGAGTAATATTTAAAATCGTACTATATATTTTTCTATCAAAAAAAAAAAAAAAAAAAAAAAAAAAAAAAAAAAAAAAAAAAAAAAAAAATCTTACTATATTTATCCATTTAATTTTGAAATTCAACTAAACTCTGTTGTTTGATCAGAGTTGCTTCGAAATAAAAGCCTCAATCGCAATTCTAAACTCTTCATTACTCAACCGTTCTACGTCATTTTTTGATGACGTCACCTTCACCACGTCATCACAACCTGACTTAACCACGCTCCGCCTCTTTTCTGTCACACTCCGCAGCAACTCGCGTCTTGGTTTCGTCGTTATCTGACTCTTTAACTTCTCCGATTGCGTTCGTTTAAACCTCTCAATTTGCTTCACCGCTTGTTTGATCGCTTTCACTTCCACCGTTACCGGAGATACATTGTCAGGCGGCATCACCGGTGAATTAACAACCGGCGCGTCGGTACACTCGCCGGATATTACATTTCCGGCATCGGTGTGATCACGTGATAGGACATAACAAACGATGACAATCACATTACTGACTAAAAACACAACATGTTGATTCATTACGTAAGACGAAAATGCGAATATATACTCGCTAAAAAACTTAATGATGATCGGTAGACGAGATGATAACCATGAGATAATCGCGATAAGAGCGAGTAGTTCGAGTAGTTGTATCAATTTTTTTAAATTCGTAAACAGATTGTATCGCACAATTGCGTGCTTCTTTTCGGCTTTAACCGTGTCGATAAAGTCACTTGATTCCATAATTTGTAAGATAGGGTAAATGATACACACAGTGAAGGTGTATGTAACTGTGTGTTTTTATGTTATAAAAAAAACACACGGAGGGAAGGGTTAAAGATTCAATATGGCGAGTACGTATTTATAATAACAGAACAAAACACACATGTGTCTGCATGTTTGTATGGTGGGGTTTATAGTTTAGTGTTTAATAAATTCATAAATGGATAACAAATATCTTTCATATATGTGTTTTGTTTTTGTCCACAGATATGTTTCTTGTATAATTTTGAAATGTGGTGCGTGACGTCTTGCGTAATGCGATGGCCGGTGCTGAGTTTTCAAGCTAGTATAAGTGAGTCACTGCGTCAGTCAATTTAATAAACTCCATCAATTCCGCAAGTTGCGTTCATGGTATTACTGTTCAATATAGATCATGGAAATTGCACGTCATCATATACAATATTTGGGAGTGTGTCAACACGTGGTTAGCCGAGTAGGTTGTAAAACTAGTACTGATCGATCAGTTCGTATTCTTCTAAGCCATTAGTGTTTTGTTATTTCTTTAGAAAGAAACTAGCAACGAAACCCTTTCTGATTATAACCCGTGTAAACATAAATAGATAGCAAAAGAAACAAATAAAAAATTACTAGTAAATGATCTAAAACAGTAAAAGAGATGTATAGAATTTGGTGCATTTGGGCTGTATAACAAAACAAGTGTTTGTTGTGGAAGCATATACTCACACTTACCCATCACAAATAGACTTGAAGAATTCATTTCCAAACGACAAGCAAGGTTGCTATTTTAGATTAAGAAAATAGACATGCTTACAAGTTACAACATATGCCAATTTGGTGAAGAGTACTATATTGTTTTATGTCACATAAAACAAATACACATGCATCCACTTATCCAATATCTACAGACCAATTAGAAGAAGATACAACCCCTACCCCTACCCAACTACCCTACCTCCAATCATAGTATGCACCTAAAAATAAAATAGGTCCAATTATAAACTATTCGTGCTAAACAACGGAGCATGAAATGCCAACGGAATTCACCATCCATTCTCAAAGTTTTCTATTGATTAATCTTTATTGGATCTCGTACCAAAAATGGATAAAATGCATGATTATCTTTGGTTTTTCGATTAGCTTTTTCGAGTCACTTACGTTATGCAAGTTAACAAAAAGTAACCTAACATGCAAATGGTTTTGAAATGGTTGTATGTGTCATGATCGTATGTTTCATGATTTGACACACAAGGAGTCGAAAGATCATACGTGGGAATATAAGTAACAGGACTTCTTTAACGATTGTTCTATATTAAAATTTTAATATTAGCAAGGAGCTACGTAAAAATTGGCTTTACAAGATGTTAGAACAAAGAACCAGAAAGAACTAAATCAGAGTTTTCTAACCAAAAAATAGAAATAAAACAGTTAAACCAACATGTTTTGCAGTCTCAACTCCTATGAGAGATTAGTAAATGATTATATTATAAGTAGTTTTCATTCATCGGTAAAGTTTTAAAATTTACTTGCTGCCTTACTGCCTTACTGCCTTACTGGTATAATGATCGTTTTGCCTTTTTGGTAAAACGTTTTGACTGCATAAACGGATTTTGGTGCAAGAGAAATGATATAAAGTAATAAGAATATGTGTACCATCCAATTAGCTTTCTGGTCCAATTTGCTATATCTAAATTAAAAAACATAAACCAATAAAAATAAGAAAATGCTAATTAGATATCTAGCTGTATGTCGTTTGGTGAGCATAGTGTGCATGTCAATTAAATATATTAAAAGGAATATATCATCCGTCCATGAAAGAAAACTTAAAGATGGTCATACCTTTAATTTAATGTATGGTTAAGCATTATAGACAGTGGACCGTGTCGAAGAGTGAAACCGGCACGAATCGGAGCGGCCGGATCAAACCAGTGTATTTTAATCCGGTCCATGGTTCACCCAATCATTTTCGTCTGTTTCGATTTATTTATGCTTTGTTGAATTGGATTAGACCAACAAACCGGACCGACCCAAGCAGGACCGAAAATTTCAGTCTGGTTCTCGGTCGAGTGTTTTGAGCCAAACCGGTATTCACTCCGGTCTCGTGTCCGGTAGGTTTATGACCGTGCTCAGTACTAGTGTGTTCATTATTTACATCATCATTTTTTTATAACGATACCATACTTGAAATCCGACCCTGAGTTAGACCATTCAAACGGGCAGGCCTTGGGACCCGAATCAATAAGAGAGACGCGCGAAAGAAAACCCCTACGGCTTCGTACTAAGAAGAAATTCCGAATTTTACTTGTCACTTGCGACACTCGAACCGGGAGAAAACTCCCCCAAGATCCAGAAGGATAATTGAAATTATTCTGTTTTTTTTAATTACACTTTTTCCCATCTAAATCAATTTCTCATTTCATTAATTTTTTTATTTTAAAGGCATATTTGATAGAGAGAATTTCAGAGATTATAAATTAAGTAAAGAATATAAATTCAGATAAATTAACTTAAGTGAGAAATTATTGGATTCTACTGTTTGGTAGCGTCAAAGAGTTGAAATAAAAAATAATCACAAAAATAAAATAAAATAAAATAAAATAAAAAATCTTGAAAAAGTATCTAAATAAAAAAGGATTATACTATGGTCATGTTACCAAAAAAAATTATAAAAAAAAAAATAAATAAATAAACATCTAGTGTTGCTAGTAATTTGTTCACATGATTTTTTTTAACAAAGTTCATTCTTTAATAAAATAATAATTGGAAACGATTACAAAATAATAATAAT
Source organism: Artemisia argyi (assembly GCA_030686995.1). NCBI lineage: Eukaryota > Viridiplantae > Streptophyta > Magnoliopsida > Asterales > Asteraceae > Artemisia > Artemisia argyi. The sequence goes on from CM060691.1 coordinate 131,311,080, forward strand.
AATAATAATAATAATAATAATAATAATTAAATAAATAAATAAATAATAAACACCTCTCCAATTTCTCTACCAAAATGATAGAAATGGAGCTAGACAAATTATGCTACACAATTATCTCAATTTCTTTATCAAAAAATCTCAACTCTTTTATTCCTTTGTGCCAAACAATGAAAATTAGTCCAATTTCCATTTCTCTGATTTCTTTTCTTTCTACCAAACATACCTTTAAATCAAATAAAGAAAGGTAATTCGGCCCCTTTTGACTATATGTGCATATTTTACCACATTTGTCGGTTTCATATGTTACTCGCCGCCGCATCGCCCAGATACCTTACTAGTTAACATTAAATAACGTTAATAAAAACAACTTTTAATATCTTAATCCCACTAACACACATTTATTTCTTCATAGGTAAGTCGCTCAAAATTTTCGTAATAAGAGCTTAAAGTCAATTAATAGGATGAAAGTTGTGACAATTTTATTAGAGGAATTGATTTGCACATTCTTAACTTTTTTTTGGCACACATCATTATATGTATTGGACTCTTGGTTTTGGCAAATTGGGCAAGATGGTGCTTACACAGTAACAGATACAAGGCGCCATATTGATGAACATATACTGCCTTCTATGGATGTCCCAACTATTTGGAACAAAAGGCTTCCTGGCAAAGTTAACGTGTTCATGTAGAGATTGCGTCTTGATCGTCTCCCTAATCGGTTTAATCTGTCGAGACGTGGTTGGGATATTGACTCCATAAATTTCCTGGTTTGTAACTTGATGCCAGAAACTTCATCTCACTATTTCTTCACTTGTGACCTCGCTTCCTCTATTTGGAGAGCCATCCAAATATAGTGTGATATTTCTACTCCTACGCTTCTTTCCTATACAGATTGGATGTCGTGGATTGATTCATTGCAAGGTTCTAAACAGAAGAAAATCTGGTTATATGTCATCTTCGCTACTACGTGTTGGAGTCTATGGAAGTATCGAAACAGTGTCATCTTTAATCCTCATCTAATGAGGAAAGTAGACATTCTAGATAATATTCATCTTTTTTCCTTTTCTTGGTTAAAGAATAGAGGTGCTAATTTTTGTAATTAGTATGACTGGTTAAGAACTCCTTTGTAATTTCTTCTAGCATCTTGCTAGAAGCATTTCATTTTATATATATTATCCATCTTGCTGTTAAAAAAAATAACTTGCTTTAACTGTTTGTACATTAAAATATTCTAATAAAATATAAATTGTGCAACTCACTTCTCTTTTATTAGCCAGATTACAGTGCACCCTAAAAAAGCAAAAGAAAAAGAAAAATCGTTTTCAGATGGATGCTCTTTTTGGACTTCAATATAATACACATTGTTTTGTGTTCAAAATTTAATACGGTCACTGGCTGTAAGAGCGGTGGGTAACATGCCTACAAGTTATAACATAACTCAGTGTCACGTCAGCGCCACATCAGTTTTAACCTTTTAACCTTAACTCATCACTTTCCACCATGGTAACATAACTCAACTATAACTCACCTTCACCTTATTATTTTCAATTTCAACCTAAAACTTTAACAACAACTTCATTTATTTAAAACTATAACATTAATTATTAAACATATTACAATACGGAATTAAAACCAAAAAAAATACAACAAAAAAATATTACGAAACATATGAAAGGCAAAAACAAAAAAATTACAAACACTTATTCATCGTCCTCGGAATCTTCTTCCACATCTTGACGTTCATGACGGTTTTGCCAAACATGGTCCATAAGATCTTGTTGGAGTTGAGCATGCATATCTATGCCGCGTATTTTTCTATTTATGCGACTTTGGACCTCACATCTGTCGACCCACCTGTCTCGGCTAAAATGTGGTGTCGGACCCACATTTCCGTATACTTACGTAGTTGAAACTTTTGATCTTTTAAAACCATGTTATGCAAAATAATGCAAGTATACATTATTCTTTGTAACTTGACAACTTTCATTGCACGTGTCGGTTGTTGTAGTATACCACAACGTCCTTGAAGCACCCCAAAAGCACGTTCGACATTCTTTCGTGCACTTTCTTTCTTCCTTTTAAAATAAGCATGTTTTTTGTCAGTGGTTTCCGAGAAGGATTTGACGAAAGTTGACTACCGTGGGTAAATTCCGTCAGCTAAGTAATAAACCCGTTCATACATGTGGCCATTTATCATATAAGGAGCTCTTGGGGATTCGTTATGAAGAATGTCGTCGAATAACGGAGATTTATCTAAAACATTAATATAGTTATTTACCCCTGCCATCCCAAAAAATGCATGCCAAATCCATAAATTTGGCGAAGCAACAGCTTCAATGTTAGCCTTGCTTATTTATAAAGAGAACGTCACGTTCGTGAAATGGACTAGATAAGTAACAAGTAGCACCTGTAGGGACTACTTATGTAAATGGGGCAAACTTAGAGTATGTTGAGCCTATAAATACCCCTCATGACTCTCCATGAGGGGTATGAGAAATCATTAGGTCATTTGTATTGTGTCATAAATCTATCAAAGTTCATTTTATTCTCCACCCTCTCTCTACTTTCTCTCACTAGAAAGATGAATCCTTTCATCTTCTTTGATCAACCTAGACCTCCTGAACCACATGAATCATAGATATTTTAGATCCTACAATTGGCATCATAGCTATGGTGTTCTTTTTAATGGTTTTTTGTGGTTCGTAAATCAGATTGAAGCTGTTTTACCCATTTTTTTCGGACCTGGAATTTCTTTTCTTTCTTATCTTTGGGTAACAGTTTTCTAAACAGCTCTTTCATGTATCAAAATGGTCAAAAAAGTCTCGTGCTTTATTTCTTGGTTTGCACAAACTGTCTTTTGTTCATATTTATGTCCAATAACAGTTTTTTTTGTTAACTTTTATCACTTTTAAGACTTATTTTTGTACCATCCGTGAAAAGTGGTCAACAAGTTCGGAAAAATCATCGGAATCTGCAGAAAGTCGCCGGAATCTGGTCGGAATTTCTTGTATAAGAAATTTTCGATATGTACTATTTTTCGAGAATACATTTTCGAAATGTACTATTTTTCGAGGATATGTTTTCGAAATGTACTATTTTTCGAGAATATATATTTTTCGAGAATATGTTTTCAAATTCAGACTTTCTTGTAAAGAAAGTTTCGAAAATTTTTCAAGATGAAAAGTTTCAAAAATTAATGATATGAATTTCGAAAATACAGAAAGAAGATGAATAAGAGACTTTGACCACAAACCATTATACCAAAACTCTTTGTTGACTTCAGTTTCATCATCACATGTCAATAATCACAATGAAGAAAAATCAAAAGGACAACTGATGTAATGGGAGTTAATCCATTAGCAACAACGACATATATCTATCCTAATTCATCTCCTAAAATTAAAAACATCAATCCCATCTCTAAACCACAAGACTCATGTACATAAATGAAAACATTATAAGACATCAGTCCATGTTACTTTCGTGGTACTCATATCCATATCGAGACCGTTGATGGTCACCAATCGAAAGAACAAGATTCATCATCAATCCAATTTATGAAGCCTAGCTTCTATTATTTATCCGAAACTAAAAGAAAAGTAAGATAACAATTATGTCATCCACTTTTCTTGCTTCGTTCAACATCAAAACAAACAAATAGACATCAAACCTACCCGAGACCCACGAATGGATCTTGAAGTCTTACAACACTTTCTTTCTCGATTCATTTGGAGCATAAAACATTGACATCAAGTACGGTTGTGTTGTGTTTATAGTTTGGTTGTTCGATTTGATATGTGATTCGGATTGTTTGATGGATAAGATCTGAGTTGGGAGAGCTATTAGAGATGGGGGCGGACAAAATAACGTGAGTGTTTAGGTTTAGGTCAAATGTTATGTTTATGTAGTTTTATCATTACACGGTTATACATTGGTGTTGTGTGGATTTGGGATTAATAGTTTAAAAGGGATTTAATGTTGCATTTGGGCTGAAAATTGATCAAATTGGGTTGGAATGGATTTAAGTGAGTTGGGCTACATTGATTAATTTCAAATGTAGTTTTAATACATTTGATTAAATTTGTGATATAAAGAATGGTATTTTGGTATTATAATTTTCACGGGGATACATAGTTTCACGGCTAGAATTGCTATGTTTAACAAAAATGACGACGGGGTTCTTGCACGGTATTATTGATTTAATTTTGAAGTGGCATTTCACAAAGTATACTTATTTATCTCAAAGTCTAGGGGTGGTTGGATGCATGACTTTAGAAGATACTTGTTTGTGCATTCACGGGAAATGATAGTGATTAAGACTTGGATTATCTAGTTATACCTGCTGTAAGGAGTTACATTGTAGTGCTCACGGGTTATAGCTATCACTTTAAGGAGTTACATTTTAGTACTCAGTGTCACACGCAGTTGTGGATAGTTCAAGAGGTGGAGAGTTCGTATACTATTTCCTGTCTTGAGTATATATCTCTATCTATGCTTAAAGGAGTTACGTTGTAGTGCTCGATATAGGTTCTTAGTCACACCATCGTACAAGATTAAGTCACAAGATGGAATGTTTACTTCATTTTCAAGTTGGTCATATCGGGCTGTCTCCATATGTGGTCATTACTAGTAGCCGGTGAATTACAAAGAGGTTCGTTTAAAGGTTGATTTGAGAGAAGTATTGAGAGTATATTCTTTCAACATATACTCATAAAATTATGCTTTCATGGTCTATCTATATTGCATCAGAAGTGTAAAGTACGGGTAATTATGGCATGTACAAAAAATAGTATGATGATTTCGATAAATTGCAACCATCAGGAGGGAGAAGAACATGCCAAAAGAAGTAGTGTTTCATCTCTAGTACGTTGGTTGTTCGAGGGAATTGTGCTTACACTATAACCGAAGAAGTACTAATGATGTGTACATCGGAGCATATTACCAACCTTTTGTGCAATACTATGTGAGTTATGTTGTTATGCTGCTACCCGAACGACAACCATGTTCCTACACTTTTGAATCACTTTATCCGCTGCGTGATGAAAGAGGTTGTCAGTTCAGGAGGGAGCAGGAAAGAGAAAGAAAAGGCTCACTAGTGAGGAGGGAGTAATAACCTAACTAGACCGTTACGGTTGAAGTTCAGAGCTACAAGGATCTGTGCCGTCAGTGCCAAAGATCAAACGCCGAGATCGTCAGAAGAGAGAACTTCAAGTCTGCCTTAGTATCTAGACTACAGAGACTCTGCGCTTTGATGAGGCGAAAAATGAACCGTTTTTAGGGGGTTATTTAAGCCGGAATTGGAATTTATTTGATCAAATATTGCCCTAAATCGTTCCTTTTGTGATTTTAGGTACTTTGGGAGTGAATTCTGGAAAAGGAAGCATTTTGGACGTTTTTGGAGCATAAAAGTAAAGAAAACGGCAAAGACTTAATTTTCCATGCTGGGAACAGCGGCGTCAAGAAGGAAAATATGACGGCGTAAGGAGCAAAATGCATGACGACCTAGAGAAAACGTGACGGCGTCAGAAGTAAGGCGTCAAGAGTAATTTTGGTGACGGCCTGGAAAGAGATTACACATGACGGCGTCAGCTCCAGATCTAGGCAGTCTGAGAACTTTATTGGCGGCGAGATGTCGGTGTCAGAAATTTCCTCTTGACGCCGTCACCTCACAAAATCTATATATACTTTTCTATTTTTCATTCATTAAGGGAGGAACTTGTGTGGGGAATACTAGGGCTGAACCTAATAAACCCTAGATCGTTTGTAACAGTATTTTCAATGGTTTTCACCCCTTGAAACCCTTCATGTTCAAGTGAGATAAGTTTTCTTTCAATTCATTCAATATGTCTATGTGTTGTTTAAATATATCTTACACTTGTCTTGATTTTAACATGCTAGGCTAGATCTATTGTGTGTTTCCTTAGATGTAATGAAACCTAGATTTTGATTATAGGTTGATTGCTTGTTTATAGTTGTAATGGATGAATGATTTCAATGTTAGGCTTAAGAAAACTGGCAGATCTCCATTGTGTAACTCGCTTGAACGTCTTAAGAAACATGAACTGATGTGTACTGGGTTTTTATGGTTGTATTTAATGCATGAGCGAATTCTAGTGATCCCATGTTAGGAGCTTCTTAGTCGGCTCGACATAGGAGTGAAGTAGGAGCTTATAGAATTGGGGAAGTAAGTACGTCACCCCATGAATGGTAATAAGGAATACAATCCGTCATCCACGCAACTGTAACAAGTAATTAACCTCTGAAAGATATCTAGGGAGTAGTGAAATCTAAGTAAACACAATTCTCCCACATATTGCTCACACCACTAGTTAAATTAGTTTATTTTCATTTTTGTTATTTTATTTTGATTGCATCTGTAGTTATTGGGTTAGTTGACTAGCAACTAATTCCGCCCCTCTTCCAAAAACCGAGATTTTACTTGCTTTCTTAAAAAATATAAAAATACAAAAAGAATCATCCCTCACCTCTAGACCTAGTTTTTAGGCCTTCTAATCCTAGCGACACTATTCCTGAGTTAAACGATCAATCCCCCGGTACTTGTCACTATACTATACTACAGCAATCAGGTACACTGTCTGGTGGGGGTTGTAAGCTTCTCGAGATCTCTCGAGAGGTAAAGCCTGGTGCAATTCTGATGAGGCGAAAAATGAACCACTTTTAGGGGGTCATTTAAGCCCGGAATTGAATTTATTTGATCAAATATTACCCTAAATCGTTCCTTTTGTGATTTTAGGTACTTTGGGAGTGAAATCTGAAAAAGTAAGCAATTCGGACGTTTTTGGAGCATAAAAGTGAAGAAAACGCCAAAGACTTAATTTTCCATGCTGAGAACAGTGTATGATGGCGTCAAGAGGAAATTCCTGACGGCGTCAAGAGTAAAATCCACGACGACCCAGAAGAAACCTGACGGCGTCACAACTAGAGCGTCAAGAGTTAAAATCATGACGGCCTGCATAAGGTGTACACATGACGGCGTCAGATCCAGATCTAGGCAGTCAGAGGAACTATTTGGCGGCGAGATGACGGAGTCAGAAATTTGTTCTTGACGTCGTCACCTTCTAAAATCTATATATAGTTTTCTATTTTTCATTTATTGGGAGGAACTTGTGTGGAGAAACCCTAGGGCCGAACTTTGTGAACCCTAGCTCGTATTTTACAGTAAATTCAAGGGTTTTTACCCCTTGAATCCTTTCATGTGCTATTAAGATAATTCTTCTCTTTAATTCAATCAATATGTCTATGTGTTGGTTGTCTATATCTTGTGCTTGTCTTGATTTCAACATGCTAGGCTAGATTTATCTTGTGTTTGCTTAGATCTAATGAAACCTAGATGTTAATTATGTGTTGATTACTTGTTTATGGTTGTATTGGATGAATGATTTCAATGTTAGGCTTAAGAAAACTGCCAGATCTCCATTGTGTAACATGCTTGAACGTCTTAGGAAATATGAACCGATGTGTACTAGGTTTTATTGGTTGTATTTAATGCATGAATAAATTCTAATGATCCCATGTTAGGAGCTTCTTAGCCGGCTCCACATAGGAGTGAAGTAGGCACTCATAGGATTGGGAAAGTAAGTACGCCACCCCATGAATGGTATTAAGGAATACAATCCCTCATCCACGCAACTATAACAAGTAATTAATGTGTAAAAGATATCTAGGGAGTAGTGAAATCTAAGTAAACACATTTCTCCCACATATTGCTCACAACCTTAATTTAATTAGTTTATTTTAATTTCTAGTATTTTATTGTGATTGCATCCTAGTATTGGGTTAGTTGACTAGCAACTAATTCCGCCCAAATCCTTCAAACCCAAGATTTTAATTTGCTTTCCTAAAAATATAAAAATACAAAAAGAATCATCCCTCATCTCTAGACCTAGTCTTTAGGTTTTCTAATCCTAGCGACACTATTCCTAGCTGAACGATCAATCCCCCGGTACTTGTCATTATACTATACTACATCAATCAGGTACACTGCTTGGTGGGGGTTGTAAGCTTCTCGAGATCCCTCGAGAGGTAAAGCCTGGTGCAATCCCTACGCATCAAGTTTTTGGCGCCGCAGCCCGGGGAATAGTTATTGTCTAGCTTAGAATCTCTTTTTATTAGGTCTACTTGCTAGATTCCTTTCTAGGTAAGATTTTATTTTTATTTTTAGGTTCTCTTTAGTCTATCTTATTTCTTCGTGTTTTTGTTCGTAACTTTTCACCACCCGACATCATGGACGATGGAAACGTCTTTGAACCCGTCATCCCACCACAACAAAACCCACCACTAGAACCTCTTAGGCCCCGAACCTTAGGAGAGTATTCCCGACCTAGCCACCAAGGCTATCGAAACACCATTGAGCTCACCGGAGCCAATGTGACCCCCTTGCGATCTGACACCATCCGGTTGGTGCAAAGCGGATGTGCATTCCATGGACTTAGTTCCGAAGATCCAAATCAACATTTCAAGGACTTCCTTAAAATCGTAGATTCCATATTCCTAGATGTTGCAACTAGAGAGAGAACCCGACTACGCCTATTCCAATTCTCTCTATGTGATCAAGCTAGTCAATGGCTTGAGCGTTTACCCGCGGGATCCATCACCACATGGGATGATCTCACCACTCGTTTCCTTGCTTAATTTTTGCCACCGGGGAGAACTACTAAGCTTAGAAATGACATCTTGATGTTCCAACAACATCAAGGTGAAACTTTTTACGAAGCACGGATTCGATATAAAGACCTGCTCCAAAAAGTCCCTCGTCATGGCATTGAACCATGGCTCCAAATTCAAATCTTTTACGATAAAGTTAACTATCAAACAAGGAGAGCTATAGATTACGCAGCCAAGGGCAGGCTAAACAGACTTATCATTGACGAATGCTGGAAAGTTCTTGAGGGGTTGGCACAATACAAAGAAGAAGGATGGGAGGACCCGATGTTTTCAAGCAAGGGAAAACTTGATTACGCACACGCCACCCAAGAGCAGTTATTAGGAAGTATCGAGAAGCAGGTAAAAGAATTAATGAGAGTTGAGAAACCTGTTGCTGAAACCATGTGGAATCCTAATTTACGTAGGAATGTGGTTATCAACCATAATTTTCCTGAACGTTCACGACAAGAGGAGTTCGAAGGGATAATGGTAACCTTCATGAACAATCAGGAAAAACAAATCCAGCACCTAGAAGCACGCATGGAAAGTACTCGCAATGCTTTTATGGATTTAGCAGACAAATTCATATCAAGGATCAAAGAGAAGATTAAGGAAAAATCCGCACCAAGAAAAATCGAAAAAGTCTTCGAGGTTTCAACCCCTTTGGTGTTTGACCAAGAAGATAACGAGAAATCTTACCCAAGTGCTTCACCGTCAATCACCTCCTACTTTTGCGAAATTCGCAATTTCACAACATTTTCGTTGGATGCTTGAAAACCACGCTCCCAACTTTGTGCAAGAGATGTTCTTTTGGTTTTAAACCCGGTGTGAAGAGGTTGGACCTCAAAAATACCACAGTTTTGAGACCCTCTATGGAACAACACCTCTTTGTACCCACCGGTGACCCGTGCGAAGGTTACAACTTAACTAAAACCTCATCCACCCCTTTCTACACACCTCTTTCCGTGACAGTAATGAAACGTTCGTCCCTGGTGGACTTCATTAATGGGATAGCTACTCATAGTTTTTACTCATGTTTAGCTATTCACACTAAGTGCAGGGACTAAATGTGGAAATACTTCTTTTTACACCTGATACGGGCATCTGACAGCGTCGGATGGTAACTCTTGACACCGTCACCTCGCTATCACAGCAATAATAACCCAAACTCCATCACTTTCAACTCATACCCCACAAATCTCACCCAAATTGCTGCTCCACCTCCGAGTCTCCATCATCCAATTCGACATCTTCCGTGACTAATCTCCACTCGGTAAGTAGTTTTTCCTCACTTTTTTTCGTTCAATTGTCCTTAGGTTCAACCAATTTTGAAAACCCCTTTCATCCGAAACCCTAATTTTTTTGACCCATCATTGACAAATCGTAATGCCATTCATTTGGTGATTTGTAATCATGGGGGTTACCCTTTGATGATGTTGACCCACTTGAATCATGCGTTAATTTAGGAAAAGTCCTTCATGCCACGGATTTTTTTGACCCCCCACCCATGTTTTCTGATTAAAGGAGTGTTTGGGTAATGGGTTAAGAGTTTGAAAATTGATTTTTCCGTCGTAAATGCATGGTTCGACTTCTACTTGATCTGACGGCGTCAGGACCTCCTTCCTGACGGCGTCAGATGTGTCTGACAGCATGAATCAATTAAATTCTCGTTCTAATTGTTTCCGCCCACTCTATCTTTTTCCAGGAAAATGAGCAAGCGATCTCGACAACATCGTGGCAGCTCCTCTAGGTCCCAACGAGTTAACTACGGGGAATTGGTCCATAGTTGGGGCGAATTCGACAATGTTGCCGCTACAACTAAGTATGCGGAGCTTTGTAATCACCACATTGATGCTGGTGCTGTGATTGATTGGGAGATTCTTAGGTCCCAAGGGTTAGAGGCTGCGTTTTTGGGGAGGATCCACACTGATGGGTTCACGGGTCCTCAATGGGAGAGGTTGTTTAGGATGAGGGAGACTGTGTATAGTGAGTTGGTGAGGGAGTTCTTTGCGACCTTTCACTTTAATCAGGCAGAGGCTAGGACGGACATGGGGGGTACCACTATCTATTTTAGGTTAGGAGGGGAGGTTTGATCATGTTCGGTTACTGAGTTTGGGTGGAGGATAGGTTTGTATACTAGGGAGGAGGCTGTTGAGGGAGGTTTTATGCAGAGGTTGTTACATGGGGAGACTTTGAGGAGCGATATGAGGTGCGCCACTTTTTGGCCGATCATTGGGGACGGGGTGTACACCTCGACTACTGGGGCAGCATCAATTAGGGACCCCGTGGTCAGGTTGGCCCACAGATGCATCACATACAGCTTGTTGGGACGTCATGGCACCACTCACCGTGTCACTGCTTCAGATCTTTTCTACCTGTATACCATCTTTTCAGCGGATTTTTACTGCAACATCCCATTTTGGGTAGCTAGCTATTTGAAGACCAGTGTGGGCGAGAGGGATATTGATAAGGTGTATGGGGGGATGTTCGTAACCCGGTTGGCTCGTTCTTATGATCTTCTTGTTCCCCCGATCATGGGATACTTGAGCGACTGCGGGGCTTGTAGGGTAGTGACGGCTAAATACCTCAGGTAGATGAGCATTGTGATGCTGCAGGGGAATGGGGCCTATGATTGGTACGAGGCATGGGGACCTGATGATGAGGATGATGATGATGAGGGAGCGTCCCAGCAGCACCAGTTCGAGGGTTATGAGGTGGGGACAGCTGATTACTACCGACACATGAGTCGGGGAGACTGGCAGGCACACCAGGGGGCCTGGATGGGTCAGGTGGACGCATGGCGGACCACCACTGACCAGCGCTTTGATTGGATGTACGATCCCACCATCCGCCAGATGCAGCACCTCTCCACCCGTGATCAACATGAGCCCCACCTGCAGATTGACCCATTCCCTAGTCGTGAGACAGACTACCCTCCCTATGGGTACACAAGACACCTCCCTCCTGGCTATGACTACTGTTTTGGTCCTCCTCCCCAGTGATCTTTCTTGATGTCTTTTATGTCTAAACAATTTATTGATGATTATGTATTTGAAACAATTGGTACTGTAATAGTTTAGGAAGTGGCCTCTGTTGGCCTTGGATAATTTTAATTTTCTATGTTTACGTTTATTAGTAATAATAGAATGTGCTTATGGTGTCATTCTTCATTTTGTCTGATTTTTATTTTGTTTGTTGTTATTTGCTTCCGTATGCATGCTTTATTTTTATTATTGGTAGATCATGTTTCATAACTAAATAGTGGAAATACTTTATTTTGTTGTTTTGGCCTAGTCTTAACTTCACCTAAAGGTATTTTTGAAAAAGATAAGTGTAAGGGGAAACCCCAAATATGTTTTTAAGAAACAAACCGATCATGATTCTCCATAATATTAAATGAACATGTATATTCGTACTTGTTAGAGTCAAATGCTTGTATCGAGTCATAATGAAGTTTTACAGGATTTTCCAGGATGTAGAACCAAGTTTTTCCAGAAATTTTCCGGTAACTTAACATAAGAATTTCTGTAGGTCACTTCTGACGGTGTCATGAGTTTACACTTGACGGCGTCACGTGTAAAAATCTGGAAATTTTACCGGTTTTGTTTTTCTAACGGAGTTTTAAAGTTTTTGTTGAATTATTAGTTTTATAATCTCCAGGAAATCTGCAAACATCATTCCACAAGCATTATATCTTACTTTGTTTTCTAGGATTTAGTAGCATATGTAGATTGCCGCCGATTTTATGCGAGGTTTCCTTGTCTGTTTTCTTAGGATTTACAGGTTACGTATGACAAGAAGATGATTATTTTTCTGGAAGGGAAGCTTTGATTGTTCATTTTCTTGGAGGAAGATCTAACCTGGCCACCTTATTATCCATACCGAGCGAATCAGGGGAGTATTTAATTTCATTCTTTTTACTTATTTCACTTTTACATTCTTTACTTGAACATTGGGGACAATGTTCATCCTAAGTGTAAGGGGAGGGTAAAATGATGATACCTTATAGATACACTTTCGCTTGAGTTTGTTTGTTTGATAGTAGATGTGTAATAAAACTATGAGAAATACTTGTTAGTGCAATTTTAGCGCCAAATTTAAAAAATTTTACAACATTTAGGAGTAAAACTTTAGCCATAGCAAGCGTCTCATGGATAGGAGATTGTATGACTAGCACATAACCGTAATATTCAGAAACATTTACCACCCAAATATGTGAGGTTCGCCTTTAGATTTGATAGGAAAAGCATTTACTATTAGTGCTTATGAGTGTACCGGTAGCATTTAGATTCTAGAACTTGCGTTAGTGATGCATCCCGAGACCGCTAGTGAGACTACATTCGTGTAGTAGGATTTACTACATGATAAGAGGCATTAGGATCACCCTTGTGTTAAACCCGTTTCATAATTACTTGACCATTTAAGTCATATTACTTGGCTAGTTAAGTCAACTAATTTTTCCCACACCTTAGCGTTGTACTCATTTTTAGTACACGAAACCCCTAGTACACCCCTCCGAGCCTATTTTTTTGTTTCTAACTTTAAGCATTTTACTTAAAGGAAGAATTTGTTACACCACACTTAAATGTACACCCAAATCGCCTTAGCCTTCCGTGTATGCAGTCATTTTTAGTGCATTATTGTTATTTGTTAAACCCTAAGTTAATTATCTATTTGATTACATGGTTGCTAAGTAGAGTCATATCCTTGTACATATTATTTTGGGACGATTGGGACTCATGGGTAAAGTACTTATTTTATAGAGTAATGGGGAAGAACATTATATATTACCCCCATATGTACGTTAATCTTAAAAGTACTCTAACTGTTTTGATTTTCTTAATTCGAGTCATCAGATTAATTTATTGTAAAGTATGTAAAAATTCAAGTGTAAGGGGAATTTCCATTCCCTAAGATGTATTATTTTGGATGGTAGGGTAAGAGTGTATGCAAAAAAAAAAAAAAAAAAAAAAAAAAAAAAAAAATCGAAAAAATCAAGAAAGAGAAAAAAAAAAAAATAGAAAAAGAAAAAGGAGAAAAAACATACGGACTACCATCCCGTTTCATTCTATGTTTGTTTTATGGTTTTGTTCTTTTTTATTTATTAGCTTATGTCGAGTCTAGTCTTGGCTTAGCAACGCCATATTGTACATGTAATTAACCAAGATTGTTAACTCGCCACCAGTAAAGACTGCCTATATCCAACAAAAACCGTGTATTTCATATCCCTACACCTAACGTTACAACCCTTTAAAAGACCTCTTTGATAGTTTATCCTAGGTGCTTACGCCATGTGGTGGAGGTTTGATCCTTTCCCTTGCCTATGGTAATCTATTTTGCTATGACAGGTAGTGAGAGATATTTTCCATTTCCATATTGTGATATAACTTTATTACACCCGAGAGATGTGAGTATCTAAACACTATTTGTAAGGTGCTAGTGTATGACCTCCGTGCTTGTCTTTGGTCTTTAGTGGAACTATTATTTGTTGTAATTACTTTTATATTAGTGTTAAATGACCCCTAACTTGTATTTTGATTAGAATAAAAGCGCATTTGCTTGAGGACAAGCAAATCTCAAGTGTAAGGGTATATGATGAGGTGAAAAATGAACCACTTTTAGGGGGTCATTTAAGCCCAGAATTGAATTTATTTGATCAAATATTACCCTAAATCGTTCCTTTTGTGATTTTAGGTACTTTGGGAGTGAAATCTAAAAAGGAAGCAATTCGGACGTTTTTGGAGCATAAAAGTGAAGAAAATGCCAAAGACTTAATTTTCCAAGCTGAGAACAGTGTATGACGGCGTCACAACTAGAGCGTCAAGAGTTAAAATCATGATGGCCTGCATAAGGTGTACACATGACGGCATCAGATCCAGATCTAGGCAATCCGAGGAACTATTTGGTAGCGAGATGGCGGCGTCAGACATTTGTTCTTGACGCCGTCACCTTCTAAAATCTATATATAGTTTTCTATTTTTCATTCATTGGGAGGAACTTGTTTGGAGAAACCCTAGGGGCGAACTTTGTGAACCCTAGCTCGTATTTTATAGTAAATTCAAGGGTTTTTACCCCTTGAATCCTTTCATGTGCTATTAAGATAAGTCTTCTCTTTAATTCAATCAATATGTCTATGTTTTGTCTATATCTTGTGCTTGTCTTGATTTCAACATGCTAGGCAAGATTTATCTTGTGTTTGCTTAGATCTAATGAAACCTAGATGTTAATTATGTGTTGATTACTTGTTTATGGTTGTATTGGATGAATGATTTCAATGTTAGGCTTAAGAAAACTAGCAGATCTCCATTGTGTAACATGCTTGAACGTCTTAGGAAACATGAACCGATGTGTACTAGGTTTTATTGGTTGTATTTAATGCATGAGTAAATTCTAATGATCCCATTTTAGGAGCTTCTTAGCCGGCTTGACATAGGAGTGAAGTAGGCACTCATAGGATTGGGGAAGTAAGTACGCCACCCCATGAATGGTATTAAGGAATACAATCCGTCATCCATGCAACTATAACAAGTAATTAATGTGTAAAAGATATCTAAGGAGTAGTGAAATCTAAGTAAACACATTTCTCCTACATATTGCTCACAACCTTAATTTAATTAGTTTATTTTCATTTCTAGTATTTTATTTTGATTGCATCTTAGTATTGGGTTAGTTGACTAGCAACTAATTCCGCCCAAATCCTTCAAACCCGAGATTTTAATTTGCTTTCCTAAAAATATAAAAATACAAAAAGAATCATCCCTCATCTCTAGACCTAGTCTTTAGGTTTTCTAATCCTAGCGACACTATTCCTAGCTCAACGATCAATCCCCCGGTACTTGTCATTCTACTATACTACATCGATCAGGTACACTGCTTGGTGGGGGTTGTAAGCTTCTCGAGGTCCCTCGAGAGATAAATCCTGGTGCAATCCCTACGCCTCAAATTCTCACGCATCAAGTATTTGGCGCCGCAGCCCAGGTAATAGTTATTGTCTAGGTTAGAATTTCTTTTTATTAGGTCTACTTGCTAGATTCCTTTCTATTAAGATTTTATTTTAATTTTTAGATTTTCTTTAGTCTATCTTATTTCTTCATGCCTTTGTTCATAATCTTTACCATCCGACATCATGGAAGGTGGTAACATCTTTGAACCCATCAACCCACCACAACAAGACCACCCACAAAACCCACCACTAGCTAACCAACCTCTTAGGCCCCAAACCCTAGGAGAGTATTCCCGACCTAGCCACCAAGGCTATCGAAACACCATTGAGCTCACCCAAGGAGCCAATGTGTCTCCCTTGCGATCCGACACCATCCCGTTGGTACAAAGCGGATGTGCATTCCATGGACTTCGTTCCGAAGATCCTAATCAACATCTCAAGGACTTCCTTAAAATCGTAGATTCCATAGAACCTGATGTTACAACTAGAGAGTCAACCCGATTACGCCTATTCCAATTCTCTCTACATGATCAAGCTAGTCAATGGCTTGAACGTTTCCCCGCGGGATCCATCACCTCATGGGATGATCTCACAACTCGTTTCCTTGCCCAATTCTTCCCACCGGGGAAGACTGCGATGCTTAGAAATGTCATATTGATGTTTGAACAACATCAGGGTGAAACCTTCTACGAAGCATGGGCTCGTTTCAAGGATCTACTCCACAAAGTCCCTCATCATGGTATAAATATTTGGTTATTAGTTCAGATCGTCTATGACCATGTCAACTATCACACTAAACGTACTATCGATAGAGCCGCAGGAGGTAGATTGCATGATAAGAACGCCGAGGAGTCTTGGGCAATTATTGAAGAGCTTATGGGAATTTAAGCACACTGTAAAAGCGGCCATCAACGCAATCTCGACACCTGGAGGGACTAATCAAATCTCCGATGAACTCCTTTGCAAACTTGAGGCAAAAGTTGACTATTTTGAGGAAAGGCAAAAGAGACCCTTAAGTCCTAGACGGGCTACTGTTAATTCTGTCTCGAAAATGACTTCAACACCATTATCAGAGTCACCCTCTAGAGAGAATATTAAAACCTTTCAAAACTATGCCCCACCTTATTCTCCTCCTGAGAAACTTAGCCCGGAATTTGAAGCCAGAATAAGGGAATATATGGTAACCCATTCTGAGCGGCTTGCTTGATTCGAGGAAGCAGTTTATAAACAAAAGGAGGAAATGCAAGAGAAAATGAATGAGATGATGAGCCTAATGGAGGAGTATGCCATCCAGAAAACCCCTGAAAGGATGTTACTGAGGAAAGAAAACGTCATCCCCACTACCCGGTTTGTTAACTCCATCACAATTGTCCACACGGATAATGACAAAGTAGAAACCCCTAGTGAACAAACCACAGAAGAACCACCAAAATCCCAATCCTTAAGTTACTACCTGAAACATGATAAACAAAAGCACTATAACAAATTGGATAAAGGGTGACGGGTGTAACCAATCCTCCAAACAGGTTTCAGAGAAGGAGGAAGAGGGAAAAGATGAGTATGATACCTTACCTGGGGGACCGATATTCGAGAAACTATTGGTACAAAAAGTGGCTACTAAGCAGATGGCGTGTGGGAACTTTGAGATACCGGCCATCATCGGGAATTTGAAATATCTAAACACATTTGCTGACCAAGGATCGGAAGTAAATCTTATGCCCCTAACTATCTACACCTAACTAACGTCAAAAATGCCAGCCACCACTCGTGTTAGGCTATCCTTCGCTGGACACTCGTACGTGTACCCCTTGGGAATCACTGAAGATGTGTTGATGAATGTTGCAGGATTTATGTATCCCGTTGATTTATTGATCATCGATGACAAAGGAGGCGGATGCATGCCAATAATCCTTGGGGCACCGTTCCTTACCACGGCAAAAGCTGTCATTATATATGAAAATAGGAAAATCGAGCTTAAATCAGGAAAAAGAAACATTGACACATCGCCTATTCATGTTCAAGAGAAAATACTTGCATGGGAGGCAAGAATCAAAAGCTACAAAGAGGCTAAACATGAAAGAATCAAAAGCAAAAGCAATGAAGTTCATGTCGAGTTCGAACATAGTCAACCAACAAGGAACCATATACCATTCAAAAAAGGGGACCTAGTACTCTTAAGACATTTGGAGATAACGATACCTCACGATAAACCGAGTCCCTGGTGGTATGGGCCATTCACAATTAAGGGCATAAGCCAAGATGGGATGGCTAACTTAAGTAGTAAAGGAGGAGGAGAGGTGATTGCAAGTATCGACAGATTGAGACACCACCACCACGATGGTAATGATCGCAACTACATGGGGTACATCATCTCAAGGGATGAGGTCACGTAGTAACCCATGACCTTGGGTCTAGCTACAAGACTCGTAAATAAAGAAATGCGCTTCTTGGGAGGCAACCCATGTTTTGTGTGATTTTTATTTTGTTTGATTGTTATTTGTTTCCGTATGCATGCTTTATTTTTATTGTTCGTAGATCATGTTTCAAACTAAAATGGTGAAAATAATTTATTTTGTTGTTTGGCTTAGTCTTAATTTCATCCAAAGGTATTTCGCAAACGATAAGTGTAAGGGGAAACACCAAATATGTTTTTAAAGAAACAAAACTGATCATGATTCTCCACAATATTAAGTGAACATGTATATTCGTATTTGTTAGAGTCAAATGCTTGTATTGAGTCATAATGATGTTTTGCAGGATTTTCCAGGAAGTAGGACATAAGTTTTTCCAGAAATTTTTTGGAAACTTAACATAAGAATTTCTGCAGGTCACTTCTGACGGCGTCAGGAAGAAATTCCTTACGGCGTCACGTGTAAAATTCTGGAAATTTTGTCAGTTTTGTTTTTTTAACGGAGTCTTAAAGTTTTTGTTAATTCTTTAGTTTTATAATCTCCAGGAAATCTGCAAACATCATTCCACAAGCATTATATCTTACTTTGCTTTCTAGGATTTTTTTTATCTTATATAGATTGCCGCCGATTTTACGCAAGGTTGCCTTGTTTGTTTTCTCAGGTTTAACAGGTTATGTTTGACAAGAAGATAATTTATATTCTGGAAGGGAAGCTTTGATTGTTCATTTTCTTGGAGGAAGATCTAACCTTATTACCTTATTATCCATACCGAACGAATCAGGGGAGTATTTGATTTCATTCTTTTTACCTGTTTTACTTTTACAATCTTTACTTGAACATTGGGGACAATGTTCATCCTAAGTGTAAGGGGAGGGTAAAATGATGATACCTTATAGATACACTTTCACTTGAGTTTGTTTGTTTGATGGTAGGTGTGTAAGAAAACTATGAGAAATATTTGTTAGTGTAATTTTAGCGCCAAATTTAAATTTTTTACAACATTTAGGAGTGAAACTTTAGCCATAGCTAGCGTCTCATGGATAGGAGTCGTATGACTAGCACAAAACCGTGCCATTCAGAAAATTTTTCCACCCAAATATGTGAGGTTCGCCTTTAGATTTGATAGGAAAAACATTTACCTTTAGTGCTTATAAGTATACCGGTAGCATTTAGATTCTAGAACTTGCGTTAGTGATGCATCCCGAGACCGCTAGTGAGACTACATTCGTATGGTAGGATTTACTACATGATAAGAGGCATTAGGATCACCCTTGTGTTAAACCCGTATCATAATTACTTGACCATTTAAGTCATATTACTTGGCTAGTAAAGTCAATTAGTTTTTCCCACACCCTTAGCGTTGTACTCATTTTTAGTACACGAAACCCCTAGTACACCCCTTCGAGCCTATCTTTTCATTTCTAACTTTAAGCATCTTACTTAAAGGAAGAATTTGTTACACCCCACTTAAATGTACACCCAAATCGCCTTAGCCTTCCGTGTATGCACTGATCTTTAGTGCATTATTGTTATTTGTTTAAACCCTTAGTTAATTATCTAATTGATTACATGGTTGCTAAGTCGAGTCATATCCTTGTACATATTGTTTTGGGACGATTGGGACTCATGGGTAAAGTACTTATGTTATGGAGTAATGGGGAAGAACATCATTTATTACCCTCATACGTACGTTAATCTAAAAAGTACTCCAAGTGTTTTGATTATCTTAATTCGAGTCATTAGATTAGTTTATTGTAAAGTATGTAAAAATTCAAGTGTAAGGGGAATGTTCATTCCCTATGATGTATTATTTTGGATGGTAGGGTAAGAGTGTATGCAAAAAAAAAAAATAATAATAAAAAATAAAAAAATAAGTAAAAATCGAAAAATAAAGAAAAAGAAAAAAAAATAAAAAAAGAGAATAAACCATACGGACTACCATCTCGTTTCATTTTATGTTTATTTAATGTGTTTGATTATTTTTCATTTATTAGCTTAAGTCGAGTCTAGTCTTGGCTTAGCAACGCCATATTGTACATGTAATTAACCAAGATTATTAACTCGCCACCAGTAAAGACTGCCTATATCCAACAAAACCGTGTTTTCCATATACCTACACCTAACGTTACAACCCTTTAAAAAGACCTCTTTGATAGTTTATCCTAGGTGCTTACGCCATGTGGTGGAGGTTTGATCCTTTCCCAAGCCTATGGTAATCTATTTTGCTATGACAGGTAGTGAGAGATGTTTTCCATTTCCATATTGTGATATATACTTTATTACACCCAAGATATGTGAGTATCTAAACACTATTTGTGAGGTGCTAGTGTATGATCTCCGTGCATGTCTTTGGTCTTTAGTGGATCGATTATTTGTTGTAATTACTTTTATATTAGTGTTAAATGACCCCTAACTTGTATTTTGATTAGAATAAAAGCGCATTTGCTTGAGGACAAGCAAATCTCAAGTGTAAGGGTATATGATGAGGCGAAAAATGAACCATTTTTAGGGGGTCATTTAAGCCGAAATTGGAATTTATTTGATCAAATATTGCCCTAAATCGTTCCTTTTGTGATTTTAGGTACTTTGGGAGTGAATTCTGGAAAAAAAAGCATTTTGGACGTTTTTGGAGCATAAAAGTGAAGAAAACGGCAAAGACTTAATTTTCCATGCTGGGAACAGTACCTGACAGCGTCAAGAAGGAAAATATGATGGCGTCAGGAGCAAAATGCATGACGACCCAGAGAAAACGTGACAGCGTCAGAAGTAGGGCGTCAAGAGTAATTTTGGTGACGGCCTGGAAAGAGATTACACATGACGGCGTCAGCTCCAGATCTAGGCAGTCCGAGAACTTTATTGGCGGCGAGATGACGGCGTCAGAAATTTCCTCTTGACGCCGTCACCTCACAAAATCTATATATACTTTTCTATTTTTCATTCATTAAGGGAGGAACTTGTGTGGAGAATTCTAGGGCCGAACCTAATAAACCCTAGGTCGTTTGTAACAGTATTTTCAAGGGTTTTCACCCCTTGAAACCCTTCATGTTCAATTGAGATAAGTTTTCTTTCAATTCATTCAATATGTCTATGTGTTGTTTGAAAATATCTTACACTTGTATTGATTTTAACATGCTAGGCTAGATCTATTGTGTGTTTGCTTAGATGTAATGAATCCTAGATGTTGATTATAGGTTGATTGCTTGTTTATAGTTGTAATAGATGAATGATTTCAATGTTAGGCTTAAGAAAACTGGCAGATCTACATTGTGTAACTTGCTTGAACTTCTTATGAAACATGAACCGATGTGTACTAGGTTTTTATGGTTGTATTTAATGCATGAGCAAATTCTAGTGATCCCATGTTAGGAGCTTCTTAGCCGGCTTGACATAGGAGTGAAGTAGGAGCTTATAGAATTGGGGTAGTAAGTACGCCACCCCATGAATGGTATTAAGGAATACAATCCGTCATCCACGCAACTGTAACAAGTAATTAAACTGTAAAAGATATATAGGGAGAAGTGAAATCTAAGTAAACACAATTCTCCCATATATTGCTCACACCACTAGTTAAATTGGTTTATTTTCATTTTTGTTATTTTATTTTGATTACATCTTTAGTTATTGGGTTAGTTGACTAGCAACTAATTCTGCCCCTCTTCAAAAAACCGAGATTTTACTTGCTTTCATAAAAAATATAAAAAAACAAAAAGAATCATCCCTCACCTCTAGACCTAGTTTTTAGGCTTTCTAATCCTAGTGACACTATTCCTGAGTTGAACGATCAATCCCCCGGTATTTGTCACTATACTATACTACAACGATCAGGTACACTGCCTGGTGGGGGTTCTAAGCTTCTCGAGATCTCTCGAGAGGTAAAGCCTGGTGCAATTCCCAGGCATCACGCTTCAACAACGTCAACATAGTTTATTATCATTGTAATCTATTTTGTTTATAGGTCTCATTATAACAATTCACGTGTTTCGATATCTTGAAGGGAGATTGTTAGCCTTGATTATTTATAAAGATAACGTCACATTCGTGAAATGGACTAGATTAGTAACAAGTAGCACCTGTGGGGACTACTTATGTAAACGGGGCAAACTTAGAGTATGTTGAGCCTATAAATACCCCTCATGACTCTCCATGAGGGGTGTGGGGAATCATTAGGTCATTTGTATTGTGTCATTTATCTATCAAAGTTCCTTTTATTCTCCACCCTCTCTCTACTTTCTCTCACTAGAAAGATGAATCCTTTCATCTTCTTTGATCAACCTAGACCTCCCGAACCACATGAATCATAAATATTTTTGGTCCTACATTCAAGCATTATGGTTGGGTATTTTTTATAATCGCTACCATATTGCCCCTGCCACGCAACCGGACAATTTTTCCACTCCCAATGCATGCAATCAATGCTACCAAGCATTCCCGGAAAACCATGTTCACGTTCATGTTTTTCGTAAATTTTTTGAACGCCGGACCATGTTGGTTTTCTTAAAAACTCTGATATAAACAAATCCATGACGCACTTGTTAAAATTATCAAGGCAATCACGTGAAGTACACTCACCTATTTGCAGATACTCATCAAACGCATCGGGTGTGGTGCCGTACGCGAATTGGCGTATTACAGATGTACACCTCATAAGTGTACTAATGGGCTTGCTACCCGTGGCATCGATTCCTTTGTAAAGAATTTAAAATGCTCGGGGAGATGATCAGAAAAATAAGATTCAATACCTTTGACTATTTGTAGAAATAGTCTCCGGCTCATATGAAACCTTCTTCAAAAATTCCGTTGCGTATACTTACACCCTTGAATAAAGTGTCGCTACGCAAATATTCTTCGGCATCCTCAAATTCACGGCGGATGCGTGTACGCGGGATGCGTTGTTGAGCTGCTGCTGCTTCTTGTTGTTCTAAATGTTGATGATATTCGAACGCGGCTATCATAAATTCCATGTCAATTTCATCATCTACATCGGAGAAACTCCTTTCTTCCTGGTTATCTTGATTCAGAGTTGAGAAAGAACTAACGTATGGGTTATTCCACCCACCGAAGAAATTCGTGAATGGATCAGTGTTGTTGTTGTTGCCCCCCGACTTTTTTTTTTTTTTTTGCTAATACAAGTGTATTGTAGATCATATAAAGTAGTGGAAGTGTAAAAAAAAATTGTGTGGGTCAATGAGTATTTATAGTTGTGATAAAATGGGTTTGAATAAGTATTTTTTTTCAAAACAAGCCGTTTATAGTAGTTTTTAAACGTTAGGGGGAAAAATGATTTTTTTTTAATCCAGCGGTAACATAAAGTTTCAAGGGGTCAAAGTGCAATTTTTTTTAATAAACACGCAGCGTTAAACTGTGTTAAAAGTTTAACACCGTGCGTTAACGTGCCCTTGCCCTCCACCCCCGGTAACGTTTAACGTGGCTTAACCATGGTGCGTTATAACTTAACGTGGGGGTCGAGGTTATGTTACCGAACGCTCTAAGAGTGAAGCTAGAAAACCACCATTTGATGTCTGTATTAGACAATAGAGTATAAGGCCCTAGCCCATCTATTAATTAGTTAAGGTTAATTAAGGTTTTCATTGTCTAATAGTCTGATATTTTTAATCATTAATAGGGGTTGAATATAAAAAATACTTACACAATGAAATTTACTCAACACTTTTTAGCTACGAGACAAATTCCTAGCCACTCTGCTATCCTGGTGTCTCCGGCTCTCCGCCTCTAATCCCTCGTGACTAAAAATCATGTTCCATCTATTTGTTTCCAAAGTATGAGGTGTGCTGGCCAAGGATAGTTGCTAAATAGTTGCGGTGTGGTGTATGCGTATTCATACACCTTTTATAAGACCAAAAACCGACCCAAGATACCAAATATATGTTTTTTTTGGATTTTTACATGTGCAGGTACGAAAATTGTAGAAATGGACAAAAATCATGGAAAAACGGAGAACACGAGCACGAGATAATGGAAAGAGGTCAAAAGCCGAGGCTACGAAAGGATTTCTTAATATTGGATCACAATTATGCTCAATTGTCAAAACAAGTCCATCATGAATTAGAGAATGTCAAATATAGTCCCTTGGATTTGTTTTACAAGAAATGGCAAGATTGGTCCTTGGTTAAAAATCCTAAATATTACTACTTTGCCTAACAAGGATCACCACTTGTAATAATAAACCCAATCCAATATTTCCAAGCCCAAAATATCAAGCCCACCATGCCCTTGGTCAACACCCATAATACACGGACAAAACAACAATAAAATAATTTACCCTGCTCCCAAATTATACCCATACCTTTCTTCCCCAATTCCACATAAACCCTAATTTTACATTCCCCAAAATTACCCATCTCCACAATAATTACCCATCAATTAAACATTCTAGAAGGTGTCTCACGTGATCAAAACGTGTCAGAGAGAAGGTGAGCTCATGATTGGCCTACGTGGAAGAATGGCAGCATGTAATTGGATAATACACGTCGCTCTACTCATTGGATTCTGTTTCTAGAAGTTCTGACAAGGACATAGAGTGTGTATACTTGAGGATTGCCAACATGGCAAATTGATAGCTTTTTATTGGTGCACACACCTCATTGATCTCAATCAAACGGCTTAAAGCAACAACCATTGATACAAGGGCTATGATGAGAATATCTTGAAGCTTCTGAGACTCAAGGCTATAAATAGACTCCTCTCACTCACGGATTCACCTCATTAGGAGTAGGTGTAATGTAGAGTAGCTTAGGATAAGATTAGAGCAGTTTAATTTGTAGCTTAATGTAGTTTTATTAAAGCTTTCTATTCTTGTTTTTCAAATATTGTAACCTGCTGTTAAGTTTTTATGCAAATTCAGATTTCTCTTAAGCTTGCTTGTTTAAATTTACTTTAATAATAGTTGCATAAGTTGTTCTTTTTTATCTCTCAAGCTCATATAGATTTGATTAAGCTTTTGTGAGCTTAATATTAACTAAAAACTACTTTGATCCTTGAATTTTCCAATAAGTCAACAAAGTCAAACTGCTTATTTATTGCTTGTTACTGCTCATTTTCTTACTTGTTCAGTCTTATATGGCTTAGTGTCCCTATTTGTTGTTTCAAGCTTAGCTTTAATCTCATTCATTTACATTTTTGCTTAAAAACTCAAAATTCCAAAAATAATAGCATAATCTGCCGTAGCTTATTTCTGTGCTTATTCTCATTTCAATTTTACCTAAAAATATTTAATATAGCTTATTTTACTTTTGTCTTTTCAAAACTTAACTTAAATCTGTCAAAGTCTAAAAAAAAATACAAAAATAGTTTTCAATAGGGTGTTTGGTTTAAGCTAGTTCTATGGGTAATTCTAGTTTTTGGTGATTATTCTAAGTGAAGATTGGTCTTGATTCAGCTTAGGTTATAGTTATAATTCAAATTTTAGGAGTTTTAGTTAATTTCCAAGTTGTTGATTTGATTTTCTAACAATGACAGTTAATTGTTTTCATAAACTTCTTATTTCTTTAATGTCCTGGTTCAGGCCTTTTAGTGTCAATACTTGAGTCTAATTAAGTTTTTTAGTTAGTTGTTTTGAGTCTTTAGTCCTTTTGGTGGTTTGTGTTAACTGCCAAAATCAACTGCATCAGTTACCATTTTCCTTTGTACCAAGTTTGTTTTGGCTTACTTATTGTTTAATTTAGATTCTTCTTGCTTATTTAAAGTTCCCTTAGTAGCTTTACTTGTAGTAGTACCTTAGTTGTAGCTTGTTTAGTTTCCTAGTAGCGTATAACTTTCCTAAAGTCTCAATTGTGACCCATTTTTACCAACTGCTTCAGCAGTCCCCCTGTCTCACTAGGCTTTCTTCCTTGCTCAATAGCTGGTTATCTAGATTAGCTTTTTGTTCGAAATTTGGTTCTATTAAAAGTTTTTGGTGTAAGCTTCTCATAACTAAGCTTGTTTTGGGTTTTAAAACTTATTTGCTAGATGTTAAATAGCCTGCAAGTCAGCTCACCTACTATTGCCCTGCACATCATATTTGTCCTAACTGCTATATATTTAGCTTGACAGTAGTTTATATTAGCACTTATTTGTTTATTTCTTCTTTCTTATAAAAGTTTACCATGCTAGTTTTTTTGTTTTCATTTTGATAAGCTAGCTTGTAGGTTTGTTAACTTTGTGATTAGCTTGAAATTTTCTCTTGGACTGTTTTGATTTCAGTTTTGCTTGATTGCTTACTTAATGTTTTCGTACCCTTTTAGCTTATTGATGAGGCGAAAAATGAACCGTTTTTAGGGGGTCATTTAAGCCGGAATTGGAATTTATTTGATCAAATATTGCCCTAAATCGTTCCTTTTGTGATTTTAGGTACTCTGGGAGTGAATTCTAGAAAAAGGAAGCATTTTTGACGTTTTTGGAGCATAAAAGTGAAGAAAACGGCAAAGTCTCAATTTTCCTTGTTGGGAACAGTACCTGACGACGTAAAGAAGAATTTTATGACAGCGTCAAGAGCAAAATGGATGACGACCCAGAGAAAACGTGACGGCGTCAGCACAAGGGCGTCAAGAGTAAATTTGGTGACGGCCTGGAAAAAGATTACACATGACGGCGTCAGGTATAGATCTAGGCAGTCCGAGAACTTTATTGGCGGCGAGATGACGGCGTCAGATTTTTCCTCTTGACGCCGTCACCTCCTAAAATCTATATATACTTTTCTATTTTTCTTTCATTAGAGAGGAACTTGTGTGGAGAATATTAGGGTCGAACCTAATAAACCCTATGTCGTTTGTAACAGTATTTTTCAAGGGTTTTCACCCCTTGAAACCCTACATGTTCAATTGAGATAAGTTTTCTTCCAATTCATTCAATATGTCTATGTGTTGTTTGAATATATCTTATGCTTGTCTTGATTTTAACATGCTAGTCTAGATCTATTGTGTGTTTTCTTAGATGTAATGAAACCTAGATGTTAATTATAGGTTGATTGCTTGTTTATAGTTGTAATGGACGATGATTTCAATGTTAGGCTTAAGAAAACTGGCAGATATATACATCGTGTAACTTGCTTGAACATCTTAAGAAACATGAACCGATGTGTACTAGGTTTTTATGGTTGTATTTAATGCATGAGCGAATTCTAGTGATCCCATGTTAGGAGCTTCTTAGCCTGCTAAACATAGGAGTGAAGTAGGAGCTTATAGAATTGGGGAAGTACGTACGCCACCCCATGATTGGTCTTAAGGAATACAACCCGTCATCCACGCAACTGTAACAAGTAATTAACCTGTAAAAGATATGTAGGGAGTAGTGAAATATAAGTAAACACAATTCTCCCATATATTGCTCACACCACTACCTTAATTTAGTTTATTTTCATTTTTGTTATTTTATTTTTATTGCATCGTAGTTATTGGGTTAGTTGACTAGCGACTAATCCACCCACTCTTCCAAAAACCGAGATTTTTAATTGTTTTTATAAAACATAAAAATACAAAAAGAATCATCCCTCACCTATAGACCTAGTTTTTAGGTTTTCTAATCCTAGCGACACTATTCCTGAGTTGAACGATCAATCCCCCGGTACTTGTCACTATACTATACTACAACGATCAGGTACATTGCCTGGTGGGGGTTGTAAGCTTTTCAAGATCCCTCGAGAGGTAAAGCCTGGTGCAATTCCCACGCATCAAATTTTTGGCGCCGCAACCCGGTGAATAGTTATTGTCTAGGTTAGAATCTCCTTTTATTAGGTCTACTTGCTAGATTCCGTTCTAGTAAGATTTTATTTTTATTTTTTAGGTTCTCTTTAGTCTATCTTATTTCTTTGTGTCTTTGTTCGTAACTCTTTACCATCCGACATCATGGAAGGTGGTAACATCTTTGAACCCATCAACCCACCACGACAAGACCACCCACAAAACCCACCACTAGCAAACCAACCTCTTAGGCCCCGAAACCTAGGAGAGTACTCCCGACCTAACCACCAAGGCTATCGAAACACCATTGAGCTTACCCAAGGAGCCAATGTGTCTCCCTTGCGATCCGACACTATCCGGTTGGTGCAAAGCGGATGTGCATTCCATGGACTTCGTTCCGAAGATCCTAATCAACATCTCAAGGACTTCCTTAAAATCGTAGATTCCATAGACCTAGATGTTGCAACTAGAGAGACGACCCAATTACGCCTACTCCAATTCTCTCTACGTGATCAAGCTAGTCAATGGCTTGAACGTTTACTCGCGGGATCCATCACCTCATGGGATGATCTCACCACTCGTTTCCTTGCTCAATTTTTCCCACTGGGGAGAACTACCAAGCTTAGAAATGATATCTTGATGTTCCAACAACGTCAAGGTGAAACTCTATATGAAGCATGGACTCGTTTCAAGGACTTACTCCAGAAAGTCCCTCATCATGGCATAGATCTTTGGCTCCAAGTCCAAATCTTCAATGACCATATCGATCTCTCCACAAGGCAAACCATTGACCAATCGGTCGGTGGCAAGCTACGTGATCTAAGTGTGGAAGAATCATGGGAACTCATAGAAGATCTTGCTCTCTATGACAATGAAAGTTGGAATGATCCTCGTGATTTAAACAAAACGGTCAAGGCAATATCTTTGCCTTCGAACAATTCTAGCACTCCCGACCGTAGGATCATGGAACTTGAGGACCAAGTCAAGTTTCTCATGAAATCTTACGAAGCTCCTAAGCTGATGCATGGGAATTGCACCAGGCTTTACCTCTCAAGGGATCTTGAGAAGCTTACAACCCCCACCAAGCAGTGTACCTGATCGTTGTAGTATAGTATAGTGACAAGTACCGGGGGATTGATCGTTCAGCTAGGAATAGTGTCGCTAGGATTAGAAAACCTAAATACTAGTTCTAGAGATGATGGATGATTATTTTTTGTATTTTTATATTTTTTAGAAAGCAAGTAAAAATCTCGGGTTTGAAGGATTTGGGCGGAATTAGTTGCTAGTCAACTAACCCAATACTAAAGATGCAATCAAAATAAAATACTAGAAATGAAAATAAACTAAATTAACTAAGGTTGTGAGCAATAAGTGGAGAAATTGTGTTTACTTTGATTTCACTACTCCCTAGATATCATTTACACGTTAATTACTTGTTATAGTTGCGTGGATGATGGATTGTATTCCGTAATACCATTCATGGGGTGGCATACTTAATTTCCCAATCCTATAAGTGCCTACTTCATTCCTATGTCGAGCCGGCTAAGAAGCTCCTAACATGGGATCATTAGAATTTACTCATGCATTAAATACAACCAATAAAACCTAGTGCACGTCAGTTCATGTTTCCTAAGACGTTCAAGCATGTTACCATTTGGAGATCTGCCAGTTTTCTTAAGCCTAACATCGAAATCATTCATCCAATACAACCATAAACAAGTAATCAACACATAATCAACATCTAGGTTTCATTAGATCTAAGTAAACACAAGATAGATCTAGCCTAGCATGGTGGACTTAAGACAAGAACAAGATATAGACAACCAACACATAGACATATTGATTGAATTAGAAGAACACTTATCTCAATTACACATGAAAGGGTTCAAGGGCTGAAAATCCTTGAAATACCTGTAAAATTCGTAATAGGTTCGGCCTTAGGGTTTCTCCAAAACTTCTCTTTTTTAATGAATGAAAATTAGAAAACTATATATTGGAAATTGTGGTTGACGGCGTCAAGACCAAATAGGTGACACCGTCATCTCGCCGCCAAAATACTTCTCGGACTGCCTTGATCTACATCTGACGCCGTCATGTGTTAGGGTCTTCCAGGCCGTCACGTGTTTTACTCTTGACGCTCTACTTGTGACGCCTTCATGTTTGTACTGGTCCGTTATGCAATTTACTCTTGACGCCGTCAGGATGTTGCTCTTCACGCCGTTACCTACTGTTCCCAGCAAGGAAAATTAATACTTTGGCATTTTCTTCACTTTTATGCTCCAAAAACGTCCGAATTGCTTCCTTTTCCAGATTTCACTCCCAAAGTACCTAAAATCACAAAAGGAACAATTTAGGGCAATATTTGACCAAATAAATTCAATTCCGGGCTTAAATGACCCCCTAAAAGTGGTTCATTTTTCGCCTCATCATATACCCTTACACTTGAGATTTGCTTGTCCTCAAGCAAATGCGCTTTTATTCTAGTCAAAATACAAGTTAGGGGTCATTTAACACTAATATAAAAGTAATTACAACGAATAATCATTCCACTAAAGACCAAAGACAAGCACGGAGGTCATATACTAGCACCTCACAAATAGTGTTTAGATACTCACATCTCTCGGGTGTAATAAAGTATAAATTACAATATGGAAACGGAAGATATCTCTCACTACCTGTCATAGCAAAATAGATTACCATAGGCTTGGGAAAGGATCAAACTTCCACCACATGGCGTAAGCACCTATGATAAAGTATCAAAGAGATCTTTTAAAGGGTTGTAACGTTAGGTGTAGGGATATGAAATACACAGTTTTGTTG
The DNA here is from genome assembly GCA_030686995.1 of Artemisia argyi. Lineage (NCBI taxonomy): Eukaryota > Viridiplantae > Streptophyta > Magnoliopsida > Asterales > Asteraceae > Artemisia > Artemisia argyi. The sequence goes on from CM060691.1 coordinate 131,341,592, forward strand.
GATAAAGGAAGTTTTTACTGGTGGCGAGTTAACAATCTTGGTCAATTATATGTACAATGTGGCGTTGCTAAGCCAAGACTAGACTCGACTTAAGCTAATAAATGGAAAATAACAAAAACATAAAATGAACATAGAATAAAAAGGGATGGTAGTCCGTATGTTTTTTTCTCTTTTCTTTTTCTATTTTTTTTTTCTTTTTCTTGATTTTTCGATTTTTTTTCTTTATTTATTTATTTATTTATTTATTTATTTATTTTTTTGCATACACTCTTACCCTACCATCCAAAATAATACATCATAGGGAATGGAAATTCCCCTTACACTTGAATCTTTACATACTTTACAATAAACTAATCTAATGACTCGAATTAAGAAAATCAAAACACTTGGAGTACTTTTAAGATTAACGCACATACGGGGGTAATAAATGATGTTCTTCCCCATTACTCCATAAAATAAGTACTTTACGCATGAGTCCCAATCGTCCCCAAAACAATATGTACAAGGATATGACTCGACTTAGCAACCATGTAATCAATTAGATAGTTAACTTAGGGTTTAACAAATAACAATAATGCACTAAAAATGAGCGCATACACGGAAGGCTAAGGCGATTTGGGTGTACATTTAAGTGGGGTGTAACAAATTCTTCCTTTAAGTAAAATGCTTAAAGTTAGAAACGAAAAGATAGGCTCGGAAGGGTGTACTAGGGGGTTCGTGTACTAAAAATGAGTACAACGCTAAGGGTGTGGAAAAAATTAGTTGACTTAACTAGCCAAGTAATATAACTTAAATTGTCAAGTAATTATGATACGGGTTTAACACAAGTAATCCAAATGCCTCTTATCATGTAGTAAATCCTACCACACGAATGTAGTCTCACTAGCGGTCTCGGGATGCATCACTAACGCAAGTTCTAGAATCTAAATGCTACCGGTACACTCATAAGCACTAATAATGAATGCTTTTCCTATCAAATCTAAAGGCGAACCTCACATATTTGGGTGGAAAATTTTTCTGAAAGTACGGTTTTGTGCTATTCATACAATCTCCTATTCATGAGACGCTTGTTATGGCTAAAGTTTCACTCCTAAATGTTGTAAAAAATTTTAAATTTGGCGCTAAAATTGCACTAACAAGTATTTCTCATAGTTTTATTACACATCTACTATCAAAAAAACAAACTCAAGCGAAAGTGTATCTGTAAGGTATCATCATTTTACCCTCCCCTTACACTTAAGATGAACATTGTCCCCAATGTTCAAGTAAAGAATGTAAAAGTTAAATAAGTAAAACAAATGAAATCAAATACTCCCCTGATTCGCTCGGTATGGATAATAAGGTGGCCAGGTTAAATCTTCGTCCAAGAAAATGAACAATCAAAGCTTCCCTTCCAGAATATAAATCATCTTCTTGTCATACATAACCTGTAAATCCTGAGAAAACAAACAAAGCAACCTCCCATAAAATCGGTGGCAATCTATATAAGTTACTAAATCCTAGAAAACAAAATAAGATATAATGCTTGTGGAATGAATTTTGCAGATTTCCTGGATATTATAAAACTTAATAATTCAATAAAAACTTTAAAACTCCGTTAGAAAAACAAAACTGGTAAAATTTCCAGGTTTTTACACGTGACGCCGTCAAGAGTAATCTCGTGACGCCGTCAGAAGTGACCTGCAGAAATTCTTATGTTAAGTTTCCGGAAAATTTCTGAAAAAACTTGGTCCTACTTCCTTGAAAATCCTGCAAAACTTCATTATGACTCAATACAAGCATTTGACTCTAACAAATACGAATATACATGTTCACTTAATATTGTGGAGAATCATGATCGGTTTGTTTCTTAAAAACATATTTGGGGTTTCCCCTTACACTCATCTTTTGCAAAAATACTTTTAGGCGGAGTTAAGACTAGGCCAAAACAACAAAGTAAAGTATTTCCACTATTTAATTTAGAAACATGATCTACCAACAATAAAAATAAAGCATGCATACGGAAGCAAATAACAAACAAACAAAATAAAGTCACACAAAGCATGGGTTGCCTCCCAAGAAGCGCTTTTCTTTATTTATGAGTCTTGTAGCTAGACTCAAGGTAATGGGTTACTATGTGACCTCATTATTGGTTCCACTCTCTAGGTCATCTTCTAAACTAGTATCGCTTTCATAGTGTAAGTACTTCGGGTCTTCAAACTCGAAGACATCTTCTCGATACTTCAAATTAAGCTTACAAACATCCTTAAAGAATCCACATGATAAATCAGAAGTGTTCTTACACCCTCTCCTAACATCTTCATCACACAAAATAAGTTGGAAACTTATCTTATCAAGCCCGTCACAATCGATTACCTTAAGGTCTTTTCTCTTGTACGGCGTTTGGTATGAAACCCTCCTAATTCCATCAGCGAAGGTCATGATTCCATTCCGGTCATCAACTATCAAATTAGTGATTTCACAAAAGGGTGCTCCAAAAATGACTTGTGATAACCTAGGGTCGACATAGTCTTCGATGTTTTCCACAATTGTGAATTCCATAGTGAATGCCATATTTCCTACAAACACCTGGATTTCATGATCTTTACCAACCACTTTCTCTCCCTTGTAAACCATTCCCCATCTGCAGATATTGTTATAATGGAATAGAGACATAAAATTCTTCGGCAGTAATACGTTAATATAGATGTTATCGAAGTACTTATGACCGATCATGCAGGGAATTTTGAGATTATTCGGATCACGCCATCTTATCTTCCCCGATTCTCCATCCCTTGATCCATATAGATTCCCCTCAAGGGAAGGATGATACTCGTATACCTCCTCATTACCCCTATGAAAAATTACTGTCTTAACACCATTGGTGAACAATGCACTTCCATCCTTCTCATCAAGGATTACTCCCGATTCATTGATAAATGGTTTCCCAAGAACAAGGTTGGTTAATGTTCGATTGGTGAGAGGGTCCACATCATCGACCACGGTGAGGTCAATATTGTAAACAAGCTCTCCAATTATAATTGATACATTTTTTATTATCCTTGCATTATTGACTCTCTTGCACAAAATAAGTTCTGGGAAGGCTTCGTGGTATAGGGAAAGGGGTATTATGTTGACTGGGAAGCTAGGATCTATATGACTATCGGTTAAGAGCTTTTCCTTAATGGTGTAGGAGATCTTGAAAACTTTAGGGTTGCTTTCATCAGTCCTATTGCTACTCCCACTAGTAACATCCTCCATTTTTCTCTCGGGTTCTTCTATAATAGATTTACCCAGAATGGCTGGATTTCTCGTATGCTCCTCCGACCTCTCTTTCCCTTCATCCGATTTGCCAGATTCTTGCGCGGTGCACTGCTCGGATGAGTTGGTAAGGCTTCTGGCCAAATCGTGGCCCATCCTTGAGGTCTCATCTTTAGCTGTATGACCAATATTTCCAGTTCGTTGTTGGTTCAGGTTAGGTGTAGAAGCAGATATCGTGGTGATGGCATTTACGAAATGGATTGGTCCTAGGGGGTTGACAGGTTCTTTTCCTTTTGGTGATAGATGTTTGAATAGCTTACTAGGACTTTTTATTTTCACAGGAGAGGTTGGCGGACTCATGATGGTGACAGATTTGACCTCATCAACGTGAATAGGTTTATTAACAACGTGCTCTTTGATAGCAGTTAACAGATTACAAATCTTGCTATTCATATCGGCCTGCTATTGTCTAAATTTAGCCTCGAGCGTAGAGAGCTGTAATTCTTGAGATAGAATGAATTTTTGCAAGGCATCTTCACAGCTTTGCCTAGGAGTGCTCTGTGATGGAAAATGCTCGGACCAAGTGAGTGGTGAGGAGTCATTGAAGGATACGCTCCGCGTTTGGTACCCTCTGAAATTAGGTTTATCCTTCCATGCCTCATAGGCCTCGCCAGAAGTTCGAGGACCTCGACACACGTGTGATGATGTGAATTCGTTATAAGCACGTTTTGGAAGCTCTATACAGTTATGAGTCTCGTGAGGGCCATTGCATAATTTACATGTAGAAGCGATTCTGCTTACTTGGCTTGAAGGTTTTTGAGCTTCGTAAGATTTCATGAGAGACTTGAGTCGACCTTCAAGTTCCATGATCCTACGGTCGGGAGTGCTGGAGTTATTCGAAGGCAAAGATATTGCCTTGACCGTTTTGTTCATAGAGAGCAAGATCTTCTATGAGTTCCCATGATTGTTCCGCACTTAGATCACGTAGCTTACCACCGGCCGATTAGTCAATGGCTCGCCTCGTGGAGAGATCGATATGGTCATAAAAGATTTGGACTTGGAGCCAAAGATCTATGCCATGATGAGGGACTTTTTTGAGTAAGTCCTTGAAACGAGTCCATGCTTCATAAAGAGATTCATTTTGACGTTATTGGAACATCAAGATGTCATTTCTAAGCTTAGTAGTTCTCCCCGGTGGGAAAAATTGAGCAAGGAAATGAGTGGTGAGATCATCCCATGTGGTGATGGATCCCGCGGGTAAACGCTCAAGCCATTGACTAGCTTGATCCCGTAGAGAGAATTGGAATAGGCGTAATCGGGTTGTCTCTCTAGTTTCAACATCTAGGTTTATGGAATCTACGATTTTTAGGAAGTCCTTAAGATGTTGGTTTAGATCTTCAGAACGAAGTCCATGGAATGCACATCCACTTTGCACCAACCGGATGGTGTCGGATTGCAAGGGGGTCACATTGGCTCCGGTGAGCTCAATGGTGTTTCGATAGCCTTGGTGGCTAGGTCGGGAATACTCTCCTAAGGTTCGGGGCCTAAGAGGTTCTAGTGGTGGGTTTTGTTGTGGTGGGATGACGGGTTCAAATCGTCCATGATTTCGGGTGGTGAAGAGTTACGAACAAAAACACAAAGAAATAAGATAGACTAAAGAAAACCTAAAAATAAAAATAAAATCTTACCAGAAAGGAATCTAGCAAGTAGAACTAATAAAAAGAGATTCTAACCTAGAGAATAACTATTCCCCGGGCTGCGGCGCCAAAAACTTGATGTGTGGGAATTGCACCAGGCTTTACCTCTCAAGGGATCTTCAGAAGCTTGCAACCCCCACCAGACAGTGTACCTGATCGTTGTAGTATAGTATAGTGACAAGTACCGGGGGATTGATCGTTCAGCTAGGAATAGTGTCGCTGGGATTAGAAAACCTAAATACTAGTTCTAGAGATGATGGATGATTATTTTTTATATTTTTATATTTTTTAGAAAGCAAGTAAAAATCTCGGGTTTGAAGGATTTGGACGGAATTAGTTGCTAGTCAACTAACCCAATACTAAAGATGCAATCAAAATAAAATACTAGAAATGAAAATAAACTAAATTAACTAAGGTTGTGAGCAATAAGTGGAGAAATTGTGTTTACTTAGATTTCACTACTCCCTAGATATCTTTTACACGTTAATTACTAATTATAGTTGCGTGGATGACGGATTGTATTCTTAATACCATTCATGGGGTGGCGCACTTAATTCCCTAATCCTATGAGTGCCTACTTTACTCCTATGTCGAGCCGGCTAAGAAGCTCCTAACATAGGATCATTAGAATTTACTCATGCATTAAATACAACCAATAAAACCTAGTACACGTCAGTTCATGTTTCCTAAGACGTTCAAGCATGTTACCATTTGGAGATCTGCCAGTTTTCTTAAGCCTAACATCGAAATCATTCATCCAATACAACCATAAATAAGTAATCAACACATAATCAACATCTAGGTTTCATTAGATCTAAGCAAACACAAGATAGATCTAGCCTAGCATGGTGGAATTAAGACAAGAACAAGATATAGACAACCAACACATAGACATATTGATTGAATTAGAAGAACACTTATCTCAATTACACATGAAAGAGTTCAAGGGCTAAAAACCCTTGAAAAACCTGTAAAATTCGTAATAGTTTCGGCCTTAGGGTTTCTCCAAAACTTCTCTTTTTTAATGAATGAAAATTAAAAAACTATATATAGGAAATTGAGGCTGACGGCGTCAAGACCAAATAGGTGACGCCGTCATCTCGCCGCCAAAATACTTCTCGGACTGCCTTGATCTACAACTGACGCCGTCATGTGTTAGGGTCTTCCAGGCCGTCACGTGTTTTACTCTTGACGCTCTACTTGTGACGCCTTCATGTTTGTACTGGGCCGTCATGCAATTTACTCTTGACGCCGTCAGGATGTTGCTCTTGACGCCGTCACCTACTGTTCCCAGCAAGGAAAATTAAGACTTTGGCGTTTTCTTCACTTTTATGCTCCAAAAACGTCCGAACTGCTTCCTTTTCCAGATTTCACTCCCAAAGTACCTAAAATCACAAAAGGAACGATTTAGGGAAATATTTGATAAAATAAATTCAATTCCGGGCTTAAATGACCCCCTAAAAGTGGTTCATTTTTCGCCTCATCATAAGCCTTCAAGCCAAGTGAATAAAATCACTTCTTTATGCGAATTATGTAGTGGTCCCCATGACACTCATGATTGCGTGGAACTCCCCGGAACAGCTTTTGTGGACTACGCATCCTCGCGTACCGACGAAGCGGGAGATAAGTGGTACACTTTCAAACCCAAGCCAAACCCTTCCAGTGATTCCTACAACCCTTGGAAAAATTACCCAAACCTTAGGTGGAAGCAAAACCAAAACAATTCTTCCAATCCGCCTAATCGTTACCAACCAAACGGTCCACCCTCCAACTGTACTTTCAACAACAATCCTTCTAACAACTATGGTAGTAGCAACAATCTTGAAGGATTGATGTCCAAGTTTATGGCATCTCAAGAAGCTAGCATATCTAAGTTTGAAGCCGATTTCAAACAAAAGCAAAGCGAGATGACCACCAAAATTGACACATTGTTGAAAGTTCTAAATGACCGAGAAATGGGAGCACTCCCAAGCGACACGGTCAAGAACCCGAAACTAAACGTTAATTCCATATAATCAGTTTCGTCACCCACTTCTTGTCCACAATACTACTCGGTCAAATCAACGAGCACGTGTTTCAAATAAAACCAAATTCTTCAAAAGGACCAATCAAATAAAACTCCCGATATAAAACCGGTCAAAAGCATAGTTGAAACACCTCCTACGCAAGACCTTGATGATGAATTCAAGGAGCTCCACCTTGAACGCCCCGTCATTGATGTCTTAGCCCGTGCTCCCTACTATAGTGCCCTACTAGAAAAATATGAGAAATTTAAACTAGGTAAAAATGGGACCGCCTTCGTTCAAAACAAGTTGCCTAAAAAGCTTGATGATCCGGGTATATTTGTTTTCCCTTGTAAGATAGGAAGATCCGAAGCTTTCGACACACTAGCCGATTTCGGGTCAAGCCTTAACTTGATTCCCTTATCCATTTTCACCATTCTCAAGCTAGGAAAGTTAGAGGAACCGGAGGTATTAATTGGTCTAGCGGATGGGAATATTGCCCACCCGGTTGGGATGATTAAGGATGTAGTTGTTCACGTAGGGAAGTTAACTATTTTAGCGGATTTTCACGTCCTAGATATGGTTAGTGATACTACATGCCCATTATTAGTAAGAAGAGGATTTTTAGCAACCGCTAGCGCCATGATAGATTGTAAGGAGTCTATGATAGCGGTAGGAGAGGGCGATACCTGGTCGGTATATGATGTTAAGAAACATAGCTATGATTGTGAGGATGAACCGACACCACATTGGGTAGAAATGAATAGGAGACCATCTAGATATGGACCTTGGATAGAAAGGAACTTTATAGGACCTCAACGCCCATTCTATCTAGAAAAAGATTTTATCGATAAAACACATTTGGTGGAACAACTCATAGCTAGAGATGAAGAGCTAGACCCTTTTGAGGACCCCCAAGTCTTTAGGAAAATGATAGAGTTCTTGAGCGTAATGCCCATTAACATAGAGATGAACAAGTGGAAAATAGGGGGGATAAGTGTAAATGGAGGTGGGACAAACCACCTAAGGAAGGTGACGGATCATGGCATATGAAGATGATTTTGTATGATCCGGATGGAGAAAAGTTTGAAAGGTCATACCGCACTAAGAAAACCGATAGGAAGTTGAAACCTAAGTTTGATCCCAAATATGTCCTCAATGAGGAACTCGCCCATATCACGTAGTAACCCATGACCTTGAGTCTAGATACAAGACTCGTAAATAAAGAAAAGCGCTTCTTGGGAGGCAACCCATGTTTTGTTTGATTTTTATTTTGTTTGATTGTTATTTATTTCCGTATGCATGCTTTATTTTTATTGTTGGTAGATCATGTTTCGAAATAACATGGTGAAAATACTTTATTTTGTCGTTTGGCTTTGTCTTAACTTCATCCAAAGGTATTTCGCAAAAGATAAGTATAAGGGGAAACCCCAAATATGTTTTTAAGAAACAAACATGATCATGATTCTCCACAATATTAAGTGAACATGTATATTCGTATTTGTTAGAGTAAAATGCTAGTATCGAGTCATAATGATGTTTTGCAGGATTTTCCAAGAAGTAGGACAAATTTTTTCCAGAAATTTTCCGAAAACTTAACATAAGAATTTCTGCAGGTCACTTCTGACGGTGTCAGGAAGAAATTCCTAACGGCGTCACGTGTAAAAATCTGGAAATTTTACCAATTTTGTTTTTCTAACGGAGTCTTAAAGTTTTTGTTGAATCTTTAGTTTTATAATCTCCAGGGAATCTGAAAACATCATTCCACAAGCATTAGATCTTACATTGTTTTCTAGGATTTGTTAGCATACATAGATTGCCGCCGATTTTACGCGAGGTTGCCTTGTTTCTTTTCTCAAGTTTAACAGGTTATGTTTGACAAGAAGATGATTTATATTCTGGAAGGGAAGCTTTGATTGTTCATTTTCTTGGAGGAAGATCTAACCTTGTTACCATACTATCCATACCGAGCAAATCAGGGGAGTATTTGATTTCATTCTTTTACCTGTTTTACTTTTACATTCTTTAATTGAACATTGAGGAAAATGTTCATCCTAAGTGTAAGGGAAGGGTAAAATGATGATACCTTATAGTATACACTTTCACTTGAATTTGTTTGTTTGATGGTAGGTGTTTAATAAAACTATGAGAAATACTTGTTAGTGTAATTTTAGCGCCAAATTTAAATTTTTTTACAACATTTAGGAGTGAAACTTTAGCCATAGCAAGCGTCTCATGGATAGGAGATTGTATGACTAGCACAAAACCGTATCATTCAAAAAAATTTTCCACCCAAATATGTGAGGTTCGCTTTTAGATTTGATAGGAAAAGCATTTACTATTAGTGCTTATGAGTGTACCAGTAGCATTTAGATTCTAGAACTTGCGTTAGTGATGCATCCCGAGACCGCTAGTGAGACTACATTCGTGTAGTAGGATTTACTACATGATAAGAGGCATTAGGATCACCCTTGTGTTAAACCCGTATCATAATTACTTGACCATTTAAGTCATATTACTTGGCTAGTTAAGTCAATTAATTTTTCCAACACCTTAGCGTTGTACTCATATTTAGTACACGAAACCCCTAGTACACCCCTCCGAGCCTATCTTTTTTGTTTCTAACTTTAAGCATCTTACTTAAAGGAAGAATTTGTTACACCCCACTTAAATGTACACCCAAATCGCCTTAGCCTTCCGTGTATGCACTCATCTTTAGTGCATTATTGTTATTTGTTTAAACCCTTAGTTAATTATCTAATTGATTACATGGTTGCTAAGTCGAGTCATATCCTTGTACATATTGTTTTGGGACGATTGGGACTCATGGGTAAAGTACTATTATTATGGAGTAATGGGGAAGAAAATAATTTTTTTTACCCCCATATGTACGTTAATCTTAAAAAGTACTCCAAGTGTTTTGATTATCTTAATTCGAGTCATTAGATTAGTTTATTGTAAAGTATGTAAAAATTCAAGTGTAAGGGGAATGTTCATTCCCTATGATGTACTATTTTGGATGGTGTGGTAAGAGTGTATGCACAAAAAAAAAAAAAAAAAAAAAAAAAAAAAAAAAAAAAAAAAATCGAATAATTAAGAAAAATAAAATAAAAACATACGGACTACCATCCCGTTTCATTCTATGTTTATTTTATGTTTTTGTTATTTTTCATTTATTAGCTTAAGTCGAGTCTAGTCTTGGCTTAGCAACGCCATATTGTACATGTAATTAACCAAGATGATTAGCTCGCCACCAGTAAAGATTTCCTATATCCAATAAAACCGTGTATTCCATATCCCTACACCCAAGGTTGATACAAAAGTCGGGCGTTCCTAGTTTGGGCTCTTGCTCTCGTACCAATTCGCTTCTTAATGCTTGAAACCTGCGCACTAAGAAAATAAACAAACACCGTTAGGCTTATCGTGGGATTGTCTCCCACGATTATCCTCCAGCGTGAGACTAAGTAATCGGTTTAGGGTTCTCATAAAGATTTGAGGGTATGGGAATCGTACCTTTAATGAGAATTATGTCATTCCTTATATAGGCACAGAATCCTTGTAGGTTTTGTGCTCCTTACGTTTCGCACATGCGGTGCTTATCCTGGTTAAGGATATCTATTCCATAGATAGAAGATCCTTATCTATACCGTATATAGTGTTGATATAAATAATGTTTGTGAATGTTATTAATATTTCTCAATAAACCTATGTTTTGATAATCACAAAATTTAAATCAAATTAAGTCAAAAATAAGACATAAACAAGTATTTGGTGACAAATATTTACTTCTACATCTTATATCACTTAAGGTATGCATAAACTTAGTAACTTATGCATTACATGATCAAAGAAAATTTTATATTAATACATAACATTATATAAAATGATTTTAACATTTTATATATATTTGTAAATCATTTTTGGTAAAGCTTTATTAAACCACAAAAATATGATTTCAAATTTCCAACCAAAAAGGGCAAATTTTATCCAGAGAATCTTTTCAAACGTTCAGGAGGGCGGCCCCCTTAATTTTACTAGGCGGCCCCCTTAATCATTAAGGGGACCGGCCTATAATTAAGAGGATCGGCACGCTCCCGAACAGTAAAATCTGGCCCTTTAAATACTGGATCATTTTGCATATTTTCCTCACCTTTTTGCACTATAAAATTTCTGATCCAATCTTCTTCTCTAGATCTAAAATCCTTTGATCATATATTTCATAAGTCTTTGTTTCCAAGTGATCCAAAGCTTCATTCATTCAAGTGCAAGAAGAAGAACACTTCTCTACATCCATCTTATTGTAGTGGTGTTGTGTATTGCTAGTTTCATATAGTACTAGTGATAGTTATTTGTAAAGGTGTTGTGCATATTTGTTGATTGTAGAATCTTGGTGTGTTGTAAACTAGTTTAGTAGTTGTGACTTAGTTGTGCATAGAAGAAGGTGTGAAGATTGACTAGGTGTGAAGACGGTGTGAAGTCTTGAAGAAGGTGTGAAGGTGTGATTAAGGTGTGAAGATCACGTGGTGTGATATTTGGTGTGAGATTGGTTCTAGCTACGATTAGAACTCGACATTTAGCTTAGTGTCGTTAACTTGTGTAAGTCAAGGTGTGTAAGGTTTCTCCACCATAAGGAGTTTGTTGACATAGTGAAGAAAACTCTCGAGTGTGGTACTCGGGGAGTGGAGTAGGGCAAGGAAGGTGTCCTTGTAGCCGAACCACTATAAATTCACGTGTTGTGGTTTGATCTTTCTAACTCTATCTTTTCTTCATTATATTTCAATACTTTCAATATTAGTTTAGACTTGCTCATATTGGTTGTTGCTTGAATTCATTTAAGATCGAATCGAAAGTTTTTATAACCAACAAAATATTTTTAGAAATAAATTTTAAATGGACATAAAACTATTCAACCCCCCCTTCTAGTTTTCCACAATTGGTATCAGAGCCACGTCTAGCAAGATCTTTAAAATATATTGTATTTTAAAACTTGTAACGATCTATGGAATCTGAAAAATATTTAGAAGGGCAATCTATGCAAAGACCACCACTATTTGAAAGTGATGGATTTTTATATTGGAAAAATCGATTCGAAACTTATGTGAAGTCAAAAGATCTAGATCTTTGGCATGTTATTACTAATGGTGATTTTTTACCTATTCAAAATAACCCGGAAACTAAGAAAGATGAAATCGTACCTTTTGAAAAACAAAATGATGATTTAAAAAGAAAACTTGCTAAAAATAATGAAGCAAAAATGGTTATTTATAATGCGCTACCACGTAAAGAGTACGAAAGGATCTTTATGTGTGAAACCGCAAAAGAAATTTGGAACTCTTTACTAATAACTCACCAAGGTAATAGTCAAGTCAAAGATAATAAGATAGATCTACTTGTTCAACAATACGAGCAATTCACGATTCCGGAAGAGGAATCAATTGACAATGCTTTTGCTAGATTTAACACTATCATCACAAGTTTAAAAGCACTTGATGAGAATTTTTCTAGTAAGAATTTTGTTAGGAAGTTTCTTAGGGCTCTTCATCCAAAATGGCGAGCTAAAGTGACGGCTATTGAAGAATCGAAGAATTTGTCAACTTTGCAACTTGACGAATTAATTGGAAATCTAAAAGTCTACGAAGTCATCATTAAAAAGGACTCCGAAATGGTCAAGGAAAAACGAGAGCAAAGCAAGTCAATCGCCTTGAAAGCTAGAAAGGAATCTAGTATCGAAGATAGCTCATCTTCCGAAAGTGATGACGAAGAATACGCCATGGCCGTAAGAGATTTCAAGAAATTCTTCAAAAGGCGAGGAAGATTCGTAAGACAACCGTATGATGAAAAGAAAACATTTCAAAAGAGTAAAGATGACAAGAACAACAAGGTTGAAAGAAAGTGTTTCAAGTGTGGAGATCCAAATCACCTTATTGGAAAATGTCCAATGATGACAAGAGATCAAAATCAAAGAGCATTTGTTGGAGGTGCTTGGAGTGATAGTGATGATGATGAGAATGAAACGACAAAGGAAGAAAAATGTCTCATGGCGAATACACCAAATGAGGTACGTTCCGAAACCGAATATTTTAGTGATGAAAGTATATCATTAGATGAAAAAGATCTAGATAAGGAATATATTAAACTATGCAAATTAGGACAACTAGTAATGGCCAAAAACAAATCACTAAAATACATTAACAATCAATTAGAAAGTGAAGTACTTGAACTAAAAATTAAAATAAATCAACTAGAAAAAGGTAAAGAAATTTTTGAAGAATGTAAATCATGTCAAGAGCTTAAAGGTGAAAACGAAATACTTAGGGAAGAAATTCGCAAACTTGACAAATTTGAAAATTGTAGTCAATCACTTAGTAAAATAATAAGTATTCAAGGAACATCCGGAGACAAAACCGGCTTAGGATTTAATTCAAATGAGGCTTCAACAAGCGAAATTAAAAATATAAAATTTGAAAGTGAACTCAACAAACAAAAACCTTTAAAATCTAATCCTAAGTATATACTTATTAATGATAAGAAAATACCTCTTGCCAACGATGAAGAAGTTAAAGATTTTTATAAACCGTCTTTAAAGACCGAAGTAGGATCGTCTAAACCCAAAATAAGATCTAAAACTCCACCACCTAGAAAACCAAATAATTCTCATCCTAGGTCTAAAACACCTCAACCAAGAAGAAATCAAAATAGACAAAACTATAATAACAATAGTAATCAAATGTGGAACTACCAACAAAGCTACAATCCTTGGGGCATTCTACCACCTTTCATGCACCCGAGTCAAATGTTAAACATGTTTGGACCAAATAACTTTGGACCAAAAGAACAATGGAGATCAAATGGCTAGACAAACATTTCTTGAGGCAATCTTGGTTTTTCTCTCAACATAGACTTTTTCAAAGTCTATATTTCATCTTGATGATGTTGAAGACTTCTTTTGAAGACCACCGGGTACGCCATTCTTTCACAACTCATTGCCATGCTTAGATAAATATGCAATGTTTGATTTCGTCAATTATTTAGATATAATTTGTCATTATCTTCTACTTGTTAGAATCACATATATACTTATATATACATATATATACTATTATACGTAATATATTAAATATATATATATATATATATATATATATATATATATATATATATATATATATATATATATATATATATATATATTCACTTGCACATAACCTAGATACGTCATTTGTTGACTTTCTAGAACTCCAAGAAATCGTTCTTTATCGAACCCTTTCTTTCCCCCCTCACGTTATTCTAGTAAGTCCTCTTTTAGGAGACTCATGATGATGAAGGGATATAAGTCAAGTGGACTTTTATAATGCAAGAATGCCTTCGCACGTGAACACTATGGATGAAACAAACTCCTTTCGCTAACTATATCCTATCTCCGCTACTGTCCTTCAAATCTCACTCATCAACCCATCTTTCAATCACATTTATACTTATATATATAAACAATATATATATATATATATATATATATATATATATATATATATATATATATATATATATATATATATATATATATATATATATATATATATACACACACTTATTCACATATTCCCGAACACACCTCAAACCCCTCATCAACTTAACACTTTGATCATTTTATCCAAAAATTGTCAAAGGTATATTTTAATTATCGAAACGGTAATTAAAAATTGTTACGAATTTTATCATCGTGCCAATAGACGTTTACGTATTTTTGATATATTATAAATCTAAGTATATATACGTATAAATATTTTTGTTCCAGAAACGAATTCCGCGAAATTTGGAAAATTTCGAAGGCGGCCCCCTTAATGATTAAGGGGACCGGCTTGTTATCGAGGGCGGTCCCCTTAATGTTTAAGGGGGCCGGCCATCTGAGAGATCCAAATCCGTTTTTCCTTCTTAATTCTATTCCCAAACACTCCATTCACTCATTTGTTCTTCCCCACTGCTACTGAGTACGAACCAAAACCCCCAAAAACTTCAAAATCCTCCATCATATCACCAATCCGGGGTTATTTCACAAGGGGCAAACATCAACCAAACATATAACAACATCTTTTGTAAGTTTTCCAACATGCATTTCATCACATTTCATTCGATTTGGTGTCTAATCAATAATCATGCATTTTATTAAAATTCATTTTAATTCGATTTTAAGAGTAATTGAAGCTAGAAATTGAACTACCAAATGCTCCCCATAGGATTAGGATGATGTTTTGCAACTCAAAATTAGTATAACATATCATCTTGTCAAAATCATTAATCGCCCAAAAACCCTAGTCGAATTTTATTTTTCATAAGTCACATTGTTGATATAACTCTTAAAAACCATTTAAAACTTACTACATTACGTTGTTTTAACGATCTAAACAATCAAAGCATACTTTTCAAGTTGTTGTTAAATGGTTCATGAAGACAACATGGGCGTTTGGTTCATGAATAAACCATAACTATATGAAGTTATTTGAAACCTAAAACTAGCTTATAAGTTTTGTTAATAATACTAGAATCAATAGAGGTCATCAAGATATATAATCAATATATATATTGATATTTTTAGGATATTGTTATCTAGTTAAGGGAGCGTTTGGTTCGTCTCAAAAATGATATTTTTTTTGAAAACTAAAATTCACATTTTAATCTTTTAGACAAACTTGTCTTGTCTCAAACTCTTATGGAATGAAAGATATATAATCTAATATATATCTAGCCTTATTTCGAAATGAATTATGATATCATACTCTTCGATATTATATATTCTAAACGAGTTTAAAATAAAAGTAAAAGGAACATCATGAAACTACTTCATTGAATATTTTTTTTTGTGTCGAAGTAGAATTTCGTTCCACATATAGTGCATATAATTATATAAATATATAATATATGCATGATAGTTGTTTTTATATTAATTTTATTTTTTGTTGTTATATTGTTTAGGTGAAAATGCCTAAGACCACGGTTGGTGATGTCTCCAAAACCAAACAATACATTCCAAATGTCTCTTCCACTCTCGGCATGTCTCCTTCAGTTGCATGTTTCTATCGTCCTATTGAAAATAGAAACATTCACGAAGGAAGAATTGTCGATCCATCTTTCTATGAATCTGATGACACAGAACGAATGTTCTCCAATATTCGTTTTGAATGTCTTTTCCAAATCAATGAACCTATCATTCTTCGGTTTATTCTCGACTTCTATAGCCAAGTGACGGTGCAAACCGATCCCTATGGTCATCTCCTCATTTCCTTCATGATTCAAAATCAATTCATCACTCTTACTCTTGCTCAATTTGGGCAAATTCTTAGAATCCCATTCAACGGCCAAGCCGTTTTCTAAAATGAATGGGATCTTTCCACTCTTGAAAGAAATCGTCCTCAGGATGGCCCCTACTATTCTGAGATTCCTAGTCCTGAAGACATTCGTCGAATGCTCGAACTAGAATGTCGTACGACTAGTCGAGTGATCAAGTCGAAGAATGTCGACATTCATGCTAATCAAATCCTTCTCAAAGAGCTAAGCCCCGACATGAAGAAGTGGGAAGAACTCATTCGCGAGAATGCATTTGGTACGGGTGGTCACCGTGATCATGTCACGGCGAGCATTGCCCACATGCTTTATTGTGTTATTGCTGAAGAGCAATACAACTTGGCTTATCTTTTTGTTCATCGAATCATGTCCGCCAAAAACACCCCAAATGCCAATCTTCCCTACGGTATGTTTCTCACACGACTTTACCGTTATGTGATGGAACATTACCCACATCTTCAAAGAGACTACTACGTTCATATCCTTCCTACTTTGAACCAACTTACTCGTGTTCGTACTCGCCGTCCTCGTAGTGACAAAGGGAAATCTCGTGTTCCCTTGTACTCTAGGGGTCGTGGTTCTACATCTCATCGTGATGACAATGATGATGAGGAGGAAGACACCTCACGTGTTAGTACTCCATCCCCCACGACCTTTGTGGAAGATCTTTCCGATCTTGATGATACCGAATATCAAATTCCTCTTCCTCATGAACGTACCGATGAGCTTCTATTCACTCGTCAAACGTCTATCATCAATCGTCAACAACAAATGCATGAAGAACTTCGAGGGGGATTCAAATCCATTGGGAAGATGTTTAGGAAGATGGTTGGAAAGAAGAAGAAGTAGAAGATTTTGATGTATTGCTACTTATTATGTGTTTTTAATTTGACATTTGTATGGTTTGCTACTTGTCCGACTTACTCGGAAATACTTGTGTTAGCTCTTGATCATCTCTTGAATAATTTTTAGTCTTTGAACAATTATCATGCTATGCTATGCTTCTTTTCTAATATGGATTATAATATGATAATTTGCATGCAAAATTTGGTTATATATATATATATATTTATATATCATCATTCCTAGTGTATATGCTTCTAATAGAGCTTGCTGGAAAAACAAACTTGAAAAATGGCCAAATTCTGCAAATTTTGGGTTTCTGATCGTCTGGGAAAACACCAGATGGGCGGCACCCTTAATTCCCTAGGCGGTCCCCTTAATGATTAAGGGGGCCGGCATACAATTAAGGGGACCGGCCATCTGGAACTGGATTCACTGTTTTCTTTTGCATCTTGTGAACCCTTTCTCTAGTTTCAGCTATCTTTTCCCATTTTAACCAAACTGATTTTAGAATCTCTTTCAACCATTTCAAAAATTTACCTAAATCACCCATTTCCATACTATAAATTCCCTCCATTATCACCATTCTTCATCTCATCATTCATCATATCATCATGACTCCTCCAAGCACCTCAAACTCTAAAACCTCCAAGAAACAAAAACTTATGGTCATCCCCCCAAAACAACTCTTCATTGACCTAACAAATGAAGACAACAAAACACCATCACCTCCACCCAAATGCTCATCCCCAAGTGCACCCAATGCACCATCGAAAACACCTTCCACTCATTGAACTTTTTCATCTTCCTTACCCTCAACCTCATTAATCAATGACTACATCAATTCTCACTTGTCACCACAAGTATCATCACCACCTCCCACACAAGAACCTATATCCACCCATCTTACAATCTCACTTTCACCAATAACACCACCTGATACTCAACTCTCATCTCCACAAACTACACAACCATACTTTGCCAATCCCGTACCTTGGAGGATGCTTGAATCACATGGTGATTCTTGCCTTTGTTGTATCCACAACCGCACGGTCATCTTTGGCCTTAGAGATGAAATTCAATATATGTTTTCATATATTGAACATTTGCTTACCAACACACCACCACCACCAACTCCACCATCCTCTCCAATAATCCCTCCACCACAATTCTCACCCATTACTCCACCATCACCATCATGCTCTCCAAATTAAGCATATGATATGCTTAATAAATAAAGCCTTTACCATCCTCTTTGCTTGCAAGCTCTATGGAGTCCATGTACCCTTTGCATGATGATGTATTTCTATTGTTGTTAGCTTATGTAGTTGCTAATATCTTGTACTCTTCATTACTTGTACTTGTATTGTTGTGTCTTGACACAACCATTGCACTAATATGAATGCTTCTTTCTTCCCTTATTACATTATATTTGTGTGCATGTTTATACTTGTGCTTCTAATATTTTTGTTTTGCAAGCATTCCATAGCTCGTTCTCTTGGTGCCCCCAAACGAGGGGGAGTACACATCAAGGGGGAGTTTCTACCCGTCAAAATTTTCACGATTGAAAACTTGTCGGCTTAACCTTTTTGATGTTACAAAAAGGGGGAGAAGTACACATAAACTCAATAAAATACTTGTTTAAAAACTAATTTATGAGTTAATGAGTTTAAGTTTTGTAATCATCAAAAAGGGGGAGATTGTTGATATAAATAATGTTTGTGAATGTTATTAATATTTCTCAATAAACATATGTTTTGATAATCACAAAACTTAAATCAAATTAAGTCAAAAATAAGACATAAACAAGTATTTGGTGACAAATATTTACTTCTACATCTTATATCACTTAAGGTATGCATAAACTTAGTAACTTATGCATTACATGATCAAAGGAAATTTTATATTAATACATAACATTATATAAAATGATTTTAACATTTTATATATATTTGTAAATCATTTTTGGTAAAGCTTTATTAAACCACAAAAATATGATTTCAAATTTCCAACCAAAAAGGGCAAATTTTATCCAGAGAATCTTTCCAAACTTTCAGGAGGGCGGCCCCCTTAATTTTACTCGGCGGCCCCCTTAATCATTAAGGGGACCGGCCTATAATTAAGGGGACCGGCACACTCCCGAACAGTAAAATCTGGCCCTTTAAATACTGGATCATTTTGCACATTTTCCTCACCTTTTTGCACTATAAACTTTCTGATCCAATCTTCTTCTCTAGATCTAAAATCCTTTAATCATATATTTCATAAGTCTTTGTTTCCAAGTGATCCAAAGCTTCATTCATTCAAGTGCAAGAAGAAGAACACTTCTCTACATCCATCTTATTGTAGTGGTGTTGTGTATTGCTAGTTTCATATAGTACTAGTGATAGTTATTTGTAAAGGTGTTGTGCATATTTGTTGATTGTAGAATCTTGGTGTGTTGTAAACTAGTTTAGTAGTTGTGACTTAGTTGTGCATAGAAAAAGGTGTGAAGATTGACTAGGTGTGAAGACGGTGTAAAGTCTTGAAGAAGGTGTGAAGGTGTGATTAAGGTGTGAAGATCACGTGGTGTGATATTTGGTATGAGATTGGTTCTAGCTACGATTAGAACTCGACATTTAGCTTAGTGTCGTTAACTTGTGTAAGCCAAGGTGTGTAAGGTTTCTCCACCATAAGGAGTTTGTTGACATAGTGAAGAAAACTCTCGAGTGTGGTACTCGGGGAGTGGAGTAGGGCAAGGAAGGTGTCCTTATAGCCGAACCACTATAAATTCACGTGTTGTGGTTGATCTTTCTAACTCTATCTTTTCTTCATTATATTTCAATACTTTCAATATTAGTTTAGACTTGCTCATATTGGTTGTTGCTTGAATTCATTTAAGATCGAATCGAAAGTTTTTATAACCAACAAAATATTTTTAGAAATAAATTTTAAAAGGACATAAAACTATTCAACCCCCCTTCTAGTTTTCGACATATAGTTTAGTTGGGCTTGGGTCTACGTGAGCCCAATCCTATTATTAATGCGGCCCAAGTTATAATAGCCCACCTGTGGTGGGTTTTGGGCCTTAGTGATGTTTATCATTTGGGCTCGTGGCCCAAATATAGATTATACGTCATCATGTCCCCCCAGTCTAGTGTGCGCGGCTCATAGCCGCGGATGCTAGACTAGTCAGAATAGCGGTAAGCGTGGCGGGAGGAATTTTGAATATTGCCGCCCAATATTGAGAACTATGTATCTAGTCCTAGATATTTCAAAGAAATGCCTCGAAAGTTGGGGGTTGTGCCCACGTGTCCCTTGGAAAACGGGAAAAAGTGCATGTACCGTTTCGGATTCTAGCCACAAGTTTTATGAATGGGATCCACGTGGCCTTCATCTAGGGTTTTTTGATTGCTTATATAAGAGTCACCGCCTCCATTTACCGAAAACATACAGTAAAAACATACATTCACCATTGCACATTTCTTCAATGCGTATTTTTAAAGAAATTAGCTGTTTTATTAAGTAATTGCGCGTGTGCCTCTTAGTATATCTTTATAAAAAATGGTTGCTCAGTTGGATGAGTTTCGCTCTGCGATGAATGAGGATGATGTTCGTCAGTTCTCATCTGATTACTTCATTCCTCTGGATGTGCATCCAGAGGCTCCAGACGTCGATGCGTGTATTGCCGATTTCCCCGAAGGGAAGATAGGGCTATACACGCGCTATTTTGAGTACGCTAATTATCGCGTACCAATATCCACATTCTTGAGCAATGTGCTCAATTTCTATCGCCTTCATATCTCACAGCTGCACTGTATAGGTGCGGCGAAGATATCGAATTTTGAAGTAAACTGTCGTTTACTTGCGATAGAACCAACCGCTGACCTATTCCGCACATTTTACCACACAACGTGGTCGCATGGATGGGTATCCTTTGCGAAGCGTGCGGGGAGCCTTCAGTGCTATACCGAGAAGGTAGATTCCCTGAGGCATTGGAGGGAGTATTTTTTCTGGGTGGATGATGTGGTGTTTCCATCACCATTTGAGTTTTATACTCAAGAGACGTTGTCGAGGGATGGGCGCCCCACACCCGGTTCATATAGCTTGGCAGATGCGCAGACTATTGATGCCAACCGCATCCCCATTAACCCTTATCCTGAGGAGTTTTTGGTGCATGTGGGGTTGAGTCGCAACTATTTCCTTGGTGCTGAGGAGGTGCCAACCTTCATTGATGAGGAAGGCCGGGGTGGGTGTTTATCCCTTTTTATTGTTCGCTTCCAGTAATGTAAGTTTTTCTGTATGCGCACTTTTAGTAACTAATCTCTGTTTTGTTGTTTGCTCCTGTGTTGCGTAGAGATGGATTTGTTTGCGGTGGTAAAGCTGGAGAAGCCGAAGCAGGTGACCGTTGGTGTGCGTCCTCTGAGGGAGAACGAGCAACGACTTTTGGAAGCGACTGCGGGGCATCTGATTGTATTGGGGCCAGTTGGTCATGAAGATTCGCCCCCTCTCCTTGTGATGCCCGTACAGAGCGTGACGCCAACTGTGGAGACTGCGCATGTGGAATAGGTGCAAGCTGAATCTTCTGACAGCATAGAGATACTGAAGCCTGAGGTGGTATCGCAGAATCTAAAGCGCAAAGGAGAGGCTGGTGGCAGTGGTACTTCCAAGAGGAGGTGCCATCTGATCGCGGATGCAGAGTCATCCGCAGAGGAGGACACATCCGCTTCTGGTGTGGATAAGGAGGCTGCAAAGGCCTCTCCGTTTCTGTAAGTGATCTTCCTCATGCTTTATATTTTGTTATTACTTGTCGTAAATGCGCTAACTGTCTTCGTTATTCATTTGTAGTGACTATGCTGCGAAGGATGATGCGGCCTTTGTGGATACTGTGGTCCCTTCTCAGAATGAAAACAAGGAGGAGGGAGTGAAGGTGGATGAGGACGTATCTGCGCAGCAGTTGTTGGTGGAGTTGGCAGCTACTACTGAGCGTCAAACTGAGCTAGTTGCTCAGTTGAAGATGAGATACGTCGGGGAGAGTAGCACTCTTGCCCAAAAAGATGAGGAGATAGCTCTTCTCCGTGCGCAGCTAGCTGAAGCGCAAGCGGAGGTGGGGTCCGTCAAGACGCACGCAGACAAGGTTACGAACGAGAAGTTGACCGCGATGCCTGAGCTGCAGCAAGCGCGCGGGGAACTTCATCAGTTTAGGGCCAACCTTACCTGGGCGGTAAGGTATCTTGAGGAGAAGAAGGAGGAGCATTTTGCGAACATCGCTGAGTTCAAGGTGCGCATGGAGAAGATTGTTCAGGTGCAGGAGGAGAAGCTGTGTGGCCTGAGCATAGACTATGATGAGGAGTTATACCCTCATCTGATGTCTACCATAGCTGAGCGCAGGTACGTCCTTACATATTTTCCTGCAATGTCGCCTTATTATATTTGCTGGTTTGGCTCTTCTAATGCAAGTTGTTCTTGTTAATGTAGGTAGTTAATCAGTCATGGACTACGCTTGGCTGCTATGGACACCTTGGAGTCTCCAGAGGTGTTGGAGACCTTTGGAAAGGTGGTGCAGTGTGCCGTGGAGCGTGGAAAGGAGCAAGCTATGGAGGAGCTCCATGAGGCCAAGGCGTTGAACGTGGCCCTGACTGAGGTGCCTAGCTATAACGCAAGTGCTTATGATGAGCTGATGCAGGCCATGGAGGGGATGAAGCTTCTTGAGCTTCCTCATATTGCATAGCTGGAGCGCGACCAGGATAACCCCATAAAGGTAATTACGGAGGGGTTGACCTTGGGGCGCCATATTTTGGAGGATGCAGAAGCGCAGCCAGACTACTTCCTCAAGCCTGAGGAGTCGCAGCTGCAGGTTCCTGTTTTTGCACAGCCTCGCCATATGCTGAATCCGTTTGCTCTTGAGAAGGAGATTCCTCTGAAGGAGGTATTAGAGCGCCACGCAGAGAGAGCTGCCCAGAAAAAGGGTATTAAGGGCAAGGCCGTCTTATGCGGTGTAGGCGCTGCACATATTCCCAGGTCTGATGAGATTCCTGTTAGTGTAGCAACCGTATCGCCTAAGGATGCGTTGCTCTTGAGAAAGCTTCAAGAAGCAGGAAGTTCCGCTGCTCCAGAAGATATTCCTGAGCATCGTCATAGCATATAGGCTTTTTGTGACTTGTATATTTATTGTATAACAAAGTATATCTTTTGCATGTTATGGTAGTTGTCTTTTTGTGTAAAAAGATTAAATAAGATACTCTTTTATGTTTAAATTAAGTGCGTGACTTAAGATAAATTATAGAAATGAAAATAAACTTGCATTAAATTTTGCAAAGTTTTATTATGTGACCAAGAGTCTTGGCTCGTTATTTGCTAAGCTTTGTATAGTGTACTTGATATTTGCGCATCCTTCGTGGGACGCTCAAGGGAAACTTACCTCAACGTCTCAAAAGTAAGGCACTTAACAAGGATGCGGGATCCAATGTTGATGGGTTTGCAACCCTCTTACTCAACGAGTGAATTAGTAGGTTTACTCATCCTTTATGCCTTTGTGGGTCTTTAATAAGTGCATGCACGCCATGTAGGCAAAAATATAATATAACAATATTGACATATATAAGAATGTACGCAATAAAGTGAAATATGTTATGGAGTTAGCTAGAAACCATAACGTTTTATTGATACTTGCAAGTTTTTGAGAAACTAAAAGATAATTCCTAACAAAGAAGAGAAAAAAAAACAAACAATTATTGGGCACATACGAAAGTGCAAAGTTGTCTATTTATGGGCCGTAGCCTTCCCTAAAGATAGCATCTTTTGAGATTGCAGATATTCCAAGTGCGCGCTAGGTCGTGACCTTCCATATCGCGCAACCTGTATGCACCATTGCCTAGCGCGTCGGTGACCACGTAGGGTCCTTCCCATTTGGGTCCGAGCTTGCCTGTGTCTTCTGTGTGGCTTGTGTTATTGGCACGGTATACAAAGTCTCCTGGCCTGAAGGAAGTGTGTTTGACCTTTGCATCATAATACTTCTTCATTTTTGCCTTTGCCTTTGCTTCGCGTATAGCTGCGCGTTCACGTCTTTCTTCCAGTAAGTCCAAGTCTATGCGCCGCTCCTCGTCATTTGTTGTGAAATTGAGCTCTGTGGTTCGTATAGTTGGCATTCCTATCTCGGCTGGTATGACGGCTTCTGTTCCGTAGACAAGGGAGAATGGTGTGTCTCTAGTACTGGTTTTGATTGTGGTGCGATGCGCCCATAAGACATGTGAGAGCTCGTCCACCCACTTTCCTTTGTGTCTGCCAAGGCGTGCTTTTATTCCTTCAGCTAGACTGCAATTCGCGCGCTCAACTAAACCATTGGTTTGTGGGTGTTTTACTGAAGCAAAATGTTGCGTGATATTCAATTGCGCGCACCAATCTTTGAATGGGTTGTCGCATAATTGCTTCCCATTGTCTGATATGATCTCTCCAGGTAGTCCGAAGCGACAGAAAATGTTATCCCATACAAAGCATTTGACCTGGTTGCCCGTGATACTCACCACTGCCTTTGCCTCAATCCACTTCGTAAAGTAGTCTATGGCTACGATGAGGAATTTTAACCCTCCTGCTGCAACTGGAAAAGGTCCTGCGATGTCAATACACCATTTGTAGAATGGCCATGGTGAGGTAATGGGTGTTAGCTCTTGTTGTGGTTAGCGCGGAATTGGCTTGTGTACTTGGCAATTGCTGAATTTCTTTATCATATCTCGCGCGTCGTGGTGCATAGTTGGCCAATAATACCCCGACCGTAGAGCGCGCGCTACAACAGATAGTGGCCCTGAGTGCATGCTACATGATCCGGCGTGGATTTCTCAGAGTACATAGTCTGCTTGAAGAGGTCCAACACGTCAGAGCCAAGGTTGCAAGAAAGAACGTCGATAAAGGATGTTATTTCCTAGCTCAAATCGCTGCGCTGTGCGCCGCACTCTTCGAGCGTCCTTATGATCTTGTGGTAAGACTCCTTTGCTAATGAATTCAATGATAGGTGTCATCCACGTAGGGTCTTGTTCTTCTATTACTATGGATACTTCCATTTCCAAGATTGACTTGTTTTGTAGTGTTTCTACCAATACCTGTTTTGATAAGTGCGCAAAGCTTGTAGATGCGATCTTGCTAAGCGCATCAGCTTTCCTGTTGTCCCCTCTAGGTACTTGTTTTATTGTGAGCCTATCAAAGTTCTGAATTAGAGATTTGGTCTTTTCCAGGTATGGGATCATGTGTTCGTCCTTGGCTTCGTACTCACCTAGCACGTGGTTAGCTACTAGCCTGGAATCCACGTTTGCCTCCAGGTTGTGTACACCCATTTGGATTGCAATACGCAGCCCAACGAGTAGGGCTTCGTATTCTGCCTCATTGTTTGTGGCTGTGAATTCGAAGCGCAGCGCACAGGTGAATTCCATTCCTTCTGGATTAGTAAGAATAAGGCATGCGCTTGATCCATCCACGCATGAGGATCCATCTGTGAATAGAATCCAGGGTTCCTGTAGGTCTGTTTTGCTTGTTGAAGGTGGACTATCTGTATCTGGCTTTTCGACAATAAAGTCAGCTAATATTTGCCCCTTGATTGCAGTGAGCGGTCTATATGAGATGTTATACTCACTTAACAACACACTCCACTTTTATAGCGGTACTGATGCATCAGGTTTGGAGATAACTTGTTTGATTGGCTGGTTTGTGATTACAACTATTGGGTTCCCTTGAAAGTATCTGCGCAGTCTTTTAGCTGCGAATACTAGAGCTAAGACCAGCTTTTCCATGGCGTTGTAGTTAGTCTCTGTCTTCTTCAATGCTTTGCTTACAAAGTATATGGGTGTCTGGACGGAGTTTCTATCTGTCAATAGCACTGCGCTAACTGCTCCATGGGTTGCAGATAAGTACATGATTAGCTCTTCCCCTAGTCGCGGTGCGACAAGTTTGGGGAGTGATGCCAGATGTTGTTTTAGCTGTTGGAAAGCTTCTTCTGCTTCCTCAGTCTAACGAAAGTCTCCCTTTTTAGTGTACTTCGTGAGTGTTTTAAAGTAAGGGAGTGATTTGTCTGCTGATTTGGATAAGAGACGGTTTAGCCTCGCTAGCTTTCCGTTTAATGATTGGACTTCTTTGAGTGTGCACGGCGAGGGAAGATCAATAACAGCTTTTGTCTTTTCTGGACAAGGCTTGATTCCCTCAGGTTCTATTAAGTATTCGAGGAACATGCCTTCTATCGCGCCAAAGGTGCACTTCTTGGGATTTAACTTCATGTTTATCTGTCCCAATGTTTTGAACGTTTCCTCAATATCGCGCACCAATTCATCCTCTGTGTGGCTCTTGATGACAAGGTCGTCAACGTAGACCTCCAAGTTTCGACCTACTTGTTTCTCGAAAGCCGTGTCTACCAATCGCTGGTATGTTGCGCCTGCGTTTTTTAGGCCAAAGGGCATTTTTGTGTAGCAATAGACCCCTTGACTGGTGTGGAAAGCTGTTTTGTCTTCGTCCTCGACTGCCATCTGGATTTGATGGTATCCTTTTTATGCGTCTAAGAAGCATTTAAAAGGATATCCGCACAGGGATTCTACCTTCCAGTCTATCTCTGGCAGTGGATAGCAGTCTTGTGGGCATGCCTTGTTAAGGTCTGTGAAGTCTACGCACATTCCCCAACTGCCATCACTCTTCTTTACCATCACTGGATTAGACAGCCAGTCGTGATAGTATACTTCGCGCATGATGCCTGCGTCTACGAGTTTGTGTACTTCTTCCAAAATAGCTTTTGCACGATCTGGGGCCTGGCCGCGCTTCTTCTGTCGTATTGGGGGATATCCTTGTCGGACTTGTTGCTTGTGCTCCGTGATAGAGCGTGGCACTCCGGTCATGTGCTTTGGTTCCCATGCAATGATATCTAGGTTCTTTTGCAAGAGTGCGCACACAGCTGCTTTACGTTTGTCAGATAAAGATCCTCCAATCGAGATTTGTTGATCTGGGTAATCGGGCTGAATAGCGACCTTTAAGTTTGGTGTTTTTTTTGTGCGCTATTCTGGAATACTCTCCACCTCAGTGATTACTGCGTTGCATTCTTTTGGTGGTACCGTGAAATTTATCCATGTTGCTGTTGATGGTACAGCGCGTATGGATGATATTCCAGGTCTCCCAATGACGCCATTGTATGGTGAGGGAGACTTTATTACCAAGAAATTTATCCATGTTGCTGTTGAGTGTTGTTCATCGCCCACAACTACTAGCAAGCGTAATTTCCCCATAGGCCAAATCTTTTCTCCTGTGAATCCAGTCAACGACGTTGTAGCTGGTATCAATTGACTTTGGATCTCGGGTCGTAGCCTTTTGAAGCAATGCTCATATAGAATATATGCGGATGCCCCTCCATCGATATACATGCGGCGAATCTCGTGTCCCCCCGTATGTATCTCAATAGTTAGTGGCTCCACTACTGCGTTGTCCTCAGCTAAAGTGGGGAAGGATATAACCTTTTCTGAAGAGAACCTTTGACTGACTTTTTGTTTTGTTTTGCGTTGACATGAATGTATCATGTAGATGGCGTCCGCTTTGTCTTTGGAAGGTTCTTTTTTGCCCCCATTCCTTTGTTTGTCCTTCCCTTCTTTAATGTTTTTTACAAGGTGATCCATTCTGCCTTCCCTTACTAATTTTTCAATTAGTTGTCGTAGTTGGACGCACTCGTTAGTTGTATGGCCTTTTTGGCCATGATATTCGCAATATCCATTCCCTATGGGTTTGTCCTCTGCGGTACGCATTGGCGGAGGCTTTGGGAAGTTTGCTCCTTCTGTAACAAATATTTCCCACGGAGTTTTTGTGAGAGAGGTATACTTGTCATTATCTCGTCCACTGCGATAATTCTTGCTGCGGTTGTTATTCTGATCATTGGATTGTCTCCTAGGCTGTTCTTGTTGCCTATAATTCGAGTAGCCTTTTTTGCTATCCGCAGCGGCTGTTTCTCCTTGTATGAAGGATCTTGTGCGTTTTGTTAGCTCATCGAAAGTTTGGGGAACCTTGTCGTTTAGCTTCCGAATGAGTTTTGGGTTGGTAATCCCATTCATGAACCCTGAAATTTTTAGAATTTCGGGACACGCTTTGACCTGTATGCACTCATCTTTAAAGCGTTCCATATAAGCACTGGTTGATTCCCCTTGGCGCTATTTTACTCTGGCTAGTTCAACAGGGTTTTTAGCGCACTTCTTTCTTTGGGTGAGGTTTGAACGGAATGCTTTCCGTAATTCTTCAAACCCACCGATGCTCTGTCGTGGGAGTTTGCTAAACCATGTGCGCGCATTCCCTACTAATGTAGAATTAAACATATGGCACCACACAGGTTGTGGCCAATTTTCAAAAGTAGCAGCCGATTCAAAAATTTGTAGGTGGTCATCCAGCTCACCTGTCCCATTATATGTTTTTACGGTAGTGGGCATGCGCCTCCTTTTGCGGTCAGAGTAATCGCTGATGCGTCGTGTAAACGCATAAACTTTCTGGCGACGCCATGGAAGAGACATGTCTTCGTTTTCTTCTTCACGACATCTTCCTCTTGACTTCCAGTGTCCTGTTTCCCTATCCTCGTTGTCCGAGGAGTCGTTGGAGGAGGAATAATTTCTTTTGCGGCACTAGCGCCGGCTTCCTTCAGAGGAAGAACTTGAGGGGCTTTCGATTAGGGATATTCTCCTCCCTAATCTGTCGTGAATTCTCTTGCTCCCAGACCTGGAGGAACCTTCGCTTGGTGAATGTTGAGGTCCTAATAGGTCTTGTATCCCTCGACTACCAAGTCTGGAATGAACATTAGTGCGCCTCTCGCTGTCTTTATATTCCTCTGAATATTGCGAGTCAGATGTCGTACCCAGCCTATCATGGATAGTGGTACGTTTTTCGTTGTCTGCGCGTCTTCCTCGTGGGTGGCGCGGTGGTGATGCTTCGCGTTCAGGACCAAAATTGAGCCGAGCTTGTAGGCTCGTACTCGACCTTCTCCTTGCTTCTTCTTGCATGAGGGCAGTTAGGGTTTCATAATTTTGGGATACAAAATTCCCCAACGTTGGGTCAGGCGCGTCCTCAGTTGCTGCAAGAATGTCTGCCTCAGTATTGGGCACCCTATCTCGGTTAGGCGCGACGGTGGTACATTGTTGTCCACTGTAGGTGCCGTTTGGTGAGGATTATTGAAGAGGGTGCGCTGGAGTTCCTCAACGCTTGGAACCACTGTGGAGGCTTGGGTAGTCCTTATAGGCAGTTCTACCGCTGGAAGAGGTAGGGTTGTTCCCGCCTCTTGGTGACCAGGTGCGCTGGTTGTCCCAGAAGCCTGCCTAGGGGTCGAATCTTGTTGATTCTTCCTCTGGGGGTCACGTGTTTTTTCCAACTGTGGAGTCCGCTGGTTTGAATTTTTATTCTTCGTCATTCTAGTTCCTTAGTTCTTAGTGTTCGTCCCACGGATGGCGCCACTTGTTGATACAAAATTTGGGCGTTCCTAGTTTGGGCTCTTGCTCTCCTACCAATTCGCTTCTTAATGATTGAAACCTTCGCAGTAAGAAAATAAAAAAACACCGTTAGGCTTATCGTGGGATTGTCTCCCACGATTATCCTCCTGCGTGAGAGTAAGTAATCGGTTTAGGGTTCTCGTAAAGAGTTGAGGGTATGTGAATCGTACCTTTAATGAGAATTATGTCATTCCTTATATAGGCGCAGAATCCTTGTAGGTTTCGTGCTCCTTACATTTCGCACATGCGGTGCTTATCCGGGTTAAGGATATCTATTCCATAGATAGAAGATCCTTATCTATACCGTATATAGTTTAGTTGTGCTTGGGTCTACGTGAGCCCAATCATATTATTAATGCGGCCCAAGTTATAATAGCCCACCTGTGGTGGTTTTTGGGCCTTAGTGATGTTTATCATTTGGGCTCGTGGCCGAAATATAGACTATACGTCATCACCTAACGTTACAACCCTTTAAAAAAACCTCTTTGATAGTTTATCCTAGGTGCTTACGCCATGTGTTGGAGGTTTGACCCTTTCCCAAGCCTATGGTAATCTATTTTGCTATGACAGGTAGTGAGAGATGTTTTCCATTTCCATATTGTGATATATACTTTTGTGAGGTGCTAGTGTATCACCTCCGTGCTTGTCTTTGGTCTTTAGTGGAACGATTATTTGTTGTAATTACTTTTATATCAGTGGAACGATTTAAGGTACTTCGGGAGTGAATTCTGAAAAAGGAAGCATTTTGGACGTTTTTTGAGCATAAAAGTGAAGAAAACGGCTAAGTCTTAATTTTCCTTGCTGGGGACAGTACCTGACGGCGTTAAAAAGAATTTTATGACGGAGTCAAGAGCAAAATGGATGACGACCTAGAGAAAACGTGACGGCGTTAAAAAGAATTTTATGACGGAGTCAAGAGCAAGGGCGTCAAGAGTAAATTTGGTGACGACCTTGAAAAAGATTACACATGACGGTGTCAGCTATAGATCTAGGCAGTCCAAGAACTTTATTGGCGGCAAGATGACGGCGTCAGATTTTTCCTCTTGACGCCGTCACCTCCTAAAATCTCCATATACTTTTCTATTTTTCATTCATTAGAAAGGAACTTGTGTGGAGAATATTAGGGTCGAACCTAATAAACCCTAGGTTGTTTGTAACAGTATTTTTCAAGGGTTTTCACCCCTTGAAACCCTTTATGTTCAATTGAGATAAGTTTTCTTCCAATTCATTCAATATGTCTATGTGTTGTTTGAATATATCTTATGCTTGTCTTGATTTTAACATGCTAGGCTAGATCTATTGTGTGTTTGCTTAGATGTAATGAAACCTAGATGTTAATTATAGGTTGATTGCTTGTTTATAGTTGTAATGGATGAATGATTTCAATGTTAGGCTTAAGAAAACTGGCAGATCTCCATCGTGTAACTTGCTTGAACGTCTTAAGAAACATGAACCGATGTGTACTAGGTTTTTATGGTTGTATTTAATGCATGAGCGAATTCTAGTGATCCCATGTTAGGAGCTTCTTAGCCGGCTCGACATAGGAGTGAAGTAGGAGCTTATAGAATTGGGGAAGTAAGTACGCCATCCCATGATTGGTATTAAGGAATACAACCCGTCATCCACGCAACTGTAACAAGTAATTAACCTGTAAAAGATATCTAGGGAGTAGTGAAATCTAAGTAAACACAATTCTCCCATATGTTGCTCACACCACTACCTTAACTTAGTTTATTTTCATTTTTTTTATTTTATTTTGATTGCATCTTAGTTTTTAGATTTTCTAATCCTAGTGACACTGTTCCTGAGTTGAACGATCAATCCCCTGGTACTTGTCACTATACTATACTACAACGATCAGGTACACTGCCTGGTGGGGGTTGTAACCTTCTCGAGATCCCTCGAGAGGTAAAGCCTGGTGCAATTCCCACGCATCACTTATTATTTGCCTTATTCTTGTTCCCTTTAGTTTTATTTAGGATTCCCCTTACTGCCATCTATATAAGTTTCCTCTTAGTTCCGCTTTTGAATTAGCTTGAGTAAGTTTTTTTAGATTTGCATTTTTCCCTTTTGAGATTCTAGTGTATAACTGTTTGTTTCTGAGCTTATTTTTGTTTTCCATAAATTTTGTTTTCACAAAACATTCTTATTTTCTTATGCTTTGAAAGTTTCAAAAGAAAAAAAAATGAAAATAAAATAAATTTTACAAAAAGGGGTTCCAGGGATTCGAACCCTAGACCCTCTGCTCCCAACACCTCACACTCCATACTCACAACCAACTGCCCTAGGGTCTTTTCTCAATAAGTGTTTGCACAATTTACTTCTTATAGTATTAGTTATTTTCTAGTTATTTTAAGCATTCATAAACTGTTTAGCTTATTTTCAGCTTATTATTTAGCTTTTCCCATTTTTCATTTATTATTTTTCTCGAATTATTTTCTTAATTTTAGAATTTTAATCATTATAAATAAATAAAAAGTTGAAAAAATATTTTTCTTTTTCCCAAAATTTTCTTTTATTTTTAGAAATGTAGAAAAATCATTTTCTCATCCGTAGGACTAGTCTTGCTTAGATTTCACTTTTAATTTTTCGCTCGTACGTAGTTTTTAAGTAGTTAACGCGTTTTTAGTTTAGATTTCGTTTTAGATAGAATGTGCTTTATGTTTTCATTTTATTAGATTTATTATATGCTTTTTAGTGTTTATTCATTTTCCGTAGTTTTAATTTCAAATCAAATCTCTTTTTCCCGATTCATGAACCGAAATCACAATTCCATTCAACCTTCGTTGGGAGAACGACCCGGGAAATACTTTCACCGGTATTTCTTTGGAAACACAAACCTATACTAAAACGACTAAATCAAATGGCGTCGCTGCCGGGGAAGGTTGAAGTGATTTTTTTTTTCTTTTTCGAAATTGTGTTTTGAACACTTTCCTCTTTCTTGTATATATTTTCTATAAAAATTGAAAAATCAAAAACACTTTTCCTAAAGTGTTTTCAAAAATACAAAAAGAAAGTTATAGCCTCGACTCTCCCATGAAAGGGAAGGCGTTGTAAACCAAATAAGCCTAACAACATAAGGAAAACGTGAAATTAGTTGCTAATCGGATTACTTTAATTCTACAACCAAATAAATGGGAAAATTATTCTTTCCCGTCTTATCGCGAGTAGTTTTGAAGGAAACGGTTACGATTTACGTAACGTTAAATAAAAAAATAATAAAAGTTTGTGATTTGTTTTTCAATAAATAATAAAAATCCAAAATTATTTTTCTTTTTCATATTTTATTTTCACTTTTATTTTTATGATACGAAAAACCAAAAATAATCTTCTTATCCTCTTATCCGTATCATTCTTTTTCTCACACCCTCTATCTATTTAATTCTCAATTACATCTTCATTTTATCATTATGTGAAGTTTTATAATATTCCAACCGTCGAAGATGATGGAAGCAAAAGCATGGAAGAATTGTTCTTGGAGGGGCATAGGCAGATTATAAAAGCGTTATTTTGTAAACATAACATCGATTCTTCGAGTAGCAATCCCACTCCGTCTTTTGAATCTATCATCCCTGACTCTTCCCGTCCTTCTCTCACACCGGTTGAGGGAAGCGACCCCGTTTTGGAAGATGTCGATATTTCTCTTAATGATTCTATTTCGACTAAGATTGTTAAAGATAAGCCGTCAGATCTTTTGGAGCCCGAGCTCAAGGATTCTTTACCTAATTTTGAGAAACATGATTTTGATACGGCTAAAGAATATGAGTTATCTCCGATTGATAATTCTGTTGATCCTGATGAGATGTTCTCCGATTCTGACGATGACGATTCTTTATCTTGTGGAGAAATCGAATACATTGAAGAGTTACCTTCTGAGCTCGTTAGCTTAGAAGTAGAAAATGATGAAGATATTGCAACGGAAATCCAAGATGAAGCTCTTCGTGTAAAATTATTAAATATCAATCTTCTCATTTCTAAGATCGAAGCATTAAATGATCCTCCGACTTCTTCTCCTATACCCGTTATGGGTAGTGATTTCTTACCCGAGCTTGAAATTTTTTGATTTGAAGAGACGAGTAGTGGCAGTCCCATTATTCATGCTGATATCTCTCTTTCGGATTATGAGCGTTTTGATTTTGAGATTGACTCTATACTTATTTCCGATAATTCGTCACGTGACCCTCTTTCAGAGGATGACGATTTATTTCTTGTTGCGGGTGACTCGATACCACCGGGTATTGAGAATGACGAGAATGTCCTTCTAAGAAATGTTCTTAAAGAAATCAATAATGATGATTTACTTTCCGAAGCTGACTCATTTCTCTTTGATTTACCTTCTTCTCGTCCACCTGCGAAAGAACATATTTTTGGAGTGGTGGACGAGATTTCTGAATATGATGTTCCTGTGCTTGATATTTTACCCACCCAACCCACCCGTGGTTCATATATTGACTTTGCTTTTATCATCCGTGTGTTTCACCTATTCTTTACTTATCCCCTCATTTCTTTACTTTTTCACTCCATCGGGAGTGAGGATACCGTCTTTGACCCCGGCATCTCCATTTGTGTTGGGTGTCCATGTCCCTTGCTCCCCCAAGATTAAGTAAATTCGGGGTGAGCCTAAGCTATACGACTCGATAATAAACAAGCGCTTCGTGGGAGGCACCCCATGCTTATCCATTCATCTTATTTATTTTCTATTTTCTAATAAGTGTGACGTGAGGAGGGAAACCTCTTCCAAATCTCATGTTTTGTGCTTGTTGTTTGTGAATGTCCAGGATTTGCCCGAATCATGAAGACTCGCGTGCTCGTTGTTTTGTCTTTTCTCCACTCGAGTTTCATCAGTCGTTGCTTATGGAAATCCAGTATATCCTAATCTTATCGACTAACTTTTATCTTTTGGCATACTTAATAAACGGCCTTAGATTTATGTAGGAGAACCCTTACCTTTTAAACATTGAGGACAATGTTTCGTTTTAGTCTGGGAGGGGGGGGTGATCTTTCGATCTAATTTTTGCCTTGCACTTTGCTGTGAACTCTCGCAACTCCGTTTTTCATAAAAAAATTGAAAAGTTTTGAAAAATTTTGAGAAAAATCAATGTAAATGTTGTGAAAAAAAATTAATTAAAAAGTGAAAAAGTTGTGCAAAAATATAATAAAGTTTGAATAAGTGTTTTGACACCTTGTTGACTTTCTTGCTGGCGAGAGTAAGAATAAATATTTTGACATAACCGGGCGTGTTGAGCCCTAGCTTGTCTCCCTTAACCAATGATAATCACATAAGCTTGTGCTAGTCTTGTACACCAGGAGCTATAAAATGCGAATTCTTTCATAAGAATTTGCAAGTTCCCGTACTTGACTTTATACATGCGCGGCTTAAAAGCTTTCGCTAGTCTTTTACATAAGGAGCTAGAAAACGCGAACTCTTCTTCTAGAGTTTGCAAGTTTCTGTAACTGACTTTATATATGCGTGGCTGGTTATCGGCTAAGTATTCACTGGTTTCATTACTTGGAATCTTAAATTGTGAAGAGCGAGAAATGATAGAGTTTATTTAGAAGTTAGATGCTAAACGTGGAGTAGTGGTTCTCTTTAGAGCTCATAAGAGGTACTTGTGGCTTTTTGCTCCCATAAGATTGCACACCGATATATAATAGATGTTCTAGGTTAATTAGTGGTATTTAGGTTTGGATAATATTTAGTTTCTTATTTTCTTAAAAGAATCTTTACTTTAGAAGTTGGGTACATATCAAGGAATATCAAAAATAAAAGCAAAAATGAGAAAAATCAAAAGTCAAAAGTTGATTATGTATGTGGTTTTGGAGCTACCCGATAAGGTTCTATTGATGTTGAGAAAAGTAAAGAAAGAAAAAAATGAAAAAATAAGTGAAAAATGAAAAAGTGAAAAATGAAAAAAAAAATGAAAATTTGAAAGTTATGATGAATAAGAGCTTATGTATATAAGTTGTTGGCGCGTGAGGTGCATGTGGATGATTCTGAATTGGACACATGAGGTGCACGTGTAGTACTCCACAACTTATCTATGATATTGTATGTACCCAAATTCCTTGATGTGGACCGAATTTCTATTGCAGTGGTTCTTGAGAGAAAATGGAAAACTACTTATCGTTTAAACTTGGTATCACTATTGGATTAAAAAGTATTGAAACGAGAAAATATGAAGCAATTCATTTCTCAACAAAAGTAAAATATTGAGATACAAAAACTTAGGACATGGGAGTAAGAGGTTTCCACAAGTAACTTTAATGAGTAGTGTTAGCATTTACCTTATAGATAAGTTGTGATCTCATTTGTACGCTTAGTTTGGGGGCTTGTGAAAAATCAAGGATGATGATTTTTATCCATATGGTCACTTTTCCATGAAAAGTGTTTCTACTCGTTGACCCTAAAAATTATTGCAAAATAACGAAAGTTCAATAAACCGTCACAAGTATGAAGTATGAAAAATCCAAAAATAGAAATGAGAGTAGAATAAGGAATTTTTTTAGAAAACGGAGCGTTTACGGGAATAAATGATCTTGTAACCTCTTTTGAACCTCCTTGCTACTTTACAACGTTAGTAGGAAGAGTTATGAAATTATTTATCCCAAAAGCGTGAATTGATCACATTGCGTGAGGACACGACAATACTTTATTCTGGGGGATTTTGGTGTATGCGTATTCATACACCTTTTATAAGACTAAAAACCGACCCAAAATGCCAAATATATGTTGTTTTTGTGTTTTTACATGTGCAGGTACGAATATTGTAGAAATGGACAAAAATCATGGAAAAACGGACAAACACGAGCACAGGATAATGGAAAGAGGTAAAAAGCTGAGACTGGGAAAGGATTTCTTAAGATTGGATCACAATTATGCTCAATTGTCAAATCAAGTCCATCATGAATCAGAGAATGTCAAATATAGTCCCTTGGATTTATTTTACAAGAAATGGCAAGATCGGTCATTGGTTAAAAATCCTAAATATTACTACTTTGCCTAACCAGGATCACCACTTGGAATAATAAACCCAATCCAATATTTCCAAGCCTAAAATATCAAGCCCACCATGCCCATGGTCAACACCCATAATACACGGACAAAACAACAATAAAATAATTTACCCTGCTCCCAAATTATACTCGTACCTTTCTTCCCCAATTCCACATAAACCCTAATTTTACTTTCCCCAAAATTACCCTTCTCCACAATAATTACCATCAATTAAACGTTCTAGAAGGTGTCTCACGTGATCAAAACATGTCAGAGAGAAGGTGAGCTCATGATTGGCCTATGTGGAAGAATGGCAGCATGTAATTGGATAATACACGTCGCTCTACTCATTGGATTCTATTTCTAGAAGTTTTGACAAGGACAGAGAGTGTGTATACTTGAGGATTGCCAACATGACAAATTGATAGCTTTTTATTGGTGCAGACACCTCATTGATCTCAATCCAATGGCTTAAAGCAGCAACCATTGATCCAAGGGCTATAATGAGAATATCTTGAAGCTTCTGAGACTCAAGGCTATAAATAGACTCCTCTCACTCACGGATTCACCTCATTAGGAGTAGGTGTAATGTAAAGTAGCTTAGGATAAGATTAGAGCAGCTTAATTTGTAGTTTAATGTAGTTTTATTACATCTTTCTATTCTTGTTTTTCAAATATTGTAACCTGCTATTAAGTTTTTATGCAAATTCAGTTTTCTCTTAAGCTTGCTTGTTTAAATTTACCTTACCAATAGCTGCATAAGTTGTTCTTTTTGATCTCTCAAGCTCATAAAGATTTGATTAAGCTTTTGTGAGCTTAATATTACCTAAAAACTACTTTGATCCTTGAGTTTTCCAATAAGTCAACAAAGTCAAACTGCTTATTTACTGCTTGTTACTACTCATTTTCCTACTTGTTCAGTCTTATATGGCTTAGTGTCCCTATTTGTTGTTTCAAGCTTAGCTTTAATCTCATTCATTTACATTTTTGCTTAAAAACTCAAAAATCCAAAAATAATAGCATAATCTGCCGTAGCTTATTTATGTGCTTATTTACCTAAAAACATTTAAAATAGCTTATTTTACTTTTGTCTTTTCAAAACTTAACTTAAATCTGTCAAAGTCTAAAAAAATATATATACAAAAACAGTTTTCAATAGGGTGTTTGGTTTAAGCTAGTTCTATGGGTAATTCTAGTTTTTGGTGATTATTCTAAGTAAAGATTGGTCTTGATTCAACTTAGGTTATAGTTAGAATTCAAATTTTAGGAGTTTTAGTTAATTTCCAAGCTGTTGATTTGATTTTCTAACAATGACAGTTAATTGTTTTCATAAACTTCTTATTTCTTTAATGTCCAGGTTCAGGCCTTTTAGTGTCAATACTTGAGTCCAATTAAGTTTTTTAGTTAGTTGTTTTGAGTCTTTACTCCTTTTGGTGGTTTGTGTTAACTGCCAAAATCAACTGCATCAGTTACCATTTTCCTTTGTGCCAACTTTGTTTTGGCTTACTTATTGTTTAATTTAGATTTCTTCTTGCTTATTTAGAGTTCCCTTAGTAGCTTTAGTTGTAGTAGTACCTTAGTTGTAGCTTGTTTAGTTTCCTAGTAGCGTATAACTTTCCTAAAGTCTCAATTGTGACCCATTTTTAACAACTGCTTCAGCAATCCCCCTATCTCACTAGGCTTTCTTCCTTGCTCAATAGCTGCTTATCTAGATTAGCTTTTTTTATTTTTTTTTCTAAATTTGGTTCTATTAAATTTTTTTGGTGTAAGCTTCTCATAACTAAGCTTGTTTTGGGGTTAAAAACTTATTTGCTAGACGTTAAATAACCTGTAAGTCAACTAACCTACTGTTGCCCTGCACATCATATCTGTCCTAATGCTATATATTTAGCTTGACAGTAGTTCATATTAGCACTTATTTGTTCATTTCTTCTTTCTTTTAAAAGTTCACCATGCTAGTTTCTTTAGTTTTCATTTTGATAAGCTAGCTTGTAGGTTTGTTAACTTTGTGATTAGCTTGAAATTTGCACTTGGAATGTTTTGATTTTAGCTTTGCTTGATTGCTTACTTAATGTTTTTGTACCTTTTTAGCTTATTATTTGCCGTATTCTTATTCCCTTTAATTTTATTTAGGATTCCCTTACTGCCATCTATATAAGTTTCCTCTTAGTTCAGCTTTTGAATTAGCTTAAGTAAGTTTTTTTTAGATTTGCATTTTTCCCTTTTGAGATTCTAGTGTATAATTGTTTGTTTCTGAGCTTATTTTTGTTTTCCATAAATTTTGTTTTCACAAAACATTCTTATTTTCTTATGCTTTGAAAGTTTCAAAAGAAAAAAAAAAATGAAAATAAAATAAATTTTACAAAATGGGGTTCCAGGGATTCGAACCATGGACCCTCTGCTCCCAACACCTCACACTCCATACTCACAACCAACTGCCCTAGGGTCTTTTCTCAATAAGTGTTTGCACAATTTAATTCTTATAGTATTAGTTATTTTCTAGTTATATTAAGCTTTCATAAATTGTTTAGCTTATTTTCTGCTTATTATTTAGCTGTTCCCGTTTTTATAATTTTCCCATGTTTTTGTTGTCACAATAGACTTTTAGAAAAAATTTAGAATTTTTCACTTTTCATTTATTATTTTTCTCGAATTATTTTCTTAATTTTAGAATTTTAATCATTATAAATAAATAAAAAGTCGAAAAAATATTTTTCTTTTTCACAAAATTTTCTTTTATTTTTAGAAATGTAGAAAAATCATTTTCTCATCCGTAGGACTAGTCTAGCTTAGATTTCACTTTTAATTTTTCGCTCGTACGTAGTTTTTAAGTAGTTAACGAATTTTTAGTTTAGATTTCGTTTTAGATAGAATGTGCTTTATGTTTTCATTTTATTAGATTTATTATATGCTTTTTAGTGTTTATTCAATTTCCGTAGTTTTAATTTCAAATCAAATCTCTTTTTCACTATTTCATTTCACGATTCACGAACCGAAATCACAATTCCATTCAACCTTCGTTGGGAGAACGACCCGGGAAATACTTTCACCGGTATTTCTTCGGAAACACAAACCTATACTAAAACGACTAAACAAACGACAAGAGGCAAGAAAAGCAAAAAAGCACATAGAGCAGGGACAAGCAAGCGGGTAAAAGGGCTTACAACTAAGGGAAAGAGACCTAAACAAAGGCAAGGCAAACGCAAGGGGCCTACAGGTAAGGCAAACGCAAAGGGCCTACAACTAAGGGGAAGAGACCTAAGCAATGGCAAGGCAAACGCAAGGGGCCTACAACTAAGGCAAACTCAAAGGGCCTACAACTACCACCTAGCACGAAACTAGTCGCAAACTGTAATTCTGACTCTCCAAGCTTTCCTATCTGAGATCATGTCCTCAAACAAGAGAAGCTTTTTCATGTCTTGTCTAATTCTATCATCCCACATAAGTTTGGGCCTACCCCTCCTTTGTAAACCGTCAACCATTAGCGCTTCTACTCTCCTTATTGGCGTTCTTTGTGGCCTCCTCCTGACATGACCGAACCACCTCAACCTTCCTTCTCGCATCTTCGAGATAATAGTTTCAACTTCGAGTTTTGCTCTAAAAAATCCATTCGGAATCATGTCAAGCCTGATCTTACCACAAATCTACCTTAGCATTCTCAGTTCTGCCACTTCCACTCTGTTAGCTTAGGCTTTCGTGATAGGCCAACACTCTGACCCGTACAAGATAGCTGGTCTAATCGCCACCTTGTAGAATTTTCCCTTTAACTTAAAGGGGACTTTCTTATGACAGAGTACTCCTGACGACGCCCTCCATTTCGCCCAACCTGCTCTAATACGGTGGCTAACATCATCATCTATCCTCCCTGACTTGTGAATAACCGAGCCCAAATATCTAAAAGACTCCTTTGGTTGGAGAATCTGGTCACCGACCCAATCTTCCATCTCCTTGTTAAGGCCGATCTTGTTGCTACCGAAATCACATCTCATGTATTCAGTCTTCTCTCGGCTAACCCGGAGGCTATTGTCTTCCATTGCTTCTCTCCAGTGCTCCAGTCTGTAGTTTAGCCCTTTTGTCGATTCTGCAACCAACCCAATATCTTCTGTGAAAATCATGCTCCAAGGAATGTTCTCTTGAATCCCTCGAGATATCTCATCTAGAATCAAGGCTAAAAGGTAAGGGCTAACGGCTGATCCTTGGTGAAGTCCAACTTCTACCGGGAAAACTCAGTGGTCCCCACCGTGGACCATACACGGGTCTTCGCCCCCTTGTACATATCCCTAATGACTCTTAGGTATCTCCTTGGGGTCGCTTTATCTATTAGAGTTCTCCAAATCAACTCCCGTGGGACACTATCATATGCCTTTTCTAGATCAGGGAAAGCAATATGCAAATCTTTTTGTCTTTCTTGAAACTTCTCCTTGAGACTTCTAAGGAGGTGAATAGCCTCTACTGAGCACTTCCCTGGCATAAAACTAAATTGGTTCTCTGACACCCTGGTCTCCCTTCTTAACCTCCTCTCAATAACTCTCTCCCAGAGCTTCATTGTGTGACCAAGTAGCTTAATACCTCTATAGTTGCTAAACACTTGTGCGTCACCCTTGTTCTTAAAGATGGGGATGAATTCTCTAAGTCTCCATTCTTCTGGTATCTTAGCACTGGAGAAAATCTTGTTGAAGAGACAGGTCAACCATTTAACCCCCTCCTCTCCTAGGCTCTTCCAAGCTTCTATGGGAATTTGATCCGGGCCTACTGTTTTGTTTCTACCCATCTTTTGTAAAGCAACCTTCATTTCTCCTTGGCTGATCCTCGAGTAGTAGCATTCCGGTACCAACTGTTCACTTGGGTTCTCTCCTTCCCCACTACCCTCGGTGCTCCCCTCATTAAAGAGAGAAGAGAAATACTCTCCCCATCTCTTCCTAATATCTTCCCGATCACGATGGTGCGTCCTCCTTCATCTTTGATGTACTTTAGGTTACCTAAATCCCTTCTTCTTCTCTCACGGGCTTTAGCTATTCTGAAGATATCATTTGCTCCCTCTTTGGAGTCCAATTTCTTATACAAGTCTTCATATGCCTTGTCCTTCGCTACTACTACCGCCTTCTTTGCTTCTCTTTTAGCCACTTTGTACCTTTCTTCGGCAGCGGTCCTATCCGCTTGATGGCTCTCTCTGTTCAAAAGAAGCTCTTTGAACCGAGCTTGTTTCTCTGCTACTTTGATTTGCACCTCCTCACTAAACCACCACGATTCCCAGCGGGTCGACTGGGTTCTCGCTGACCCACTAGTCACTCCTAAGGAATCCTTTGCCGCGTCTCTGATGGTACACGCAAGGGTGTTCTACAACTGGTCCGTGTCCGTAGAAGTCAAGTCCTCCGCCCGAGCAGAGAGACCCTCAAAGACTTTCGCTCTAAACGACTCCTCCGCATCTCCGTTTAGATTCTTCCACAAAATCCTCGACATCCCTATCGCCTTTCTCCCGTGTCATCGCCTCTAAAAAAGTGTGTCCAAAGCAACCAATCTGTGTTGGGATGAGCATACCTCGCCAGGGAAAACCCTGCAGTCCTTACATGCTCTATGGTCATCTCTGCGCACCAGCAGGTAATCAATCTGGGTGTCGTGACCCCCACTCTGGAAGGTAATTAAGTGGACGTCTCTCTTCTTGAAGAAAGAGTTCGCCACCACCAAGTTGTGAGTGGTAGCAAATTCCAGTATCGAGCAACCTTCCTCATTCCTAACTCTATAGCCGAAACCTCCGTGAACCCCCTCGTATCCATCCGCTGTAGCTCCTATATGACCGTTCAAGTCACAACCTATAATCAGTGACTGGTCTGCAGGGCACTCCCTCATGAGTACGTCGAGGGAGTCCTAGAAACTCCTCTTCTCCAAGTCACTACGACCCACTTGAGGTGCATATGCACTGATCACGTTAACGGTCTCACCATCAATAACCAACGTAATCTTTATAGTTCTATCGCTTCTCCTAACCACCTGCACCACATTATCCTTATGACCCGCCGCTAGAATGACTCCAACTCCTTCCTCGCTGACCTAGAGCCCGAGTACCAAAGCTTGTAGCCGTTTCCCTCCCTCGTGCGAGAACCCTTCCATTTGGTCTCCTGGAAGCACGCTATATCAACCTTATGTCTCCTCAATACGTCAGCAAACTCAAAGAGCTTACCGGTCAACGACCCTACGTTCCAGCTACCCACTCTAATCCTACGCGTACCCGCTAATCTACCAACACCCCTAAGCACTCTAGACCCTCCTACCTCTACCCCTGCCCCTACCCCTCCCGAGCTGGCAATACATGACCTCAGGTGACCATCACCAACTAAACCGTCTATCCTGCCCTCAAGAAAACAAACACCAAGACAGAAGCACTAAGAACAAAAAAAAATGGGGGAATGGCCAGGAACAAAAAACAAAGCAGAGCACCCGAGAAAAAGAACAACAAATAATAAAAACAAGGGAAAGAAAAAGAGAGTAAAGGGAAAGTATAAAGATGTACTCTGCTGCTGCCGAAAAAAAATTCCGGTCAGCAGTGGCGGCAGCCGACGGCGGCAGGGGCGGCTGGCAGCAGAAACCTTCAAAAAGAACTTGGATCTGCCTCTAAATGTTGATGGGATTCTTCACTCGCCGGAGGTGATGCTTAGATCGCCGTCACGCTTCACCTGGAAAAGAAAAAGAAAAAAATACTGTAGCTCCACCCCACCAGCGCGTGGAGGAGCATGACAGTGAATGAGTATCCGCAGCTAGTGGGGATTTGGTCGGAAAAAGAGGTTCTAGTCGGTGGTATACTTTAATTTCCAGAAAAAGTAAGATTCCGACGAAAGTTCCCGGCGCGTGGTGGGTCCGGTCGGTATCTGGTTTGTGCTGGGTAAATCGGGATTTGATGATGAAGATACTTGTGGTGTTTAATCGGAAATATTTGATCGGAAAATTTTTAGTGAGAAAATGTTAGAGAGATGTTAGAGAGACCAATGGAAAATTTTTACGTATTGGTATATGCAAAAGGTGATATTTACAAAGTATCATACTCCATATTTATTTATTTATTTATTAGTAACTACTATATATTTGAAAATTTTCATTACTTACGCTAATTCACTATTTGATCCATTTTGTTGCTTTAAAATAAAAGCCTCAATTGCAACTCTGAACTCTTCATTACTCAACAGTTCAACTTCATTATTCGATGATGTCACCTTTGCCACGTCATCTCCTGATTTAACCATGCTCTGCCTCTTCTTCGTCACGCTCCGCCGCAACTCGCGTCTCGGTTTCATCGTAATTTTACTCTTTAAATTCTCCGATTGTGTTCGCTTAAATTGCTCAGGTTTCTTCACAGCCTGTTTGATCACCATCACTTCCGCCGTTAATTTCGTCAGTGATTCATTTTCAGACGTCATCAACGGTGAATTAACAACTGGCGCGTCCGTACACTTTCTGGATGTTACATTTCTGGCATCGGAGTTATCACGTGATAGAACATAACAAAGGACCACAATCACAATACTGACTAAAAACACAACTTCATCACGTAAGTTGAAAATGTGAATATAAACTCGCTCAAAAATCTGAAGATGATCGGTAGACGAGATGATAACCACGAGATAATCACGATTAGAGCAAATAGTTCAAGTAGTAGTACCAATCTTTTAAAATTCATGAACAGATTGTATCGCGCAATTGCGTGCATCTTTTCGGCTTTAACCGTGTCGATAAAGTCACTTGATTCCATAACTTGATAAAGAGATAATGTGATGTTAACTAAGGGAAAATGAGACATAAAGTTAAATGGTCGGGAAAAATTCAAAATGAGGAGTCCCTAAACTTTCACGATTTTG
The DNA here is from genome assembly GCA_030686995.1 of Artemisia argyi. NCBI lineage: Eukaryota > Viridiplantae > Streptophyta > Magnoliopsida > Asterales > Asteraceae > Artemisia > Artemisia argyi. Next base: position 131,386,016 of record CM060691.1, read on the forward strand.
CGAAAAGTGTCCTCATACAAGATTTTTTGCAAAAAATGTCCCTGAACAGGCTTCCTTAAGCAAAAAGTGTCCTTGAGGATGACGTTTGTTTGCAAAAAACGGTTTTTTTGGCCTAACGCTCCTTAGGGAGCCCGTTAAGTGCCTTGTGAAATGACTATTTTACCCTCGCCTACAAGGACATTTTTTGCAAAACCACCATCACCCTCTTTTGTCTTCTCCTTTATTTCTCTCTCTGTATACTACTTGCTAATTATACCACCACCACCATCACCCTTGCCTACTACAAGGACATTTTTTGCAAAACCACCATCACCTTTTTTTTTCTTCTCCTCTATTTCTCTTTCTGTATACTACTTGCTAATTATACCACCAACACTACCACCCTTTACCACCACACAACCACCACTTTATATACTAATCTACAACTTTATATATTAATTAAAAATATTTACAACTCGTTTGATGAATGGCGTAACTCATTAATGAATCACTTGAGTTTTATACGAGTTAATTACTTGAGTTTTTATATATTACTGAACAAAAATGAAAATAATAATAATAATAATAATAATAATAATAATAATAATAATAATAATAATAATAATAATAATAATAACATGTTTAAACACCATGAATCTACTAATATCCAAAAGCATCCAAATTAGCATAATATACTAATATCCAAAAGCATCCAACACAACATTCTTCATGTCCAAACCAGACTAATGTATTGGCTTTTAAAGAAATCTCAAGTGGTTTAGAAACAATTAGTGCCCCATTTTCTACCAGGTAATCCCTAATATTGCATTCATAGACTAAATAATTGACTATTTGACCAGATGCTTGGTAATTGTTTAAGATTAACAAAGTTGCGTAAAGAGTATTTCCAAATTAGCGTAATACGAGATTCTTAACAATATTATCTAAAAATACGTCGAAAACTTTGTATCCAAGTGTGAGAAAGGAGTGTCTTTGCACCAGTCTCAACCTAGCATCCTGAATTAATAAGGAGTAGAATATAAAGTTAGCGGCCAACTCAACCTGGCCCATCCAAATATATAACATGTTTTGACCTGTACCTTACCCACCCATTTTGACAACTCTAATATAATCAGATGTCCTATTTTACACATTACCTTTCTAAAGCAGTGGCTCAGAAAGTCTGTGACTCCAGGTGATAAGTCGTTGGGTATTGGAGGATTGTCATGCTAATAAACAAGTTAGAGGAAATTCGGTAAATAAATACACTCGTCGATATGGTATTGACCATTTACAACAAGTTTGACAAGGTACTTTTATATGTTAATTAATTAATGCTAAATGAAAACGTTGCATTCAAAGCACATGTCAGAAAACACTTAGGTTTGTATATCTCATTGATAAGTTGTTGTTTAGGTACAGAAATTTTAGTTTGGGTGATGAATTTTGTGTTAAGATGATGTAAAGTAGCTTAACTTAGGTAATTATGCTCGAGAAAGTGTAATTTACGTGTGATCTCTATTTTCTCGATGTAGACTAAAGATTGGTGATATTTGTAAAAGCGAGAAACCATAAACAACACTAATGAGAAGCATAATAGTACTAATAAGAAGCATAACATTACTAATAAAAAGTTTAAATGTTTTAGGATGTGGATAGGTTCATATATTTACTTTGGTCATAGGCGTCAGCTTATTTCAATGTTTAAATGGATATTGACATGTGATGTTACAAATTTGATCTATAATTGCATTATTGATGTGATGTCCAACAATCAGTTTTCAGAATGTGTTCTGTCTCTATGAAAGAGCACATAATCATTTCTTTTCACGGTTGACTTGCCTTCTTGGTTATCCGCATTTTGCAAACAAAATTATGGAGTATTAGCTACTCCAAAACAAAGTCATATAAGAAATATGAGGGGAATGTAATCAACTTTTATAGATATATTGGGGATAATGTGGGCGATGATTGATCGCTTAAGGAGTACGAGGTTGTGAGAAACAAATTCAATCCGGATTAAGTTTAAGCTGATAATTTAGGGAAGGTGAGGAGGGATAATTAGCTAGTTTTAAACATGTAAAGGTTGCTAGAATGTATTTTGAGCTATGTTATATAGACTACCAAATGTGACACATCACCTTGGCTTACAAAACCACCACTAGAAAAAAAAATGCTGAAAACTATTAGTGGCCACCGCTCTGCTCAGGTATGCTAGTGACTTTTTATTGATATCTGCTTGAAATGGGGCTATTTAGGTACATATATTTAGAATTCAAAGTCATACTTGCGAGTTGTGAGTTGTGCTTTCACGACTTAAAAATGTTATCTGGGTGTGTAGGGATTTTCGGTTACTTCACCAGTAAGAAACATCTACAGCTTTGGTTATGAATCTGTATAATATACATTCTGCAACTCTGTTTTTGTGCTTTTACTGTTACAATAGTTTGGCTTTCCTGTTAAGTGTTAACGGATGATGAAAAGTTTGTGAAAATATTAAAGTGGCGACAAATCTTATTTAGGATAACTGTGCATAAGAATCTTTCGGACTCACTGATATGACTCTCGAACACACTTCTATGTGGTTTAAATTACGTGTTCATAGCATGAGTTGATAAATGAGTTTAACTAACCAACCAAGTGTACTCCAATAGTTCAAGTGGTGTTTACTAAAGAAGGCATCACAAGTTATATACTTGCACTTTGCATTGAAGAAACATGCACTAGTTAAGGAAATTCATAAGAAGCAAGAGCAGGTACTTCCAATATACTTAATATTTCTAAAGGCATATAAATTTAAATGAAGTTTGGTGAGACAATTTACAGGCCTTATATTAGATCCCGGAAAATGCTTTTCAAATTTATTTATTTTCTGTAAGGTTAAGGATTAGCTTCACCACATAGGAATAGGAGATCAGACAACAGTTGTGCATGACAAAGATAAGAACTACAAGTAGTGCAAAAACCAAAGATTGGATATCTGCCATTTATGATGCAAGTCAAAAGCCAACTGAAGGTTGGTGCAATTCTCACAAGTTTAGTTCATTTGCTCCACAAAGGGGTTTGCAAGATGATGGTAGTCAAGCTCAATGGTTCGTAGATGGAGAAGTAGCATTTGAAGCAATTGCTTTGGCAATAGCAAATGCAAAATCAGAGTACACTATGTTTCCATTATCTTAGATCTAGGCTTCTTTATGCATAGGTTTGTTTGGATGTGCTATCGAAACTTCGAAAGTGATTATGTGATACTATAAATTAGAAACAGATAATTAATTGTATAAAAATGGGTCATTCAAACTATTTTTGGATGTGCTATTGTACTTTTAAAGCTGTTAGAATGTTTTAGCAAGTGACAAATTTGATTTGTTACAACTTAAATATATAAAGTGAACAAAACCGACATTTTTTCTGAAAAAGTCGCCCCTATTGAAATAGAAATAACAGTTTTCTGGGATTAAGTTTTCCAGTCTTATTGCAGCAGTTGATATGAAACTGATTATCCAACCCCATATATAGCTAAATAATCAGAAGCAATTTTGTTATCCAAACTCAGAAACTGAATTAAATAATTAGTTACAGAATTCAAATCCAAACACCTAAATAGTCAGTTAACTAATAGACCCTTCAACCTTTCTGTGGAAAACTATAAGGGGGGTTGAATAGTTTTACGTCCTTTTTAAATTTATTTCCAAAATATTTTGTAGCTTATAAAAACTTTCGATTCGATGTCAAGTGAGTTCAAGTAACAACCAATATAAGCAAGTCTAATCTAATAATGAAAGTATTGAAATAGAATGAAGAAAACACAGAGTTAGAAAGATCAAACCACAACACTCGAATTTATAGTGGTTCGGCTACAAGGACACCTTCCTTGCCCTACTCCACTCCCCGAGTACCACACTCGAGAGTTTTCTTCACTATGTCAACAAACTCCTTATGGTGGAGAAACCTTACACACCTTGGCTTACACGAGTTAACGACACTAGCTAAATGTCGAGTTCTAATCGTAGCTAGAACCAATCTCACAACTTCTTCAAGACTTCACACCTTCACAAATTCTTCAAGACTTCACACCTTCTTCACACCTTGTCAACTTCACACCTTCTTCTATGCACAACTAAATCACAACTACTACACTACTTTACAACACACCTAGTTTCTACAATCAACAAGTTCTCACAACACTTTTACATATATCTAGCACTACTACAATATGAAAATAGCTAATCACAACACTACTACAATTAAATGGATGTAGAGGAGTGTTCTTCTTCTTGCACTTGAGTGGATTAAGCTTTGGATCACTTGGAAACAAAGACTTATGAATTATATGATCAAAGAATTTTTGAGATAGAAATGGAGATTTGATCAGAAAGTTTTTAGTGCAAAAAGGTGAGAAAATATGTGGAATGATCCAGTATTTAAAGGGCCAGAAAATACTGTTCTGGAGCGTGTCGGTCCCCTTAATGATTAAGGGGGCCGCCTAGTATAATTAAGGGGGCCACCCTACTGAACGTTGGAAAAGTTTTTCTGGATAAAATTTGCCCTTTTTGGTTGGAAATTTGAAATCATATCTTTGTAGTTTAATACAACAATACCATAAATGATTTACAAATATATATAAAATGTTAATATCATTTTATAAAATGTTATGTCTTAAGACAAGGTTTCCTTTGATCATGTAATGCATAAGATGCTTAGTTTATGCATACCTTAAGGGATATTACATATAGAGTAAAATATTTGTTACTAAATACTTGTTTACGTCTTAATCTTGACTTAATTTGATTTGAGTTTTGTGATTATCAAAACAAAGATTTATTGAGAAATATTAATAATGTTTTTAAACATTATTTATATCAACACTTTCATACAAATCTATGTGACCGGATGGTGGCTCTGCCCAGAATTATATTTGAAACGTCCATTCCATGTAAATGGTTCTTCTCTTCTTGATTCATTGTTTGAAGCTAAAGCCAGGGAAGGTGTGCGGAGAAGGTGATAAATAGTTGATTTTGAATGGGTTGAAGAAGATGGTGAATCACTGGAGGATATGGGAGGATATAAAATGGATCGAAATTTCACTAGGAGGTTGGAGAAGATGGTTGTGATTGGCGGGAAAGAAAGGGGAATGGTGGAATTGCGATTATTGAAGAAAATGAGGGTAAAATAGTCATTTCACAAGGCACTTAATGGGCCTCTCTAACGAGCATTAGGCTAAAAAACCGTTTTTGCAAACAAACGTCATCCTTAAGGACACTTTTTGCCAAAGGAAAACTGTTCAGGGACATTTTTTTCAAAAAATCCTGTATGAGGACACTTAACGAAAAATCGCGAAAGTTTAGGGACATTTTTTGCAGTTTATCCTTTATAATAAGAGCAATGTTATACTCACTCACAAAATTTACACAAAAAATTCATTTGCCGACGTGTCAGCGGGTGATTGATTTATTTTTTGACGGTTTTTCTCCTGTCACTCTTATCAAACCAATTACCTGCTGACACGTTTATAAATAAATTTTTTATATAAATTGTGATTGAGTCTAACATTTTTCTTATAATAATAGAGGTGAAGGTGAGGTAGACCAAGCCGCTGTGTATGTGTGGTGGGGTTATTAGTATAATTTAGTACTTTACCATTTACATACCTACCGTACCAAATTTGTTTTACCTACAATGATTTTTAAACTAAATAACATGTAACTTTCTTACATATGTTTTCTTTAATAATAGATATATTTCCTGTGTAGAATTTTGAATTATCGAATGTAACTAAGAGAGCAAGGTGTCATAACACAATAATAAAAATAAAAAAAATGTTGCCACCTTAATGCTATCTCAGCTTTTAACATTTGAACGCCAACACACTAAAAATAACCTCTTAGAGCAAAAGATATAGTGGCGAAGTAGCTCGTCGTTTCCAATGTAGCACCCCGCCACCTCTCGTTGTCTGCTCGCCACCACACCACAGACGCTCGCCGTTTTGCTTCTCGCCAAGGAAGTGAGGAAGAAAAAGACAAACAACTTTTCACAGGTTTTATTTTGTTTTCTTTTCTTGACTTTTGTTTTTTAGATTTATAAAATACCATTCTTTTCTATTTTATGAATTGCTTGGCCGCTGTATGTAGAGAAGGAAGAAGATATGGATGGTGACTAGTATAAACTAGGGTAAATTGCAAATTTTGTCCCTAATGTTTGCCAAAATTGCACGTAACACACCGAAAAAATGCAAATTAGAGACCGAGAGCTAAAGTTGTGTACAAAATAGCCACCGAAAGCTAACGAGCGTTAAGTCTCCCTTTAAGTGGACTCAGTCGCTTATGGGGAGTGCTTATTTGTCTTAAGGAAGACTTGAACCTACACATTTAGTTTAAAAGCTTCTCACACAATTTGGTGAACTATTGAAACACAATTCCATTAATAAAGAAAATGGAGTCAACATATAATTTTATTTTATTTTTGACTCACTCCAAATAGTCAAACTAAGTCAACCAAGTGTGCTTGGTCAACAACGTCAAGCTATGAGAGAGAAAATGATCAATTTATGATCCTGTGTAAGCACAGTGTATTCCCGGATTGTTATGTCCCAGCGAGATTGGAATTGTGTTTTCGGAAATGTTTCAATGATTTAGTGATCGGGAAAGTAACCAGATAATGATTTGGATTGATCTACACTACTGATTGCTTGGTATTAAGATAATGAAACAGTATTAACAATTACAGAATCCAAGCTATAATCAAATGTAAACAATTTAAAAATCAGAAACGTCTACAAACAGAGAAAAAGGTGAGTTTTGAACAAATTAAAACTACAGGGGTGAAAATAAAACTTTTATAAACTTAATATTAAAAGAAAATTTAATTAAAAAGAAAATTATTTTTTGATTATTTTATTATTTATTATTTATTATTAATTAAAATTATTTAATTACTTATTATTAATATTTAACTTATACTAAATGTAATATAATATTAAATTAAAATTAAGAAAATGAAATTTATTTTTAATAATTCTAAAATAACTTAAAAATAATATAAAAACCAAAAATATGTCTTTTTCTGAATTTAATATTAATTACTAATTACTTATTAATTAACTAATTAAACTAATTTAAATTACTAAAAATACTAAAATGACTTAGATAATTATGAAATTCTTTATAAAACTAATTAACCATCACAGGAATCATATAAAATTATAAAAAGTTCATAAAAATTATTTTTAAACTATTTTACTATTTATTAACTTAATTATTAATTAAAAACTATTTTAAAATCAATTAATTAAGAAAAATAGAAATGAATAGTGAAAATTATGAAAAATTTCCTAAAATTATTTTTATGATATTTAAAACCTATGAAAAATATAAAAAAGTACTATTCTTAAATAAAAATTAATAAAACTATTTAATTAACTAATATTACTTATTTATTATTTAAACTAATATCAATTATAATAAATACTAAATGAAAAGAGAAAAATCTAAAAAAATTAATAAAAATATTACTGACTAAAAGGAACCTAAGAAAAATTTAAAATTAGAATTCGCTTATAAATAAGCAGAAAAATAAGCCAAATTGGCTTAAATAGAAGCTATTTCTTTTTTTAATTTTGGTTTTTCTTTGTTTTTCTTTTACAAAACTATTTTTACTACTGAAATGAGGCAACTTTTATGAAGGGACTTTTACTATAGCTTATTAATAAGCAGATGAAAAAGCTAATGAAAAGACAGTGAAGTCCTAATAAGCTTTGAGAATTGGAGTTGTGAACCAAAAATCTACAAATGTACTACTAGCTACTGAATAAGCTATAAATAACTTAAGCACGTACAAATAAGCTCAAATGACTGAATAAGCACAGGGAAATAAGCCAGAAATCACAATAAGCACTATAAGCAATTCACAAGTTCCAAACAGGCCAAATTAGGGGCTTTTAGACCTCTGTGGGGTCCACAGAGGTGAAAGGATGTCCAAAGTGAGAACTTCAAAATAAGCCAATGAGCTGGGCTTACGACTTATTATTGAGCACTTGCTGGAGCCTTGAAATTGGTGCACAATACTGATTGCTCAGTATGTGTTCTGAGGAAGGGTCACAAAGAAGGGTCAAATTAGCTGAGGGAAAATAAGCTGAGCTCTAAAATAAGCCAAGGAATGGAAAAGTCTACTGATAAACTACCTAAAAATACAAATAGCCAAGGCTGGGGTCCACTAGGGAGGTCACAATTGGTCAAAGAAACTAGGCCAATGGCCCTGGTGTTGGGGAGGTTGATCACCATGCACCCTCAAATAAGCACACGCATAGTCCACATAAAAAGTCCAAAAAATAAGCCAAGCATAAATTCTTGTAGTTTAGCTGGTGTTCTTTAACTACAAAAAGTTTCAAGGTCCAATTCCAAGTACAAAAATCATGAAAATTCTGGCAATAAGTGAATTTCTGATGAACTATGCAATTTTTTGACTTTTTACTTTTGAGCTAAGTTTGACTTTTATGAGATTTAATCTACTCCTAGTTGCTGAATATGATGAAATAAGTTAAAGTAAAACTAAATTAAGCTAGTTTAACAACTTGTGAGCTAAAATGAGTGATGCTGAATCTCAAATTCCTTAACAGTGAACCTGTATAACATTTAAAGATGAGATTTGACTTATTCACAAAGAACCTATGGTTTTTATGTTTTCTCAAACCTAAGTGAGCCTAAAGTGGCATGTGAAACATAAAAACAACAACTCAAACAGGCTTGAACCTAGCTACCTTAACAAATCCAAACACCCTTTATAATTACTTAAACTTGATTTTTAAAGCAACTTGTTGAATTAGACCTTCATACTGATTTCAGACTTGATGTTATCATATAATAAGACCATAAAAGCATGAAACATCAACAATAATTGCATGAAACTCAGAAATGACCAATATGCTATTTCAACTGTTAAAAAATCTCAACTAAGCAACTTTAGATATAAATGAACAAGCTAGGTTTTTTAAGCAATATTATTACTAACAAACAACAAATAAGAAATACAAATAGGACAAAGCAGTATATGAGCAATGGAACAGTGAAAGGTAAAAATGAAGAGTTTAGCTTACAAAGTGCATTCAATGCTTACACCAAGAAACCAAGGACCAAGGACCACTTCCTAATGGCTTCCACAAGCCTCTAAACCAAGGACCATCCAATATCTACCCTGCTCCAACCATCTTCACCATTGATCCTACAATTTTCATTTTTTTATCTATTTTTTTTTTTTTTTTTTTTTTTTTTGTATTTTTGGTTTTTATGAACTAAACTGGTTTTAAATGTTTCTAATAGCTTTCATAAGCTATACAGGGAGCTTATATGATCCTAAAAGTCCATATCAACAACTACAAATAGCATTCAAGCTAAATTTGGATTTTGAGATTAAAAAGAAAAGCATAAACTGAATTAAAAGGTGACACTGAGATTGAAAGTTGGAATGACTTTGATTATTATTGAAAACAATTAGTACAAAGTTTGAAAGCTAAATATTACACTGGAAATTGAAAAATTACAATTACGACACTAAATTTAGCTAAAAATCTACACTCTCTTCTCTGCTCCTTCTTCTTCTTTATATAGGTGAGAATTGGGTCTTGTGGGTCCCACTTGATCTTTCCCAGCAATAAACTTGGCCATTAGATCACTAGGATCAATCCTAGACTTCAAATTAGTTTTGGCGCCAAAATATAATAGTGCAAATTGGACTGTGGAATTGCAACAGGGGGGTGGCATTTATTGTGGTTGTCTTGTTAGGTAAGGGTAGTGGTTTGGGCGGTGGATGTGACTGAGATGGTGGGGTGGATGTGAGTGAGTTGCAGGGCAAGTGGTGTGGGGTGAGAGGGAAGGGATGGGTCAACGAGGGAGTGATACGTGGGGATCGCACCAGGTTTTACCTCTCAAGGGATCTTGAGAAGCTTACAACCCCCACCAGGCACTGTACCGGATCGTTGTAGTACAGTATAGTGACAAGTACCGGGAGATTGATCGTTCAACTCAAGAATAGTGTCGCTAGGATTAGAAAGCCTAATAAACTAGGTCTAGAGGTGAGGAATGATTCTTTTTGTATTTTTATATTTTATAATAGCAAGTAAAATCTCGGGTTTTGGAAGAGTGGGCGGAATTAGTTGCTAGCCAACTAACCCAATTTACTAAAAATGGAATCAAAACAAGCCAACTAACCCAATTTACTAAAAATGGAATCAAAATAAAATAACAGAAATGAAAATGAAACTAATTATACTAATGTGGTGTAAACAATGATGAGGAAAGTTGTGTTTACCTAGGTTTCATTACTCCCTAGATATCTTTTACAGGTTGATAGCTTGTTACAATTGCATGGATGACGGGTCATATTCCTTAATACTAGTCGTAGGGCCGTGTACAATATTCCCTAACTCTATAGGATCCTACTTCACTCCTATGTCGAGCCGTTAGAAGCTCCTAACATGGGATCAGTAGAATTCTCCTACGCATTAAATACAACTAAAAATCGTAGTACACCTCCAATCATGTTTCTTAAGACATTCAAGCAAGTTACCAATGGAAGTCTGCCAGTTTTCTTAAGCCTAACATCGAATACAATCATCCATAACAACTATAAACAAACAATCAACCCATAATCAACATCTAGGTATCACTACATCTAAGCAAACACAAAAGAAATCTAGCCTAGCATGTTAAATTGAAGACAAGCGTAAGATATAATCAAACAAAACATAGACATATTAAATGATTTAAAAGAGTACTTATCTTTAATTGAACATGAAAGATTCAAAGGGTTGGACCCCTTGAAAAAGCTGTAAAATTCGGACTAGGGTTTTTCCCTCAAAGTTGCACACTAATGAATGAAATTTGGAAAACTATATATAGATTTTACAGGGTGACGGCGTCATGTTTTAAGTTGTGATGCCGTCAACTCGCCGTCATAATGAAATCGTATTGCCTAGATCTACTTGTAACGCCGTCATGTAAGATTTTCTTCTGGGCCGTCACTAATACATGGACCATGACGGCCTTGGGTGACGTCGTGATCTCTTATGCACAAAAACTCCCTGGATTGTCACGTGTATTTTCCACATCTACTTCTTTTGTAACTCTTGACGCCGTCATGTGGAGAGACTTGACGCCGTCAGGTACTGTTCCAGCAAGGAAAATTGAGACTTTGCCGTTTTCTTTACTTTTATGCTCTAAAAACGTCCAAAATGCTTCCTTTTCCAGATTTCTCTCCAAAAGTACCTAAAATGACAAAAGGAATGATTTAGGGCAATATTTGATCAAATAATCTCGAATCCGGACTTAAATGACCCCTTAAAAGTGGTTTATTTTTCGCCTCATCAAACACCCTTACACTTGAGATTTGCTTGTCCTCAAGCAAATGCGCTTTTATTCTAATCAAAATACAAGTTAGGGGTCATTTAACACTAATATAAAAGTAATTACAATAAATAATCGTTCCACTAAAAACCAAAGACAAGCACGGAGGTCATACACTAGCACCTCACAAATAGTGTTTAGATACTTACATCTCTCGGGTGTAATAAAGTATATATTACAAGAAGGAAATGGAAAACATCTCTCACTACCTGTCATAGCAAAATAGATTACCATAGGCTTGGGAAAGGATCAAACCTCCACTACTTGGCGTAAGCACCTAGGATAAACTATCAAAGAGTTCTTTCAAAGGGTTATAACGTTAGGTGTAGGGATATGGAATACACGGTTTTGTTGGATAAAGGCAATATTTACTGGTGGCTAGTTAATCATCTTGGTTAACTACATGTACAATATGGCGTTGCTAAGCCAAGACTAGACTCGACTTAAGCAAATAAATCAAAAATAACAAAAACTTAAAACAAACATAAAATGAAACGGGATGGTAGTCCGTATGTTTTTCTCTTTTTCTTTTTCTATTTTTTTTCTTTTTCTTAATTTTTTCGATTTTTTTTATTATTATTATTATTTTTTTTTTGCATACACTCTTACCCTACCATCCAAAATAATACATCATAGGGAATGTACAATCCCCTTACACTTGAATTTTTACATACTTTACAATAAACTAATCTAATGACTCGAATCAAGATAATCAAAACACTTGGAGTACTTTTTAAGATTAACGCACATATGGGGGTAATATATGATGTTCTTCCCCATTACTCCATAACACAAGTACTTTACCCATGAGTCCCAATCGTCCCAAAACAATATGTACAAGATATGACTCGACTTAGCAACCATGTAATCAATTAGATAATTAACTAAGTGTTTAAACAAATAACAATAATGCACTAAAGATGAGTGCATACACGGAAGGCTAAGGCGATTTGGTTGCACATTTGGGAGGGTTGTAACAAATTCTTCCTTTAAGTAAAATGCTTAAAGTTAGAAACGAAAAGATAGGCTCGGAGGGGTGTACTAGGGGTTTCGTGTACTAAAAATGAGTACATCACTAAGCTGTGGGAAAAATTAATTGACTTTACTAGTCAAGTAATATAACTTAAATGGTCAAGTAATTATGATACGGGTTTAAACACAAGGGTGATTCTAATGCCTCTTATAATGTAGTAAATCCTACCACACGAATGTAGCCTCACTAGCGGTCTCGGGATGCATCACTAATGCATGTTCTAAAATCTAAATGCTACCGGTACACTCATAAGCACTAATAATGAATGCTTTTCCTATTAAATCAAAAGGCGAACCTCACATATTTGGGTGGAAAATTTTTCTGAATGGTACGGTTTTGTGTTAGTCATACAACTCCTATCCATGAGACGCTTGCTAAGGCTAAAGTTTCACTCCTAAATGTTGTAAAAAAAATTTAAATTTGGCGCTAAAATTACACTAACAAGTATTTCTCTTAGTTTTATTACACACCTAGCATCAAACAAACAAACTCAAGTGCAATTGTATCATGTAAGGTATCATTATTTACCCTCCCCTTACACTTACGATGAACATTGTTCCCAATGTTCTATTAAATGATGTAAAAGTAAAACAGGTAAAAGAATGAAAACAAATACTCCCCCGATTCGTTCGGTGTGGATAGTGTGGTAACAAGGTTAGATCTTCCTCCAAGAAAATGAACCTTCAAAACTTCCCGTCCAGAAATATAAATCATCTTCTTGTCATATATAACCTGTTAAACCTGAGAAAACAAACAAGGCAACCTCGCATAAAATCGGCGGCAATCTATATATACTAACAAATCCTAGAAAACAATTTAAGATATAATGCTTGTGGAATGAATGTTTGCAGATTTCATGGAGTTTATAAAACTAAAGAATTAACAAAAACTTTAAGACTCCGTTAGAAAAACAAAACTCGCAAAATTTCCAGAATTTTACACATGACGCCGTCAGGTGTTAATTCCTGACGCCGTAAGAAGTGACCTGCAGAAATCTTTACGTTAAGTTTCTGGGAAATTTATGGAAAAACTTATGTCCTACTTCCTGGAAAATCCTGCAAAACATCATTATGACTTGATACAAGGATTTGACACGAACAATTACTAATATACATGTTCATATAATATTGTGGCGCATCATGATCATTTTCGTTCTTAGAAACAAATTTGAGGTTTCCCTTACACTTAGCTTTTGCAAAATACCTTTATATGAAGTTAAGACGAAGTTAAAAAACAGAATAAAGCATTTTCACAATTTTAGTTTGAAACATGATCTACCAACAATAAAAATAAAGCATGCATACGGAAGCAAATAACAATCAAATAATTAAAAATCACACAAAACATGGGTTGCCTCCCAAGAAGCGCTTTTCTTTATTTACGAGTCTTGTAGCTAGACTCAAGGTCATGGGCTATCCTATATGTGTGAGCTCCTCATTAAGGACATCTTTGGGATCAAACTTGGGTTTCAACTTCCTATCGATTTTCTTGGTATGGTATGACCTCTCAAACTTTTCTCCATCTGGATCATATAAAATCATCTTCAGATGCCATGATCCGTCACCTTCCTTAGGTGGCTTGTCCCACTTCCATTTACACTTAACCCCTTCCCTTTTCCACTTGTTCATCTCTATGTTGATAGGCATTACACTTAAGAACTCAATCAGTTTCCTAAAGACTAGGGGATCCTCAAAGGGGTCTAGTTCCTCATCTCTAGCTATGAGTTGTTCCACCGAATGTGTTTTTTCAATGAAATCTTTTTCTAGATAGAATGGGCATTGAGGCCCTATAAAGTTTCTTTCTATCCAAGGCCCATATCTAGATGGTCTCCTATTCATCTCTACCCAATGTGGTGTCAGTTCGTCCTCACAATCGTAGCTATGCTTCCTAACATCATAAACCGACCAAGTATCACCCTCTCCTACCGCTATCTTAGACTCCTTGCAATCTATCATGCCACTAACGGTTGCTAAAAATCCTCTTCCTACTAACAACGGGCATGTAGTATCAGTAACCATATCTTGGACGTGAAAATCCGCTAAAATAGTTAAATTTCCTACGTGAACTACTACATCCTTGATCATTCCGACCGGATGGGCAATACTTCCATCCGCTAGACCAATTAGTACTTCCGTCTCCTCTAACTTTCCTAGCTTAAGAGTGGTGAAAAGGGATAAGGGAATCAAGTTGAGGCTTGATCCTAAGTCGGCTAGTGTGTCAAAATCTTCGGATTTTCCTATCTTACAGGGCAAAACAAATATACCCGGATCATCAAGCTTCTTAGGTAACTTGTTTTGAACGAAGGCGGTCCAATTTTTACCCAATTTAAATTTCTCATATATTTTCTAGTAGGGCACTATAGTAGGGAGCGCAGGCTAAGACATCAATGACGGGGCATTCAAGGTGGAGCTCCTTGAATTCATCGTCAAGGTCTTGTGTAGGAGGTGTTTCAACTGTGTTACTAACCGGTTTGATATCAGATGTTTTATTCAATTGGTCCTTTTGAAGAATTTGGGTTTGCTTGAAACACGTGCTCATTGATTTGACCGAATAGTAATGTGGACAATAAGTAGGTGACGAAACCGATGATATGGCATTAACATTTAGTTACGGGTTCTTGACCGTGTCGCTTAGGAGTGCTCCCATTTCTCGGTCATTGAGAACTTTCAACAATGTATCTATTTTAGTGGTCATCTCGCTTTGCTTTTGTTTGAAATCAGCTTCAAATTTAGATATGCGAGCTTCTTGAGATGCCATAAACTTGGACATCAACCCTTCAAGATTGTTGGTACTACCATAGTTATTGGAAGGATTGTTGTTGAAAGTACGGTTAGAGGGTGGATCGTTGGGTTGGTGACGGTTAGGTGGATTGGAAGAATTTTTTGGGGGGCATGTTTTGGTTTTGCTTCCACCCAAGGTTCGGGTGATTTTTCCAAGAAGGGTTGTAGGAATCACCGTAAGGGTTTGGCTCGGGTTTAAAAGTGTACCACTTGTCTCCTGCTTCGTCGGTACGCGAGGATGAGTAATCCGCAAAAGCTTGTCCGGGGAGTTCCACGTAATCACGAGTGTCATGGGGACCACTACATAATTCGCATGAAGAAGTGATTTTCTTCACTTGGCTTTAAGGCTTAGGAGCTTCGTAGGATTTCATGAGAAACTTGACTTGGTCCACAAGTTCCATGATCCTACGGTCGGGAGTGCTAGAATATTTCGAAGGCAAAGATATTGCCTTGACCGTTTTTTACAAATCACGAGGATCATTCCTACTTTCGTTGTCATAGAGAGCACGATCTTCTATGAGTTCCCATGATTCTTCCGCACTTAGATCACGTAGCTTGCCACCGGACGATTGGTCAATGGTTCGCCTTTTGGAGAAATCGATATGGTCATAGAAGATTTGGACTTGGAGCCAAAGATCTATGCCATGATGAGGGACTTTTTGGAGTAAGTCCTTGAAACGAGTCCATGCTTTATATAGAGTTTCACCTTGACGTTGTTGGAACATCAAGATATCATTTCTAAGCTTGGTAGTTCTCCCTGGTGGGAAAAATTGAGCAAGGAAACGAGTGGTGAGATCATCCCATGAGGTGATGGATCCCGCGGGTAAACGTTCAAGCCATTGACTAGCTTGATCAGGTAGAGAGAATTGGAATAGGCGTAACCGGGTCGACTCTCTAGTTGTAACATCAAGGTCTATGGAATCTACGATTTTAAGGAAGTCCTTGAGATGTTGGTTAGGATCTTCGGAACAAAGTTCATGGAATGCACATCCACTTTGCACCAACCGGATGGTGTCGGAACGCAAGGGGGACACATTGGCTCCTTGAGTGAGCTCAATAGTGTTTCGATAGCCTTGGTGGCTAGGACGGGAATACTCTCCTAAGGTTCGGGGCCTAAGAGGTTGGTTTGCTAGTGGTGGGTTGATGGGTTAAAAGAGGTTACCACCTTCCTTGATGTCGGATGGTAAAGGTTACGAACAAAGACACGAAGAAATAAGATAGACTAAAGAAAACCTAAAAATAAAAATAAAATCTTACTAGAAAGGAATCTAGCAAGTAGACCTAATAACAAAAAATCCTAACCTAGAAAATAACTATTCCCCGGCAACGGCGCCAAAAACTTGATACGTGGGGATCACACCAGGTTTTACCTCTCAAGGGATCTCGAGAAACTTACAACCCCCACAAGGCAGTGTACCTGATCGTTGTAGTATAGTATAGTGACAAGTACCGGGGGATTGATCGTTCAACTCAGGAATAGTGTTGCTAGGATTAGAAAGCCTAATAAACTAGGTCTAGAGGTGAGGGATGATTCTTTTTTTATTTTTATATTTTATAAAAGCAAGTAAAATCTCTGGTTTTGGAAGAGTGGGCGGAATTAGTTGCTAGCCAACTAACCCAATTTACTAAAAATGCAATCAAAATAAAATAACAGAAATGAAAATGAAACTAATTATACTAATGTGGTGTAAACAATGATGAGGGAAGTTGTGTTTACTTAGGTTTCTTTACTCCCTAGATATCTTTTACAGGTTGAAAGCTTGTTACAATTGCATGGATGACGGGTCATATTCCTTAATACTAGTCGTAGGGCCGTGTACAATATTCCCTAACTCTATAGGATCCTACTTCATTCCTATGTCGAGCCGTTAGAAGCTCCTAATTTGGGATCATTAGAATTCTCCTACGCATTAAATACAACCAAAAATCATAGTACACCTCCGATCATGTTTCATAAGATGTTCAAGCAAGTTACCAATGGAAAAAGTCTGCCAGTTTTTCTAAGCCTAACGTCGAATACAATCATCCGTAACAACTATAAACAAACAATCAACCCAAAATCAACATCTAGGTTTCACTACATCTAAGCAAACACAAAAGAAATCTAGCCTAGCATGTTAAATTGAAGACAAGCGTAAGATATAATCAAACAACACATAGACATATTAAATTATTTGAAAGAGTACTTATCTTTAATTGAACATGAAAGATTCAAAGGGTTGGACCCCTTGAAAAAGCTGTAAAATTCGGCCTAGGGTTTTTCCCTCAAAGTTGCACACTAATGAATGAAATTTGGAAAACTATATATAGATTTTACAGGGTGACGGCGTCATGTATTAAGTTGTGACGCCGTCAACTCGCCGCCATAATAAAATCGTATTGCCTAGATCTACTTGTGACACCGTCATGTAGGATTTTCTTTTGGGCCGTCACTAATACTTGTACCATTACGGCCTTGGGTGACGCCGTCATCTCCTATGTATAAAAACTCTCCGGATCGTCACGTGTATTTTCCACATCCACCTCTTTTGTAACTCTTGACGCCGTCATGTGGAGAGACTTGACGCCGTCAGGTACTGTTCCAGCAAGGAAAATTGAGACTTTGCCGTTTTCTTCACTTTTATGCTCCAAAAACGTCCAAAATGCTTCCTTTTCCAGATTTCTCTCCAAAAGTACCTAAAATGACAAAAGGAACGATTTAGGGCAATATTTGATCAAATAATCTCGAATACGGGCTTAAATGACCCCTTAAAAGTGGTTCATTTTTCGCCCCATCAGGGAGGTTTGACTCATTTTAATTAATAAAACGGGGGTGGTGTTGGGCTGGTGATGTATTGGGCCATGGTGAGGGTGGACTGGATCAGGGGTTGTGTTTGGGTTGGATTGGATTTGGAAGTGGAATTAATAAAGAGGGTCCAGTTTTGTTTATGAAATAACAAGGACCATTTGTGTAAATTCTGCATAATTGAGGGGCTGAACTTGTAAACTTCCCAAAGTACTCCAAGGACTTTTCTTGCCAACTTCCAATAATATGAGGGCCCTTGAAGTGTATTTTCCAATATAAAATATCTGGGGACTATTCTTGTAAATTTTTAAACTTGAGGGACTTGTTTTGTCAAATCTTGAAAACTTTCATCCAAGGACCAATTGTGACTACTTGTGAACTCCCAAGGACCAATATTGACTTTTCCATCCAAAATAATTGCTTAGGGGCCATTTCTGCCAATTTTGAAAGTACATGGACCAAACTTGTAAACTTTTGAAATTTTTCACCAAAGGACTATTGATGACAACTTATGATTTCAAAAGGACCTTTGGTGACTTTTCTTACAAAACAAATGCCTAGGGACTAAATTTGACAAGTTTTGAAAGTTGAGGGACTGAAACTGCCAATTTTGCAAACTTTGTTCATTTTTCAACTGTTTTTAATCATTTTTCATCTGAAACATATAAAACACAATCCTGGGATATTTTCAATATTTTGATGCATATTTGAGTGTTTTTGAATGTTTTGGCAGTTCAGATACGACAAAAATGATGAGTATTTACACACTCGTCAATCCCCCACACTAAAATATTGCTAGTCCCTGGCAATCTTTTATGAAAACTAAATGGATTTGATGTCTCTTTACCAAAAGCCATTACTTCTGGAGTAGCCAAATGTTTTAGTATAATACTTTGGTACACTGATAACCAAATAATTTTAAGCAAACCATCAGCTGTCAACGGATTTGATTTGCCTTTACCAAAAGCCGTTTGCTTTTGGACTAGCCAACTCTTCACGATCAAAGATATGGTGAGTTGAATACCATACAATTTTTGGAAAATTGTCAGCCATAAACGGTTTTGAGATGTCTTTACCAAGAACCGTTTGCTCTTGGATTAGCCAGTCCTTATGTGGGTTAGACATGGTGGACTGATAACCATTTGTTGTGTTAGTGCACAGCACTTCCACTAAAAAAGAATTTGGCCAAAACGGGGGTATTATGGCACTATAAGGTACAAATGTGATCAAATTCGCCAGAATTACCCCCCCCCCCCTCACACACACTTAGAATTGAATATTGCCCTCAATATTCAAAGTACCGGCTATTATGCCGACATTTTGAAAAGCTTATATTTTGAAAATTTTAGATTTGGGCAAGTGTGGGAATAGCATTTTTTTTAAATATATATACATGGTAACAACAGCATGGGCAACTCCCCCACAGTTAGTTTTTAGAAAAGAGAAAGAAGTCAGAGATACGGATGAAAACCCATGTTGTGCTAATTTTTGTTCACCGAGTCACTAGCTTGACTCGATCCCCGCATTCATTTGTCCATGGGGAAAGTTTGGAGATCCGGGACAACCATGGGTGGTATGTCCTCTCCAAAGTAGTGTTTCAACCGATGACCATTCACTTTGAAGTTAGGACCGTCCGGTTGAGATAACTCAATAGTCCCATATGGAAACACTTTTGCAATAGTGAATGGCCCCAACAAGCGGGTTTTAAGCTTTCCTGAGAATATCTTCAATCTTGAATTGAAGAGAAGGACTCTGTCACCGACGTTGAAAACGCGGTTCTGTATCTTTGAGTCATGTATCTTCTTGGTCTTTTCTTTGTAAATCAAAGAATTCTCATAAGCTTCATCACGAAGTTCGTTTAATTCATTTACTTGAACCTTACGGTGATCACCCGCTGTCTGGAGGTCGAAGTTTCCATGTTTTAAGGCCCAGTAGGCTTTGTGCTCTAACTCAATCGGGAGATGACACGCTTTCCCATACACCAGCCTGTATGGCGTGCACCCGATGGGTGTTTTGTTAACTGTGCGGAAAGCCCAGAGTGCGTCATCCAGCTTATCCGACCAAGAGGCACGGTTTTCACCAACTGTCCTCTCCAGAATCCTCTTTATACCACGATTCGAGACCTCCACCTGCCCACTTGTTTGGGGGTGGTATGCAGTAGAAAGAGGTGAGTTACACCATACTTCTGCATCACTCTTGCAAAATTGATCATTGCAGAAGTGTGTACCATGATCACTGATTACGGCACGACGAGTTCCGAATCTAGCAAAGAAAGACTTCAAAAATTTTACCACTACTCGAGCATCGTTGGTGGGCAAGGCTTTCGCTTTAACCCATTTTTACAGATAGTCGACGGCCACGAGTATGTATTTGTTCCCTCGAGATGAGGGGAATGGGCCCATCAAGTCAATGCCATAGATGTCAAAGATTTCACATACTTGAATGACGTTTTGAGGCATCTCATTCGTTTTGGAAATGTTCCCGTGACGCTGACAAGCATCACAGGCTTCGACAAAGTCGTGGGCATCTTTATAGATGGTGGGCTAGTAGAATCCGGAATCAAACACCTTTTTGGCGGTGTAGTTTGGACTATGATGTCCCCCCGTGGGTCCATCATGACAAGCTTTGAGGATATCCATGGCTTCTTGGCCATGGATGCACCGCCGGATGACTTGATCCGCGCATATTTTAAACAGATAGGGATCATCCCAGAAGTAGTGATTAACATCTTTGAAGAACTTTTTTTTTCTGTTGGGACGTCATCCCTTTAAGAATGAAATTACCCGCATGGTAATTTGCAAAATCAGCAAACCATGGGTTATCAGTGTCTCCACAAAAGGAAACCGCGTTAAGTGTCTCGAGAGGGAAAGTTTCATTAATTTCCTTATTCTCAAAAACATCTAGGATGGGGGTTTTCCAGTTGGGAGAGGTGATTAGCAGCCAGGTTTTCAGCTCCTTTTTTATCTCGTATGATTATATCAAACTCTTGTAGGAGCTGAGCAAAACCTAACGAAGCAACCTCACCTTTTCGTCTTGTTTAGCAAAGAGGTATTTTAAATCCAAATGGTCCGTATACACTATGGACTTGGTAAGGATAAGATACGGCCGAAACTTTTCAAAGGCATATACAACGGCTAAGAGCTCCTTCTCCGTTGTAGTATAATTACTCTGAGCTTCGGTCATAGTTTTGCTGGCATAATGTATAGGCTAGAAGTGTTTGGTTTTACGTTGCCCCAGAACCGAACCTATTGAAGTCACTAGCATCGCACATAAGTTCAAAGGGCAGGTCCCAATCGGGGGCAACAAGAATCGGTGACTCAGTAAGCTTCTTCTTCAAGGTTTGAAAAGCATCGATGCACTCGGGTGAAAAGATGAAAGGAGCATCTTTTTCAAGAAGATGGGTCATAGGCCGGGCAATTTTTGAAAAATCTTGTATGAAATGATGATAAAAACCGGCGTGACCCAGAAAGCTTCTAACACCTTTGACAGTAGTGGGAGGAGGTAGTTTAGCTATTACATCAACTTTTGCTCTGTCAACCTCGATCCCACTTTTGGAAATCTTATGGCCGAGGACAATGCCCTCTTTGACCATAAAGTGACTCTTCTCCCAATTGAGACATAAATTTGTTTCTTTGCAACGTTTCAGCATGTTCTCTAAGTGGAAGAGACAAGATTTGAACGAATCCCCAATGACCGAGAAGTCATCCATAAAGACCTCCATGGTTTTCTCGATCATGTCGTGGAATATGGCCATCATGCACCTTTGGAACGTGCTTGGAGCATTACATAAGCCGAAAGGCATACGTCTATAGGCAAAGGTTCCGTAGGGGCACGTGAAAGTGGTCTTTTCTTGATCCTGCGGATCAATGGGGATCTATAAGTAACCCGAGAAACCATCGAGGAAACAATAGTATTCGTTCCCCGCTAATCTCTCGAGCATCTGGTCCATGAAGAATAGAGGAAAGTGGTATTTACGGGTGGCATCATTTAACTTACGATAGTCAATGCATACTCGCCATCCTGTAACCAGCCGAGTTGGAATCAACTCGTTTTCTTCATTTGTGACAAGAGTTATGCCACCCTTTTTTGGAACACAATGGATTGGGCTAACCCAAGGACTGTCAGAGATTGGGTAAATCAATCCGGCATCAAGAAGTTTGAAAACTTCCTCTTTAATAACCTCATGAATTTTGGGATTAACCCATCTCTGTTCTTGGACTGTTGGTTTGAAATCATCCTCCATTAAGATTTTATGAGTACAGAATTCAGGGTTAATACCCTTGATATCGGAGAGTTTCCAAGCAATTACTTGCTTTTGAGATTTCAAGACCTTTATGAAAGCAGCCTTCTCCTCATCTTTTAAATCTTTTGCAATAATGATGGGTAATTTATCATCACCCTCCAGAAATTCATATTCAAGATGGGGAGGTAAGTCCTTAAGCTCGACCTTGGGGAAATCTTCAGTTTTCTCAACATTTTTGATTTCCTCTTTATGAAGTGGATGTGAAAGAACGGGAGGGTGGGAGGGATCTTGATTGAGTAGCTTCTCGAGGAAAAGTATATCCCTTTTCGGGTCAATCTCCTGGTTATCAATCCATTTGGGAATTGAGTCACTTCGGAGAAAGGCCTCTATTTCCTCCAAGACGAAGTCACTTCCCTCAAACGGAGTGGAGGGAAGGAGTAGAATTAGCAATTATGGGATGAGAGGAGGGAGTGGGATTGCCACTCTGAGAATCATCAGCGAAACCAAGAATTTCTTGAGAGTACTCCTCGGTTGCAACATCGATGCGGTTAACAGATTTTGAATCATAATTCGCGGAGTATCTCGAGGTTTGATCAAGGTTGAAGGTTATAGCTTCAGAACCAACACGTAACGTGATTTCCTCATCGAAAACATCGATCAGAGCACGACCTATCCTAAGGAATCCTCTTCCAAGAATGAGAGGAACCCTTGGATCTGCATCAAAATCAACAATCACGAAGTCTGCCTAAAAATGGAACTTTCCCACTTTTACAAATACATCCTAAGCAATACCGAGGGGATGAGATATCGAACGAACCGCAAGCTCGAGAGTCATGCAGGTGGGAGTGAGTTCTGGATGAGAGAGTTTCATCTATACTGAGTGAGGCATCAGGTTGATGCTAGCACCAAGATTGGCCAAGGCATAGCATTCAACCATTCCCGGGAATATACATGGAATGAGAAATTTCTCGGGATCTCCCAGCTTTTTGGGAAGCTGTTTCAACAAAACCGCAAAGCAATTTTCATTGAGGGGATTTTTGCCATCTCGAATAGTTTTTCCTTGTTATTTAACAGATTTTTGATTGTGGATGCAAATTTAGGCATTAAGAGGATAGCATCCGCGAAGCTGATATCAAAGTGAAAAACTTGAAAGATTTGGAAAATATTTTCCATTTAATGGTTTGCTTTTTCACGGAGCTTTTGATCTTGTAAACGTGATGGATAATGAATTGAAGGTTTCGAGTTGGGTTTTGTATTTTCAATAGGATTCACGGGAGGTTCAAATACGACCCTTGTTTTGCGGGTCGGGACAGGGATAACAGGAGGAAGGATGTCATTGGTATCTCCGTTATTAGTAGGAAGTACCGTATCCATTGTTTCCTCAGCTTCACGTTCCTCTACCTGAACAGGAGATGAGGTAGACGGAGTCGTGGGTCCTTTATAAGAAACTCCACTTCAGGTTGTGATCGCCTTAACATCGCCCCTTGGGTTAGCGATCGTGTTGCTCGGTAGTGTACCTGAGCCCGAGGATCGATCATTTAAAGACTTCTTGAGTTCTGAGATCTGGATGACCAACAATTTATTCATTTCTTCTTGGGATTTCATAAACTGTTTCAACAACTCATCGGATGATGGTCCAGTTGGAACAACGGCTTGATTTTGATTAGGAATATTTTGAGCACGGTTGTTTTGAAAACTCCCTTGATTTTGATTATTATGACCCTGAAAATTGTTTCCTTGTTGAAAATTATCCTGTTGGAAATTATTACCCTGATTAAAATTACCATGACCTTGGTTGCGGTTAAAATTTCCTTGGTTTTGAAAAGCCTGATTGTGACCGGAATGGAAATTCCCTTGGTTTTGAAAACCTTGGTTCATTCGGTTTTGATTTTGATTAAAATTTTGATTCCGGTTTTGATTCTGATTCTGAGACTGATTAAACCCGGGTGGTCCAAGGTAGTTATTAGAACGATAGCTCAAAAGATTACGGTCCCCTTGTGGTTGGTAGGAATTACCTCCCACATTATAGGAACCTTGAGCTGCGTACACGTTTTCATGAGCGAACCCACCGGAGGCTGGGCACTCAGTGTATGGGTGGGGACCACCACAAGTTTCACAACTTGGGTTGACAACTTTGACGTGATGATTTTAATTAGACTGATGCATACGTAAAACTGCAGTGGACAAATCATCAAGTTTCTTAGCAAGGACAGCTATATCATTGTTTGCTGGAGTGACTGATTTACATGAGTCATTCCTCTCGGCTGAGAAATCCCAGAAATTGTGATGGGCAGTCATGTCTTCGATCAAATCATATCACTCTTCAGGGGTCCTTTTCATAAAGGTGCCCCAGCAGCAGCATTGATGGTGTCACGGTGACGAAGTGTCAAACCATTGTAGAAGGTATCTATAATGGTGAGAAGAAGCATATTGTGATTTGGACATCGATCAATTGCAAGCTTATAGCATTCCCATGCCTCAAATAAGGACTCGTTAGGACACTGCCTGAAGTTGCTTATATCATTTCTCAGTTTAGTTACCATGGATGGTGGAAAGTATTATCCAATAATTTGGTAACCATCTCATCAAAAGTGTTGATCGAATTCTTAGGAAGATGATCGAACCAGGCAGTGGCATGATGAGTGAGAGAATAGGGGAAGAGATATAAACGAAGGCCGTCTTCGGTGACGACATTTTGTTTCATGCTTTGGATGACAGTCAAAAATTTGTCAAGATGCTTGTTAGCATCACCACCCGGCAATCCGTGAAACTGACACGAATTTTGGACTTGTTGGATCATGTGGTGCTTGAGGCCAAAGTCCGTAGCCTCAATAGTGAGTGGTGCAATAGGTCCACATCTCCCTTGCATGGTAGGCTGACACAACTCCTCCATCGTTCGGAGATCGGGAGCTGTCTCATCCATGGGAGGGTCAGGAGGGGGTGGTGGGGGCTCATCGTCCATTTCTGTTTTGGGTTCTTCAATAACAGTACGTAACTCGGGTACGTTTTTCTTACTATTACGCTTTGTTTGTGAACGAGTGCGCATGCACTAAAAACAATGTCAATTAAAACAAGACCTAGGCAAAACAACAGGGAACTTAAACCAATAATCACAGTATGACTGGCCTCTTTGAAAAATGTACACCAATCACAAGGATACAAAGGCAAGTTTTAATCTTTAGTTTGGGAACTTATTAATGTTCATACCCCCAGTTGGTAGGTATTCAGCCTTGGTTTGCAGTGGTAATATTTTATGTATTTATTATTAACAGAAAACAAAATGTTTTTGGCTTCTTGGGTGTGTGTGCAAAAAACTTTTGAAAATATTTTTGGTATCGATTCGTTAACCGAAATCGTTTTCTTTAAAATTACTCGCAGGGTGGCGGGAGAGAAGAATGGATCTCTCTTCAATTCGCAATTTAATGTCAGAACTTTCGTATTCCACTTGTGTAGGTTGTAATCTTAAAGAAATCGAAGTAATTTAACTTCACGATTTGTTTTGTTGTTTATGATTTTTTTTGGTGTTGTTAACACTTTAGGAAAAGTGTTAATGACTTTTTCTAGTATGATTAAGATTTTTACAAAAAAAATTTACAAAGTTGTGAAATTTGTACAATGAGGGTTTTGAAAACCACTAAACCTAAAACGTTTTTGAAACACGCAACAACCTCCTCGGCAGCGGCGCCAAAATTTGACTCACTCCAAATAGTCAAACTAAGTCAACCAAGTGTGCTTGGTCAACAAAGTGAAGCTATGAGAGAGAAAGTGATCAATTTATGATCCGGTGTAAGCACAGTGTATTCCCGGGTCATTATATCCCAGCGAGATTGAAATTGTGTTTTGGGAAACGTTTGAATGATTTAGTGATCGGGAAATTAACAAGATAATAATTTGGATTGATCTACACTACTGATTGCTTGGTATTAAGATAATGAAACAGTATTAACAATTGCAGAATCAAAGATATAATCAAACGTAAACAATTTAAAAATCAGAAACGTCTACAGACAGAGAAAAAGGTGAGTTTTGCACAAATTAAAACTACAGGGGTGAAAATGAAACTTTTATAAACCTAATATTAAAAGAAAATTTAATTAAAAAGAAAATTATTTTTTTGATTATTTTATTATTTATTATTAATTAAAACTATTTAATTCCTTATTATTAATATTTAACTTATACTAAATGTAATATAATATTAAATTAAACAAAGAAAATGAAATTTATTTTTAAAAATTCTAAAATAACTTAAAAATAATATAAAAACCAAAAATATGTCTTTTTGTCTTTTTCTGAATTTAATATTAATTAATTACTAATTACTTATTAATTAACTAATTAAACTAATTTAAATTACAAAAAATACTAAAATGACGTAGATAATTATGAAAGATTTTTTAAAGCTAATTAACCATCATATGAATCGTATAAAATTATAAAAATTTCATAAAAATTATTTTTAAACTATTTTACAAATTATTAAATTAATTATTAATTAAAAACTAATTTAAACTAAATTAATTAAGAAAAATAGAAAATGAACAGTGAAAATTATGAAAAATTTATTAAAATTATTTTATGATATATAAAACCTAGGAAAGATATAAAAAAGTACTGTTGTTAAATAAAAAATAAAACTATTTAATTAACTAATATTACTTATTTATTATTTAAACTAATATTAATTATAATAAATAGTAAATGAAAAGAGAAAAATATGAAAAAATTACTAAAAATACTACTGACTAAAAGGAACCTAAGAAAAAATTAAAATTAGAATTTGCTTATAAATAAGCAGAAAAATAAGCCAAATTGGCTTAAATAGAAGCTATCACTTTTTTTAATTTTGGTTTTCCCTTGTTTTTCTTTTACAAAACTCTTTTTACTACTAAAATGAGGCAACTTTTAAGAAGGGACTTTTACTATAGCTTATTAATAAGCAGATGAAAAAGCCAATGAAAAGATAGTGAAGTCCTAATAAGCTTTGAAAATTGGAGTTGTGAACCAAAAAGCTACAAATGTACTACTAGCTACTGAATAAGCTATAAATAACTTAAGCACATACAAATAAGCTCAAATGACTGAATAAGCACAGGGAAATAAGCCAGAAATTACAATAAGCACTATAAGCAATTCACAAGTTCCAAACAGGCCAAATTAGGGGCTTTTAGACCTCTGTGGGGTCCACAGAGGTGAAAGGAAGTCCAAAGTGAGAGTTGACCCACAAAGTTGACCTGGTAAACTTCCAAATAAGCCAATAAGCTGAGCTTATGGCTTATTATTGAGCACTTAGTGGAGCCTTGAAATTTGTGCACAATACTGAGCTCTAAAATAAGCTGAGCTCTAAAATAAGACAAGGAATGGAAAAGTCTACTGATAAGCTACCTAAAAATACAAAAAGCCAAGGGTGGGGTCCACTGGGGAGGTCACAATTGGTCAAAGAAACTAGGCCAATGGCCTTGGTGCAGGGGAGGTTGATTACCCTGCACCCTCAAATAAGCACATGCATAGTCCACATAAAAAATCCAAAAAATAAGCCAAGCATAAATTCTTGTAGTTTAGATGGTGTTCTTTAACCACAAAAAGTTTCAAGGTTCAATTCCAAGTACAAAAATCATGAAAATTCTGGCAATAAGTGAATTTCTAATGAACTATGCAATTTTTGACTTTTTAGTTTTGAGCTAAGTTTGACTTTTATGAGATTTAATCTACTCCTAGTTACTGAATATGATGAAATAAGTTAAGGTAAAACTAAATTAAGCTAGTTTAACAACTTGTGAGCTAAAATGAGTGATGTTGAATCTCAAATTCCTTAACAGTGAACATGTGTAGCATTTAAAGATGAGATTTGACTTTTTCACAAAGAACCTGTGGTTTTTATGTTTTCTCAGACCTAAGTGAGCCAAAAGTGACATGTGAAACCCAAAAACAACAACTCAAACAGGCTTAAACCTAGCTACCTTAACAAATCCAACACCCTTTATAATTACTTAAACTTGAGTTTTAAAGCAACTTGTTGAATTAGACCTTCATACTGATTTCAGACTTGATGTTATCATATAATAAGACCATAAAAGCATGAAACATCAACAATAATAGCATGAAACTCATAAATGACCAGTATGTTATTTCAACTGTTAAAAAATCTCAACAAAGCAACTTTAGATATAAATGAACAAGCTACGTATTTTAAGCAATATTATTACTAACAAACAACAAATAAGCAAAAACAAATAGGAAAAAGAAGTATATGAGCAATGGAATAATGAAAGGTAAGAATGGAGAGTTTAGCTTACAAAGTGCATTCCATGCTTACACCAAGAAACCAAGGGCCAAGGACCACTTCCTAATGGCTTCCACAAGCCTCTAAACCAAGGGCCAACCAATACCTACCCTGGGCCAGCCATCTTCACCATTGATCATGGAATTTTCATTTTTTATCTTTTTTTTTTTTGTATTTTTGGTTTTTATGAACTAAACTGGTTTTTAATGTTTCTAATAGCTTTCATAAGCTATATAGGTAGCTTATATGATTCTAAAAGTCCATATCAACAACTACAAACAGCATTCAAGCTCCTTCTTTGATTATTACTGAAAACACTTAGTTCAAAGTTTGAAAGCTAAATATTACACTGGAAATTGAAAAATTACAATTACGACACTAAATTTAGCTAAAAGAATCTACACCCTCTTCTCTGCTCCTTCTTTTTCTTTATAAAGGTGAGAAATGGGTCTTGTGGGCCACTTGATCTTTCCCAGCAATAAACTTGGTCATTGGATAACTAGGATCAATCCTAGCCTTCAAATTAGTTTTGGCGCTAAAAAATAATACTGCAAATTGGACTGTGGAATTGCAACATGGGGGTGGCATTTATTGTGGTTGTCTTGTTAGGTAAGGGTAGTGGTTTCGGCGGTGGATGTGACTGAGATGGTGGGGTGGATGTGACTGAGTTGCTGGGCAAGTGGTGTGGGGGTGAGAGGGAATGGATGGGTTAACGAGAGAGGTTTGACTCGTTTTTATTAATAAAACGGGGGTGGTGTTGGGCTGGTGATGTATTGGGCAAAGGTGAGGGTGGACTGGATCAGGGGTTGCGTTTAAGTTGGATTAGATTTGGAAGTGGAATTAATAAAGAGGGTCCGGTTTGGTTTATGAAATAACAAGGACCATTTGTGTAAATTCTGCATAATTGAGGGGCTGAACTTGTAAACTTCCTAAAGTATTCCAAGGAATTTTCTTGCCAAGTTCCAATAATATGAGGGCCCTTGAGGTGTATTTTCCAATATTAAATATCCGGGGACCATTCTTGTAAATTTTGAAACTTGAGGGACTTGTTTTGCCAAATCTTGAAAACTTTCATCCAAGGACCAATTGTGACTACTTGTGAACTCCCAAGGACCAATATTGACTTTTCCATCCAAAATAATTGCTTAGGGACCATTTCTGCCAATTTTAAAAGTACAAGGACCAAACTTGTAAACTTTTGAAGTTTTTCACCAAAGGACTAATTGTGACAACTTGTGATTTCAAAAGGACGTTTGGTGACTTTTCTTACAAAACAAATGCCTAAGGACTAAATTTGACAAGTTTTGAAAGTTGAGGGACTGAAACTGCCAATTTTGCAAACTTTGTTCGTTTTTCATCTGTTTTTAATCATTTTGCATCTGAAACATATAAAACACAATTCTGGGATATTTTCAGTATTTTTATGCATATTTGAGTGTTTTTGGATGTTTTGCCAATTCAGATACGACAAAAATAATGAGTATTTACACACTCATCAATTTTATTATTATTATTATTATTATTATTATTATTGTTATTATTATTATTATTATTATTATTATTATTATTATTATTATTATTATTATTATTATTATTATTATTATTATTATTTGTGTTTGTGTGTGCCTTCCTATTTAATGTTCATAAAAAATAGCATAAAAAATCACAAGAAAAAATTTAATAGTTTTTTTTATTCACCAATCTCTCATTTGTTGTAAGTTGTTTTTCAAATCTTTTGCAAAATAAAATATTTTATTTTTGTAAGATCTTAACTTTATAACACATAATATGATATCTGTAAACTACAGAAAAAATTTTGAACAAAATTGGATGGATTATAGATGGCCATTTTCTTTTAAAAATGTTTCCCCATCCTCTCATGATTACAAAGTGATTAAGTAAGATCTTGTACAAACCCTAACGTTTTTATTTGTGGATGGGGTCATGGAAGTTCAAAGGCAAATCAATTAAAAACTGAGGGGTTTTGTTTATTAAAGATTAAATTTATGGTAACTTTTCACCATTTCTACACACTTTAACCTTTAATCATGTCTTAAAATCATCATTTTGCTCCCCGCTCGGCAACTTTCTATTCTTTAATTATTTTAGGTTAAAATAAACCTACTTGGAACTCCTAATCTTATCTATATTTTATCCGTAGATAATATTATCAATGTTACTCGTAACTTATAGCTAATTAGTTAAATTGTTAATCGTTGTCTATAATAGTTAGTTTTTCGCAATACATGATCATTCAGACAATGGTCAAACCAACTCATACTATATTTTTTTTTGAACGGCAAAGTTTATAAAAAACTAGCAAGAAACCAACTCATACTATATATCTATACTATTTATAATGTATGCATAATTTCTTCTAAACTTAAAAATTCTTAAATTTGAGTAAAATATAAATCATATAATATATTTGATTAAAAATGTTAAAAACATTCATCACTAAATTAAAATTTTAAATAATGTTTAATTTTCAAACTTTTATCATTTTTAAATTTGAGTAAAGTACAAATCGTATAATACCCTAATTTAAAATGTTTAATACCCTTAACTAAAAATAACATTTGTAATTAAAGATATTATACGATTTACACTTTACTTAAATTTAAGAAATTTTAAGTTTAAGAAAAAATCATGCATCCATTATAAGTAGTACTGTAGACATATATTATGAGTTAGTTTGACCATTGTCTGAATGATCAATAAATAGATGGATTTATTATTGTTTGTTAGTGGCAAAATTTAGAGAAAATTCTCAAAAGAGGCAAAAAAAAAAAAAAAAAAAAAAAAAAAAAAAAAAAAAAAACTTAAGTCTTTTCTCAAAAGTGTACAAAAATAACATGTTTTCTTAAAAGAGTCATGTGTGAATGTGCCAACATGCAGACTTTACTAAATGTGCAATACGTGTCAACTTTTTTATTATTAAAGTACAGTGATAGGTGGGTTCTTGTCTTATTTTTGAGAGTATTAAAAGACCCGAATACCCTTATCTTTAATATAAAACACTTTCCAACAAATACTCCATCAACACTACCATCACTAAATCCGGCCAGCCACCACCAGATCCGGCCAAGAACATCAATCAAACTCATCTTCTCTCAATCATCAAACACACGTACACAACACTTCAGTCTCTACAACCAAAACCTAGATCCACCACATCATCAACACCTTTCACACCGAGAACCTCAAACATCAAGATCCACCATCACCACCATAGATCCGCCATCACCACAACATATCAACCACGTTGCTCGACCCAACAGATTCACACATTTAAGAGGTTGTACAGTCGCACATTTAATTGACTCATATAGAGATAAAGGTAAATAATCAAAAAGAGGGTATTTTGGTCTTTTTAATACTCTTGTAGTAAGACAAAAAAAGAATATATAGGAAAACACCCGTCTATCACTGTACTTTATTATTAAAAAATTGGATAGGTGTCGCACATTCAGTGGAGTCACACGTTCGAACATTCGCACATGACCTTTTTGGGGAATCATGTTATTTTTGTACTCTTTTATGAAAAGTCTTAAGTATGTGGCATCTTTCGGTAATTTTCTCCAAAATTTATGACAACATTAAAATGAAACAGTGTTCTTAATAGTTTTAAGTAAATATGAATGTTTTGAAACCCGGTTCATTAATTGACCTGAAAGAGCTTTCTGTTTATGATTCAAGCGTTCTTTTTTCCGAAACAGCTTTTAGCAAACTGGTTTTTCGGCAACTCAACCGGTTCCCGGTTCAAGTGATCGGTCAAGTCGGGTTGTTGATTCCATTAATTAATTACAGTATGTAAGATGCAAATAGGCTTGCTGGTCCTATTTGAGATATTTCAACCATTCCTAGTAGTTCATAGAAAACAAGATGAATTAGTGAAGATATTATTTAATCAGTTTATATAAGATATTTTTGGAGGGACAGAGAAAAAAATAAACGAACTATCTTTGTAGGGGCTCTTTAGGTGTGTAGTTGGAGAGTTAAAATAAAAGGAAAATTCATTAGAAGCCTAAAAAGAATTCATAATGATAAAAAGCTTTTAAAAATTACAAAAAGCAAATAAATAAATAAATAAATAAATAAACAATAAATTAAAATATGAGTTAGGGGATTTAGTGGATAACTAAAAAGTTATGAAGTTTTACTGGAGGTGTATAGTTTTGACCACAAAAAATATGAAAAAAAAATGTTGGTGTACTCGCTAAAGGTGTCTTCTTGAAGGTTGTCGGAT
Source organism: Artemisia argyi (assembly GCA_030686995.1). Classification (NCBI taxonomy): domain Eukaryota; kingdom Viridiplantae; phylum Streptophyta; class Magnoliopsida; order Asterales; family Asteraceae; genus Artemisia; species Artemisia argyi. Next base: position 131,418,761 of record CM060691.1, read on the forward strand.
AATTGAGAATTATTTAAAACGTTAATATCATTTTTCGACCCGTTACCCCAAAAAAATGCATGCCAAATCTAAATTTTGTAAGAGGCAACAACTTCAAGCATTTTAGTTAGATGTTTTTTTATCACCTCTGTGAAATTAACCGTGCAATGATTTCGGGCACTTTTTCACTCCCAATACATATAATCAATGCTTTCAATCAACCGAAAACCTATAAATCCTATGGGATAATCACCTAAATAGACCGGATAACTATGGTGAATTCGGTTCACGCCCCCCGTTTCAAAAATGTTTTTTTTAGACAGGGCAACTGGGCAACTCGACTCATTCGTTGACAAGTGCCCCCAGTTGCCCAAAAATTGGTGGTTGTTGCCCAAAAAACTGACATGTTGTCCAAAAACCTGACAAACAATCAACACTTGTCACTTGCAAAAAGTGACATTTCATCGGTTGCCCAGTTGCCCTGTCTAAAAAAGACATTTTTCGATCTCGGGGCAGGAACCGAATTCACCATGGTTGCCCGGTCTATTTTGGTGATTATCCCAAATCCTATTATGTGTTGTGTATATATTTTGAATGTCATTATATTATGGTTTTCTTAAAAACTCATGCATGTATAAATATAATGCAATTAGTAAAATGATCTAGACAATTGTGTACACAATGTTGACCAATTTGTGAATATTCATCAAATGCATCGGATGTTGTGCCGTATGGCAATTGACGTATGGCGGAAGTCCATTTCATGACTAAACTAAAACCCATTAGACTCGTACAATCGGGTCTAACAACAAAATAATTAAATGATTAGCAAGAGGATCGTGAGTTTCAATACAAGTTTCAATACCTTTTACTATTTTTCAAAATAGGTTACTACTTATACGATAGCGGTGCCTAAAATAATACTTCGGATATTTTGGAATATCACCACAATAGTCGTCCCACAAACATTGTTCATCAACTTCACATTCACGGTATATCGGCGTATGCTTACATGAAATTTGAGCTTGAGTTTGCAACGATTGGTGATACTGATAAGCTTGTGTCATAAAGAAAATATCCGTTTCATCATCGACATAGGAAAGTTAACATATTCTTCATCGGAATTCATTTTTTATTTAGAGAATGTGCGTTGTGATAGAGAGAATTAAGGTTGGAAGTAAGTAATTGTGTGTAAAATTGGTTTTTGGGTTTATATAAAGTGGTAAAATGTAATAATTTTAGTTAAAAAAAAAAAAAAAAAAAAAAAAAAAAAAAAAACTAGCCACTATATGGCTCAAGCAGTCAAAAACATTGATGTACATGTGCATTTGGCGAATGTGAAGTAATTCATACTTTATTTGGCGCGAGTGATCTCCGGTGTGGTAATGTGGATTTGGTGGCAACATTTATACCTCCACGTAAGAATGACGAGCTCTCCAAGCCACCACACCCTTCCCTTTTCGACAAATTTGCAGCTTATGTATGCCAATTCAGAGTTGAGAGTATTATTTTTTCTTTATTCACATAAAACAAACACACATGCATCCACTTATACAATATTTATAGACCAATTAAATTGGAAAGGAGTACTAAGTTACTAACCCCCAATCATAGCATACGCCCAAAAATACACAAGTCCAATTTTATAAGATTCTCACCAAACAACGATCCATGATATTCCAACGCAATTCACTAATCACCATTCATTCTCAAGGTTTACTATTGATTAATCTCTATAGGCTTTTGTACCAAAAATTGATACAAGATTATCTTTGGTGTTTAGATTAGCCTTAAGTAGCAAGTTAATTATACAACCAATAGTTTTGAAATGGCGGTATGTTTATGGTACTATGTTTCATGATTAAGGAGTCAAAAGATATAATTATATCAATATACTAAAGAGAGGGCTGCTCCCCCAATTGCTTTCACCACACTTTATAGTACAAACACATTAGCATGCATTATTATCAAAATTGCTCCCCCACAAACTTTTTTAAAGTTGCTACAGTGCATATGGGTGTATATGCATAGGGTTAGCAAGAGTGTTTTGCTGCCTCCCAAATTCCATCTTCCACACCCACACACACAGACACACACATATTAATCAATGACCAAAAAAAATAACGCGGGTATTCTTGAAGCTTCTTCCACACACACACATTAATCAGATCCCAGGTAAAGAAAATCGTTATTTCAAATTAGGGTTTTGTTACTTTGGGGGTTTAGTTAATTTGGGGTTCATATCGATTATCATGTTTTTTTCCTTTATGTTTTTCGAAATTATGATACGGATTTTGTTTGATTGGTGTTTTGAAGATGTTTTTTTTTTTTTAAATCTTGGTTAACGATTTTGTTTAATTTCGTTATTTTTTCTTTCTTTGGATTTGTTTGGGGTTTATGCTTTTTATTATTGTAGATTGTTATTGATGGTTAAATTCTTTTTATGGCAGTATGAAGGATGAGATGGTGAAGATTTATGAGGTATGAATGTTGCCTAATTTCATTATTTTATTATTTTTTCCCAGTATGAATTGCGCCAAAATTATGAGAAGGCAAAAATGTGTCAGGTTTGATTCATCTATCTTTCGATTTGCTGGGATACCAGGTTTGTTGCTGTGTGCAAAGGTATAACAAATATTTAATCTATTTTTTTTTTTTTTTTTTTTTTTTTTTTTTTTTTTTTTTGTCAATATAGATGCATTCGTTTGTAATTTGTGGATTTCTTTACTATTAGAACTTAATTGTAAAATGAAAAATGAACATATAAATTGAGGAAGAAGGCTTAAAAAATAGGCGTATGGTATAGGATTTGAAATGTCAATAAAGCTCAATTTTTTGGCTTATAATTACCTTATCACCTTCAGCCTGCGACTCAATTGCATAATCTTAGTATAATAAGATGAAAATGTGAATTTATATCGGCTTTTATAAATCTTAATAAGCTGATAAGCTCATAAAATAAGCTAACACAAACACCTTTTTAATATATTAGTGAAATCCTGTGAAAGTAGTATAATTTCATGCTGTGGTGAGTATTTGAGATTACTAGGGGTTTTGTTTCGTAACGGGTTTATTCTTTTGTAACAGGAAATCCCAAATGAAATACAGCCGGTTTCAGCCATGGAAGCGATTATTGTAGCCGAGAACCGTAAAAGGTGGTGAGATGCTAAATCTTCTTTCAAAGACAGTAGCAATGGCAAGTGGTAACTTTCCTTTTGATCTATTGTCTATATATTGGTAGAATATAAAATAACACCAGTAGAGTAACTTTTTTTTTTCTTTTTTTTTCTTTTTTTTTTTTTTTTTTTTTGTGGTTGGAGCTACGGAATCTTGATTTCATTTGCAGGCCGTATCGTGCAGAGCATAAAAAACTACTTTGACTTTTTACGGAAAATGTGTCGTCCTTATGAACTAGAAAAGATGTGTCACCAGGTATGTATTTGCAAGTTAAAGTGAAACCATGAAGTACTGGTGTCGAGATCAAAAAGTATGCGCCACAGATCAAATTTGGTTTCTTTCTCGGTACTAATTAGGTGCTCATCCCGTTCAATTGAATTAAAGGCCTGTCACAGCCCCGCACACCTTTAAAGTCCTTCCATAGAGTTTATTTCTTTTAATTATGTGCAAACTGAGAGACAAAGTATAAATATACATAACTCATACCCCTGTTGTAAATACTAAAACCCATGTCGAACAATCCAAGTAAAAATCACATGCATGCACCTACTGAAAATACCGGATGCCTGACTTGCATTGGCTTTAAATTTTCAGCATGTTATCATTATAACTAGACAAAAAATAATAGGGCAAATGAAAAGCAACAATAACTTGAACATAAAAAACAAACACCCTAACGAGGCATCCCTAGACAAAAAAATATACTGAATATTTTACTTAATGCAAGAATGTTTCATGATATCCTTATTGTTGTCATAGTTTACCTCTGTGTATATTTACTTTTGAACTAAGCACCTCAGATTTACTATAGAATTAACACCTCAAATGGAAGTAGTTTAGTTATGATAAGTTACCATTCTTTTCATATCAGTGCATACATGTGTCATTAATAATGCCTTATCCATGTAGCAATGGCATTTGGAGAAAAACAAAAAAAATCCTGAACGACATCTTATTTCTTTTATAATATGCAAGTAATAAGGAGCCATGTTAAGTAGATAAGCATTTGTTGTTTTCTAGCATTGTGTTGAACTTACTATATTTTATCAATAAGTTTGATCTTGGTGTGTTTCTTTTGTTGTATCAGATTTACATGGATGCAAGGGCAATCAACAAACGAGCGACAACAGGAAAATCTTTAATGTATGGTTGTGTCATCTACTAAACTGATATCCAGGTGTGTGCGTGATTGATTTCCAGCTGTGGTTTTTTAAGAAATTAATTGTCAAATTAGACTACTGGAAATCATGTCCTTCTAACAGTTGTTATCAAGGCTACCTTTTTTTAACAACAAGGAGAGTTTGTTTAAGGACCCCGCGGTAGAACATACATTCTTCAAAGGTTTAGTTCCAGACCGGCAAGCATGAAGCTGGACTTGCATACACAAGAAAAACTGCTAACCAATTACAGTATTTATGTATCCTAAATTAATATTGTTCCAAATAATGCCATCACATTCAGATTGTTATAGACTTTTAGTTACTTCTGCTTCCTGACTAAATGGGAAGAATGTATTGATATTCTTTGCGTATTGATGTTAACTCTCTTGGCATATCTAAATGTATTATTAACCTTTTTTCAAATTTATTTTAAGATTTCCATGCTCAATGGTCTGTGAGTGTTTAATGTACGGCTTATACGGGTCGTTTTGATATATGGGATCATTTCAGTGGTGGTGAATTTGTAGTTGGTTTCGACGGAGATAAATAGTTTACCGGTGTTTGGAATTGCATATTATTACATGTTTGTAATTGATGAGGCGAAAAATAAACCACTTTTAGGGGGTCATTTAAGCCCGGAATTGAATTTATTTGATCAAATATTGCCCTAAAACGTTCCTTTTGTGATTTTAGATACTTTGGGAGTGAAATCTGGAAAAGGAAGTAATTCGGACGTTTTTGGAGCATAAAAGTGAAGAAAACGCCAAAGACTTAATTTTCCAAGCTGGGAACAGTGTGTGACGGCGTCAAGAGCATTTTCCTGACGGCGTCAAGAGTAAATTTCATGACGGCCCAGTACAGAAATGAAGGCGTCACAAGGAAGAGCGTCAAGAGTAAAATACGTGACGGCCTGGAAAAATTTAATACATGACGGCGTCAGATGTAGATCAAGGCAGTCCGAGAATTCTTTTGGCGGCGAGATGACGGCGTCACAAGATTGTTCCATTTTTGGATTTTCAAAATTTCAAAATTTTCCAGGGACCTATTTTGCCATTTTTGGATTTTCAGGGACTAAACATGTAATTTTGGAAAACTTGTGACCCAAGTGTAATTTTTATGGTTTTTGACTTTCAAAACCATGGGTTGACTTTTCCTTTCAAAATAAATGCATATGGGCTAAAATTGACAAGTTTTGAAACTTGGGGGACTGAAACTGCCAATATTGCAAACTTTGTACGTTTTTTCTTTGTTTTTGCACATTTTGCATTTAAAACACATAAAACACAATCCCTGGGATAATTTAAGTATTTTGATATCTTTTTGATTGTTTTTGTATGTTTTGGCAGTATAAATATATCAAAAACGATGAGTGTTTGAGCACTCATCAATCCCCCACACTAAACTATTGCTAGTCCCTAGCAATCTTTTTAGAAAACTTGATTGATTTTAAACTCTTTACCAAAAGCCATCACTTCTGGAGTAGCCAGGTGTAAGAACTGTGGCACACCTGATAACCGTGTGATTTTGAGCAAACCACCAGCTTTCAACGGATTTGTTTAGTCTTTACCAAGAGCCGTTTGCTCCTGGACTAGCCAGCATCTTGATGGACCTAGTCAACATCTTGGTGAGCTGATTACCAATTATAGATTTTCCACGGCCTTTACCACAAGCCATAATCTTGCGGGCTAGCCAACTCATTAGCTTTTGAGGATGATGGGGAGTTGAGGAACCATACAATTTTGGGCAAATTGCAAGCCGCAAACGAATTTGATTTATCTTTACCAAGAGCCGTTTGCTCCTGGATTAGCCAATCCCTTTGTCGGTTAGACCTGGCGGACTGATTACCACAAAAAATTTGAAATAAAGTGAAAAATTTTTGAAAATTTTGGCCAAAAACAGGGGCACTAGAAGATATATTTTGATAAAATTCGCTAGAATTCCCCCCCCCCCCCCCCCCCCCCACACACTTAGAAATGAGTATTGTCCTCAATATTCAAAGTCCCGGCTATTATGCCGACATTTTGAATGTAAAAAGCCAAGATTCGAATCTAACTGCGGAAATACCAAATTTCACTTTATTTCTATATATGTACAACCTTTTTTTTTTTTTTTTTTTTTTTTTTGAGTTTTTTTTGAGAATTTTATATACATATATACATTTTTTCAAACAGCGGGGGGTTGCCATTCCCCCACACTAGGTGGTAGAAAATAGAAAGAATCAGAGATACGGGTGAAAACCCGTATTGTGCTATTGTTTTTGTTCATCGAGTCGCTAGCTTGACTCGATCCCCGAATTCAATTGTCCTTGAGGAAAGTTTGGAGATCCGGGACAACCATGGATGGTATGTCCTCTCCAAAGTAGTGCTTTAAACGATGTCCATTCACTTTGAAGTTAGGACCGTCATTTTGAGATAATTCGACGGTACCATAAGGATAAACTTTTGTGATAGTGAATGGACCAGTCCATCGGGTTTTGAGCTTTCCCGAGAAGATCTTGAGTCTAGAGTTGAAAAGAAGGACTCCATCACCAACGTTAAAAACGCGGTTTTTGATTTTTGAGTCATGAATCTTCTTTGTCTTTTCTTTGTAGATCAGAGAGTTCTCGTAAGCTTGATCACGAAGTTCGTTTAACTCATTTAGTTGAAATTTTCTATGATCACCCGCCGTTTTGAGGACAAAATTGGCATGCTTGAGAGCCCAATAGGCTTTGTGCTCAAGCTCGATCGGAAGATGGCACGCTTTCTCATACACAAGTTTATAAGGCGTACACCCAACGGGTGTTTTGTAAGCCGTACGGAAAGCCCAAAGTGCATCATCTAATTTGTCCGACCACGATGCACGATTCTCACCTACAGTTCTTTCCAATATTCTTTTAATGCCCCGATTGGAAACTTCGACTTGTCCACTCGTTTGAGGGCGGTACGCAGTGGAAAGACGGTGAGTTACACCGTACTTTTGCATTACTTTGTCGAATTTATCATTACAGAAGTGCGTACCACAATCACTAATAATAGCACGTGGAGTTCCGAATCGGGCAAAAAGAGCTTTTAAAAATTTCACAACTACTCGGGCATCATTTGTGGGTAAAGCTTTTGCTTCAACCCATTTTGACAAGTAGTCAACTGCCACGAGTATGTATTTGTTGCCGTGAGAGGATGGAAATGGCCCCATAAAGTCGATGCCCCAGATGTCAAAAATTTCACAAACTTGAATTGCATTCTGAGGCATTTCATTTTTTTGTGAAATATTCCCGTGACGTTGACAAGCGTCACAGGACTTGACCAAAATTTCACAAACTTGAATTACGGATGATTGTATTCGATGTTAGGCTTAAGAAAACTGGCAGACTTCCATTGGTAACTTGCTTGAACGTCTTAAGAAACATGATCGGAGGTGTACTACGATTTTTGGTTGTATTTAATGCATAAGTGAATTCTAATGATCACATGTTAGGAGCTTTTAACGGCTCGACATAGGAGTGAAGTAGGATCTTATAGAGTTAGGGAATATTGTACACGGCCCTACGACTAATATTAAGGAATATAACCTGTCATCCATGCAATTGTAACAAGCTAATCAACCGGTAAAAGATATCTAGGGAGTAATGAAATCTGAGTAAACACAAATTTTCTTATTATTGTTTCCACCACATTAGTATATTAGTTAATTTTCATTTCTTTTATTTTATTTTGATTGCATCTTAGTTTATTGGGTTAGTTGGCTAGCAACTAATTCCGCCAATCCTTCAAAACCTGAGATTTTATTTGCTTTCCATAAAATATAAAAATACAAAAGAATCATCCCTCACCTCTAGACCTAGTTTAGTAGGCTTTCTAATCCTAGCGACACTATTCCTGAGTTGAACGATCAATCCGTCGGTACTTGTCACTATACTATACTACAACGATCAGGTACACTGCCTGGTGGGGGTTGTAAGCTTCTCAAGATCCATTGAGAGGTAAAACCTATTGCGAGGGCGCAATTCCCACGTATCATGTAGAACCTGATTGTGTCTCTTGCACACTTGTACCCGGACCAGACTTACCATCATCATGAGCCTCCTTGTGTTGTGTCGACTCACTATCAATGTTAATAGGAGTCGTTTCAGTCATATTTACATCAGATTCGTTCTTTTTAGCCGACTTAGACGTACTACTAACATTTAGAAAACCCTTCTCCATCTCACTTATAACCCATGACCTTTACGGTATCAATCAAAACCCAGTAGCAATAGCACACGACTAACCCAGTATACAAACCAGCAGAAGCTCGTACAATAACTATTGAAAAAACCCTAACTTGACAGTTAGGGTTTAATAAGCATGAAGAAAAAATCCTCTAACCCATCATAGAGATCGTTCAAACAGAAAAAATGTAAATCGATTAAACAGACGCTTGAACCGAGTACAATAAGTATTAATATTGAGCGAGTGACATATGGTTTATACACCATCTTTTTTTTATTTAACTTTTTGTATTTTTCAGTGCATTGATTTTTTTAACTTTTTTAATTATTATTTCATTTAATATAATATAATTGCTACTCAATAAATTCAGTTAATGAATTTTTCTTTCATATTTTTTTGAGTTGAGGATTTTTTGTTGCATATTTGATTACTCTAGAATAGATAAATATATTTGTAGCTACATTTTTGTTTTATTTAAATTTGCATGTATGATGTATCTTTGTTTACGTAGTGCTACGTTGTATATCACAGAGACAAAATATTAAATTGTTAATTTGGTTAGTTTTTCAAAAGTAGTATTAACTGTTGGCTTTTTCAAAAGTAGTATTTCAATGGCATAAAGGTAAGATTTTTAATCTTTATTTTCTTAATTATGTTTAAAATTGATATAGGGCTTTTAGTAATGCTCTAAAAGGGTTTATGAGTGCTGTTAATTTTGTTTTCCAATTTGGGGAAAAAAATAGGTTTTTATTGAAACTGCAGTTTAATTAATAAAGATGGCAAGAAAGAAGATTAGAGAGTGAACCATGCATTATAGTGTATTAACTTTTTTATTTATTTATTTATTTTTTTTTGATGTTCTTATACCTACAACTTTAGTTATGAAGTGATTTTCATTACTATGATTCCTAACATTTTAACAGGTGGGCATGTTTGTAGTATTACTAATGGTCGTTACGAAGGAAACTTTCCGTACATGTGAGACTTGTGTTGACACGAGATTGTAGCTTATTGATTTTAATATCACTATTTTGACAATTGTATCAGGTTCATGTTTTATTCAAATTATACTCTTTTTTGTCAGTAAAATATCATATAAATAGTTTTATGAATTTGATGTTTTAGTTAGTTCGTATGTAAAACTCCTAAATTACTAAAGAGTTGCAATAAACAAAACCATGTACACACAAGATTTCCTATCGTTAATCCAACAAGTAAAATTCTATAAGACATGCTAATATGTTTGTATTTTAAACGATAATAATACATAAATTAATTTTTTCATAAAAAAACTACGTGTGTGCACGGGTATTATAACTAGTTAAGTGTTAATAACAAAAATTACAAAAAAAAATATACGGAGTATATAAAATAAAACATAAGACAAGAATTACAAAGTGTAATAAAAGTGATGCCACTTTTATTTTCAACCACTAAAAGAGAATATTCTCCTAATATATTCTCTAGTTTTTACTAAAAAAGAAAATTGGACAATTAATTTGAGACATTAAAAAATAGAAATGTGGAATGATAAATACTAATGATTATAAATAAAAGATAATTATTAATACTAATGATGGGAAAATTGCAAATACATACCCTTATTTTGGTGCATACTAAGGGACAAATCCCCACCTTCCATCTAATTTGATCTAATGGTGTGGATTAACCTAATATTAAACTCTAAAAACCTAAGTTCATGTTTTTTTTTTCCTTTTTCTTTTTCTTTTTGTATTTCTTATTATTCTTTTTGTATTCTATTTTTTTGGCTTTTTTTTTTTTTTTTTACCAAATCACGTTTTTTTGTTCTTTTTTACATTTTTTTTTGCTTTTTTTGCAATTCACATTGTTTTTTTTACAACTCCATTATTCTTTTTTGTCTTTTTTTCCAATTCAATTTTTTTTCTAATTCATGTTTTTTTTCGCTTTCATACGTTTTCGTCCGTTTTTTACGTTTTCATCTCTTATCAAACGTTTTCGTCTGGTTTTGACAAACTTTATACGCTTTCAAACATTTTCGTCCGTTTTCATACGTTTATATACATTTTCGTCCGTTTTTATACGTTTTCGTCCGTTTTTTACGTTTTCGTCCATTTTAAACGTTCTTGTCTATTTTAAAATGTTTTCGTCTGTTTTCATATGTATTCGTCTATTTTCATCTTTTTTCTTTCGTTTTCGTCCGTTTACTTACGTTTTCACCCGTTTACGTCCGTTTTCATACGTTTTCGTAGGTTTTAATTCGTTTTCATACATTTTCATCCGTTTCATACATTTTCGTCCATTTTCATCTTTTTTCTTTCGTTTTCGTCCATTTTTCATACGTTTTCGTCCGTTTTCAGACGTGTTTTTACGCTTTCATACATTTTCGTCTGTTTTTCGCCCATTGTCGTCCATTTTCTTACATTTTCATTTGTTTTCATAAGTTTTTGTCTATTATTAATACATTTTTGTATGTTTTCTTACGTTTTGGCAATATCATAAGTGTGTCGGCTTTCATCTATTGGTGGTGATGGAGGAACCTTTGATAATACATGTGATATCACTGGTGATATGACAAATGCTATCACCTGTGATATCACAGTTGATATCACATGTGATGTCTCATAGGATATCACCGGTGATATCATAGGTGTTTGAGCTTCTTCAGTTTATTTTATGGATATGTTGTGCTTTCTTCAACCACAATTGCAATTTTTTACTGGGCCGTTTTCTGCAACCAAACATCCGAACGAGGAAGAGATGAAGCATTTTGTGAAAGAATGAAGAAATACAAGGATTATGGAAGTAACTAGAAAAGTGCATGTCCATATAATATAGTTTAACTTAGAATCATTTTAAATTATCATCAACTTAAAAAATTACAACTAATACAACTTTAATATGAAGCAATCAGATAAACAAAACACATCAAAAGAGTTTTGAATATCATTTTTTTTGCTATTTTCAACAACTTATAACCTACCACATGAAAATAAAAAGATATCTCTGTTGATATTCATTTTGATAACTTGCAAGTTCGTACTACTTTACATTTTGTAATATCACAAGTGTGTCGGCTTCCTTCTATTTGTTGAATCAGTGTTGGTGATGGAGGAACCTGTGATATGACATGTGCTATCACCGGTGATATCACAGTTGATATCACATGTGATATCACAATGGATATCACTGGTGATATCACATATGATATCACAAGTGTTTAAGCTTCTTTAGTTTATTTTATGGATATGTTGTGCTTTCTTCAACCACAATTGCAATTTTTGGCTGGGTCGTTTTCTGCAATTTTGTCTAATTTTAGACGTTTTCGTCTATATTCATACGTTTTCGTCCGTTTTTATACGTTTTCATACGATTTTTTTAGTTTTCTTACGTTTTCGCCCGTCTACGTCCGTTTTCATACATTTTTGTCTGTTTACTTATGTTTTCGTTCATTTTAATACGTTTTTATCTGTTTTCTTTTGTTTTCGTCGATTTTCATACGTTTCCGAATATCACAATTGATATTCAAAATATCACTTGTAATTTTTGAAAAATCACTAGTAATATTTTGAATATCACTTGTGATTTTTTTGAATATCTATCACTTGTGATTTTTGAATATCACAGAATATCACTTTGACATTCAAAATATCATTTGTGGTACTCAGAATATCACTTGTGATATTCAGAAAATCACTTGTTATATTCAGAAAATCACAAAATATCACATGTGATATTTAGAAAATCACTTGTGATATTCAGAATATCCTTTGTGATATTTAGAATATCCCTTGTCATATTCAGAATATCACATAATATAACTTGTGATATTCCGAAACGTATGAAAATGTCTGAGAATGGCCAAAAACATTGAAAAACGGAAGAAAACGAATGAAAACAATGAAAATGTAATAAAACAGAAGAATATGTATGAAAACGGAAGAAAACGTATGAAAGCGTAAAAACACATATGAAAAAGGAAGAAAACGTATGAAAAATAGGACGAAAATGAAAGAAAACGGATGAAAATAGACGAAAACGAATGAAAACGAACGAAGACGCAAGAAAACGGATGAATATATATGAAACAGACAAAAGCGTATGAAAGCGTAAAAACACGTCTAAAAACGGATGAAAACGTATGAAAAATATCACTTGTGATATTTAGAAAATCACTTGTGATATTCAGAAAAGAATATCACATGTGATATTCAAAAAATTCACTAGTGATATTCAAAATATCACGGAATATCACTTGTGATATTCATAATATCACGGAATATCACTTGTGATATTCTGAATATCACAGAATATCTCTTATGATATTCAGAAACGTATGAAAATGTCTGAAAATGGTGAAAACGTTTAAAAACTGACGAAAATGAATGAAAACGTAGGAAAGCGTAAAAACAAATATGAAAAAGGACGAAAATGTATGAAAAATGGACAAAAACGAAAGAAAACAGATGAAAACGGACGAAAACGTATGAAAACGAACGAAAACGTAAGAAAATGAACAAAAACGTATGAAAATGGACGAAAGCATAAGAAAACGAATGAAACCGCAAGAAACAGACGAATATGTATGAAAACAGACAAAAACATATGAAAGCATAAAAGCACGTTTGAAAACGGACGAAAACGTATGAAAAATGGATGAAAACGAAAGAAGATGGATGAAGACATATTAAAACGGACGAAAACGGATGAAAATGGGCGAAAACGGACGAGATATTCTGAATATCACAGAATATCTCTTATGATATTCAGAAACGTATGAAAATGTCTGAAAACGACCAAAACGTTTAAAAACGGACGAAAATGTATGAAAAATGGACAATAACGAAAGAAAACAGATGAAAACGGACGAAAACATATGAAAACGAACAAAAACGTAGGAAAATGGACAAAAACGTACGAAAACGGACGAAAGCATAAGAAAACAAATAAAACCGTAAGAAACGGATGAATATGTATGAAAACAGAAAAAAACATATGAAAGCGTAAAAGCACGTTTGAAAACGGACAAAAACGTATGAAAAATGGATGAAAACGAAAGAAGATGGATGAAAACATATTAAAACGAACGAAAACGTATGAAAACGGACGAAAACGCATTAAAACAGTAAAATATGTATGAAAGCGAAAAAATGTGAACTAAAAAAAGTGAATGAAATATATATATATATATATATATATATATATATATATATATATATATATATATATATATATATATATATATATATATATATATATATATATAAAAGCCGAACTAAAAGAAAAGTGAAAAAAAAAATGGACTTATGTTTCCCAATTTAATCTTAGGTTAATCCCTACCAATAGATCTAACTAGATGGATGGTGGAAATTTGTCACTGGATATGCACAAAATTAAAATATGCAAAATAAAGTACCTCAATTAATGATTGGTGGTGGGTGGCCCTCCTAGATTGATTAGGGGGTGGGGGGTAAAATGCAAAAAAAGTCCCTAAACTATCACGAAATCGTAAAAATGGGACCGAGACAAAAAGTTACGCAAAAAAGCAACTAACGTTACGCAAATTTGCAAGAAAAACGCCGAGAGCGCTTTTTTGCTAACTTCCGTTAGTCAAGGGTATTATCGCCATTTCACTCGTTTCCCGCCTTTGACTACCCACACTTTACTTGAATGACCAAATTTGCAAAGTTATAACTTAAGTTTTGGAGCCAAAAACACATGTGGCAGCCGAAGAGATTAACCTTTCCCTCCGTTTTGTGTAACTCGGCAACCTAAGCGATTGCATATGGACTATTCAGTTCATCTTTATCCAGCTTATTTAAATACACCAAACCACACACACATTCCACCGAAACACACATACTCCCAACGATCAAAACAACCCACGATGGCAAACAATGGTAAAGGGAAGGGCATCTATACTGGTACCGAGGAAGAGGAATTTGACAAAGTTTTAGGAACCGATTATCTAAATGATTTACTTCTTGATTCATATGGCGCAGAACCAATTGATGAGTATGGTTCTTATAGGCAGATTCCTAAGGAGTTGAGAACTCAGATTCTGACCTATCTTAGGAAACAAGATGGCAACTATGAAGCACTTTTGAGTGATGAGGAGGAGGAGAAGGAAGAGACTGTGGATACCGTTTTACCAAAGTTTGATGATTTGGCAGAGAGGATTTCTCGTCTTGAAGTTGTGTTTAAGTATCTGAAGGATAAGAAGGACAGGAAAGAAAAAGAATTGAAGAGCAGGAAGAAAAGGGAGAATAGGGGTGATGTGGAGGTAGCGGTTCCAACTACTAAACTAGTGTGTTTAGATAACTTTTGGGTGATGTAATGGCTAACGGAATAGTCAATGGAAAGGTTTTTTACAAACAAAGACACAAAGAAAAGATAGACTAAAGGAGACCTATAAAAATAAAAATAAAATCTTACTAGAAAGGAATCTAGCAAGTAGACCTAATAAAAAGAGATTCTAACCTAGACAATAACTATTCCCCGGGCTGCGGCGCCAAAAACTTGATGCGTAGGGATCGCACCAGGCTTTACCTCTCAAGGAATCTTGAAAAGCTTACAACCCCCACCAGGCAATGTACCTGATCGATGTAGTATAGTATAATGACAAGTACCGGGGGATTGATCGTTCAGCTAGGAATAGTGTCGCTAGGATTAGAAAACCTAAATACTAGATCTAGAGATAATGGATGATTCTTTTTGTATTTTTATATTTTTAAGAAAGCAAGTTAAAATCTCGGGTTTGAAGGATTTGGGCGGAATTAGTTGCTAGTCAACTAACCCAATACTAAAGATGCAATCAAAATAAAATACTAAAAATGAAAATAAGCTATATTAATACTAAAGTTGTGAGCAATATGTGGGAGAAATGTGTTTACTTAGATTTCACTACTCCCTAGATATCTTTTACATGTTAATTACTTGTTATAGTTGCGTGGATGACGGATTGTATTCCTTAATACCATTCATGGGGTGGCGTACTTACTTCCCCAATCCTGTGAGTGTCTACTTCACTCCTATGTCGAGCCTGCAAGAAGCTCCTAACATGGGATCATTAGAATTTACTCATGCATTAAATACAACCAATAAAACCTAGTACACATCGGTTCATATTTCCTAAGACGTTCAAGCATGTTACACAATGGAGATCTGCCAGTTTTCTTAAGCCTAACATTGAAATCATTCATCCAATACAACCATAAACAAGTAATCAACGCATAATCAACATCTATGTTTCATTAGATCTAAGCAAACACAAGATAAATCTAGCCTAGCATGTTGAAATTAAGACAAGCATAAGATATAGACAACCAACACATAGACATATTGATTGAATTAAGAAAAGACTTATCTCAATAGCACATGTAAGGATTCAAGGGTTGAAAACCCTTGAAAAGCTGTAAAATTCGTACAAGGTTCGGCCCTAGGGTTTCTCCACACTTGTTCCTCTTTAATGAATGAAAATTAGAAAAATATATACAGATATTAGGAGGTGACGGCGTCAAGAACAAATGGGTGACACCGTCATCTCGCCGCCAAATAAATCCTCGGACTGCCTAGATCTACATCTGATACCGTCATGTAGTCCTCTTTTGCAGGCCGTCACACATTTAACTCTTGACGCTCTACTTGTGACGCCTTTATGTTTGTACTGGGTCGTCATGGTTTTTATTCTTGACACCGTCAAATTCTTCCTCTTGACGCCGTCATGCACTGTTTCCAGCATGGAAAATTAAGTCTTTGGCGTTTTCTTCACTTTTATGCTCCAAAAACATCCGAATTGCTTCCTTTTCCAGATTTCACTCCCAAAGTACCTAAAATCACAAAAGGAACAATTTAGGGCAATATTTGATCAAATAAATTCAATTCCGGGCTTAAATGACCCCCTAAAAACGGATCATTTTTCGCCTCATCAATGGTGTTAAATCTTTACACGTTCTCATTGTGCATAAAACACATGATTCATTATAGAATAGAAATGTGCACCTATTGCCTATCAGAAATGAAAGTGAACTTGCAGTTGGTTTCTATACCAAGATCCTCTCCTAGTAGTTTCAAAAACCAACACTAAGTAGCCTTATTTGGTGCATCAACTACAGCATATGCTACTAGATAAATCTCATTGTTTGCATCAATCCCAACTGCTGTTAGTAATTGACCTGGAAAAGGACCTGACATGTATAATCCATCTAATCCTAAGAATTCTCTGCCACAAGCTTTGAAACCAGTGTTGCAAAAATCAGCCTCGGCGGCCGATTAATCGGCCTCGGCCCTGGAACTTGTAGGAAATTCCAAGGTAATCGGCCGATTAATCGGCCAAGTCAAGAAAATCGGCCGATTAATCGGCCAAAAATCGCAACTCGGCCCCCAACCGCCTCGGGACCGATTCACGATTTTTGCAACATTGTTTGAAACATTCTTTCATAGCTCCCAAACACACATAAACCCTTTTAAAAGTTCTTGTTGAACTCTATGGACTTGGTTCTAGCTGTACATCAATCCTAACAGTAGTTCCTGGATTTTGATTAACCAACTCTTGGCCATACTCTCTAAGCAGTGCATAATGTTTCGTAAAAACAGGTATACCTGATTGAAGTTCACAGTCTTTATTGCATAGCAAATCATACTTACTTACAGGAACATCTTCAATTAGCTCATCATCATCATCAATCACTTCATCATCATTTGGATTATAGTCCAAATCCTTTTAATCACTCCCGCCACTCTTTCCTTCTGTTTCATTATCCACCTCTACTACTTTCACATTTCCTATATGACCACAGACCACCTACAATTGTAAGTCCATAACATTAACAACAAATACATCTTTTAATAAATACTACCTCCATCCCAAAATATAAGTCCAGTTTGACTTTTTGAATCGAACTTTGACATTAAATATATTTTTGTTTATATTATATATCACTTGATGAAGATTTTACCAAATGAAAATACATATAAAACACTAACAATTTATATATTTTGCATCAAATATTATATATTACAAACAAAAATATTTAAGGTCAAAGTTCAATTCAAAAAGTCAAACTGGACTTATATTTTAGGACGGAGTGAGTAAAAAAAAACAAAAACAAAAACACCTGTTCAAGTAAATAGGAAAATGCATTGTGTCTTACCGTATCGTTCAAAGGCACGGACGATCGATGTAATCTAACCGGAACTATACGTTAATTAGAATTGTATCTGAATATAGGTGTTCGGCTTAATTTGGTACAGAGTTGGCGGCAATAAACTACGTGAATGAGGATGGAAGAGGATGGAAGAGGGTTGTATCTGAAGTTAAAGGGGTATATTAGTCATTTCATGCGATAATACCCTTGACTAAGAGAAGTTAGCAAAAAAGCGCTCTCGGTGGCTTTTTTGTAAATTTGCGTAACGTTAGTGGCTTTTTTGCATGACTTTTTGTCTCGATCCTATTTTTACGATTTCGTGATAGTTTAGGGACCATTTTTGCGTTTTAACCTTAATAGGGTATAGCCATAATATATCGTGCACAAATTGTGGTCTATTTAATGATTACCAACCAAGATTCATTAATTCACAAAGGATCACGTGCCCAATGCAATCACAAATAACCTAAAGAGTAAAGACGCTTTAATTAATAAATAATTCTTTATGAATGGTAGGGATTAGATTTGCGATTTAGGGATATTTGTGTCGCTAAAATTCGCCATAGGGTTAGGGAGAGAGACTAGAGAGTACGATGGATTTTGGTGCAAGTAAAATCATATATGTACAGGTCGGTGGTCTTATCTAAACTTCTATTTTATTTTATTTTTTATTTTATATTTATTTCTAACAAGGAGGAGGCCCCGTCGCGTTGCGGCGAGGTTCGGCTGCTTTCGATTGTGTTGCGTCTTACCTTATCCATGGTTGGTGCTGGAGTTTGTTTTTACAGTTTGTTGAAAGTGTGGTTCTGTTGCATTTCCAAGTTTTTTGTTTTTCACAAACTATTGCAGGATAGTAAACATAGAATATGGCCAAAATTGGGCTAAAAAATTGGGCCAAAGTTTTATTATTTTTATATTCTCCACCGTCCGTGGAGATTAGTATATATATAGAATTTTTTATGAACTTTGATAAAATAATAAGTGTGTATTTTATCGAATGAACTTCTAGGTACGGTTAGTTGTATATAAACTAAAAAGGGAGAATCTATATAAATAAAGAGGGGTCACACTAACCGAACCTATGGAAAACTAGAAGGGGAGTTGAATAGTTTTACGTCTTTTTAATTTGTTACAAAAGATTGTTTGAAAGTTTTCTTTGTTTTCAGAAATTTAGATTCGATGCTATATGAAATCAAGTCATGCACAAT
Organism: Artemisia argyi; assembly: GCA_030686995.1. Lineage (NCBI taxonomy): Eukaryota > Viridiplantae > Streptophyta > Magnoliopsida > Asterales > Asteraceae > Artemisia > Artemisia argyi. The sequence continues at coordinate 131,437,597 of CM060691.1, forward strand.
ATGAACAACACTAAATATGTACGATAAAGCAATAATAATGTAAGTAAAGAAATAGATGAGAGTTGGAAAGATCGAACCGCGAGACAAGAGATTTATAGTGGTTCGGCTACAAGGTTACCTTCCTTGCCCTACTCCACTCCCCAAGCACCTAACTCGAGAGTTTTCTTCACTATGTTAATAAACTCCCTTATGGCGGAGAAAACCTTACACACCAATGTACACACCACAACTACGTTACAACTTATTCACACCTTCTACACAACTACTTCACACCTATTCACTACTTAATCACAACACAACTTCACACCTATCTACTTCACACTCTTCTTCTTCACACCTATCTTCTTCACACCAATCTTCTTCACATCAATTTCCTTCACACCAATCTACTTCCTAACTCTTCTTCTTCACAACTAACTACTAACCAGTCACACTATATATATACCTAGCTAAACTATCTTCTATCAATTATTCACAACTAATTTCACAAAGAGATAAATACAATGATGATGCTCTAACAACTTAGATGTGGAGATCACAACAAGTTGTAATACTTCTTGTCTTGAGGGATAGAAGTATTCTTCTCTTGCACTTGAAAGAATAATGTTTGGATCACTTTGAAACAAAGATTTATAAATGTATGATCAAAGGATTAAGAGAATGGAAATGGAGATCTAGAACAGAAAGTTTAAGAGTGCAAAAGGTAAGAAAAATTCCAGATTTATGGTGGTATTTATAGGCAACAAATTCTGACAACTGGAGCGTGCCGGTCCCCTTAAATCAAGGCGGGCCCCCTTAAAATTAAGGGGACCGCCCCTTATAATTAAGGGGGCCGCCCAGCTGTAACGGCCAGAATTTTTGTCTTTTAGTGGGGAAAGTTTATTTGATGAAAAACTAACTGATTTTGGTTAAAATTTTGAATTCATATATTTAGTATGAATAAAACATTTTTCTTTATTACCAAAAGTGTTTTTCAAAAATATATAATATGTTTATATAATTAAATAAACTTTGTAATAATTAATTAAATATCCCTTTGATCATAAATTGCACAAAACACTTTGTTTATTTATACCTTAAGTGATTTGGATGTAAAGAGAATGTTAATTACCAAATACTTGTTTATGTCATAAATTTTAGTTCATTGAGTTTATGTTTTGTAATAATTAAAACATAGAGGTATTGATAAAATGTTTATAATGTTTTTAGGCATTATTTATGTCAACAATCTCCCCCTTTTTTATTATTACAAAACCTTAAACTCAATAGGTCTAAATTTATTTTTAGACAAGTATTTTAGAGTTTACTATTCTCTTCTCCCCTTTTTTGTAAAATTAAAAAGGTTAAACCGAGTAAGCTTCATAGATGAAGTTAAATGGGTAGAATGCTCCACTTGATGTATGCTCCCCCTCATTTGTGAGCACCAAGGGAACGAGCTATGGAAATCTTGGCTACAAAAAATATGTGAAGAGAACAAGACACATATACATGCAAAGCAACAATTATGCAAATAAAAATAGATTCATTCAAGCATCATAGAAATGATTAGCATTACAACATTCAATATGCTTGAAGCATATTGATTACAATTAAACAAAAGAAGAGACATAGTCCTATATTACCTAATAGAGCACTTGGACTTGCTTGCAACCCATGGTTGATTGTTTTATTTGCTTGAAGGGGAACATAAGCGTATAGCTTAGTTGTTAGATGGAGAGGGATATGGAGTGGGGTATGGAGCGGAAGAGGTGGATCTTACGATGTTGTATCGAGTTAAGGGTGGTATTAGATGAGGACGAGTGAGAAGATATTCAATCCAAGAAATATCTTCACTCAAGTATAGAATTTGTTTTTGAAGGAAGATGCAACAAGGGTAATAGTGAGTGTGATTTGTAACCTGATCCAAGTTGAGAGAATGGGGTAGGAAATTGGTATAGGGTGATGATGGAGGTTGCCCTTTGTTGCGTTGTGCACGATGCATAGCAAGGATATCACTAAGATCATGGATTTGGGTTATTTCATCACGGAACTTTTGCTTTTCCGTGGCAATGTGGAGAGAGTCATTGTGTTGATATGGATGAATAGGGTTTGTGTAGTTGGAATTGAAGTTTGATGGTTGATCAAACTTGTATGGATCATTGTAAGTGGTTGGTGGATGAGATGTGTAGTTTGGCATGAAAGACGATGTTTGGCCAATGTTGTATGGTTTGTAAAGAGGATCAAATGAATGTCCTTGTGAATTTGGTGTTAAGTTTGGGAAGTAAGTTTCGAGGGCTTTTTCTTTTCAAAACGGGTTTTTCCGTCATCCTTGCTAGCCTTGAGGCTTTTGGTTTTGGTTTGTTTGGAGAAGTCATGAAGGGATGAATGGAGAGTGTTGAAGATTGGGGATATTTACAATGTAAGATTTGTGTGTTTATGAATGGATAAAGTTTGTTTGGGAGATTAGGACGAACTATGTTGGTGAAAATTGGGAAATGTAGGTTGAAATGGGCTAAAGAGCAGAAAAGATTCTATAAACTCGTCCAGCAGATGGCCGGTCCCCTTAATTAGGGGGCGGTCCCCTTAAAATTAAGGGGGTCGCCTTACATAATTAAGGGGGCCGCCCATCTGATGATTCCCAGATTGCCAGAATTGGGTTTTTGGTAGAAAATTTGCAGAAAGGTTGTGTTTTTGGATTTGGATTCAAGCAAGTTCAATTCCTTTAGGCAATATAGCATCTAATCTAATCAACATATAGCATGCATGCAAAAACACTTAAGGAAAAGAGCAAATAAGCAACAAATAATAAGCTAAAGGAGACAAATAAAGGCAAGAGCACTTAATCTTCCTAAGGAAACTATCTTAGATCAAAGGCAAAGGCAACTAGTGAGTCAAAAATCTAGTGATGAAACAAGATGACAATGTTATGAGTGATTTTGTCCTAGTGTGTGCCTATATGCAACAAATGTGGAGTTGTGATTGTTTCAACTCCTAAACAAAAAAAAAATCTTAAGAAACAATCCAAAATCTCCTTGATTTAATTTTTGCTTGATCATGAATGTCAAAGATATATATTAGATTATATACCTTGATGATTTATGTGAGAGTTTATGCATGATTTTGGAAAAATGTTTTTAACATTTGTCAAGAATGCAAGGAAAATGATGTTCATGTAATTCCTAGATGTGAGAAAAATTAAAAAAAAAATTGATTGGGTTTTACAAAAGAGTATATTGATGCGTGGGAATCGCAACAGGCTTTACCTCTCGAGGGATATCGAGAAGCTTACAACCCCCACCAGGCAGTGTACCTGATCGTTGTAGTATAGTATAGTGACAAGTACCGGGGGATTGATCGTTCAGCTTAGGAATAGTGTCGCTAGGATTAGAAAACCTAATTAATAGTTCTAGAGGTGAGAGATGATTATTTTTGTATTTTTATATTTTATGAAAGCAATTAAAATCACGGGTTTTGGAAGAGTGGGCGGAATTAGTTGCTATTCAACTAACCCAAAGCTAAGATGCAATCAAAATAAAATAATAAAAAATGAAATTAAACTAAATTAAACTAAGGTTGTGAGCAGTAATTGGAGAAATTGTGTTTACTTAGACTTCATTACTCCCTAGATATCTTTTACATGTTAATTACTTGTTACACTTGTATGAATGACGGGTTGTATTCCTTAATACCATTCGTGGGGTGGCATACATAACTCCCCAACTCTATGAGCTCTTATCTCCTCCTACACCATGACCCAGCACAACTATAGGGATTGTAAACAGTGGCTCATGCATTAAATACAACCAATAAAGACCTAGTACGCCTCGGTTCATGTTTCTTAAGACGTTCAAGCATGTTACCATTTGGAGATCTGCCAGTTTTCTTAAGCCTAACATATAAATCATTCATTCAAAACAAGAATAGACAAGTAATCAACACATAATCAACATCTAGGTTTCATTAGATCTAAGCAAACACAAGAGAGATCTAGCCTAGCATAATGGAATTGAGACAAGAACAATAGATAAACAACCAACACATAGACATATTGATTGAATTGAAAGTACACTTATCTCAATTACAATGCAAGGTCTCAAGGGTTTGGAACCCTTGAAAAACCTGTGAAAGAGGCACCAAAATCGTCTTTAGGGTTTCACCAAAACTTCTCTCTTTTTTTATGAAAAAAACTAGAAAACTATATATAAGAAAATCGTTCTGACGGCGTCAAGAGTTAATTCTGACGCCGTCACCTCGCCGCCATAAACTTCCTCGGACGGCCTTGATCCACTTATGACGGCCTATGTGACGCCGTCACCACCCACGGTAAATTATTCTTGGCCACTTTGACGCCGCCACCAGTTCATCTGACGCCGTCACCACCTTCGATATTTAATTCTTCATGTCTGACGCCGTCAAGCGTTTGGTCTTGACGCCGTCACCTTGTATTTTCAGCTTGGATTTTTGGTACTTTGCCGTTTTCTTCACTTTATGCTCCAAAAACGTCCAAAATAGCCTCTTTTCCAGAATTCACTCTCCAAACACCTAAAATCACAAAAGGAACGATTTAGGGCAATATTTGATCAAATAAAGTCGGATTCGGGCTTAAATGACCCCCTAAAAACGGATTATTTTTCGCCTCATCATATACCCTTACACTTGAGATTTGCTTGTCCTCAAGCAAATGAGCTTTTATTCTACTCAAAAGACAAGTTAGGGGTCATTTAACACTAATATAAAAGTAATTACAACAAATAATCGTTCCACTAAAGACCAATAGACAAGCACGGAGGTCATACACAAGCACCTCGCAAATAGTGTTTAGATACTCACATCTCTCGGGTGTAATAAAGTAATATAACATTATGGAAATGGAAGATATCTCTCACTACCTGTCATAGCAAAATAGATTACCATAGGCTTGGGAAAGGATCAAACCTCCACCACATGGCGTAAGCACCTAGGATAAACTATCAAAGAGGTCTTTTAAAGGGTTATAACGTTAGGTGTAGGGATATGAATTACACGGTTTTGTTGGATAAAGGAAGTTTTACTGGTGGTGAGTTAACAATCTTGGTTAATTACATGTACAAGATGGCGTTGCTAAGCCAAGACTAGACTCGACTTAAGCTAATAAATGAAAAATAACAAAAACATAAAATAAACATAGAATAAAAACGGGATGGTAGTCCGTATGTTTTTTTTTTTTCTCTTTTTTTTTTTTTTCTTTTCTATTTTATTTTTTTTTCTTAATTTTTTCGATTTTTTTTTTTTTTTTTTTTTTTTTTTTTTTTTTTTTTTTTTTTTTTGTGCATACACTCTTACCCTACCATCCAAAATAATACATCATAGGGGATGAGAATTCCCCTTACACTTGAATCTTTATATACTTTACAATTAACTAATCTAATGACTCGAATTAAGAAAATCAAAACACTTGGAGCACTTTTAAGATTAACGTACATATGGGGGTAATATATTATGTTCTTCCCCATTACTCCATAAAATAAGTACTTACCCATGAGTCCCAATCGTCCCAAAACAATATGTACAAGGATATGACTCGACTTAGCAACCATGTAATCAATTAGAAAGTTAACTTAGGGTTTAACAAATAACAATAATGCACTAAAAATGAGCGCATACACGGAAGGCTAAGGCGATTTGGTTGTACATTTAAGTGGGGTGTAACAAATTCTTCCTTTAAGTAAAATGTTTAAAGTTAGAAACGAAAAGATAGGCTCGGAGGGGTGTACTAGGGGTATCGTGTACTAAAAATGAGTACAACGCTAAGGGTGTGGGAAAAATTAGTTGACTTAACTGGCCAAGTAATATGACTTAAATGGTCAAGTAATCATGATACGGGTTTAACACAAGGGTGATCCTAATGCCTCTTATCATGTAGTAAATCCTACTACACGAATGTAGTCTCACTAGCGGTCTCGGGATGCATCACTAACGCAAGTTCTAGAATCTAAATGCTACCGGTACACTCATAAGAACTAATAATAAATGCTTTTCCTATCAAAACTAAAGGCGAACCTCACATTTTTGGGTGGAAAATTTTTCTGAATATACGGTTATGTGCTAGTCATACAACCTCCTATCCATGAGACGCTTGCTATGGCTAAAGTTTCACTCCTAAATGTTGTAAAAAATTTTAAATTTGGCGCTAAAATTACACTAACAAGTATTTCTCGTAGTTTTATTACTCATCTACTATCAAACAAAACAAACTCAAGCGAAAGTGCATATGTAAGGTATCATCTTTTTACCCTCCCCTTACACTTAAGATGAACATTGTCCCCAATGTTCAAGTAAAGAATGTAAAAGTTAAAAGTAAAAAGAATGAAATCAAATACTCCCCTGATTCGCTCGGTATGGATTTTAGGTTGGCCAGGTTAAATCTTCTTCCAAGAAAACGAACAATCAAAGCTTCCCTTCCAGAATATAAATCATCTTCTTGTCACAAATAACCTGTAAATCCTGACAAAAGTAGACAAGGCAACCTCGCGTAAAATCGGCGGCATCCTATATAAGTTACTAAATCCTAGAAAACAAAGTAAGATATAATGCTTGTGGAATGAAGTTTGCAGATTTCCTGGAGATTATAAAACTTAATAATTCACAAAAACCATAAGACTCCGTTAGAAAAACAAGACCGGCAAAATTTCCAGATTTTAACTCCTGACGCCGTCAAGAGAAAACCCTGACGCCGTCAGAATGGACCTGCAGAAATTCTTATGTTAAGTTTCCGGAAAATTTCTGAAAAAACTTTGTCCTACTTCCTGGAAAATCCTGCAAAACTTCATTATGACTCAATACAAGCATTTGACTCTAACAAATACGAATATACATGTTCATTAAATATTGTGGATAATCATGATCGGTTTGTTTCTTAAAAACATATTTGGGGTTTCCCCTTACACTTATCTTTTGCAAAAATACCTCTAGGTTGAAGTTAAGACTAGGCTAAACAACATAATAAAGTATTTCACATTTTAATTGAGAAACATGATCAACCAACAATAAAAATAAAACATGCATACGGAAGCAAATAACAATCAAACAAATAAAAATCACACAAAACATGGGTTGCCTCCCAAGAAGCGCTTTTCTTTATTTACGAGTCTTGTAGCTAGACTCAAAGTCGTGGGTTACTACGTGATCTCATCATTTGAAATGATGTACCCCATATAATTGCGATCATTACTGTTATGGTGGTAGTGCCTCAGTCTATCAATACTCGCAATCACCTTCCCACCTAATTTGCTTCTCAAGTTAGCTACCCCATCCTGGCTCAATCCTTCGATTGTGAATGGCCCATACCACCAAGGACTTGATTTATCGGGTGGTATTGTTGTTTCTAAGTGTCTCAAGAGTACTAAGTTCCCTTCCTCAAACGGTGTACGAGTGCTTTCGTGTTGAGTGTGTTTGAGTTCAATCGGAACCTCATTGCTTTTTCTTCTTTCATCCTTAGCTTTCTTATAGCTTTTGATTCTTGCCTCCCATGCAAGAATTTTATTCTGAACACGAATGGGCGTCGTGCCAATGTTGTTTTTAATCATTCTCCAACTCAAATTCTCATGCCCACTTCGCGGAGTCATGTGGAAGCTAATCTTTCTCTTCCCAGATTTAAGCTCAATCTTCCTATCTTCATACTTAATGACAGCCCTAGCGGTGGTGAGGAATGGTGCCCCAAGGATTATTGGCATGCATCCATCCCCTTTATCATCAATGATCATAAAATCGACGGGGTACATGAATCCTGCAGTATTGACTAATACATCTTCTGCTATTCCTAGGGGTATATGTACGAGTGCCCAACAAGAGACAGCCTAACACGAGTGGGTATTGGCATCTTCGACGTCAGTTGGATGTAGATAGTCAGGGGCATAAGATTTACTTCCGATCCTTGGTCGGCGAAAGCACTAAGATGTTTCAAGTCCCCGATGCTCGTTGGTAATTCAAAATTCCCACATGCTACCTGCTTGGTGGCCACTTTCTGTACCAGTAACCTCTCGACCACTGATCCTCCAATAAGCGTGTCATACTCATCTTCCTCTTCTTTCTCTTTTTTGGGAACCCGTTCGGAGGATTGGTTACGCCTATCATCCTTAATCCAATTTGTTATGGTGTTTTTGTTTATGTCGTGTTTCAGGTAGTAACTCAAAGGTTGGGACTCAGGCGGTTTTTCTAAGGTCTGTTTAGCAGGAGTTTTTACCTTCTCGTTATCTTTATGGACAATGGTGATGGAGTTAACAAATTGGGTGGTGGGAGTGGCGCTTTCTTTCCTTAGCAGTATTCGTTCGGGGGTTTTCTGATTGGCATACTCCTCCAATAGACCCAATATCTCATTCATTTTCTCCTGCATCTCCTCTTTTTGCTTATAAACTGCTTCTTCGAATCTAGCAAGCCGATCAGAATGAGTCGCCATATATTCTCTCATCCTAGCCTCAAATTCCGAGCTAAGTTCCTTGGGAGGAGAGCAAGGTGGGGTGTATCTCTGAAAAGTTTCGGCATGTTCTCTAGAAGGTGATGCAGATAATGGTGCCGAAGTTGATCTTGAGACAGAATTGACAGTGGCTTGTCTAGGACTTAAGGGTCTCCTTTGCCTTTCCTCAAAATAGTCAACTTTTGCCTCAAGTTTGCGTAAGAGTTCATCAGGGATTTCGGTGGTTCCTCCAGATGCCGAAACTGCATTGATGGCCGCTTCTACCGTATGTTTAAATTCCCAAATCTCATTATTATCGACAGGGAGCTCTTCTATAATTGCCCATGACTCCTCGGCATTCTTATCACGCAATTTGCCTCCCGCGGCTCTGTCGATGGTACGCTTAGTGTGATAGTCAACATGGTCGTAGAAAATTTGAACTAATAACCAAAGGTTTATGCCATGATGAGGGATCTTGTGGAGGAGATCCTTAAAACGGGCCCAAGCCTCGTAGAAAGGTTCACCCCGCTGTTGCTCAAACATCAGAATGTCCCTTCTAAGCATTGCAGTTTTTTCCGGCGGAAAGAATTGGGTGAGGAAGAGGTTGGCGAGATTGTCCCATGTGGTGATGGATCCCGCGGGTAAGCGTTCAAGCCATTGACTAGCTTGATCTCGTAGAGAGAATGGGAATAGGCGTAATCGGGTTGTCTCTCTGGTCTCAACACCTAGGTCTATGGAATCTATGATTTTGAGGAAGTCCTTAAGGTGTTGGTTTGGATCTTCGGAGCGAAGTCCATGGAATGCACATCCGCTTTGCACCAACCAGATGGTGTCGGATCGCAAGGGGGTCACATTGGCTCCGGTGAGCTCAATGGTGTTTCGGTAGCCTTGGTGGCAAGGTCGGGAATACTCTCCTAAGGTTCGGGGCCTAAGGGGTTCCAATGGTGGGTTTTGTTGTGGTGGGATGATGGGTTCAAAGATGTTACCACCTTCCATGATGTCGGATGGTAAAGAGTTACGAACAAAGGCACGAAGAAATAAGATAGACTAAAGAAGACCTAAAAATAAAAATAAAAATCTTACTAGAAAGGAATCTAGCAAGTAGACCTAATAAAAAGAAATCCTAACCTAGACAATAACTATTCCCCGGGCTGCGGCGCCAAAAACTTGATGCATGGGAATCGCAACAGGCTTTACCTCTCGAGGGATCTCGAGAAGCTTACAACCCCCACCAGGCAGTGTACCTGATCGTTGTAGTATAGTATAGTGACAAGTACCGGGGGATTGATCGTTCAACTTAGGAATAGTGTCGCTAGGATTAGAAAACCTAATTAATAGTTCTAGAGGTGAGAGATGATTATTTTTGTATTTTTATATTTTATGAAAGCAATTAAAATCACGGGTTTTGGAAGAGTGGGCGGAATTAGTTGCTATTCAACTAACCCAAAGCTAAGATGCAATCAAAATAAAATAATAAAAAATGAAATTAAACTAAATTAAACTAAGGTTGTGAGCAGTAATTGGAGAAATTGTGTTTACTTAGACTTCATTACTCCCTAGATATCTTTTACATGTTAATTACTTGTTACACTTGTATGAATGACGGGTTGTATTCCTTAATACCATTCGTGGGGTGGCATACATAACTCCCCAACTCTATGAGCTCTTATCTCCTCCTACACCATGACCCAGCACAACTATAGGGATTGTAAACAGTGGCTCATGCATTAAATACAACCAATAAAGACCTAGTACGCCTCGGTTCATGTTTCTTAAGACGTTCAAGCATGTTACCATTTGGAGATCTGCCAGTTTTCTTAAGCCTAACATATAAATCATTCATTCAAAACAAGAATAGACAAGTAATCAACACATAATCAACATCTAGGTTTCATTAGATCTAAGCAAACACAAGAGAGATCTAGCCTAGCATAATGGAATTGAGACAAGAACAATAGATAAACAACCAACACATAGACATATTGATTGAATTGAAAGTACACTTATCTCAATTACAATGCAAGGTCTCAAGGGTTTGGAACCCTTGAAAAACCTGTGAAAGAGGCACCAAAATCGTCTTTAGGGTTTCACCAAAACTTCTCTCTTTTTTATGAAAAAAACTAGAAAACTATATATAGGAAAATCGTTCTGACGGCGTCAAGAGTTAATTCTGACGCCGTCACCTTGCCGCCATAAACTTCCTCGGACGGCCTTGATCCACTTATGACGGCCTATGTGACGCCGTCACCACCCACGGTAAATTATTCTTGGCCACTTTGACGCCGTCACCAGTTCATCTGACGCCGTCACCACCTTCGATATTTAATTCTTCATGTCTGACGCCGTCAAGCGTTTGGTCTTGACGCCGTCACCTTGTATTTTCAGCTTGGATTTTTGGTACTTTGCCGTTTTCTTCACTTTATGCTCCAAAAACGTCCAAAATAGCCTCTTTTCCAGAATTCTCTCTCCAAACACCTAAAATCACAAAAGGAACGATTTAGGGCAATATTTGATCAAATAAAGTCGGATTCGGGCTTAAATGACCCCCTAAAAACGGATCATTTTTCGCCTCATCATATATGCATAGAAAATAATATTTCCCAATCTTTAATTTTGTGCGAAATAGGTTCCTAGACTCAGAATTGGAGAAGTGAAAGAAAAGTAAATCTTATGCAAATTTTAAAAAATATGTCTAGATGCAATAGAATTTAGTCAACTTGTTCCATCATTCCTAATCCTAAACGCAAGTGATTGAATAATTCGCGCTTAAGGGGTTTAGTGAATATATCCACAATATTATCTTCTGATGCAACTTTTTCTATAGATATGTTTCCCTTTTGTACATTATCCCTAAGGAAGTGGTGGCGAATTTCTATATGTTTAGTCCTAGAGTGTTGCACCGGATTTTTACTTAAATCTATCGTACCTTTGTTATCGCACATAATGGGAACATTTTCTAACCTAATGCCATAGTCTAAAAGAGCTTGTTTCATCCATAGTGCTTGTTGACATGCCTTTCCAGCGCTTACATATTCGGCTTCGGTGGTAGAAATAGCAAGAGCAGTTTGCTTCTTCGAAAACCAAGATGTTAGAAAACATCCCATAAACGTGCAAATACCGCTAGTGCTTTTTCTATCTACGTAGTCTCCCGCATGATCCGAATCCGCATAGACGATGGTTTCTATGCCGGATCCCTTAGGATACCATAATCCTAAGTGTATAGTGCCTTTAATGTATCGGAAGATACGCTTAACCGCTTCTAGGTGAGAGGTTTTGGGATCCTCTTGTGTTGGTCCCTTTTACTTGGTTAACTATAACTACAAAGCTAAAGTAACCAAGTTCTATGACATTAAACAAAGATGTATAAAGACGATTAACAATAAAGTAATGTAAACATAAGAGACAATATTTTCCAACGTTTAATTCTTTATTAGAAGTTAATAAAAAAGAATCATACCCAAGTGTTTGTGGAATAACACTTGGGATTGAAAACGACAAGTATGGTATTGACTCCTCACTAAACTCAATCTATGTTGAGTGACAACTTTCAGGACCCACTGAGCTATCTCAGGGGTTATGTTGTTCTTTGGAGGAGTAAAAGTGGTTTGTGAATGCTTAGCATTAATTGCACAAAACTTGTCAACTTTTACTCCTCTCTTATGCTACCTATTTATACACAAATGTGAACAACCCTATTATACAATGGACCTAAGTGTTCCTCAATAAAATCTTGGTAGATTTTATTCTCTGGCAAGGGAAACTTCTTTGGGTTAAGTCCAAAAGACACTTTCTAATGACAGCCTGGTTTCAACCATTTAAGGAAAGTTTGACCTTAAAGTGATAAAGCACTTTAGTGAAACAGATCAAACTTTCCCGCCTAGTCCCGCCAAAACTTCAGTCTTCTAGTCATCAGTCTTCAGTACCATGAAGTTGTTGAGGACTCTTGGGGTTTAGTGAGTTATTGTCATCCTCACTGAACACATCACCTTCTTCTTGGCTTAGATCACGCTTCACTGAGTTCCGCCTCACTGAATAGAGAACCTTTCTTCTTAGGTTCGGTCTAAGCATCCTGAAGATGACTCACTGAGTTACTGTTCACTCAGTGACTTGTTTATACTTAGGTTATTTTACGTTCAAATCCTTGTTAGAAGAAGATTGGGGAATTCAGTGACCCAACAATCTCCCCCTATTTGAACATACAAATAGTCTAAGTGTTTCTTGATTCAGTGTGAGTTGGTAGGGGTCTTCATCTCTTACTGAATGCAGTTGTAATTATAAGTAGGACACATAATTTTAAACGAAACATCAAAGTTTATTCATAGTTATTACAAGTCCTACAAATTACAAAAAAGTAAAAAAGATAGTTGTTGCAGATCAGATGTTAAGGTGGTATCCAAGGTTTTCAAGCTTTGCTTTCTTTGATCTGAGTAGGTGTCTTTCAGGATGTTCATTGATCATTGCTTCCAAGTCCTGGCAGAATCTTTTGTTCTCATCACTCTGAATGGGGGACGCCAACATGAGGTACATGAGCATAGCTTTGATTCCTGCCTTATCCATATCAGACCACCTTTGGAAAGTCGGGCTTCCATATTCATCAGTGAAGCACAAGCCTCTTTCAGGAGCTTCAAGGACCGCATTGTTCAAGAACATGATCCCTTCAGGAAGGGACCTGTCACACTCTAACCCTGGTACCTTGATCTTAGGCTCCAACTCTATTTTCTTCCTTTTCCTCTTGGAAGCCTTAGATGGAGCAGTCTCTTCTGCTGAGTCAGGAAAAAGTGAGGGAATGTTAAGAGCCTCAGGCATTGCTCTCAGTCTATCGTACCTATCCTTTAGTGATTCAAGAAGTTTAGGTACCACAACGTTGTTCTTTTTGGCGATGATAGAACGAAGCTCATCAAGCTCAGTGATGCCAAAGTCAGCAAACTTGAAAGGCTTATGGATGTCAAGTATTCTCTTATCACGTCCCCTGAAGACGGTGACCACTGCAGGATTGGTGTTTCTGTGGATTTGAATATCAGTGATGGTTTCTGGTCTTAACCTTTCTTTCATCACCCAAGTATATTTTTTGATCCTGTGTTTTCTGATTTGAGCATCCTTCCTGAGCTTGTTTTCCCTTTCCCTTTTGAGAGCATTTAGCTCTTCTTCCTAAGCCTTTTTAAAGGCTGCACTAGTTCAGTTACTAGTGCCTCATTATTCAACCCAATCTTTTCAGCTTCCTCATGAACAGCCTGAATGAGAACAGGCTTGCTCATTCTCTCTTCCTCAGCCACCATGAGTAGTGTCTCAGTCCTTTCCATGTGAGCTTGAATTTCGTCATGAGTAAGATGATGTACTACTCCATTGATTTCAAACGCGACCTTGATAAGTGCATCAGGGTCAAATCTGACCATGGTTGAGGCTGGCTTGAGCACATTTTCAGGACTAGAGGTGGTAGCAATACTTTTGCCTTTGTCCTGTCTGAGAGAAGAGGAGGTTGGTTCCTCCTGTGGTGGAACTTCTGTGATTGGTGTTACTTCAGTGACATGCTCCCCCTCAGTGTGAGAGGGTTGTCCAGCTTCTTGAAGGCTTGAAAAATTTTAGTCATCATAGACTTGATCTCCTGAGTATCCTGATGAATGATGGACACCCTGGAGTCAAGTGCAGCCTGTGCATGTTCAAGAGCTGTCATCCTGGATCCCAAGGTCCATGCCAGAGAAGTAGACCTTTGGGACTGAGATGTCACTGATTCCTCCATTTTGATGAAGGAAGATTTGAGAGACTCCACAGTAGTGGTGAGACCCTGAAGATTAGAACCCTTCAGCAAGTCAAGTAACTCAGTGAGAGCCACTGAGTTTACCTGATATGTCTTGGATGCCTGAAGTAGCTTCCTGGTGAGTTCAGGATCATCCTTGACTGATTCTTGAACCGACTGAACCCCTACATTCAGCTGGTTGAGGGTTATCAAAAACTGATTCAGGCGAGTGATCATCTGTGTCAGGGAATGGTTGACTGAGGAATTTTGTTCCCTGACATCTTCATCGAAGTCTTCGACAACATCTTTGAGATTATGAAAGTGAACCGCCTGTTCAGTGTGCATGTCAAAGACCTCATCAGTGATCCCCCTGTACAAAATGTTAGTAATCTTTTTGATGAATTTGGTGAAGGTCTTCACAGTGAGGGGAGCCTGATCATCTCCTGAGGACTCTGGCTCGGACTGTGTGTCAGCATCGTCATGGTTAGAAGATTGAGGAGACTGAGGAATTGGTTCAGGGACCGTCTCCTCAAGCTCCATATTCTCTCCGGCCTTGAAGACTTCCTCATCATTGTTGAATTCATCATCAGAGTACAAAGCTGCCTGAGCTTCAGCTAGGGACTGAATCTGCAAAGAAAGGTTAGCCGGCTCCACTTCATAAGAAGACTCGCCTTTGTTTTGGCCAGGTCCTGACCCCTCAAATCCGGTAGATTGGGTTTTATCTACCTGGTCCTCAGGGTCAGTTCCCGAATTATGCGCACCTTCGGGGTTGGTTGTGAGTTCCATATCAGCGGGTGGTATGTGTCCCTCTGAATCTTTGTCCCTCGTGACCCCTTCAGGCACTGATGGGTGTTTCTCAGTACCATCACTAGGAGCCGTGAATGTTGTGTCCCTATCAGCGGGTTGTATGTTTCCTTATGAGTCTTTGGTATGAGTTGTTGTGCCCTCAGACAAAAGCTTTGATTTGCGAATGTCCTCATCAGGCACCTGAGTGGTTATGCCCCCCATTCCAACAGGCTTGTGCTGGCCTGCCGAAGATTTAGGGGTGAGAACTCCCTGTTGCTTGGGTTGTGATTTACCCGAGCCTTTGGCAGGATGTGATTGTTTGTGGGTCCCCTTCTCAGTGGAGTAGTGTTGCCCCACCGAGGGTATAGGACCCCTTACTCCCTGATACTCTGGTTGTGATTTGCCAGAGTCTTTAGCAGGATGTGAAGGTTTAGTTGGTTCCGACCCTACTGACTTGTTTATGCCAGCAGGGCCTTTGGGAACGGGTTCGCCCGAGGACACTGAGTGTGATGTCTCAGTGCCCTCCGTTGGCCTTTGTTTTTGGGCCAAAGATTGGCTAATGATCCTGAGGGTGTCAGCAGTTAGGGTCTGTTGTTGTTGTTGCCCCCTTTTGTCAGGCTTAGGGGCAGTGGTCTCAGTGGCGAGTGGCTTGGGTTGAGCCACCTTCCTGGACCCCTGTCCCTTCTTCCTCTTCACCTTTTTGGTGGGAGAGGGAATTGGTGAAACTATGTTGTCACCCTGGATAGAAGTCAGCATGTATGTGGTCCGTGAGTAGTTTGCCTTATGCAAGACATCAGGTTCAAAGCCGACACTATCAGGCTTGATATACTCAAACCCTAGTAGGTCATTCAGGGCACAGGAAATGAATCTAGGGTAAGACATGTGTTTTTGCCTAGACTTCCCACCCAGTTTGCCTATGAGGTCCCTGAAGATAATTTCTCCAAGGTCAATCTTTTTACCCTCAATGAGACAGTACACTATCATTGATTGAGTAGTGTTTAGTTGCTCAGTTGAGGACTTATTCCCCCCAAGGACCTAAATAACGAATGTCATCAGGATCCCCCAAGGGGCCTGGAACCATGTTTTGATGATGGGGGCTTTGTTCAGTAGGGCCCCTGGAGCAACATCAGGATGATTCTTATCATAGGGCCCTAGTTCTAAGAGGAGTTGTTTAACCTCCTCTTTAGTGGGTGGGGCAACAAAAGTCTCAGTGTAGTCAAGGCCAGTGGCTTTGACAAAGGTTTTGTAGTCAAGAACAAGGGACTTTGTCCCATTCTTCACTGAGAACTTGAGCACCAAAATTCCCTCAAGTAGTCATGATAGATGACTGAGGGGGTCTTTGTGAATGTGGTGGTGAGAAAACAGTTTTGTAGGAACTTTACCACATCCCTGTAAGCAGGGAACCCTTCAGGGTAGGCAAAGTTCCCCACCACATTGTTTTTGGTGAGGTCTACGCTTTCCATTTGGAATTCCACATTGGGTGCGTATTTTATGACCTTAGAATATGCCATTTTAGTTTTAAAAAGGTCTGGTTTTGAATAAAGAAGAAGCACACACAGATTTTGAAAGCAAAAGTTCTTGAAATAATTTTGCAAGAGTTTTGTTAAGATTTTTTAAAAGTGTGTGTGTGTTCTTCTTTGTGGAGGTATTTATAGGGTGGGAATTAGGGTAGTGATGTTGCGGATACCAAAGGTTTAATTTATTCAACCGAAATGGCATAATAATGTTGGTTTGATATCCGCATTAAATATCACGATTCCCATTACCCTATTTTCTCTCACATCGTGGGTGAATAGTTGTGCGGCTCTGCAAATAATGCACTTTTGCAGAGAAAAATCATCACAACTTTTGTGTGTGAGGGAGCATTTAATGCTCAGTGGTGTTTGGTGAGAGAGATGTGGGGGCCCAAGGAGTGGATGCCAGTTGTGTAAGTGACATATATTCCTATATTTAATAGGATTCAGTTACCTACCTGGGACATTAACTAACTAAGTACATAGAGCATTTAGTTAGGCTATTCAATGCCATTTTTCAACCTGAGCCCCCTGAATGAATTTTCATTCAAAAAAACATTTTCAGGAAGGGTGTGATCAGGGACCTAGAGAATTTACATCAGGTTGGAACACTTTTGATCAGTTTCCTGATTCTATGTCCAACATGCCCAATTCAGCTTTCAATCTTGTGAAAGTGGGTTCATCCAAAGGTTTATGAAGATATCAGCGAGCTGATATTCAGTGGGGATGAAATGTAGTTCAATTTCACCATTAGTGATGTGGTCCCTGATGAAGTGGTATCTGATGTCAATGTGTTTGGTTCTTTGATGAAGTACTGGATTGTTTGAGATGGCTATGGCACTTGTATTATCACAAAAGATAGGTACCATCTTATACTGAATGCCATAGTCACTCAGTTGGCTCTTCATCCATAGTACATTTGCACAACATCCTGCAGCAGCCATATATTCAGCTTTAGCTGAGGACATGGCCACTGACTGTTGTTTCTTTGTACTCCAACACACAAGTTTACCACCAAGAAATTGGCAGGATCCTGAAGTACTTTTCCTATCCATGTTACATCCTGCACAGTCAGAGTCAGTGTACCCTTTGAGATCAAATCCTGAACATTTTGGGTAATACAAACCAAGGTTTGGAGTACCCTTCAGGTACCTGATGATTCTCTTGACAGCAGTGAGATGTGATTCTTTAGGGTCAGCCTGGTATCTGGCACACAGGCAGACTGAGAATTGGATATCAGGCCTTGAGGCAAGTAAGTACATCAGGGAGCCAATCATTCCTCTGTATTGGGTTTGATTCACTGATTTTCCAGTGAGATCAGGGCCAAGGTTGTTTGGAGGAACCATAGGAGTTTTTACTGAAGAGCAGTCAGTGAGCTCATACTTCTTCAGTAGGTTCCTGAGGTATTTTTTTTGGCAAATGGATATACCTTTTTCAGTTTGTTTAATTTGGATTCCAAGAAAGTATGTGAGTTCACCCATCATGCTCATCTCAAATTTCGTGGTCATCAGTTTCTCAAACTGTTTGCAAAGTTTGTAACTTGTTGAGCCAAAGATGATGTCATCAACATATACTTGGACAACAATGACATCATCCTTTGTTCTGCAGATGAACAGTGTGTTGTCAATCCTTCCTCTGACAAACTTGTTTTGGATCAGGAAGGCTGAAAGAGTTTCATACCATGCCCTGGGCGCTTGTTTCAGTCCATAAAGGGCTTTGTTAAGTTTGTAGACATGGTTGGGGTATTCACTACTTTCGAAACCAGGAGGCTGTTGCACATAAACATCTTCTTTGATGTTACCATTCAGGAATGCACTTTTAACATCCATTTGGTAAACTTTAAAGTTCATGTAAGTTGCATAGGCAAGGAAGATCCTGATGGCTTCCATTCTAGCAACAGGTGCAAAGGTTTCCTCATAGTCTATACCTTCCTGTTGATTATATCCTTTGGCAACCAGTCTTGCTTTGTTTTTGATGACTGTGCCATTCTCATCGGTCTTGTTTTTAAACACCCACTTCATACCAATGATTAAAACACCCTAGGGGCATTCAACAAGGGTCATGACATCATTTCTGTCATATTGTTCCAATTCATCTCTCATGGCCTGAACCCAACTTTCATATGTCAGGGCTTCTTTGACATTTTTAGGCTCAATCTCTGAGAGATAGTCAGCATAAAGACATATATTGGCAGTGGCGGCCTTGAGTTTAGCAGCCTTGCTTCTTGTGAGCATGCCTTCAGTGGGTTCACCAATGATGTTCACAAGCTCAATGATTTTGAATCTAGTCCAGCTATCCTGAGGTTTGGGATAAGAATTTGAGGTTGAAGGAGCCTGATTAGGTTCAGACTCAGGAATATGAGGTGACTCATCATTATGTGCTTCAGTGACTACTGTAGGAACAATTTGTTCTGAGGGTTCCTGAACAATTTGTTCAGTGGTATCAGTCTCATTTGAGACAGGCTGAGTTTCAATGAACTCACTGATAGGTGGTTGGGGTAGGTTGGGTTGAGGGATTGTTCTCAGGATGATACTCATCAGGAGGATACCTTGATGAGTCATCAATACCAATTTCTTCTACTGAGGAATTTGAGAACCTGATGGATTCAGTGCTCTCATCAACAGTAATGTGATAAGTTTCCTCAGTTTGTTGTCTCCTTGTGTTGAACACCCTGAAGGCTTTAGAAACCAGGGAATATCCTAGGAAGTATCCATCATCAGCTTTGGCATCAAATTTACCCAAGTGATCCTTGTGATTATGTATAAACACAGGACACCCAAATACATGAAAGTAGCTGATGTCAGGAATCCTTCCTTTGAATATCTCATAAGGAGTCTTGTTATGCCTTTTCCCAATGATTGACCTATTTTGAGTGTAGCAGGCTGTTTTAACTGCCTCAGTCCAAAAATGTTTTGAGAGGACTGAGCCATTTAACATTGTTCTTGCTGCCTCAATGAGTGTTCTATTTCTCCTTTCAGCTACTCCATTTTGTTCAGGAGTATAGGGAGAAGTGAAATTTTGAGAAATTCCTTTCTCATCACAAAAACACTCAAGGTCTTGGTTTTTGAATTCAGTGCCATTGTCAGTCCTGATCTATTTAACTTTGACATCATTTTGATTTTCAATGTTCCTGACAAATGACATGATGGTTCCAGCTGCCTGACTCTTCTTGGTCAGGAAGTAAACCCAAGTATATCTTGAGTATTCATCCATAATGACCAGAGTATACTTCTCATGGTGAATGGACATTGGACTGACAGGTCCAAAAAGGTCCATATGAAGAAGATGTAGGCAGCTTTTGATGGAAAAGGTTTGTTTGGTTTTGAATGATGCCCTGTGGTATTTTCCTTTTTCACAAGCTGAACAAGGCTTGTCTTTGGTATACACCAGGGATGGAAGGCCCGGAACTTTGTTTTGTTTGGCCAGGTTGTTGATGTTCTTGAAGTTGAGATGAGAGAGTCTCCTATGCCATAGCCAGTTGATTGTCTCACTTGCGTTTGAGAATAGACAAGTCCCATTCTGAGTCAGGGATGACATGTCAAGGACATATACATCATCCCTTCTAGGGGCAATCAACACAACTTCCTTATTGGCATTAAAGATGGTCCCTCTCTTGTCATCAAACTAAACTATGTATTTGGCATCACATAGTTGGGAAACATTTATCAGGTTGTACTTGAGACCATTAACATAAGCTATTCTTGTAAAAACTATACCATTACAGTTTACTGAACCATAACCTTCAGTGGGAGCTGATGAGTTATCACCAAATACTACTTTGGGTCCTGGTTCTTCCACATATTTGTGCAGAAAACTTTTCACACCAGTCATGCTTCTGGAGCATCCACTGTCTAGATGCCAACTAGGATCCTTGATGTGTTTCTACACAAACAGTAAACTGGGTTAGTTTTTCTTGTTAACCCACTTTCTAGTGGGCTTAGTCCTCAGGGACTTTTTGAACTCAGTTAGTGAATCATGGTTTGAAGTTGTGTGACCTGAGCTTCTACATGTTTTACATTTTGTGGAGGTTGATGCCTCAGGTGTCTGAGAAGTGTTGGTCTGGTTTTTTCTTCTGGACTGAATAACTTTGTCATGTCCCCTGATTTCATGGGAGGGATCTCCACAGATGTCACAACAATCTTTCATCATACAATCATCAGGAAGATGATCATTGAAACCATAGTGAGGACATGGTGAGAAAGGCTTAGCCTTCAGTCTTTGTTTGGAAGGTGTGGCATACTGATAGCCTTGGTTTTTGTATAGACCTCTTGCTTTTAAAGAAGCAGTGTGGGGGATGTGATCACAAGTTCTGTGGTCCTCTTGTTTGCGTATCATACAAAACAGGACTCTGTAGCATTTATCAGTGCTGTGATTTGGAGAATTGCATAGTTCACATCTCCCTGAGGGTCTGGGTGTGGTTTTTGGTTTGGAAGAACCTGAGGATACTGAGGGCTTTGTTGATTTTGAGTCAGAGTTTTTCTCAGTGGACTCAATTTTCTCACTCAGCATCCTGACAAGTTCAGTAAGCTGATCAACCTTTGAATCAGTGCTTTCATGCTTCACTTCAGTGGGTACTGAAGGTTTATGGTGTTCAGTGGGTGCATGAGTAGGTCTTTTCAGAATAGTCTTTCCTAACCCTGATTTCTCTTTAGGAGAATGTGGTTGATAGACTAATGATGCAAGGTCAGAATTGGGTTCCGCTTCCTGAAGTTCTTTCAGTGGAGGGAGTGGTGAATCAGACTTAGACTCAGTGATGGACTCAGTAGGACTAAGTTCATCAGTGACTCCTAGCAGCTCCTTGATAGCCTGACTTTCAGGCTCCAGGATTCTTCCAGTACTAAAATTTGGCATTTTACTATCAGGATTGTTTCTTTCAATCCAATCACTGGGTTTGGGAGCAAGTTCTTTGCTAGAGAGTATGTTGGTTAATAGAAAAGTTGTAAAATGGCTACTCTCCCCAGAAACTTCAGTGAGTTAATCATCACCCAGACCTGCCTTTTTGGGGCTGGGTGTGAGACTCAGTGTTTCATAAAGTTTGGGGTTTTTCTGAGTCCATTTCCAAATAATTTCCTTTTCTTTCTTAAGTTCTTCCTGAAGAGCTTGATTTTGTTTTACAAGTTCAGAGTTTTGAATTTGAAGTGTAACACTTTCAAGCTTGGCTTGTTTTAAAGCAAGTAATTCATCTCTACAATGATTTAATTCAAAACTCAGTTTGTTAAATTTTGAAAACAAATTAAGTCTTTGCTCTTCAACATACTTAAGATCAACATTAATATAATCTAAGTAAGATTTCCAATCATCATTATCATCCATAGAAAGTAAAAGATTTACCTTCCTCATAGTGATGTTAACCCATTCACCATTTCTTGCATGACTCTTCCCCACAGCAAGTTTGTTGTCATCTGACAAAGCCATCAGGGCACTGATGTGAACTTCATCATCATCAGAGGACACTTCAACCTCATCCCAGTCATATGTTTTAGCAACAAGCCCTTTGTTCTTGGCTTGAGAAGGCTTTGGAGCCTGAGAGACTGTTGAGGATGATTCAAGAAGGGCAAGTTTAGCTTTTGCCTTTCTGTACTTGGCTTCAAAGTCAATTTGAGGGACTTTTTCAAATCTTTGACTAGACTGAAGCATTTTTGGTTGAAATTTGTTGGGGCCTGAAAAAGAGTTATTTCCTGAAAATTTGAAGGATGGTTCTGAGGTTGTTTTTGAAAAACAATCTTTAGCAAAATGGCACATTTTGCCACATTTAAAGCATTCAGTATTGTCATTTGCTTTTGAAGGAAATTTGTTTTTCTTAAAAAACCTTTTTGAATTAGCAAGGAGTGCTCTTTCATGAAATTCAATTTGAAGATCATTTAGGTACTCCTCACTGGTTCTTTGGTCAACCGCATCATCAGATCCATCCTGAAAATCCTGCACAACACCTTTTGAATAGAAAGCAGTTGATATGGGTGAAATTGTCAAGGCCTTTTTGGTCTCTTGAGCTTTACCAGGGTATCTCCTAGTGATAAGATTGTCTTCATAGACAAACTTCCCATAGATGGCAGGGAGCTCAAGGTTCTGAATGTGGTTTGCATTTCTCAATCCCTGAGAGAAGTTTAACCACTTCTCAGGGAGACTGTTGACAAAACCAACATTGATCTCATGTTTTGACAGTATAACACCATCATTGGTCAGCTCATTCAGGAGGGTCTTATACCGAGTATAAGTCTCAGAGAGACTTTCAGGATCCTTGGCCCTGAAGGTATTGAATTCAAGCTTCAGGTCCATGATTCTATTCTCTTTGGTATCAGAAGGCCCTTCATAGCTATGAACCAGGTCAGTCCATGTCTGCTGGGCAGTGGGACAATTGATCACTGATTCCATTATATCATCAGGAAGGCATGATATAATGATGCTTTTCAGGCGCTGGTCTTGATTGACCACCCTCCTTTCATCTGGGGTCCACTGAGCTTCAGGTTTAATTAAACCTTGGGCAGTTGTTGAGACATATGGACCATCATTAATCAACTTAATGTAATATGGTTCCATCCCAGTTAAGTAGCAAAGCATTCGCTTTTTCCACTTATTAAATTTGCCAACTTCTAGTCAAGGGGCAGTTGTTGAATAACTTCCACCCTTTTTGTCGACAAGTTGGGGAACATCTATGTCAGTCATAGTGGGATCTTGATTTTAAAAACTTGAGCACTCTTAAGTTTTGAAATCAGGTTTAAGTTTTACAAATCAGAGGCTCTGATACCACTTGTTGGTCCCTTTTACTTGGTTAACTATAACTACAAAGCTAAAGTAACCAAGTTCTATGACGTTAAACAAAGATGTATAAAAACGATTAACAATAAAGTAACGTAAACATAAGAGACAATATTTTCCAACGTTTAATTCTTTATTAGAAGTTAATCAAAAAGAATCGTTCCCAAGTGTTTGCGGAATAACACTTGGGATTGAAAACGACAAGTATGGTATTGACTCCTCACTAAACTCAATCTATGTTGAGTGACAACTTTCAAGACCCACTGAGCTATCTCAGGGGTTATGTTGTTCTTTGGAGGAGTAAAAGTTGTTTGTGAATGCTTAGCATTAATTGCACAAAACTTGTCAACTTTTACTCCTCTCTTATGCTACCTATTTATACACAAATGTGAACAAACCTATTATACAATGGACCTAAGTGTTCCTCAATAAAATCTTGGTAGATTTTATTCTCTGGCAAGGGAAACTTCTTTGGGTTAAGTCCAAAAGGCACTTTCTGATGACAGCCTGGTTTTAACCATTTGAGGAAAGTTTGACCTTAAAGTGATAAAGCACTTTAGTGAAACAGATCAAACTTTCCCGCCCAGTCCCGCCAAAACTTCAGTCTTCTAGTCACCAGTCTTCAGTACCATGAAGTTGCTGAGGAGTCTTGGGGTTCAGTGACTTATTGTCATCCTCACTGAACCCATCACCTTCTTCTTGGCTTAGATCACTGATGAGGCGAAAAATGATCCGTTTTTAGGGGGTCATTTAAGCCCGAATTCGAATTTATTTGATCAAATATTGCCCTAAATCATTCCTTTTGTGATTTTAGGTACTTTGGGAGAGAAATCTGGAAAAGGAAGCAATTCAGACGTTTTTGGAGCATAAAAGTGAAGAAAACGCCAAAGTCTTAATTTTCCATGCTGGGAACAGTAGGTGACGGTGTCAAGAGTAATTCTCTGACGGCGTCAAGAGCAGAAGTCCATGACGACCCAGTACAGATTTGACGGCGTCACGAAGGTAGGGCGTCAAGAGTAAAAAGTCATGACGGCCTGGAAATGATTAAGTCTTGACGGCGTCAGAAGTAGATCAAGGCAGTCCGAGAATAGTTTTGGCGGCGAGGTGACGGCGTCACAATGTTTGTCTTGACGCCGTCAGACCCATTTTTCTATATATAGTTTTCTAATTTTCACACATTAAAGAGAGAAGTTTTGGAGAAACCCTAAGTATGATTTTGGTGCAACTTTTACAGGTTTTTCAAGGGTTCCAAACCCTTGATACCTTTCATTGTAATTGAGATAAGTGTTCCTTTAATTCAATCAATATGTCTATGTG
The DNA here is from genome assembly GCA_030686995.1 of Artemisia argyi. Classification (NCBI taxonomy): domain Eukaryota; kingdom Viridiplantae; phylum Streptophyta; class Magnoliopsida; order Asterales; family Asteraceae; genus Artemisia; species Artemisia argyi. Next base: position 131,462,114 of record CM060691.1, read on the forward strand.
TTGGTTGTCTATATCTTGTTCTTGTCTCAATTCCATCATGCTAGGCTAGATCTATCTTGTGTTTGCTTAGATCTAATGAAACCTAGATGTTAATTATGTGTTGATTACTTGTTTATACTTGTCTTGGATGAATGATTTATATGTTAGGCTTAAGAAAACTGGCAGATCTCCATTTGGTAACATGCTTGAACGTCTTAAGAAACATGAACCGAGGCGCACTAGGTCTTTATTGGTTGTATTTAATGCATGAGCCACTGTTTACAATCCCTATAGTTGTGCTGGGCATGGTGTAGGAGGAGATAAGAGCTCATAGAATTGGGGAGTTATGTGTGCCAGCCCATGAATGGTATTAAGGAATACGATCCGTCATCCATGCAATTATAACAAGTAATTAACGTGTAAAAGATGTCTAGGGAGTAGTGAAATCTAAGTAAACACATTTTCTCCATTTACTGCTCACAACCTTAGTATAATTAGTTTATTTTCATTTCTTGTATTTTATTTTGATTGCATCTTAGTATTGGGTTAGTTGACTAGCAACTAATTCCGCCTAAATCCTTCAAACCCGAGATATTTACTTGCTTTCTAAAAAATATAAAAATACAAAAATAATCATCCCTCACCTTTAGCACTTGTAATTAGGTTTTCTAATCCTAGCGACACTATTCCTAGCTGAACGATCAATCCCCCGGCACTTGTCACTATACTATACTACAACGATCAGGTACACTGCCTGGTGGGGGTTGTAAGCTTCTCAGGATCCCTTGAGAGGTAAAGCCTGGTGCGATTCCCACGTATCAAGTTTTTGGCGCCGCAACCCGGGGAATAGTTATTGTCTAGGTTAGAATTTCTTTTTATTAGGTCTACTTGCTAGATTCCTTTCTGGTAAGATTTTATTTTTATTTTTCGGTTTCTTTAGTCTATCTATTTCTTTGTGCCTTTGTTCGTAACCACCCGACATCATGGACAACGGGAACATCTTTGAACCCGTCATCCCACCACAACAAAAGCCACCATTAGAACCCCTTAGGCCCCGAACCTTAGGAGAGTATTCCCGACCTAGACACCAAGGCTACCGAAACACCATTGAGCTCACCGGAGCCAATGTGACCCCCTTGCGATCCGACACCATCCAGTTGGTGCAAAGCGGATGTGCATTCCATGGACTTCGTTCCGAAGATCCAAACCAACATCTTAAGGACTTCCTCAAAATCGTAGATTCCATAGACCTAGATGTTGCAACTAGAGAGACAACCCGATTACGCCTATTCCAATTCTCTCTACGGGATCAAGCTAGTCAATGGCTTGAGCGTTTACCCGCGGGATCCATCACCACATGGGATGATCTCACCACTCGTTTCCTTGCTCAATTTTTCCCACCGGGGAGAACTACTAAGCTTAGAAATGACATCTTGATGTTCCAACAACGTCAAAATGAATCTCTTTATGAAGCATGGACTCGTTTCAAGGACTTACTCCAAAAAGTCCCTCATCATGGCATAGATCTTTGGCTCCAAGTCCAAATTTTTTATGACCATATTGACATCTCCACGAGGCGAGCCATTGACCAATCGGCCGGTGGTAAGCTACGTGATCTAAGTGCGGAACAATCATGGGAACTCATAGAAGATCTTGCTCTCTATGACAACGAAAGTTGGAATGATCCTCGTGGCTTAAATAAAACAGTCAAGGCAATATCTTTGCCTTCGAACAATTCTAGCACTCCCGACCGTAGGATCATGGAACTTGAGGACCAAGTCAAGTTTCTCATGAAATCTTACGAAGCTCCTAAGCCTTCAAGCCAAGTGAACAAAATAACTTCTTCATGCGAATTATGTAGTGGTCCCCATGACACTCGTGATTGTGTGGAACTCCCCGGAACAGCTTTTGCGGACTACGCATCCACGCGTACCGACGAAGCGGGAGATAAGTGGTACACTTTCAAGCCCGAGCCAAACACTTACGGTGATACATACAACCCCTCTTGGAAAAATCACCCAAACCTTAGGTGGAAACAAAATCAACCCAATTCTTCCAATCCGCCTAACCGTTACCAACCAACCGGTCCACCATCCAACCGTACTTTCAACAACAATCCTTCTAACAACTTTGGTAGTACCAACAATCTTGAAGGATTGATGTCAAAGTTTATGGCATCTCAAGAGGCTCGCATAGCTAGGTTTGAAACCGAATTCAACCAACAACAAACGGAGATGACCAACAAGATTGACAACTTGTTGAAAGCCCTCAACAACCAGGCATTAGTCACACCTAGGAAGGACACTAGGGACACCAATAATGGAAACCAAATTAAGGATCCCTCATCATCTAAACATGTCCACTTTGTTAATGTTGTCACTATTAAGCCAATTGATAAGGAGATAGAATAGAGTGACAAGGATGAAGTTAGAATAGGAGCCGAGACTAAGGATGAGAGTAGGGAAGTTGAGGTAGAGCCTATAGAAGAATACTTTGAACGGGAATACCATAAGTATTTATTCGATAGTCCCGAGAGAACATATATCTTTGGCGACCCCCTTATCAAAATGGGAGACCCCTCTAACATTAACATCCCATGCAATATCGGGCACATGCATATATGGAAAGCTTACATCGACCCTAGATCCCCCGTGAACATCATGACTAGGACTTATTACAATTGGGTGATGAAGAAGCAACTTGATTTTAGGATCATGCCTTGTAAGAATCTGATAAGTAATTTTGCAGGAAGAGTGAAGGGACTGCATGTGATTATAGGGAATCTCACCTATGAGATCGATTTTATGATAGTTGAGGACACTCGTCCGGTGATAGATGCTTGCCCAAGCCAAATAATATTTGGAAAACCATTTGTTGAGGCCACTAGGATGAGTTATGATCTGACTTTAGGGATAGTTAGATTCAAGGAAGAGAATGATGAGGTTGCTTATCAAATGCTCTACAAGATTGAGCAATACCGCCTTCTCTCTAATTTCGAAAAGGAACACAAGCAAGCTGCTTATTATAGGAATGAGGAGGATAAACGTAGCGGAGTAGAGTATGTGAGAAAGAGGATGCTTGGTTTCTACAAAGAATGTTTGCAATTAAGTCCGGAGTACAAAACTGGTTTAGAAGACGACCTAGAGAGTGGAACCAATGATGAAATCACATAGTAACCCATGACCTTGTGTCTAGCTACAAGACTCGTAAATAAAGAAAAGCGCTTCTTGGGAGGCAACCCATGTTTTGTGTGATTTTATTTGTTTGATTGTTATTTGCTTCCGTATGCATGCTTAATTTTTATTGTTGGTAGATCATGTTTCTAAACTAAATAGTGGAAATACTTTACTTTGTTGTTTTAGCTTAGTCTTAACTCCACCTAAAAGTATTTTTGCAAAAGATAAGTGTAAGGGGAAACCCCAAATATGTTTTTAAGAAACAAACCTATCATGATTCTCCACAATATTAAATGAACATGTGTATTCGTATTTGTTAGAGTCAAATGCTTATATTGAGTCATAATGAAGTTTTGTAGGATTTTCCAGGAAGTATGACCAAGTTTTTCCAGAAATTTTCCGGAAACTTAACATAAGAATTTCTGCAGGTCAATCCTGATGGCGTCAGGAGTTTACTCTTGACGGCGTCAGGTGTAAAAATCTGGAAATTTTACCGGTTTTGTTTTTCTAACGGAGTCTTATGGTTTTTGTGTATTATTAAGTTTTATAATCTCCAGGAGATCTGCAAACTTCATTCCACAAGCATTATATCTTATCTTGTTTTCTAGGATTTAGTAACTTATATAGGATGCCGCCGATTTTACGTGAGGTTGTCTTGTCTATTTTATCAGGTTTTACAGGTTATGTATGACAAGAAGATGATTTATATTCTGGAAGGGAAGCTTTGATTGTTCATTTTCTTGGAGGAAGATTTAACCTAGCCACCCTATTATCCATACCGAGCGAATCATGGGAGTATTTGATTTCATTCTCTTTACTTTATCACTTTTACATTCTTTACTTGAACATTGGAGACAATGTTCATCTTAAGTGTAAGGGGAGGGTAAAAAGATGATACCTTACATATGCACTTTCGCTTGAGTTTGTTTTGTTTAATGGTAGATGTGTAATAAAACTACGAGAAATACTTGTTAGTGCAATTTTAGCGCCAAATTTAAAATTTTTTACAACATTTAGTAGTGAAACTTTAGCCATAGCAAGCGTCTCATGGATAGGAGATTGTATGACTAGCACATAACCGTACTTTCAGAAAAATTTTCCACCCAAATATGTGAGATTCGCCTTTAGATTTGATAGGAAAAGAATTTACTATTAGTGCTTATGAGTGTACCGGTAGCATTTAGATTCTAGAACTTGCGTTAGTGATGCATCCCGAGACCGCTAGTGAGACTACATTCGTGTGGTAGGATTTACTACATGATAAGAGGCATTAGGATCACCCTTGTGTTAAACCCGTATTATAATTACTTGACCATTTAAGTCATATTACTTGGCTAGTTAAGTCAACTAATTTTTCCCACACCCTTAGCGTTGCACTCATTTTTAGTACACGAAACCCCTAGTACACCCCTCCGAGCCTATCTTTTCGTTTCTAACTTTAAGCATCTTACTTAAAGGAAGAATTTGTTACACCTCACTTAAATGTACACCCAAATCGCCTTAGCCTTTCCGTGTATGCGCTCATTTTTAGTACATTATTGTTATTTGTTAAACCCTAAGTTAACTTTCTAATTGATTACATAGTTGCTAAGTCGAGTCATATCCTTGTACATATTGTTTTGGGACGATTGGGACGATTGGGTAAGTACTTATTTTATGGAGTAATGGGGAAGAACATCATTTATTACCCCCATATGTACGTTAATCTTAAAAGTGCTCCAAGTGTTTTGATTTTCTTAATTCGAGTCATTAGTTTAGTTTAATGTAAAGTATGTAAAGATTCAAGTGTAAGGGAAAAGTTCATTCCCTATGATGTATTATTTTGGATGGTAGGGTAAGAGTGTATGTTAAAAAAAAAAAAAAAAAAAAAAAAAAAAAAAAAAAAAAAAAAAAAAATTGAAAAAAAAATCGAAAAAAAAATCAAGAAAAAGAAAAAAAAATAGAAAAAGGAAAAGAGAAAAAACATACGGACTACCATCCCGTTTCATTCTATGTTCATTTTATGTTTTTGTTATTTTTCATTTATTGGCTTAAGTCGAGTCTAGTCTTGGCTTAGCAACGCCATATTGTACATGTAATTAACCAAGATTGTTAACTCGCCACCAGTAAAACTTCCTTTATCCAACAAAACCGTGTATTTCATATCCCTACACCTAACGTTACAACCCTTTAAAAGACCTCTTTGATAGTTTATCCTAGGTGCTTACGCCATGTGGTGGAGGTTTGATCCTTTCCCAAGCCTATGGTAATCTATTTTGCTATGACAGGTAGTGAGTGATATCTTCCGTTTCCATATTGTAATTTACACTTTATTACACCCGAGAGATGTGAGTCTCTAAACACTATTTGTGAGTTGCTAGTATATGACCTCCGTGCTTGTCTATTGGTCTTTAGTAGAACGATTATTTGTTTTAATTACTTTTATATTAGTGTTAAATGACCCCTAACTTGTCTTTTGAGTAGAATAAAAGCGCATTTGCTTGAGGACAAGCAAATCTCAAGTGTAAGGGTATATGATGAGGCGAAAAATGATCCGTTTTTAGGGGGTCATTTAAGCCCGAATTCGAATTTATTTGATCAAATATTGCCCTCAATCGTTCCTTTTGTGATTTTAGGTACTTTGGGAGAGAAATCTGGAAAAGGAAGCAATTCGGACGTTTTTCGAGCATAAAAGTGAAGAAAACGCCAAAGTCTTAATTTTCCATGCTGGGAACAGTAGGTGACGGCGTCAAGAGTAATTCTCTGTCGGCGTCAAGAGCAGAAGTCCATGACGACCCAGTACAGATTTGACGGCGTCACGAAGGTAGGGCGTCAAGAGTAAAAAGTCATGACAGCCTGGAAATGATTAAGTCTTGACGGCTTCAGAAGTAGATCAAGGCAGTCCGAGAATAGTTTTGGCGGCGAGGTGACGGTGTCACAATGTTTGTCTTGACGCCGTCAGACCCATTTTTCTATATATAGTTTTCTAATTTTCACACATTAAAGAGAGAAGTTTTGGAGAAACCCTAAGTACGATTTTGGTGCAACTTTTACAGGTTTTTCAAGGGTTCCAAACCCTTGATACCTTTCATTGTAATTGAGATAAGTGTTCCTTTAATTCAATCAATATGTCTATGTGTTGGTTGTCTATATCTTGTTCTTGTCTCAATTCCATCATGCTAGTCTAGATCTATCTTGTGTTTGCTTAGATCTAATGAAACCTAGATGTTAATTATGTGTTGATTACTTGTTTATACTTGTCTTGGATGAATGATTTATATGTTAGGCTTAAGAAAACTGGCAGATCTCCATTTGGTAACATGCTTGAACGTCTTAAGAAACATGAACCGAGGCGCACTAGGTCTTTATTGGTTGTATTTAATGCATGAGCCACTGTTTACAATCCCTATACTTGTGCTGGGCATGGTGTAGGAGGAGATAAGAGCTCATAGAATTGGGGAGTTATGTGTGCCACCCCATGAATGGTATTAAGGAATACGATCTGTCATCCATGCAATTATAACAAGTAATTAATGTGTAAAAGATGTCTAGGGAGTAGTGAAATCTAAGTAAACACATTTTCTTCATTTACTGCTCACAACCTTAGTATAATTAGTTTATTTTCATTTCTTGTATTTTATTTTGATTGCATCTTAGTATTGGGTTAGTTGACTAGCAACTAATTCCGCCTAAATCCTTCAAACCCGAGATATTTACTTGCTTTCTAAAAAATATAAAAATACAAAAATAATCATCCCTCACCTTTAGCACTAGTAATTAGGTTTTCTAATCCTAGCGACACTATTCCTAGCTGAACGGTCAATCCCCTGGTACTTGTCACTATACTATACTACAACGATCAGGTACACTGCCTGGTGGGGGTTGTAAGCTTCTCAAGATCCCTTGAGAGGTAAAGCCTGGTGCGATTCCCACGTATCAATCACGCTTCACTGAGTTCCGCCTCACTGAATGGAGAACCTTTCTTCTTAGGCTCGGTCTAAGCATCCTGAAGATGACTCACTGAGTTACTGTTCACTCAGTGACTTGTTTATACTTAGGTTATTTTACGTTCAAATCCTTGTTAGAAGAAGATTGGGGAATTCAGTGACCCAACATCTTGAAAACGGGCACAAAGGCAGACACTAAACATGATATCGGGTCTACTTGCTGTCAAGTATAGTAAACTACCTATCATTCCTCTATACTTGGTGTTATCTACGGACTCACCTTCGTCATCCTTTGTGAGTTTTACTTCCGTAGACATGGGAGTTTTCATGGGTTTTGAGTCTTCTAGGCCAAATTTCTTAAGCATTTCCTTAATGTACTTAGATTGGTTAAAGAATATTCCATCTCCTAATTGTTTTATTTGTAATCCTAGGAAGAAGTTAAGTTCACCCATCATACTCATCTCAAACTCAGCATGCATGATTTTGGCAAATTCATCACACATGTCTTGACAAGTCGATCCAAATATAAGGTCATCAACATATATTTGAACAATGATGAGATTTGGGTCTTTCCTTTTATTGAAAAGAGTGTTATCTACCATTCCCATGGAATAATCATGTTTAATAAGGAAAGCTTTTAATCGATCATACCAAGCTTTGGGAGCCTGTTTGAGTCCATACAAAGCTTTCTTTAACTTATAAACATAATCAGGTTTTGCGAAGTCAATGAATCCTGGAGGTTGTGCCACATATACCTCCTCATTGATAAAACCGTTAAGGAATGCATTTTTCACGTCCATTTGGAATAACTTAAAATCTAGGGCGCATGCATAGGCAAGTAGTATCCTAATAGATTCTAGTCTAGCTACGGGGGCATAAGTTTCGTCATAATCAATTCCTTCTTGTTGATTATAACCTTGGGCAACTAACCTAGCTTTATTCCTAGTAACTATTCCATTTTCATCTAACTTGTTCCTATATACCCATTTAGTTCCTATGATGGTCATATTCATTGGATTTGGGACTAATTCCCAAACATCATTTGCCTTAAATTGATTTAATTCTTCTTGCATAGCTATAACCCAACTTTCATCTTTTAAAGCCTCTTTAATATTCTTAGGTTCTATTGCTGAGAGGAAACAAAAGAAATTATTTTTATCTTGAGCTTGTGACCTAAGGGTTCTTCGGTTAAGATGTCCTATTATATTATCTAGTGGATGTGATCTAGATTCTTTAACATTTACAATTTAGTTATTTCCTAAGTTAATGTCTTCATTATCATTTCCTATGGGTAAAGTTTTAGGAGGTGGTGGTGTTTCATCAAATGTTACATTTAGTGATTCTTCTACTTTCATGGAGTGTTTGTTAAGTATTATATATGCTTTACTATTTTGTGAGTATCCTAAAAATATTCCTTCATATGATTTTGGATCAAACTTAGTGAGGTAATCCTTAGTGTTTAGAATATAACATTTACTTCCAAATACCCTAAAGTAGCTTAAGTTTGGTTTTCTACCTCATAGTAACTCATAAGGAGTTTTTCCTAGAATTCTCCTTATTGATACCCTATTAATAATATATGTTGATGTATCTACGGCGTGACACCAAAATTTTTGTGGGATGGATTGTTCATTTAACATTGTTCTACTTATTTCTTGTAGTGACCTATTTTTTCTTTCTACTATGCCATTTGATTGAGGAGTACGAGGAGCGGAGAAATTGTGAGATATTCCATTTAAATAACAATATTTTCCGAATTGTACTTCATTGTCAAATTCCCTACCATGGTCCGTCTTAATGGCTACTATTGTGCATCCTAATTTATTTTGAATCATTTTACTAAATATTTCGAATTTTTCAAAGGCTTGGGTCTTGCCACTTAAAAACGTAGTCCACGTGTATCGTGAGTAGTCATCTACTATTACAAAGGTATATTTGTTTCCTCCATAGCTCCGCACAGCGGATGGACCAAAAAGATCCATATGTAATAGTTCTAGGCACCTAGTAGTGGATACTATATTCTTAGCTTTCTGACTAGCATGAACTTGTTTTCCAATTTTACATGCATCACAAAAATGCTTGTCATATTTTAGATTAGGCAAGTTTCTAACTAGTTCTTTAGAGGCCAAAGATTGTATTTGTTGCATATTAGCATGTCCTAATCTCCTATGCCACAATGTGGAGTTTTCGTCTAGGGTCGTTAGGTATATCCTATCCTCAGGTTTGTTTCCTAGTTTCATAACATATATGCCTCCTTTCCTAATTCCTCTACCTGTAATTTTTCCATTCTTAACTATTTCGCTATCCTCTTCGGTAAAGGTAACTCTACATTTATTATCGCATATTTGTCCTATACTAAGCAAGTTATATGTTAAATTATCTACATGCTCTACATTTTCAATAGTAAGTGAGTCTTGAGAAATCGTGCCGTTGCCAATGATTTTTCCACGTAAGTCACTACCGAAAATAACGTTACCTCCATTGTATGCCTTGTATGTAGAAAATAGCTTGCGGTTCCTCGTCATGTGCCTCGAACATCCGCTATCCTTGATCCATTCGTCATGCTCCAAGTCAATTCCTAAACATATTTCGTCGGTTCCTTTTGCCATAAAACACTTTTCGTCTCTTGGTTTTTCCACTTCTTCTTTGTCACTATCACTCCATGTTCCACTAACAAAGGCGCCTTGATTTTCATAACCCGACGGCTTTAGACATTCGCCAATGAGATCATTTGGACTTCCACATCTAAAGCACTTTCTTTTCCCGTAGTTATCACTTCTATTTCTTTGGAATGGTTTTCTTTCGTCTCGTGCTGATCTAGTGAATCTTCCTCGTCTCTTGAAGAATTTCTAGAATTCTCTTACGGCCATTGCATATTCTTCGTCTTCACTCTCGTCACTTGAAACATCATCATCACTAGGTTCCTTTTTGGCTTTTAGAGCAATGGATTTGTTTTGTTCTTTCTTGACTTTGACCGTTTCCGAATCTCTTCTTATAATTTCTTCATGGACCTTTAAGTTGCCAATAAGTTCATCTAGTGATAACGTCATCAAATTCTTTGATTCTTTAATTGCTGTAACCTTAGCTCGCCATTTCGGATGCAATGCCCTAAGAAATTTCCTAACATAATTTTTACTAGAAAATGTCTCATCAAGTGCTTTTAGACTTGTGATAATAGTGTTAAATTTAGCAAAATCATTATCAATTGATTCCTCTTCCGGAATTGTAAATTGTTCATATTGTTGTACAAGAAGATCTATTTTGTTATCTTTAACTTGACTATTACCTTGGTGAGTAATTAGTAAATAATCCCAAATTTCTTTTGCGGTTTTACACATAAAAATTCTTTCATATTCTTTGCGTGGTAACGCATTATAAATAACCATTTTAGCCTCATTATTTTTTGCAAGTTTCTTTTTCAAATCATCATTTTGTTTTTCAAAAGATACAATTTCATCCATTTTAGTTTCAATATTATATTGAATAGGGGGAAAATCACCAAAGGTAATGACATGCCAATGATCAAGATCTTTTGATTTCACATAAGTTTCGAATCTATTTTTCCAATATAAAAATCCATCATTTTCAAATAGTGGTGGTCTTTGCATATATTGCCCTTCAAAATATTTTAAAGATTCCATAGATCGTTACAAGTTTTAAAATACAATATATTTTAAAAAAATCTTGCTAAACCTGGCTCTGATACAAATTGTGGAAAACTAGAAGGGGGGGTTGAATAGTTTTACGTCTTTTTAATTTGTTACAAAAGATTGTTTGAAAGTTTTCTTTGTTTTCAGAAATTTAGATTTGATGCTATATGAAATCAAGTCATGCACAATATGAACAACACTAAATGTGTACGACAAAGCAATAATAATGTAAGTAAAGAAATAGATGAGAGTTGGAAAGATCGAACCGCGAGACAAGAGATTTATAGTGGTTCGGCTACAAGGTCACCTTCCTTGCCCTATTCCACTCCCCGAGTACCTAACTCGAGAGTTTTCTTCACTATGTCAACAAGCTCCCTTATGGCGGAGAAAACCTTACACACCAATGTACACACCACAACTACGTCACAACTTATTCACACCTTCTACACAACTACTTCACACATATTCACTACTTAATCACAACACAACTTCACACCTATCTACTTCACACTCTTCTTCTTCATACTTATCTTCTTCACACCAATCTACTTCCTAACTCTTCTTCTTCACAACTAACTACTAACCAATCACACTATATATATACCTAGCTAAACTATCTTTTATCAATTATTCACAACTAATTTCACAAAGAGATAAATACAATGATGTTGCTCTAACAACTTAGATGTGGAGATCACAACAAGTTGTAATACTTCTTGTCTTGAGGGATAGAAATATTCTTCTCTTACACTTGAAAGAATAATGTTTGGATCACTTTGAAACAAAGATTTATGAATGTATGATCAAAGGATTAAGAGAATGGAAATGGAGATCTAGAACAGAAAGTTTAGGAGTGCAAAAGGTGAGAAAAATTCCAGATTTAAGGTGGTATTTATAGGCAACAAATTCTGACACCTGGAGCGCGCATGTCCCCTTAAATCAAGGTCGGCCCCCTTAAAATTAAGAGGACCGCCCCTTATAATTAAGGGGGCCGCCCAGCTGTAACGGCCAAAATTTTTGTCTTTTAGTGGGAAAGTTTATTTGATGAAAAACTAACTGATTTTGGTTAAAATTTTGAATTCATATATTTAGTATGAATAAAATATTTTTCTTTATTACCAGAAGTCTTTTTCAAAAATATATAATATGTTTATATAATTAAATAAACTTTGTAATAATTAATTAAATATCTCTTTGATCATAAATTGCACAAAACACTTTGTTTATTCATACCTTAAGTGATTTGGATGTAAAGAGAATGTTAGTTACCAAATACTTGTTTATATCATAAATTTTAGTTCATTGAGTTTATGTTTTGTAATAATTAAAATATAAAGGTATTGATAAAATGTTAATAATGTTTTTAGGTATTATTTATGTCAACAGAACCCTTCTGAGCGGTCGGGTACAAAAACCCTCCCTATTGGAGGGTGTCCTTTTATACAATTTTTTTTCTTTTTACAACTCCTTCTTTTTACAACAAACAACTATTTATAAAAATGTAGTCCAATGGTAAAAAAAAAAATGTTATTGTTTGGTAGAAGCATAACCAAATAAGTGTCGAAAAGAAAACGTAATCAAAAAACATTGAGATTTTTAATAGGCTTAGATTATTATCGTTTATCATTTTGGCTGCAAATTCGAAGGTGGCAAAGTGGAAAAGAAACTCACTTTACCGTCCATTCGGTTGTGCTACGCCAATCAAAACAAGGCTTTTTTTCTTTTTTTTTTATTTATTTATTTTTTAAATCATCATCGCCGTATCTCAATTTTTTTTAACAAAAACCAATTTTCAAATCTGTTTAAACCAACAAACTGCTTAAACCAACTGCTTATAGTTTCAAGAAATTGCTTAAACAGTTTCAGCACCATCGTCACCAACAGTTTTACACCATCATCACCAAGATTATATTTTAACAATATAAACTGCTTACGATAAGCAGTTTCTACACCATCATAAACAAAGATTGTTTTTATCACGTATCACCAAGAAACCAAAAAAGCATCACAAAGAAACCAAAAAAGCATCACCAAGATTCTCAGTTACACCATCTAAACTGCTTTTATCAATTAAAAAAAAACAAAAATAAAATAAAACATGATCTCTTCTTATCATAACATTTTTCAAGTATAACGATCTATACTTGTAAAAACCATAGAGATTGTAAAAAAAACCATCAACATGGTTTTTATCATAATATTTTTCAAGTATAACGATCTATACTCGTTAAAAATAACGAACCATCATTCTTTTTTTTAGATCTAAAACAAGATCTAAAAACCAACCATCGAAACTGCTTTTTTTTAGATCTAAAACAAGATTTAAAAAGCATCAATTATAATCAACAATCAACCCATCATAGATCTAAAAAACCAACCATCACTCCTTTTTTTAGATCTAAAACAAGATCTAAAAACCAACTTCAAAAAGTGCTTTTTTTTAGATCTAAAAAAAGATCTAAAAACCATCAATTAATCAGCAATCAAAACTATAATCAACAAGAACCACCATCATCATCAGAAACAAAACCATCAACAAGAACCACCATCATCATCATCAGAAACAAGTTCTAACAAAACTTTCAACGAAAACCACGGTTACAAAACCACCCACCCACCAACAACTCGTTTCTCTACACACTCTTCACACAACTCGTTTGCAAACAAGATCCAATCACTCACTCATAACTTTCAACAAAAACAGATCTAAACTGTGGTTTAGTAACTGTGAGTGAGTGAGTGAGTGAATAATTGTGAGAGAGAGAGAGAGAGAGAGAGAGAGAGAGAGAGATAACAGAGAGTATGAGTGATTGAAAGAGAGAGTGAGGGTGGTGTATTCTTGGTTGGGTTTAGTAACCGTGGTTTAGTAACCAGGGTGGGTGGGGTGGGTGGTTTAGTTTAAGAAACCGTGGGTGGGGTGGGTGGTTTTGTATAAAAAATGTAATGTAAAATGTATTTATTTGTAATAAGTATTTGTGTGGTTTTTTTTTTTTTTTTTTTTTTTTTTTTTTTTTTTTTTTTAATTGTATAACAAAAGTATTTGTTAAAAGTTGTAAAAAAATTATTAAATCAAAGGGCAAAATTGAGGTCCAAAATAACGAGAATTTTGTTTTTTAAGTGCGTTTTTAACATAGCAATTTATACCAAATAAAGTGGTATGTTAAAAACGCACTTAAAATAGAGAGAGAGAGAGAGAGAGAGAGAGAGAGAGAGAGAGAGAGAGAGAAAGAGGGAGAGAGAGAGGTGCGTGTGTCAGCTCGACCCCAGCCAGGGGCGCTGCCCCTTGGACCCTGCGAGAGGCTGCCGCCCCTGGAACCCTGTTACCGGAGGCACTGCCCCTGGACCCCCGTGATTCGAGGCTTCGCGACGATTGAATTTCACATTATAAGTTGTAAAAAGTTGTAAAAAAAATTAGTTATAAAAAACGTTATAAATGTTATTGTGTCAAAACAAGCTGTTGATGACAAGAATAAAGACGCTGGAGATGGAGTTAGAATTGGCAAGGAATCCTGAGGATCACGCTTGTCAGTCGGGTGCAAGCTCCATGATCTTTTCAGATATCACTTATGAGTCAGACACTTCAGAGGCCTTAGGTCATGCATTTGCTACGGAGGTGACGTCTACTTTTGAGGTTGGCGAGTTTCTCCTGCCGAGCTTAGGTCTGAGTTGAGTGGTTTGAGGGAGGACATCTCTTAGTGTCGGGGTCGCTATGTGTTGATGTCGAGGAGGTTGTATGAGCGACAGTCTAATGTCTTAGGATTGAGGATGGAAGTTAAGAAGGATAGGAGAGATACATGTGAGTTGTATGTTACGTTGTATGAGCATGCAACTAGGTTGAGTGATTTAGAGAAAGTGGATGCAAAGTTCCGAGATCAGTTAGAGTCTTTTGAGAAGAGGATGAAAGAGGTAGAGAAGTTGCTGGAGCAGGGCAGCAAATGTAGAAGTAGTTAAAGGGTGGTTTGGCCATAGCACGTGTTGGTCACGTGGTTTCATTAACAGCTTCTTATTTGTATTTGTAACGTAGTCATTTGGGAGTTTAGGAATAGTTAAGGTTTGTTTCGAAGACAAACCTTCAAATAAAGACAACTTAATTAGGAGATTAGATAAAAAAAAAAATAGTTATGGAATAGTTGGGTAATAATTCTTGGCATCCGTGTTCTAGTTTCATAGCAATCCGTGGGTGTTAGTGAACATGAAGATGATTTTGCTTTTGAAAATGACATGCGAAAATTCAAACATGATTTTAGCAAAGCGTCGTCGTTTTTCAAGAAAAACATGTTAACGAAGGTGAGAGGGATATTCCAAAGAAGCACAAATTCAAGATCTACAAAAGTCCCGAAATTTAGCCTAGAATCTGCAAGACATAGTTCTTACACGGGTCATAGTATAAGACACAGATAATACATTGGAGATAGTGATAGCGACTATTTTATTGAGCGCATTCCAGAGATTTTCCGTCCATACGTAATAAGTATAATAATGTGCTAGGTGACGAAAATTGTGGGTTTCGGTGCGTTGCCCACAGTATTCCTCAAGACGAAAATAGGTGGGCCGATGTTAGACATATGTTATTGCAAGAGTTAGACATACATAGTTTAACTTACATAAGTATGTGGTCGCCAGATGACTTTTACCGGCTTCGCTATTCACTAGACTGGTTCGATGGAAGTGCACCTGAAGATCGGTGGATGACGATGCTAAACACGGGGCTGGTTATCGCTTCAGCTATTAACCGACCTGTTGTATTTATATCCCAGTGGGGTTGGAACACATGTTTTCCGCTATTTTCTGGTCCAAACTTATCACAAGGAACTGACCCCCTTGTGATTGCCCGTGTGGGGCAGGACATATGTGCTCACAACATTTGTCTGACGCTAGACAAAGATTCTCCACTTCCGCAAAACCACCCACAATGGAGGAGGTACAGAGAGCCAGATGAATCCGAATGAGAAATTTTAAATCACCATCGATAAATGCAGTAAATATTTATATAGACAAAACATTGTAAATAATAACTGATTTATGTTGTAAATAATTATACAGACAAAACATTATAAGTGATTACTGATTTATGTTGTAAATATTATACCAACAAAACATAGTGAATGATTACTGATTTATGTTGTAGAGTATGTTGATTGAGAAACCTTTGAACTCAAATATTTATTTTCGATGTGTATGTTGTTTGAGAAACCTTGAACTCAAATGTTTATTTATATAAATCGAATGACTTTTTTTATTATTGCAGAAAATTTCTTTGTTTAAATTAGTAATAATATTATTGATTGATGTTGTAAATTATTATGCAAATTCTTTGGTTAGGTGGAACGAAAAAATCCTTTCTTGTGTCGATGTGAGAGATGATTAATTATAGAAAGGATATCCCGTACAAAAGATACTCATGGGGTACCGTATTATGCATGTCCTTTTTCAGTGGTAAATAATTATACGTTTGCTTAGTTATGTAAATAATTTGTTTGTTAAGAATACATTTCTTATAATTTTCTTAACATGTAACAGTCAGGCACAAAGGACTATGGGTATCGATACTTCATGTGGAAAGACGAATTTCAAATGAGATACTTTAATCAAGCTTCTTCTTCAACGCAGTGCTCAAACTGCGTTCCTAAAGCTAATAAGATTGACCAGCTTGAAGCAAGAAACAAGTTGTTGATGACAAGAATAAAGACGCATGAGATGGAGTTAGAATTGGCAAAGAATCATGAGGATCACGCTTGTCACTCGGGTGCAAGGCTCCATGATCTATTAAATGAAATGAATAATCTTCATATGTCGTAAATGTTATTGTTTTAAATAATGTGTTAACGTTGTTGTTTAATTGAATAATAACAGACGTTGTTGTAGTTGTTTAATGTGGTAACATTTAACGTGCTATTGTTGTTGTTAATTAAATAAAAACGCATTAGACGGTAGTTTAATAAACATAACAATTGAATAATAACAGTTGTTGTATTTATTTAATGTAGTAATGTTTAACGTGCTATTGGTGTTGTTGCTAATTAAATAAAAACATATTATACGTTAGTTTAATAAACATAACAAATAAAAAAAAAAAAAAAAAAAAAAAAAAAAACATTACTCAAAATATAGTACACAAAGTTATACATTGCTAAAAAAAAATAAAATAAAAAAAATAAAAAATAAAATAAAAAATACACCATCCCTAGTATTAGAAATAAAATGTAAGGAGGGTTAGTATATACCATGGCATAAAGAGCTGCTAAAAATATCTAGCTAGCTATTAGCTATATGTCGTTTGGTGAAGGTGGTGTCCTTGCCAAATAAGTAAATACTACTTATAAAGAAAATAAAAACTTTTAATTACACTGAAATAAAAGGAATCTATTATCCATCCATTAATAATAAAAAAAAATAAAATAAAAAACTTGAAGTTAGTCATACATTACTATATATATTAAACGGGATCCCAAACGACGTCGCATTACCTACAGTATCCGCGGCCCATTTCAGTTTAAACAAACGAAGCCCTTTTCTAGCCGTGGCCCATTAGTTCCCTAGGCCCAGATTTATGTTTTAATAAAGGATACAGTTTCTTTGGAGGGAATAAAGGTTCATGAATCCAGCATCAGGCATTTGGTTTTTCTCCAATCCAATAATGTTTTAATATTAACTAAGGAATAAGGTACGGTATCATACTGGTACGGTTTCAGGATTCGGTTCTAAATACTCATCCCTACCAAGTACAAATTTTTGTCAACTACAACGTCCCGCCGCAACGCGGCAGAATGGCGCCTTACTCGTTTATTATAAAGTGTCGATAATTTAATCATCACTCATTCATTGCCTTCAATAATTCCACAAATTGTTTTGGTTTCTTCTGTGTTTTTCTAACTAAAGTTCTCTCATCTCATCATCCTCTTTTTTTTAAGTCTAAATATCTCGGCCCCCTCGACTCTCTGCATGTCTTTTCATACACACATGCTAAAAAGTACCAAGTAACAAAATATACAATAGTTTACAACGTTAAATGGTGTGTTCAATTAAAAGATTAACTACTGAAGTATTTAATTTTGTACCTTAAGAGACAATATATATTGAAAAATCTATTAGCGTTGTTTCTTTCGTTATGACGGAAGACATTGTTAAGATTTATTAACCTCAAACGTGTGGAGATCAATACATGCATATCGATCTACACTTAAAAATTAAAGATACATTTGTCGTCTAGGAATTTGGACCTGTTTTCACGATCGTATCCTAGGTTCATGAAACAAGAGTGAGCATGAAATGCCACAGTGGACCGTCCAGCATGCCATGTCATAGAAATTTTTGTCATCAAATACATACATAGTTTCATAAATCCATTCTAATTAGAAGTTAGAATTCACATATCTTTGAATTGATAAGATGATCCTAAGACATAATTTTCATGTGCTTTTTAACGTTTACATGCAATTTGTTTGAGTAAAATCCTGTAACCCTTCGGCAGTCCTTGTGAAGTCCTCCGAATTGTTGGTGGGTATATTGCGAACCTGTGAATCACAACAAAACGCGTTAGCCTCTCCCCAGGTGTTGTCCCAGGACCAAGCTTCGGCGTAAGAATGAGTATGGGATGATGGTAATAATGTGTGTGTAATAATAGTGCAGTAAATGCTAAAAATTGTGAAAGTACATAAGGGGTATTTATACTACTGACCTATCACTGTTCACCACTTGTTAGTAGGTTACTGTTCCCGACATATAGGGAGTGGCGTTGTGGGCCCCCCTATGTCAGGGTGTCAGACCATATTAAGTCACGTGTCAGGCATGTGCTTTCCGGAGGGAGAGATCAATCGTCCGGTCTTGTGCTGATCGTCCGGTCTTTCGGTTAATCGTCCGGTATATTGTTTTGACCGTTCGGTCATATACGCAATCATGTCCCCCCCCCCCCCAGTATCATGCTGTGCTTGCGACATGATAGCTTGTGTCTTCGAAAGTTGCCTCCGGGGCGTATCCGTAGGGTTGAGTGTCTTCCGTTGGGCTACCTGGGCCTGCTTTGGCTGGGTTTTGGGCTTTGTTTAGGTTTGGGCCCAAATTCACTGTTATGAGCAGGCCTGCCTATTTTATCGTGATGCATGAGATCTTGCCACGTGTCCAAGGTGTGTTCGTGGATGGTCCAGATTCGACCGCGGGTACATCTGTCCTGAGGTGACGTTTCGATTTTCCCCATGCCTTCCCTATATAAGGGTTTTCTTTCTCATTTTTACATTTTACTTTTACTGCTTCTCCCATTCTACAGCGATATCCTCGGCTTTATCTCAGGTGCGTTATTCAAACTTCTTTCCTTTCTCCGTTTAAGAGTTGCCTTCCCCTCCATCCATACATCATGTCTGCACAAGAGAATGTTCCCTCCGGTTCAGGTTCTATGGACGTGACACCGAAATTTGATATGCATGTACATACGTCTGTCATAACGGAGAAAGACGTGACGGACGCCGCTCGTGTATATGGGATCCCTGCAGATTTGCATCCCCGGTTACCTCCCCCCGGTATGACGATGGATCGTCTGCCGAGGGATGCTATTGGTATTTACGAGGCATATCTAGATTTTTCCAGAGTTAGGATTCCTAGTTCTACCTTCCTTCTTCAAGTCTTGAATCATTTTCGGGTGCATCTGTCTCAACTTGTTCCGATTGGTTTGACGAAGGCTGTCCTTTTTGAGCTATACTACCGGAGTTTGAATTTTGCCCCTTATCTTACCCTGTTCCGTCTCTTTTATTCCCTTCAAAAACAAGGGCACTGGTTCTCCTTTGCTCGCCGGACCGGAAGGAACGGTCAGGCGAGAATTTTCAATGAGACATGCTCTAGTTTAAAACACTGGAAAGACAGGTTCTTTTTGATTGACCGCCGTGCCATTCCGGATGGCATGCCTTGGCGCCATCCAGACTCTAGCGTGTCGAAGTTACCACCTGTATGACCTTAAATATCACAACTTTATCACATCATTATAGAAGCAAAGATGAAGAAGAGATTGAAAGATGGTGACTTGATATGTATATAAGTATTTCGTATGTTAGAGAGAGAGAGATGGAAATGAGAGCTTTTATTCAAGAGAAACACACACAAATACACACACAAGCACACCTTACAAATGAGAGGTAAGGTGCCTTTTATAGTTCCATACGTAGGCTTTCAATGGGTTTGGGCTTGGACTTGGTTACATGATTAGATAACAAGGCTTATTAAACATAGCACATAACATATTAGCTTGCCAAGTCCAAAGCCCAATGACTAAACTATTACTAATCTTAACAAACAACACAAAGTTACAATATGAGAATGACCATCACTTCTATATATATATATTTTTTAATGCTAACAATCTCCCCCTAAGGGGTGGTCATCCGAATGATGCTCCACGTGAGTGGGTCTTCCGTGTTCTTTGTCTTAAACTTTGTGTGTCGTTGTAGAATAGTCTTTAGTCTTCGTTCCTTCATGCTTTGTGAACTTTGATAACTGATTTTTCATCGTTCTTTGTTCCTTTGTGATGTGGGGTTATCTGCTTTTCGTCACTTCTGCGTCTGTGGTGGTTGTTTGCCATTCCAACATGCTCATACATCTTTGGACTTTGATATTCATATGCACGTAGTTCCCTTTCTTTTCACTTTGATCTTTAGTCTTTATACTTTGTAGATTCTTCTTTTTGGCGTAGAATCTTTCTTTGAACTTTGTGTTGTATAGATCTTTGAGGGAGCTTTCTTTAACTTCCAGATGTATGTATGAGCACGTGGAATCTGTTGCCATGGAGATGAAGTGTCCCTGCATATAAACAGTTAGCAATAAAACATCCGGTACTTACAGATAAGAATTAGAGATCGTCAACAGTATAGTGTGAAGACTCCTTCTAACCCTTACCATGGCCGTTCCCATGTCAGATACTCTCGAGAGAGCTTACAAGACCTACTAAGTAGCTCAATGACTGGGTGAGTCGCTGGGGATCACTCCACGACTGTAGACCGTTTGAAACCACCGCGAACACTAAGCGTAACCCATAAAGAATTACCGAAGTGACCTGCTGTCAGGGCTGTTTGATGTTGACCCTGGCAGGAATTTCCATTCAATCATTGAGAATCACAAGTGTGAATCCTCTCATAAATGCTCTGGCAGATTGCTAAGATTTGCGTAGGACTCTTAAGTTTACATCTGGCGTCCTTAATGTTGAACAACCAGTGTAGAAATATTATGCGTTCCTATGAGATCTTTTGATGAATCTCGGGGCTCTAGACTCGATAAATGCACATTTGGTTTCCTATGCGAAGATTAGGGAGAGGTCTCCTGCTTCAATATCAACCATCTCTAAGAGACAGGTCGATAGATTACACCGGTTCCCCGTGAGAATGAAACAAGCTCTTTTAAGAGAACTTGAGTGGTTAAGAAGGTTTAGTGCACTGCGTCACTAGGTCCATGACGTCTTTGTCTTCAATACCGGAGTCACCTTAGTAACAACCATCAGCATATGAGTTGAACCCGGTGTCTGGCCTATGGTTGAACATTTGGAGGGCTATTGCTTTTCACCCTTTTTCACATCATTTCTTTTTAATTCTTCAACCCCTTCTTTCTCCTTTCTCATTTTCTCCTTTTTTCAATCATACCTAAGGACTTCTAATTCTAGTCTATTGGATTTGTCCTTGGGTAGATCCCTCCGGCTCTGGCGGATCATAGGATGGTTTTTCCTAACCTTAGTCACCTTATAACTCCATGACTATCCTATCATTGCCATGAAACCATTTATAGAAAATCTCTCAAAGTGTTTATGATAATAAAACACTTTGTTGTTACCACTTTGAGAGTTTTGCATTTCTTTTGAAGGACTCCCCCTTCACATGTGCTCATGTAATTTTTAAGAAATTTGCACATGTGGGAGGAGTTTGCACTTTTTGAATTGATCCACTTTCATTGAACATGACCGATTCGAGACACGCTTACATCACTAGTTAGACTAGCTTGAAATTATTACCCATCCTGGTCAAGTCCAAAGAAAGTCTCTCGATACGGTACATTCTACTCAGACAAGTCCTATTCGAGACACGCTTACATCACTAGCTAGACTAGCTTGAAATTATTACCCGTCCAGGACAAGTCTTTTCAATTAATGACATTTTAAGCTTCGTCAATTCATTGGTAATATCTGAGTCGAGCTCTTTTGAGATTCAGACATCATTGATCACATTTTAATCATGTCTTCTCATCCTCAAAAATAGCATAGCGTGATATTTTTTATATCAACTGATTAATAAAAAGCTTTTTGGAGAGAAAGACAGATTTGATTTTGCATGAAATCAAAACATTTTAGTTTTTTATACTCCCCCTTAATGATAGCATATTTAAAATCAATTTAAGGGTTTAGAGGGAGTTTTCTTGAGCACTAATTTTGAGAGATTTTGAGAAATCTTTTGAACAATCTTGAAAAAGTTCTCAAGAATTTTGTTTTGAAAACGAGTTTATGCTTGAAATCTTTTTCCTTTGTTTAGACTCGAACTTTTTGAAAAAGAGTTCGTCATTGAACGTACGAGTCCTTGATTTGAAAATAATCAGAAGTCGTCATTCGGGTCCGGGTTTCGTACTGATGTATACGAAAGCCATAGTGAAGAAACTTTTGAGAAACGACATGTTTTAGAAAAACATTTTAAAGAACTCCCGCTCAAGCATCTGTACATGTCCGTATCATTGTTGAATGACATTTCTAGAAACGTACAGAATATTGATTTATACGAGAGACATGTCGTGAGAAGAATATTTTTGGATTTTCTTTTTTTTTATTGTTTTGGTATTTTTTGAAAATTTATATTTTTATATTTTATTTTTTGATGCGTGGGAATCGCACCTTGCTTTATCTCTCGAGGGATCTCGAGAAGCTTACAACCCCCACCAGGCAGTGTACCTGATCGTTGTAGTATAGTATAGTGACAAGTACCGGGGGATTGATCGTTCAGCTTAGGAATAGTGTCGCTAGGATTAGAAAACCTAATTAATAGTTCTAAAGGTGAGGGATGATTATTTTTGTATTTTTATATTTTTATGAAAGCAAGTAAAATCTCGGTTTTTGAAGGAGTGGGCGGAATTAGTTGCTATTCAACTAACCCAAAACTAATATATAATCAAAATAAAATACTGAAAATGAAAATAAACTAAATTATACTAAGGTTGTGAGCAGTAATTGGAGAAATTGTGTTTACTTAGACTTCACTACTCCCTAGATATCTTTTACACGTTAATTACTTGTTATACTTGTATGGATGACGGATTGTATTCCTTAATACCATTCGTGGGGTGGCATACATAACTCCCCAACTCTATGAGCTCTTATCTCCTCCTACACCATGACCCAGCACAACTATAGGGATTGTAAACAGTGGCTCATGCATTAAATACAACCAATAAAGACCTAGTACGCCGCGGTTCATGTTTCTTAAGACGTTCAAGCATGTTACCATTTGGAGATCTGCCAGTTTTCTTAAGCCTAACATATAAATCATTCATCCAAGAACAAGAATAAACAAGTAATCAACACATAATCAACATCTAGGTTTCATTAGATCTAAGCAAACACAAGAGAGATCTAGCCTAGCATAATTGAATTGAGACAAGAACAAGATATAAACAACCAACACATAGACATATTGATTGAATTTGAAGAACACTTATCTCAATTACAATGCAAGGTATCAAGGGTTTGGAACCCTTGAAAAACCTGTAAAAGAGGCACCAAATTCGTCTTTAGGGTTTCACCAAAACTTCTCTCTTTTTTAATGAAAAAACTAGAAAACTCTATATAGGAAAACTGGGCTGACGGCGTCAAGACAAGCATGTGACGCCGTCACCTCGCCGCCAAATACTTCCTCGGACGGCCTTGATCTACTTATGACGGCCTATGTGACACCGTCACCACCTACGGTATTTTATTCTTGGGACTTTGACGCCGTCAGGATGGATTTTGACGCCGTCATCAACTACGGTGTTTTATTCTTGATGTCTGACGCCGTCAGGGTGTAACTCTTGACGCCGTCACCTAGTGTCTTCAGCATGGAAAATTGATACTTTGCCGTTTTCTTCACTTTTATGCTCCAAAAACGTCCAAAATGGCTTCTTTTCCAGAATTCACTCTCCAAACACCTAAAATCACAAAAGGAACGATTTAGGGCAATATTTGATCAAATAAAGTCGGATTCGGGCTTAAATGACCCCCTAAAAACGGATCATTTTTCGCCTCATCATAAACCCTTACACTTGAGATTTGCTTGTCCTCAAGCAAATGAGCTTTTATTCTACTCAAAAGACAAGTTAGGGGTCATTTAACATTAATATAAAAGTAATTACAACAAATAATCGTTCCACTAAAGACCAATAGACAAGCACGGAGGTCATACACAAGCACCTCACAAATAGTGTTTAGATACTCACATCTCTCGGGTGTAATAAAGTAATATAACATTATGGAAATGGAAGATATCTCTCACTACCTGTCATAGCAAAATAGATTACCATAGGCTTGGGAAAGGATCAAACCTCCACCACATGACGTAAGCACCTTGGATAAACTATCAAAGAGGTCTTTTAAAGGGTTGTAACGTTAGGTATAGGGATATGAATTACACGGTTTTGTTGGATAAAGGAAGTTTTACTGGTGGCGAGTTAACAATCTTGGTTAATTACATGTACAATATGGCGTTGCTAAGCCAAGACTAGACTCGACTTAAGCTAACAAATGAGAAATAACAAAAACATAAAATGAACATAGAATAAAAACGGGATGGTATTCCGTATGTTTTTTCTCTTTTCCTTTTTCTATATATATTTTTTTTCTTTTTCTTGATTTTTTCGATTTTTTTTTTTTTTTTTTTTTTTTTTTTTTTTTTTTGCATACACTCTTACCCTACCATCCAAAATAATACATCATAGGGGATGAAAATTCCCCTTACACTTGAATCTTTACATACTTTACATTAAACTAATCTAATGACTCGATTTAAGAAAATCAAAACACTTGGAGCACTTTTAAGATTAACGTACATATGGGGGTAATAAGTGATGTTCTTCCCCATTACTTCATAAAATAAGTACTTACCCGTGAGTCCCAATCGTCCCAAAACAATATGTACAAGGATATGACTCGACTTAGCAACCATGTAATCAATTAGAAAGTTAACTTAGGGTTTAACAAATAACAATAATGCACTAAAAATGAGCGCATACACGGAAGGCTAAGGCGATTTGGTTGTACATTTAAGTGGGGTGTAACAAATTCTTCCTTTAAGTAAAATGCTTAAAGTTAGAAACGAAAAGATAGGCTCGGAGGGGTGTACTAGGGGTATCGTGTACTAAAAATGAGTACAACGCTAAGGGTGTGGGAAAAATTAGTTGACTTAACTAGCCAAGTAATATGACTTAAATGGTCAAGTAATTATAATACGGGTTTAACACAAGGGTGATCCTAATGCCTCTTATCATGTAGTAAATCCTTCCACACGAATGTAGTCTCACTAGCGGTCTCGGGATGCATCACTAACGCAAGTTCTAGAATCTAAATTCTACCGGTACACTCATAACCACTAATAATGAATGCTTTTCCTATCAAATCTAAAGGCGAACCTCACATTTTTTGGTGGAAAATTTTTCTGAATATACGGTTATGTGCTAATCATACAATCTCCTATCCATGAGACGCTTGCTATGGCTAAAGTTTCACTCCTAAATGTTGTAAAAAATTTTAAATTTGGCGCTAAAATTGCACTAACAAGTATTTCTCGTAGTTTTATTACACATCTACTATCAAACGAAACAAACTCAAGCGAAAGTGCATATGTAAGGTATCATCTTTTTACCCTCCCCTTACACTTAAGATGAACATTGTCCCCAATGTTCAAGTAAAGAATGTAAAAGTGAAAAAGTAAAGAGAATGAAATCAAATACTCCCCTGATTCGCTCGGTATGGATTTTAGGTTGGCCATGTTAAATCTTCTTCCAAGAAAACGAACAATCAAAGCTTCCCTTCCAGAATATAAATCATCTTCTTGTCAAACATAACCTGTAAATCCTGACAAAATAGACAAGACAACCTCGCGTAAAATCAGCGGCATCCTATATAAGTTACTAAATCCTAGAAAACAAAGTAAGATATAATGCTTGTGGAATGAAGTTTGCAGATTTCCTGGAGATTATAAAACTTAATAATTCACAAAAACCATAAGACTCCGTTAGAAAAACAAAACCGGTAAAATTTCTAGATTTTTAACTCCTGACGCCGTCAAGAGTAATACTCTGACGCCGTCAGAATGGACCTGCAGAAATTCTTATGTTAAGTTTCCGGAAAATTTCTGGAAAAACTTTGTCCTACTTCCTGGAAAATCCTGCAAAACTTCATTATGACTCAATACAAGCATTTGACTCTAACAAATACGAATATACATGTTCATTTAATATTGTGGAGAATCATGATCGGGGTGTTTCTTGAAAACATATTTGGGGTTTCCCCTTACACTTATCTTTTGCAAAAATACTTTTAGGTTGGAGTTAAGACTAGGCCAAACAACATAATAAAGTATTTCCACATTTTAATTGAGAAACATGATCTACCAACAATAAAAATAAAACATGCATACGGAAGCAAATAACAATCAAACAAATAAAATCACACAAAACATGGGTTGCCTCCCAAGAAGCGCTTTTCTTTATTTACGAGTCTTGTAAGTAGACTCAAAGTCATGGGTTACTACGTGATCTCATCATTGGTTCCACTTTCTAGGTCGTCTTCTAAACCAGTTTTGTATTCCGGACCTAGTTGCAAGCACTCTTTGTAGAAACCAAGCATCCTATTTCTAACATACTCTACGCCTCTACGTCTATCCTCCTCATTCCTATAATAAGCCGCTTGCTTGCGTTCCTTTTCGAAATTAGAGAGAAGGCGGTATTGCTCAATCTTGCAGGGCATTTGATAAGCAACCTCATCATTCTCTTCCTTGAATCTAACTATCCCTAAAGTCGGATCATAACTCATCCTAGTGGCCTCAACAAATGGTTTCCCAAATATTATTTGACTTAGGCAAGCATCTATCACCGGACGAGTGTCTTCCACTATCATAAAATCAATCTCATAGGTAAGATTCCCTATGATCACATGTAATCCCTTAACTCTCCCTACAAAATTACTTATCCAATTTTTACCGGGCATCATCCTAAAATTGAGTTGCTTCTTCATCACCCAATTGTAAAAAGTCCTAGTCATGATGTTCACGGGGGATCTAAGGTCGATGTAAGCTTTCCATATATGCATGTGCCCAATATTGCATGGGATGTTAATGTTAGAGGGGTCTCCCATTTTGATAAGGGGGTCGCCAAAGATATATGTTTTCTCGGGACTATCGAATAAATCCTTATGGTATTCCCGTTCTTCCTCGGTTGGCAACTTATCAAAGTATTCCTCTATAGGTTCTACCTCCTCTAATTCCTCATCCTTATTAACCTCAACTTCCCTACTCTCATCCTCACTATCGGCTTCTACTCTAACTTCATCCTTGTCACTCTCCTCTATCTCCTTATCTATCGGCTTAATGGTGACAACATTGACAAAGTGGACATGTTTGGATGATGAGGGGTCCTTAATTTGGATTCCACTATTGGTGTCCCTAGTGTCCTTCCTAGGTGTGATTAATGTTTGGTTGTTGAGGGCTTTCAACAAGTTGTCAATCTTGTTGGTCATCTCCGTTTGTTGTTGGTTTGAATTCGGTTTCGAACCTAGCTATGCGGGCTTCTTGAGATGCCATGAATTTTGACATCAATCCTTTAAGATTGTTGGTACTACCATAGTTGTTAGAAGGATTGTTGTTGAAGGTACGGTTGGATGGTGGACCGTTTGGTTGATAACGATTAGGTGGGTTGGATAAATTGGGTTGATTTTGTTTCCACCTAAGGTTTGGGTGATTTTTCCATGAGGGGTTGTATGAATCACCGTATGTGTTTGGCTCGGGCTTGAAAGTGTACCACTTATCTCCCGCTTCGTCGGTACGCGTGGATGCGTAATCCGCAAAAGCTGTTCCGGGGAGTTCCACACAATCACGAGTGTCATGGGGACCACTACATAATTCGCATGAAGAAGTGATTTTGTTCACTTGGCTTGAATGCTTCGGAGCTTCGTAAGATTTCATGAGAAACTTGACTTGGTCCTCAAGTTCCATGATCCTACGGTCGGGAGTGCTAGAATTGTTCGAAGGCAAAGATATTGCCTTGACCGTTTTGTTCAAGTCACGGGGATCATTCCAACTTTCGTTGTCATAGAGAGCAAGATCTTCTATGAGTTCCCATGATTGTTCCGCACTAAGATCACGTAGCTTACCACCGGCCGATTGGTCAATGGTTCGCCTCGTGGAGATGTCGATATGGTCATAGAAGATTTGGACTTGGAGCCAAAGATCTATGCCATGATGAGGGACTTTTTGGAGTAAGTCCTTGAAACGAGTCCATGCTTCATAAAGAGATTCATTTTGACGTTGTTGAAACATCAAGATGTCATTCCTAAGCTTAGTAGTTCTCCCCGGTGGGAAAAATTGAGCAAGGAAACGAGTGGTGAGATCATCCCATGTGGTGATGGATCCCGCGGGTAAACGCTCAAGCCATTGACTAGCTTGATCTCGTAGAGAGAATTGGAATAGGCGTAAACGGGTAGTCTCCCTAGTTTCAACACCTAGGTCTATGGAATCTACGATTTTGAGGAAGTCCTTAAGGTGTTGGTTTGGATCTTCGGAACAAAGTCCATGGAATGCACATCCAATTTGCACCAACCGGATGGTGTCGGATCGCAAGGGGGTCACATTGGCTCCGGTGAGCTCAATGGTGTTTCGGTAGCCTTGATGGCTAGGTCGGGAGTACTCTCCTAAGGTTCGGGGCCTAAGGGGTTCTAGTGGTGGGTTTTGTTGTGGTGGGATGATGGGTTCAAAGATGTTACCACCTTCCATGATGTCGGATGGTAAAGAGTTACGAACAAAGGCACGAAGAAATAAGATAGACTAAAGAAGAACTAAAAATAAAAATAAAATCTTACTAGAAAGGAATCTAGCAAGTAGACCTAATAAAAAGAAATCCTAACCTAGACAATAACTATTCCCCAGGCTACGGCGCCAAAAACTTGATGCGTGGGAATCGCACCTTGTTTTACCTCTCGAGGGATCTCGAGAAGCTTACAACCCCCACCAGGCAGTGTACCTGATGGTTATAGTATAGTATAGTGACAAGTACCGGGGGATTGATCGTTCAGCTTAAGAATAGTGTCGCTAGGATTAGAAAACCTAATTAATAGTTCTAAAGGTGAGGGACGATTATTTTTGTATTTTTATATTTTTATGAAAGCAAGTAAAATCTCGGTTTTTGAAGGAGTGGGCGGAATTAGTTGCTATTCAACTAACCCAAAACTAATATATAATCAAAATAAAATACTGAAAATGAAATTAAACTAAATTATACTAAGGTTGTGAGCAGTAATTGGAGAAATTGTTTTTACTTAGACTTCACTACTCCCTAGATATCTTTTACACGTTAATTACTTGTTATACTTGTATGGATGACGGATTGTTTTCCTTAATACCATTCGTGGGGTGGCATACATAACTCCCCAACTCTATGAGCTCTTATCTCCTCCTACACCATGACCCAGCACAACTATAGGGATTGTAAACAGTGGCTCATGCATTAAATACAACCAATAAAGACCTAGTACGCCGCGGTTCATGTTTCTTAAGACGTTCAAGCATGTTACCATTTGGAGATCTGCCAGTTTTCTTAAGCCTAACATATAAATCATTCATCCAAGAACAAGAATAAACAAGTAATCAACACATAATCAACATCTAGGTTTCATTAGATCTAAGCAAACATAAGAGAGATCTAGCCTAGCATAATTGAATTGAGACAAGAACAAGATATAAACAACCAACACATAGACATATTGATTGAATTTGAAGAACACTTATCTCAATTACAATGCAAGGTATCAAGGGTTTGGAACCCTTGAAAAACCTGTAAAAGAGGCACCAAATTCGTCTTTAGGGTTTCACCAAAACTTCTCTCTTTTTTAATGAAAAAACTAGAAAACTATATATAGGAAAACTGGGCTGACGGCGTCAAGACAAGCATGTGACGCCGTCACCTCGCCGCCAAATACTTCCTCGGATGGCCTTGATCTACTTATGACGGCCTATGTGACGCCGTCACTACCTACGGTATTTTATTCTTGGGACTTTGACGCCGTCAGGATGGATTTTGACGCCGTCATCAACTACGGTGTTTTATTCTTGATGTCTGACGCCGTCAGGGTGTAACTCTTGACGTCGTCACCTAGTGTCTTCAGCATGGAAAATTGATACTTTGCCGTTTTCTTCACTTTTATGCTCCAAAAACGTCCAAAATGGTTTCTTTTCCAGAATTCACTCTCCAAACACCTAAAATCACAAAAGGAACGATTTAGGGCATTATTTGATCAAATAAAGTCGGATTCGGGCTTAAATGACCCCCTAAAAACGGATCATTTTTCGCCTCATCATTTTTGTTGGTTTTTCAAATTTTGTATTTTGTTTTCTCAAAAATATTTACAGCGAAGCGATTTTGAAATCATTTTTCAAGAAGATTCGAGAAGACGTTCTAGCTCCTCAGGAGTTAGGCTTCGCATGCCAATTCGTCGAACTAAATAGTCAAACCGTTCTTTTGGAAGGGCTTTAGTGAATAGATCGGCGAGTTGGTAATCAGTCTTAACGAAAAATAATTCAACAATACCCTCTTCCACGTGTTCTTTGATGAAGTGATAGTGGACTTTGATATGCTTCATCTTAGAGTGATGTATGGGATTGCACGAGATGGCTATGGCACTTTTTGAGTCACAATACATAGGTATTCTGTCAAAAGTAAAGCCATAATATGTGAGTTGTGTCCGCATCCATAGAACTTGGGCACAACATGCAGATAGAGACACATACTCAGCTTCGGCGGTTGATAGCGCAGTACAATCCTGTTTCTTTGACGACCAGCTTACTAGCTTTTCACCCAAAAATTGTGCTCCACCTGA
This sequence comes from Artemisia argyi, assembly GCA_030686995.1. Lineage (NCBI taxonomy): Eukaryota > Viridiplantae > Streptophyta > Magnoliopsida > Asterales > Asteraceae > Artemisia > Artemisia argyi. The sequence continues at coordinate 131,492,913 of CM060691.1, forward strand.
TGTACTCTTTGCTGTAACTTGATCACCAGCATGGTCTGCATCTGAAAATGCTGTTAGATGAAACCCCGAATCCTTCGGATACCAAAGTACCATGTTAATGGTGCTTCGTAGGTACCGAAAGATCCATTTAACCTCTTTGAGGTGAAGTTCGGTAGGCTTTGCCTGAAACCGTGCTAACAGACAAACAACAAATTGAATATCGGGTCGGCTAGCAGTTAGGTACATGAGAGAACCCATCATGCTCCGATATTTTTTCGGATCGATGGGTTTTCCAGACAAATCAGAACCTATTTTTGGTGAAGTGACCATTGGTGTACCAACAGAATCACAATTTTCCATTCCATGTTTTTTCAAAATCTCTATAGTATATTTAGCTTGATTGATAAAAATACCACGAGGGGATTGATGGATTTGTAAACCAAGAAAGAATTATAGTTCCCCCATCATGGACATTTCAAATTTACTTTTCATGAAATTTTCAAAATGTTTTGAATGGTTAGGATTGGTTGATCCAAAAATAATGCCGTCCACGTAAATTTAAACGAGCAAAATGTCATATTTGAATTTTTTGATAAACAAGGTGTCATCAACCGTTCCTTTTGTGAAATTGTTTTTAAGTAACAAAGATGATAGTTCGTCATACCACACTCTTGGAGCTTGTTTTAAACCATAAATTGCTTTCTTAAGCTTGTAGACGTAGTCTGGATGATCTTTGTCAATGAATCCCTCTGGCTGACTCACATAGACTTCTTCTTTCAGAGTTCCATTTAAGAAAGCAGTCTTAATATCCATCTGATAGACTGTGATGTTTTTGTGAGCGGCATAGGCTAAGAAAATCCGGACTGCTTCAAGTCTAGCTACAAGCGCGAATGATTCCTCGAAATCTATCCCTTCTTCTTGTGGATAACCTTTAGCCACGAGACGAGCTTTGTTGCGAATAACAGTCATTTCCTCATCCAGTTTGTTCTTCCACAACCACTTGAGATCAAGAACTCGTTTATCAAGTGGACGTTCAAAAGTTCCCAACTATCATGTAACAGGTATTGAAGAAATTCCTCCTGCTTCGCTTCAATCCAAGGGTTTTCTGCCATTGCTTCCCGAATGTTCTTTGGTTCTTTGAGGCTGATTGAGCAAATGTAAATGCACAATTTGAGATTGGTGGCAAGTTGTCTCCTTGTCTGAACTAGCTTTGAAGATTCACCAATAACATGTTCTATTGGATGGTCTTTTGTCCATTTAAACGTAGAAGGGTACCTTGGATTTAACGAATGTGTGTTAGATGGTTCTTGTAACCTTGAAGAAGATTCAGCAGAGTCTGTTGCAAACGGGTTTTCAAATACTTCTTCTTCTTCTTCTTCTAACGTAACATCGTTTGAATTATTTGTTGGTTCTTCTTGAAAATTTGTGTTTTGGTTTTGCTCATCAACTCTTGGTAGGACAGTTTCAAGTACTGGAGTTGCTTGAGTAGATGTAGATGATGTTGATGTCGTTGGTGCTTCAGCTTCGATTGTGGTAGATGCATCTTGTGATGGTGGTGGTGGTTGATGGTTTTGAGCGGGTGCAGCGGAATGTTGTTGAGATGCATTTGTCGAAGTTCCACCATAATATTCATCAAACATTAACTCGAAGAAATTTTCCAGTTCTTGTTCTGAAGGTTTATCCGTGTTTGTTGACTGAGCTCCTTGAAGTACGAGTCCTGAACTTATGTTTCCAGAAGTCTTCATGTTTGGTGCGGGTCCTAATCCGTTTTGATTAGAAGCCATTGGATTAAGCGCGGGTTCTAGAGCGTATCTCTCAGAAGCCATTTGTGAAATCTCGTCAAACTTCACATTCATCGTCTCCATTATTCTTTTTGTTCGTCTATTATACACCCTGAATGCCCTCGAGTTTTCTGAATATCCAATGAAGATTCCAATATCACCCTTAGCTTTTAACTTCCCTAGATCTTCTCTGTCATTCGTCGGATAGCACAAAGCACCAAACACGTGAAGGTAAGAGATGTCAGGTTTACGGTTGTTCACTAGCTCATATGGGGTTTTATTGAATCACGGATGGACTAGGGATCGGTTTTGGGTGAAAAAAGCAGTGGCTACAGCATCAGCCCATAAGAATAGAGGTGCACTAGAAAAAATCAGCATTGTGCGAGCAGCTTCCACAAGAGTTCAGTTTCTTCTTTTAACTACCCCATTCTGCTGTGGAGTTCTAACAACTGATGTTTGATGTGTGATTCCAACATCTTCAAGGTAAGTTCTTAACTCCTGGTTTGTAAATTCTGTGCCATTGTCTGTTCTTATAATCCTTACTAGAGCTTGAAGTAGAACTTGAATACGCTTCAGAAAGGTGATGATGATGCCTGGTGCTTCGTCTTTTGATCTCAAAAACTTTACCCAAGTATATCTTGAATAATCATCAACAATAAAGAGAATATACTTTTTCCCATTAATGCTTTCAACTCTCATTGGGCCACATAAGTCCATGTGTAACATATGTAACCTTGCTTCCGAACTAGGTACGGTTTTGGGTTTATATGATGCTCTTTTACTTTTTCCTTGTTCGCATGATGGACATAGGTGTTCCTTGGTGTATTTGAACTTAGGAAGTCCAGTGACGATGTTGTCTTTGGCTAACTTGTTGATGGTGTCGAAATTGAGATGGGATAAACGTCTATGCCACAGCCAAGACTTAGTTTCGGTTGCCCTGGTCATAAGACAAATTGGTGATGTAGAAGCCATTTGGTTGATGTCGATAGCATACAAGTTTGTACTACGATTACCAGTTAAGAGATCATCACCAACCAAATTTCTTATAAAAACCGTGTTTCTTCTTAATGCTACTTCTAAATCTGCATCACAAAACTGCCCGACTGAAAAGAAGTTGTGTCCCAACCCTTCAACGTAGTAAACTCGAGTGATTAAAAAATTCCCAAATTGAAGATCTCCATAACCCTGAATAGCTGCTACATGATCATTTCCAAAGCGTACAGTTCCCATGAATTTCCAGACGAAATTGATCAGCAGCTTTAAATTCCCGGTCATGTGCTTGGAGCAACCCGAGTCGACGATCCAAAGACATATTTTGATAACCTGCCAAGAACAGAAGAGTTTGTATTTGGAAACCGTTTTGAATTTGGTTCCATTGGGTTAGGGGTAAAATCCGAATCACATTCATAGAAAGTATTTATTTGACCATTTTGAACAACTTTCAATTTGCCATCCTGAAGAATGAATTCTCTACCCGTTGGTTTCCATACACAATACTTAAGATAGTTCCTAGGCATTCGACTAATAGTGGTAGTCCTAAATCGTGCAACTAATCTTTCTATAGATCTGGATCTAGCACTAGGTCTTTTTGGAACATTCTTCTGTTCAGGCGTAACATACACATTCTTAGAAACACATTCATCATGAACATCATTACTTAAACATTTCTTGCATATTAAACAAACAGAGTCATTACATGCATTAGAAACCGTACGCTCGACATTACATTCAGATGAAACATGTCTCTTATTACAAAGAGATAAATTCCTAGGGTGTTCTTCTACTTCTTCAACTTTATTCTTGCTACTACTCTTAGAGACAGGCGAGACTCTATTCTTCCTTGTATTGCTCTTAGGCTTTAGTCTGCTGCTCCTAGAGGTGCTTTCTAATCATGTAGAAGGTAAGGCACACACATTAGGATTTATATTGTTGTCCTTTTTAGCATCCCTAGATTCTTTAGAATTATCCTTAATGCACTTGTCATTTGTCTTAGATGTTGAAGCATACGCACTAGTGGGACTAATCCTAAAAAGGCCAGGTGCTAACACTTTAGGAGTTTCGACAACCGCTTTTCCTTTATCAACAATATTATCATTTTCACTTTTCTTGGGCAAGGGTGTTGGAGTGACTGGTTTTGTCAAATCCTTTTTCTCATCGACTTTTGGAGCAAACCTTGAAATTGACATTTTTAGATTTTGAACCGTGTTAGAAACATTTGGTTTCTCCGAAGTCAATGGTTTTGCAAACTTAGTTTCCTCACCCTTTCCTTTTTGACTTTCAAGCTGAGCCCTCAAAAGATCATTTTGCTCTTTCATGTTCTTTAAGACACGCTCATACGACAATTTGTCATATTTGCATTCTTCCTTTTTTCGATCAAGTTGTTTAAAATATGAGACATTTTCTTTTTCAAGCTTTATAAGAGCATTTTCATATTTAGAAACAATGTCGGAGGTCTCAGCTCTCAGTCTTTCATCGTCTTGAACAGAATATGTTTGTAAAATGATAGACATAATATCAGTGGTCATAACAGCTTCGAAGAGAGAATCATTTAGGTTTTCCAAAACATTGATTTGCTCAAAAGATTCATTAGCCTTATTTATTAGGGATTTGTGATCCGTGATGAAGTCAGCTGTTTCTTTCAAAAATGCTTGTTCAAAATGAATTACACGAGCATGAATGTTATTAATTTGAGGAGCAAATTCACTTTCAAGAATCTTTTTAAGCTGTAAATGAACCGTGGAATTCCAGTTAATCTCATTAAGTCTCGTTTTAGATTCTAAATTCGTTTTAAGTTGCCCAACTCTTGTTTTAAGATCATCAAGATATCCTCTGGCAGCACTTGTGTTAAAAGTGGTGTTTGAAGACATTTGTTCCATGTTTGAAAGCGATTTGGAAGCAACTACTTTTTTAGAAAACATTTTCGAGAATGGTCGTTTTATGGAAAACACAGATGGTTCTTTTTGTGGAACAAAAGTAATTCCTGAAAGTTTGTTCAATTTGTTGTAATCAATGGGTTTCAAATCCTTTTGTTTCATTTTAATAATGCTCTCTTCGACATGTTCTATCGTTTGCACAGAATCCCGAACGACGGGAGGATCATGTTTGGTGTAAAAAACACTACCATTATACAAAACATTTTGTTCTTACTGAGCTTTCTTGAGATTACAAGGATTGTTGTTACCAAGAGCCATTTTGTGTTTTGTATGGTAAATCGGATTAGTTTGGTTTGAAATCATTTTCATTGTTTGACTTGACTGACCCGACTTGACCACTAATTCTTCTAGATGTGCAATCATGTGTTCTGACTCTACGATTTCTTCCAAAAGTTTATCTTCTTTCATTGCAAAGTCCTTTTTCAACTCATCCCGTTCTTTTTCAAGATTGGTATAAGCTGTTTGTTGTTTTGAAAGTTGGTTTGTTAATTCAGAAATTTCTTGTTTGAAAGAATTAATGGTTTTTGTTGAACTTATTTCGAGATTAGCAAACTTGTTTTTCCATTCCCTATCTTTAACAAGTAACTTCTTATAACTAATTTCAAATTCTGACTCGCGTTCTTTGTGAATTTGAAAACTTTTTGCATTTTCCTTGTATCTCTCAAGCTCAGTGCTCAATTTCTCATTCGCGGCCTTAACATCGCGATTGACCTTTTTCACTTTTTCGATTTCAATACCACAATTATTTAATAATGATTCAAATAAAGCACGTGTTTCCTCATCATTCTCAGCATGCTGTGAAACGAAGCCTCCATTATGATTCACATCTGGAGTTGCTGAAGAAGTATTGCTACTACTAGGCGTGTCCAGGAATGTATCATAAGTGGGTGCTAGCTTCTCAGAATGTTGTTCCTCATGAGGAGACATATCAAATATATCATTATTGTGACATGTGTTGAATTTTGATACCTCATATGGTGCATTGGTGTCATAAACAGGAAGTGTGTCAGAATCCGTGTCATACTTAGCTTCCTGAAGATTCGCCATGAATATGCAGTTCGCATCGATATCCTCTCTATCTTCCATGTCATCCATAAGAGCCATAAAATCATTCTCCTCTGCATTCAACTGAAACCCTGCCTTTGCCTTTTGTGCCAACATCACTGCTTTCTGCAAGTACTCTAGATCTTTCTTGTTCGGTTTAGTAGGATAGTTCCTAGCCATATGACCTACACCCTGGCAGTTGAAACACTTTACCGGATTACCCTGATTCACATTTCCCAAATTCCCAACTAATGGAGCTGCAACATTTCTATTCTGATTACCCATTGCCTGATTACCAACATTCTGACCCTTCTGATTTCCAACAAACTGACCCAACTGATTCCCTGCATTCTGACCATACTGATTCCCTGCATACTGACCTGCATTCTGATTCTGCATATTCTGATTACCCATGTTAAATCCAGTAGCATATCCTTGCTGATTCCCATAAACTCCAACCATTTGCCCTCCGTTGCCCATATTGAAACTCGGCTGAGCGATCTGCCTGTTGCGAGCGTTCGATGAAATCCTTTGGTTGTTGTTTGTTGGTGTAGAATAGCGTCCTTGGAATGCCTTTGACAGAAAAGCAAACGCTTGTGCCAATGCTGCAGTAGTTTCATCATTTTCAGTGAATTCTGGTTCTTGGAATTGTGGGTATTGCTGTTGTGGAATAAGATGTTGTTGTTGCTGTGGGTAGAACTGTTGTTAATAGACCGGTGTTGGTTGTTGAATGTAGGATGGTTGCAAGTAGTTGTGAGTGGAAGATGATGATGGTTGTTGTTGTGTGTTCACTGGTATAGGTGTTGGTGTATCAGCCATTAATGCTAGAGGATCATGCTTTTTAGCTAGTAATTTAGCTCTTACTTCATTAGCTTCATCTTGATTTTGCTTCAAGAAGTCATACACCTGAACATAAGTTACTTCATGCAAATTCTTTGTCTGATAAACAATAGTGACATATCTTCCCCATTCTGGTTGTAACTCATTCAGAAAAATGGTGTTGTTAGCAATATTTGTCTGACTGAGGTTGTGTCTTGATAAATCATTCATGATCTTACAGAATCTGTGGTAGTACGTCTCTATGGATTCACCAGGAATTGAAGTAAACTTGCGAAGTTCCTTAAGCAATTTTGTTTCCATTTCCTGTTTCCTGATGTCTGTCCCATACATTAACCTCTTAACTCTTTCCCAGACTGCATGAGTACTTACTTCACTATCAACAGTAGCATAGATGGTTTCAGGTACACCAAGAACGACAAAATGAAATGCCTGATCATCAGCTACAATCTGTTTTCTGTCTTCCATAGTGTATTCAGTCTCATTATGTTCTCTGTAGTATGGTTGTACTGGGGGGTACCATTTGGATCACCAGGGTCTAGTACTTGTACTGGTTTGAAGGGTCCATCCACAATGGATTTGATGAGAAGATTTCCATTTGTTTTGCTCTTAAGATAGCGCATCATACGACTAGCTCACTGTGAGTATCCACCCTTTGACAGCATGGGAGGTCGGTTTTTGGCACCGGCTGTATGATTGTATTGCTGAGTTGCCATTGATGATTTGTAGATGGATAAAGTTGATTCTTGGATCGTTCCAACGAAATAGGAGTTGTGTTTAGAGTGAGTTGATGCAAGTTTTTATGGTGAAAATTTTGACTTAAAACCTTAAAATCTCAATAACTTCTTCTCGGAGCGTTTTTAGGCCTCGAAACTTCGCTACCAATTTAGCGTGTCGTTCTCCTCTTTCTCACGATCGTTTTGACAGCTGATTCGTCGAAAACGGAGTTACGGTTCAAAAGTTATGGCCGTTTGAAGTTTGATCGTCAAAAACATCACTTTTGTCAAATTTCGCGAAACTTTAAGGTGTTCTCGAAACTTTGGGATTGCGAAACTTTGTGATCTTGAAACTTGTGGATTGCGAAACTTCTATGTTAGCGAAACTTAGGTGATTTTGAAATTTTTGTTCTCGAAAATTTTGACAGATTGCGAAACTCTGAGTGATTTCGAAACTATTGGGTGATTTCGAAAATTTTGATTTTTTCGAAAAGTTTGCAGTGTTCTCGAAAAGTTAGAGTTTTTCGAAAAATTTTCAATGTTTTCGAAAAGTTTGATTTTTTTCGAAAACCCAATCACACAAACAAATTTCGAAATTATACAATTTCGAAATTTAGCCACAAGTCGAAGTAATTTCTTTCTTATACAAGAGAGAAGAGTATCCAACGGTGAGCACGAACGAGACCGTTTCTGGTGTTCTCGAAAAACAGTCAAAAGAGATTTTCGAAATTAAAGAGGTGATTTCGAAATTGTGACAGTTTTTTGAATAAACTTAAAGCACACCCAAATGACGTTTGCAATCCAAGATTCTTGTACTTCTAGGCTAAAAAACACCAAAACTTGAAGAAAGTTTCAAACTTGATGATTTTTATAAAACTTTTTCGTGTTCTAGAAAACAAGTACAAAAACCAACTACGAGTTTTTAAGTAAAGATCTTTCAAAAGATTGAAACTTTCTTGTTGGGAAAGGTTTATAACACTAGTTTGTAATCAAAAAAGTGTTAAAAACACAAAACAAACAAGAAAAGTAATGAATTTTTGAATAAAAAAAGAGGAATGTAGCTTAAAAACACGAAACTAACAAACTCTTAACCCTCCTAAATCATTGTTAGGCGATTGATACCACTTGTAGGACCTTAAATATCACAACTTTATCACATCATTATAGAAGCAAAGATGAAGAAGAGATTGAAAGATGGTGACTTGATATGTATATAAGTATTTCGTATGTTAGAGAGAGAAAGATGGAAATGAGAGCTTTTATTCAAGAGAAACACACACAAATACACACACAAGCACACCTTACAAATGAGAGGTAAGGTGCCTTTTATAGTTCCATACATAGGCTTTCAATGGGCTTGGGCTTGGGCTTGGACTTGGTTACATGATTAGATAACAAGGCTTATGAAACATAGCACATAACATATTAGCTTGCCAAGTCCAAAGCGCAATGACTAAACTATTACTAATCTTAACAAACGACACAAAGTTACAATATGAGAATGACCATCGCTTATATATATATGAGAATGACTATATATATATATATATATATATATATATATATATATATATATATATATATATATATATATTAATGCTAACACCACCCTTTGGGTGTTATCAACAAGAGCATATTGATGCTTTGACCGAAGTGGTGGTGGATATTCAGGCGGTTCATCCGGCTCTTCTTTTTGAGGCTGGTTTGACGAGGGCTGGAAGTACCCTGGGCATCGACCGGTTTTTAAGGACGGGGAGGGGAATGGTAACTCTCAGTCATTTCTTTGTCTTTTGATTATTATATATATATATATATATATATATATATATATATATATATATATATATATATATATATATATCTTTTTTTTTTTTTTTGCTTATGTGTTTCTTCTGTTTCTTGCAGTTATAACCATGTCTCGCTTCCTCCGGATTCCCAACACCGTCCTTTCCCGTGTTGGCAAAGGGCCTTCCTTGGCTGAAGGGGGTGACGTGGAGCAACACATTACGCCGCCCCTCGGCCCTAAGAGCCCCCTGCCCAAGAAGACGGGGCTTCAGAAGGTCGTGGAGAGGCCTAATCAGAAGATTCTTAATGCCCGTGCAGCCAAAGAGAAGAAGAAGCAGGCTGCTCCTCATCGGGTGACCAAAAAACGTCCGGCTGGTGACACTTCTCATCTCCCTTCAAAGAGGTCGGGTGTTTCCAATGTGGTGATATCCGAAGACGAGCTTTCTTCGGATGATGATGATCGTACCCGGTCTCCGTCTCCTATCAACATTAGCCAGCCTCTTACTGAAAATTCGGAGGGCTTCGTGGACGGGCAGGAGAACATAGATGTCTCTGCTCAGGAAAATGTTGAGGAGCCGCATGTGGAGGTTGCTGAAGAAAATGTTGTGGATGAGAATGTGGGCCATCATGATGGGGGTTTTAATGACGGAGGGAATGGCCTTTCCCTTGAGAGTTTGATGACTGAGCCTCGTGAAGACTCCAGCCTTCCCAACGTTCCAAATCTGGCGTATGGAGGTAATTTTCTACTTATTCTCCCCCCCCCCCTTTTTTCATCACATGTTTTCTGATTATAACAGGCATCCGGGGTTCCCCCTCCGGCGGGTCTCGCCGTCAAGCGTTTAACGCTAGGGGATCCGGAGGTATGATCTTTCCTTGTGAAATTCTGTTTCTGTTATTGATGATTGTTTTGATCGACTTTCCCCTCTTTTTTGTAGAGCGTGGTGATTCTTCCGAGCCATTCGTTCCGGGTTGGAAGCTGACTGTTGGGGCAAGCTTGAATGACGCAGAAGTGTGTCGTGATCTGATGGTGCATTTGGCCCCTCCTGCCGTCCGGTTTGAGCAATCAAGCCTAACGGATTATCAGGCCACTTAACGGGCTTGGTTTGAGCTGGCCCGGAGTTCGCTTGCCTAGGCTGATGCGATACAACGGTTCGAAAACCTGAGTTATCATTACGAGAAATTGTATCAGACTCACCAAGCTTGTGAGGATTCCGCTGGCAAGCTGAGGGATGCTGAGGGTCGTTTGGCCGAACAGACCAGGGCTGTGGAAGAGTTAACCTAGTCCAACAGGGAGCTTAGTCAGCAGCATGAAGGTTGTGCCGGCCGAGAGGTAGGTTTATCTGGTCAGCCGTCATCCACCCAGCAGGAGAGGGATGAGTTAAAAGGCAAAGTTCTGGAGCAGGCTGACCGGATAAAACAGCTTGAGGAGTTGCTAGCGAGTAAGGACTCGGCCTTGGAAACATCTGAGAGGAAAGCTGTCGGTCTGGCTGGGGAAGTTGAGAAGTTGACCGTGGGGGCCAGCGAAGCAGAAATCTTGAGACATAACTACGTACGGCAGTTGGTCCCGACGGTTGTGAAGAGGTTCCGGGAGAGTGAAGAGTATCAGCGGGCTTGGGGCGAAGTGTTCAATGCTGCTTTGGACGCCGGTTGGTTAGAGGGCGTGGGGCTTGACCGAACGGAGGAACAGGTGAATGCCTATATTGCTGGGCGCGAGGGTTTTGACTTGGAGGCTGTTCAAAACTTTCGTGCCTCCTATGATGAAATGTTCCTCCGTCCCTTCCCCTATCTCGAGAGGGTGGCCTCTTCTTTTCGCTTGCCTCTTGCTGATGTCATGAATCTTCTTCCTGCCGGCGAGGAGAATACCGTTGGTGCTAGTGCTTCCGGAAAGGCTTCCTCTGATCATACCCTACCTGATCCTTAGTCTTATCTCTCTTTTTTATGTGTATGTATTTGACGACCTTGGGTCGTTTACACTTTGGACATGTATCCGTACGTATATTGATAATATTTATTTTGGAGGCCACGGCCCGTTTTTTCTGTACCCTTTTGTCCGTAGCATTTTTTTATGTTGATCATGGTGTGTATGCATTTTGTTATAAGTATCGAGCGCCGCCGTTGCGTGCGTCGGATAGACATTTATGCCGTAGTTGTGGGCATTCCTTAAACATTTGTGCCGTCGTTGTGGGCATTAAATAACTTTTTGTGCCGTCGTTGTGGGCGTTCAACAAATGTTTATGCCGTCGTTGTGGGCGTTTACCGGATGTTTGTGCCGTCGTTGTGGGCATCTACCGGATATTTGTGTCGTCGTTGTGGGCATCTACCGGATATTTGTGCTGTCGTTGTGGGCATCAAATAACTTTGTGATCGGTACTCGAGAGAGGTAGCTAATCTCTTCTCAAGTTTCCATTTCTTATTATACATGTGCATATATATATATATATATATATATATATATATATATATATATATATATATATATATATATATATATATATATATATATATATATATATATATTTTGTTCGGATGCTGGAAAATTATCCCTTCTTTCCGTCTGAGGAGGGATGATTGATACTGGTACTAGTAAACGTACATAGGTAGTGGTTATTAGTCTTACATAAGTACAGAATAAAAACTATAAGTAACACTTCCGGAGGTTAACTGCGTGCCACTTCCGGGGCACCTCTTGATCGTCCATTGTGTATAGCTTATAAGACCCATTCTGATATGTCTCCGTCACCCGGTACGGACCTTCCCATTTCGGGCCTAGTTTTCCTTGATCTTCTACTCTACTGGCTTCATTCCTTCTGTATACAAACTCTCCGGGTTTGAAAGTCACCGGCCGAACCCTTCGGTTGTAGTATCTCTCTACCTTTGCTTTGTATTTGGCCTCTCGTATAGCGGCTTCTTCCCTTCTTTCTTGCAATAGGTCCAAGTTAAGGCGCATCTCTTCTTCGTTTGTCTCTGTCCTTACCATCATGGTCCGGTGAGTTAGTATGCCTATTTCGGCTGGGATGACCGCTTCGCTGCCGTAGGTTAGGCTGAACGGTGTCTCGCCGTTACTCATCTTAAGGGTTGTGCGATGTGCCCACAAGACGTTGGGGAATTCTTCCACCCATCCGGCTTTTTCCCTTCCCAGCCTGGTTTTTATACCGTTCATCAGACTTTTATTCGCGGCTTCAACCAATCCGTTTGCCTGGGCATGTGCTACCGCTGTGTTAATTTGTTGTATTTCCAACTGCACACACCATTTTTTGAACGGATCATTTACGAATTGTGTCCCGTTATTAGTGACAATGATCTTCGGCAATCCGAACCTGCAAACAATATTGTCCCAGGTGAATTACTTAACCTCCTTCCCAGTTATTCGCGTCAGCGGCTTGGCTTCGACCCATTTGGTGAAGTAATCGATGGCTACGATCACGTATTTTGCTTTGCCGGACGATTGCGGCAACGGACCTAGGATGTCCATTCCCCATTGGTAGAAGGGCCAGGGCGCCATTATTGATGTCAACGGCATTTTTGGTAGCCTCGGAACCTTCACATGGATCTGACACGCATCACACTTCCGGATCTCCTCTCGGGCATCCCGATGCATTGTAGGCCAGTAATATCCCTGTCTCATGGCTTTAGCCACGACCATTCGGGGCTCCGAGTGCATTCCGCAGGCACCCATGTGTATCTCCTGGATGACATAGTTTGCTTGTAGTGGCCCCACACACCTTAGCATCGGTACCAAGTAAGATTTTTTGAACAACACTCCTTCTACCATGACATATTGGCTTATCTTCATCCTGAGTGTTCACGCTTCATTTTTGTCCTCCGGCCAGATCCCCTCCTCTAACCATTTGATTGTGGGTGTCATCCAGTTGTCCCCCTCTTCTTCCACCACGGTGTTCACCTCGGCCTTTTCGATCGACCTTTCCTCCAGCACTTCGACCAAAACTTCCTTCGTGAGGTGGTTAAATGCTACCGTGGCCAGTTTGCTTAACACGTCCGCCTTTTGATTTCTCGTTCGGGGAATATTGATGATGGAGAAATGCTTGAATCTGGCTATTAGCCCTTTCGTATTTGCTAGGTATTTGATCATGTTTGAGTTTGTGGCCACATAATCACCATTAATCTGGTTGGCTACTAGTTTGGAGTCAACGTACACCCTCAATTTTTGTACCCCCCATGTCTGCTGCTATTCTTAGGCCAGCGAGCAATGCTTCGTACTCCGCTTCGTTATTTGTTGTCTCCTCGAAATTGAGCCGAAGGGCATATGTATATTCCGCCTTAGTTGGGCTGATCAGTACCAAACCTGCCCCGGCGCCCTTTTGATTGGATGAGCCATCTGTATACAACGTCCATCGTCCGACGTCGTCTGCGTTCGGTTTTAGTGCCGGTTGTTGGAAGTAGACCGTTGAGCTGTTTCCAATCGGTGTTTCTGAAAGATAATCTGCCAAGATCTGCCCCTTAATTGAGTTCCTCGGTACATATTCTATGCTATACGCTCCCAACTCCACCGAGTACTTAGCCAGTTTTCCGGACGTTTGTGTCTTGTTAAGGATCTGTTTGAGTGGCTGGTCCGTGATGACTTTGATTGGATGGGCTTCAAAATATCGGCGTAACCTCCTGGATGCGTGTAAGAGGGATAGGACCAGTTTTTCCATGGGGGCATAATTTCTTTCTGCATCATTCAGAGTCCGACTGACGTAATGGACCGGACATTGTTTGCCTTTCCTATCTGCCACTAGCACGGTACTTACAGCTTCATCCGCGGCTGCTAGGTATACGTATAAGGTTTCCTTGGCGACCGGTGTGGTTAACGAGGGGAGGTGTTCGACGAGCCGTTTCATTTCTTGGAATGCCGCTTCGGCTGCTTCCGTCCACCGATACTCGTCTTCGTTTTCTTTAGTAATGCTTTTTAGGGTTTCGAAGAAAGGCAGCAATCGTTCGGCATACCGGGACAGAAAACGATTTAGGGCGGCCAACTTGCCGCTGGGGCTTTGCATTTCCCTCAGCGTTAGGGGAGACTACATGTCCATTATGGCCTTGGCCTTTTTCGGGTTTGCCCTTATTCCTTCGGAAGTGACCAGGTATCCTAGGAACTTCCCTTCCTCCATTCCGAATGAACATTTCTGGGGATTGAGTTTCATATTGATCTTCCGAAGGTTGTCGAATGTTTCGGCTATGTCCTCTATCATTCCCCTTTCTTCCTTGCTCTTAATCACCATATCATCCACATAGGCTTCCAAATCCCCCCCCCCCCCCCCCCCCCCCGCTGTGTCTGGAAAGCCATGTCTACTAACCTTTGGTATGTTGCTCCGGCATTTTTGAGACCAAACGGCATCTTGGTGTAACAGTAGGTTCCCTGGTCCGTGTAGAATGCTGTTTTTTCTTCGTCATCTTTGGCCATTTGTACATGAGGGTACCCTTTGTAGGTGTCCAGAAAACACTTGTATTTGTGTCCCATAACCGATTCAATCTTCCAATCGATGTCCGGGAGAGGGTAGTAGTCCTTCGGACAGGCTGAGTTGATGTTCTTGAAATCTACACACATCCTCCAAGTCCCGTCCGCTTTTTTTACAAGCACTGGGTTAGAGATCCAGGTCTGATATTTCACCGGTCGGACGATTCCGGCCCGTAGCCATTCTTCCACTTCGTGCAACACTGCTTGGCTGCGGTCCAGGGCAAATATTCTTCGTTTCTGACACACCGGTTCTACTGTAGGATTAGCATTGAGATTATGTTCTATGATTCGCCGGGGGACGCCTGTCATGTCGGCCGGTTCCCAAGTGAACACGTCCATGTTCTTCACCAACAGAGCCCTTAAGAGAGCCTTGCATTCCAGGGTCAACTTTCCTCCGATAGTAACCAACTGATCGGGATGTGCCGAACTAACCATAATCTCCTCCGGTTGGCTTTCTTTGCCTAACTCTATTTTTTCACGCATTTCATCATCTTTCTTTTTCCGGCATTCTGATACAGCGGCAGATCGGGTGAGTAGAGTGGCAATTCCCCACGGAGTAGGAAACTTCATCATCGCGTGGATGGTTGACGGGACCGCCCTGAGCGTCTTTAGTCCACTCCGGCCGAGGATCACATTATAAGGGGAAGGGGCTCGGATTATGGTGAACTTCATGATCGCCCGTCTAGATAGGCCTTCATTCCCAAATTCTGCATCCATTTCCAGCTTGCCCAGGGGTTTTGTAACATCTCCAGCGAATCCTAGCAAATCGGTATGCGTAGGCTGTAATCGGGATCAGATTGATGAGTGTAAATTGTTGAAACAGTGCTCAAACATGATTTCTACCGACGCCCCTTCATCTACGAGGATCCGACGCACCAGATATCCTTCTATCATGGCTTCCACAATGAGGGGTTCCTAGAAACATCATCCGATAAAATTGGAGGGAAGTTGATGGGTACATTCATCCACTCTTCCGTCCTTTCCTGGTTCTTCCTTTTCCTTTCATCAGCGTTTGTTCGGGCCATGTTAATGATTTTGCCTTTTCGAGGCTCCTCTCGCTGGACCACCCCTTTCTGTCTAACGTCTTTGATGAGGTGATTGAGCTTTCCCGATTCTAGTGCCTCTTCTAGCTGCTTCTGCAGCTGCCTGCAATCATTCGTGTGGTGTCCTTTATCCATATGGTAATCACAATATTTGTCTTGATTTTCTCTGCGTGGAGGATAATTCATGGGTCTGGGCTGTGGGAGCTGGAGTTGACGTTCGGTGGCTAGGATTTCCTTGGGAAGTTTGGTGAGGGCGTTCAAAGTGAGTCTCGGGAGCGGATTGTTGGGACGTGTATGATAATCATTTCTGGGAGGGAGTAACGGTGCTTTATCTTTGGGTCGGTATGGGGAGTATCCGTCACGTCCGTGATAGCCCGTTCTATTCTCACCATGTCTCCGGTCTCCCTCGTATGTTCCCCGAAATGGTCTATCCATGCGACGAGGACCGCTATCCGGAAACTTTCTTACTGTTTCTGACCTTTCCCCTCGAGGTAGCTCTGTATTGGCGAAAGCCTTCTCAGCCCTGACAAAGTCGTCTACCCGTGTCATCATTTCCGCCACCATCTTCGGTACTCTATCCGCGAAGCGTTTAGCTAACTCCGGGGTTTTGCATGCGTCCATGAACGATGAAATCCTCATGATTTCCGGTACCCCTTGTATGAACCCTGTCTCAGTGGTCCATCTTTCTTTAAATTCCGGTAAGGATTCATTTGCGTGCCTCGCAATCCGGGTTATTTCCGTAGGATCCCTGAAACATTTCTTCCTCGAGGAGAAACGGGTGACAAATTGGTGACGCAGACTGGTCCATTCGTCGATGCTGCCCGGGGGGAGTTTGTCGTACCATCCTCTGGCGCTGCCGTCCAGCGTTTGTTGAAACATGCGACACCACACAGGCATGGGCCATGAGCCCTGCATGGCCGCACCGGAGAACCGGCTGAGATGATCCTCCGGATCTGTGGAGCCGTCGTAAAGCCTGATATGGGACGGCATCTTATGCTCTGGGGCAGAGAACTCTAGAAGCCGCCGGGTTAAGGGTGAGTGGGACAGCTCTTTGAAGGGTTTTCCCAAGTCCTCATCGGATACTTTCTCCCCGGTTGCAATTTCGTTTCGTCTCCCATTCGGTTCCCGATCATCAAAATTCAACCGAATGGGAGAGACATTTCTCCCTCTATTATATGTCGTAATTAGGGATCGGAGAGCGGAAACGTGCCCTTAGATCTGTTCTTTCGTCAGAGGAGTGTCGTCTCTTTCGGTTATGACAGGACCGACATTATCCATCCTATAGCTTTGGTAGATTGAATACGGGTCCCACGGATGGCGCCAATTTATTTGAGTAAAATCCTGTAACCCTTCGGCAGTCCTTGTGAAGTCCTCCGAATTGTTGGTGGGTGTATTGCGAACCTGTGAATCACAACAAAACGCGTTAGCCTCGCCCCGGGTGTTGTCCCAGGACCAAGCTCCGGCGTAAGAATGAGTATGGGATGATGGTAATAATGTGTGTGTAATAATAGTGCGGTAAATGCTAAAAATTGTGAAAGTACATAAAGGGTATTTATACTACTGACATATCACTGTTCACCACTTGTTAGTAGGTTACTGTTCCCGACATATAGGGAGTGGCGTTGTGGGCCCTCCCTATGTCAGGGTGTCAGACCATATTAAGTCACGTGTCAGGCATGTGCTTTCCGGAGGGAGAGATCAATCGTCAGGTCTTGTACTGATCATCCGGTCTTTCGGTTAATCGTCTGGTATATTGTTTTGACCGTTCGGTCATATACGCAATCACAATTGTATTAGAGGATTTAGGCCCAAGCCCGGTATGTGGGTTTAGGGTATTTGAGATTTTCAGGCATATTGCCTTATAAATACCTGACGAATAAATATTATAACGGGGTTTACATTATCTAACGTGATATCGGAGCAGGTCTGATCCTCGAACCTAGATGGCTAAGTTGAGTCGCCTCCTTTACACCCGTCAAACCTTAGCCTTAATTTTCTTTTCTACCCTTATTTTCTGCGTGAAAAGTGTCCTTTTATCTGCAAATGTTTTCTCCCCACCGAATGCCATATTCCCTTAATTCTTTATGTTAAAAGTCAAGTGGCTTATTGATTGGTTATTAAAATTGTGTGGCAAAGTTAAATCCTTCAACAGTTTTGGGCTCGTTGACTCTTGTTCCTAGGATCTGTTTCTTTTTCCAGCTGTATATACTTTGCCATATCATCTTCAAAGTTGCCTTGTTGCTTCCTAACATCGGTGGGTTCTACATGGAAGATGGGTATCACAATATGTTTAAAGATCCTATGTTGCTCAAGGATCAATACCGGTCGTCAAGACACCATATCGAAGAAGCGTATGATTAAGAATATATTGATGATTTGTGTTTATGTGTTTTGTTTTTATTGTTGAAAAAAAAAATTATTTTATTATTATTTGCTTGTTAGTCGATTTTTCGTACGAATTTGTTATCAGTCGACTAAAGTTGACCGTTGGTACCAATCCCTAAAATCGACTGTTGGTACGGTTTTCTTATCAGTCGACTTAACTGACCGTTGGTACCATTCGACTAAAGTCGACCGTTGGTAGGTTTTGTATGTACTTTTACTACATTAATGTTTTGTTTTCTTTTCTTTTCTAGTTTATTACTCCAGTCCGAGCTTTTTCGATTTCGCCGCTCGGACTGCAGGGGAGTATTTAGGCCCAAGCCCGATCTGTGAGTTTAGGGTATTTAGGGTTTCCAAGTATATTGCTTTATAAATACCTATCAAATAAATATTATAACCTACGGGGTTTACATTATCCAACAGATCTTCTAAAACATTAAGAAAATACATCACCTGTAAGAATTGAACAATGTTTCTAGGAAAACACCATAATAAGAAACTCCCGATTTGTTGTATTCATCATATATTAATTTATGTTTATTATATTGGGACAGGACTTACCAACACTTCTTTGTTTCTTTATAGAACTACGATGTTTGTTTTTTCTATAAAGCATTTTCAATATAATAAGTTTGTTGAAAAGAAACCGTCTCCTCTTGTTGATCGGTTAGTCGATAAATAGAAAAACTTCCTATCGGGTCTCCTTTCTAAAAAGAAGGAAGCCCAATTTATAATGTAATTGGAAAGACAGAATATTGCACAAAAGCAAAAAGAACTTGAGTTGCAACGTCAAATATTTATTTTCTTACACGAAAAGAAACGAGACAAAGACCTCATCTTCTATCATTTATTAGATGTCCATTTGACAACAATACAACTAGCTAGAGAAGAAGTCGGAGTTGAAGTTAAACGAGAAATATAATTTAAACTATTACCAGCAATTTAAGTTTTTAAATTTTATTCTAAAGATTTTTTTTAATTAATAATATAATGCTTTTAATATAAATTAAATTTTAACTTTAGTGTTAAAAAAAATAAAAAATAAAAAAAATTAGTGTCCTCGGTCATTTCATTACGGCTAGTAGTTCATTAAGTTGTTGTAGAGAAACTGATCTTACAGTGTTATCTCAGTCTTTTGTTGGGTTGCATTACGAGTAGCAATAATATTACTCTTTTCATCTCAAAATTATTGTCCCCCGATAAAAAACACATAGTTTAATAAAAATACATTTATTACAGCTTTCTCTTTCTTACTTTTGATATAATAATAATTTTGCTCTTATGTAATTAATTAAAGTCTTCTTTAAGGTATGTAATAATAATTTTAAACAAGGGTAATATAGTAAACTTGGTTAAACATCCCTATCTATTTTTAGTAGTGGATAATTAAATTGAGACATTCCAAAAAGGAAACGTAGACAATAAAATTGGGACGGAAGGAGTAATATAATACTGAACCTAAGAGGTGAGTTATTTTAAGGACCAAGTTTTTGTTACATACTGAAGGACAAATCCCCACCATCCATCTAGTTTGATCTAATGGTGAGGATTAACCTAAGATTTAATATGAAAACCTAAATTCATGTCTTTTCTTTTCCTTTTTCTATGTCTTTTTGGCTTTCTTATTTATTAACTTTTTTCTTAAAATTTTATTTTGCCTTTTTTTTAATCACGTTTTGTTAAATCCTTTTTTTTCCCTTTATTTTTTGAATCACGTTACTTTAAAAGGTTTTTTTTTTTTTTTTTTTTGGATCACGTTATTATAATCAAGTTTTTTTTTTTTTTTTTTTTAAATCAAGTTTTTTTATTATATAAATTCACGTTTTTTCACTTTATTATGTTTTCGTCCGTTTTTGTCTGTTTTCACTTGTTTATATACGTTTTCAGATGTTTTTTGTCCGTTTTCGTCCATTTTTTTACGTTTTCGTCTGTTTTCAGACGTTTTTATACGTTTTCGTCCGTTTTTTACGTTTTCGACTGTTTTCAAATGTTTTCGTCTGTTTTTATACGTTTTCTTCAGTTTTTATGCGTTTTTGTCCGTTTTCATACGTTTCCATCCGTTTTCGTCTATTTTTACACGATTTTGACCGTTTTTATATGTTTATGTTTGTTTTTATACGTTTTCGCCCGTTTTCATACGTTTTTGTTCGTTTTTTACGTTTTCTTCTATCTTCAGGCATTTTTGCCCGTTTTCATACGTTTTCGTCCGTTTTTTTTACGTTTTCGTCTACATTTATACGTATACGTCTGTTTTTATACGTTTTCCTTCGTTTTTTGTTCGTTTTCATACGTTTTCGTCCATTTTTATACGTCTCCGTCCGTTTTTATACATTTTTGTCCTTTTTCATACGTTTTCATCTGTTTTCGTCCATTTTTGGACGTTTTCGTCCGTTTTCAGTCGTTTTCGTCCAAGTTTATACATCTTTGTCTGTTTTTAAACGTTTTCGTCCATTTTCATACGTATTCGTTAGTGTTCTTACATTTTCGTCTATTTTCTTACGTTTTCGTCTATTTTTAAATGTTTTCAGCCACTTTCAGACGTTTTCATACGTTTCTAAATATCACAAGTGATATTCTGAATATCACAAGTGATTTTCAACTAATGTTTTGTAACATGAAAATCACTTGTGATATTCAGAAAATCACAAGTGATATTCAGAAAATCACACGTGATATTCAGAAAATCACACGTGATATTCAGAAAATCACACGTCATATTCAAAAAATTACAAGTGATATTCAACGAATGTTTTGTAACATGAAAATCACAATTGATATTCCAAATATTACAAGTGATTTTCAAATAATGTTTTGTAATATGAATATCACTTGTAATTTTCTGAATATCACTTGTGATATTTAGAATATCACTTGTGATATTCAGAATATCACTTGTGATTTTCATGTTACAAAGTATTAATTGAAAATCACTTGTGATATTTAGAATATCACAAGTGATATTCTGAATAGTACAAGTGATATTCTGAATATCACAAGTGATTTTCAACTAATGTTTTGTAACATGAAAATCACAAGTGATATTCAGAAAATTACAAGTGATATTCAGAATATTACAAGTGATTTTCACGTTTTTTTTAATTCACGTTTTTTTTCACTTTCATACGTTTTCGTTCGTTTTCATACGTTTTCGTCCGTTTTCATACGTTTTCGTCCGTTTTCATACGTTTCTGAATATCACAATTGATATTCTTAATATTACAAGTGATATTTTGAATATCACAGAAAATCACTTGTGATATTAAGAATATCAATTGTGATATTCAGAAACGTATAAAAACTAAAAAAATCATAAGAAAAAGAACGAATACGTATGAAAGCATAAAAACAGGCTTCAAAACGTATGAAAAATTGATAAAAACGGACGCAAATGTATAAAAACTGCTAAAAACGTATGAAAACAGACGAAAATATTTGAAAACGCACAAAAGTACATAAAAACGGACGAAAAAGTTTATGAACGTATGAAAACGGATGAAAAAACATATAAAAATAGATGAAAACGTCTAAAAATGGGCGAAAACTTATAAAAGCAGACGAAAATGTAAAAAACAAACGAAAACATATAAAAACGGATAGAAACGTCTGAAAACGTACAAAAACTACCGAAAATGGACGAAAACGTTTGAAAAAGGAAAAAAATGTACAAAAACGGACGAAAATGGACAAAAATGTTTGAGTATCACAGAATCACTTGTGATATTCAGAAACCTATGTAAATGGACGAAAACGTTTGAAAAAGGACAAAAATGTAAGAAAACAGATGAATATGTAGGAAAAACGGACGAAAACATCTGAAAATGTATAAATACGGACGAAAACGTCTGAAAATGGACGAAAACAGAAGAAAACGTATGAAAAAAGACGAAAACAAATGTAAACGTATAAAAAGGGACAAAATCGTGTAAAACCGGACGAAAACGTATGAAAATGGATGAAAACGTATATAAACTTATTAAAACGAACAAAAACAGATGAAAACGACTGAAAACAAATGAAAACGTATAAAAACGGATGAAAACGTATGAAAATGAACTAAAACGTCTGAAAACGTATAAAAAACTGCCGAAACGGACAAAAACATATGAAAATGGAAAAAAATGGACGAAAACGTATAAAAACAGATGAAAACGTCTGAAAACAGACGAAAACGTAAAAAATAGACGAAAACGTATAAAAACGGATGAAAACGTCTAGAAACAGACGAAAACGTAAAAAAAATAGACGAAAACGAACAAAAACGTCTGAAAACGTATATAAACATGTGAAAACAGACAAAAACGAACGAAAACGTAATAAAGCAAAAAAAAGGTGAATTTATATATTAAAAAAAATAATAATAAAAATAAAGAAAACTTGATTTAAAAAAAAAAAAACTTGATTTAAAATAACGTGATTAAAAAAAAGGCAAAAAAAAATGATGTAAAAAAAGTGATTAAAAAAAAAGGCAAAAAAAATTGTTAAAAAAATGAATAAAAAAGAGACAAAAAGACAAAGAAAAAGGAAAAAGAAAATACATAGGTTTTCATATTAAATTTTAAGTTAATCCCACCATTAGATCAAATTAGATGGATGGTGTATGTAACAAAAAACTACTGTACTTTTCTTCAAAACCTAAATAGATAATGCAAAATTAAACGGAATGATATTCATTTATCCATATAATTATCCAAACAAGTTCTTCTTTATTTCCCCAATCACAGGCTAATCATGGAACCATTATGAGTGGGGAGATAGCTTGACTATTCACCCTAGCATTTAAACTCCACAGTTTCAAAATTTAATGAGATAAGATGTTTCCTACCAAATCAAAATTGACTCATTAACAGTTTAACAACATCACACATACTACATACATGAACACATTTAAGCTCCAACTGATCACTTCGAATATGTCACTTTCTCGCGAGTTTGATTATACAAATACTACTCAGATACGATCGATTTCTATTCGAAATTATTATACACTTTACATCAAAATACTAATGCAAAGACGTAGTAACTGCTATTTAAAATTTTCATTTTACTATTTCACAATATTTCCATACTCTGTTGTTTAATCAGAGTTTGTTGCTTCGAAATAAAAGCCTCAATCGCAATTCTAAACTCTTCATTACTCAACTGTTCAACTTCATTTTTTGATGACGTCACCTTCGCCACGTCATCACCACCTGACTTAACCACACTCCGCGTCTTCTCCGTCACGCTCCGCCGCAACTCGCGTCTCGGTTTCGTCGTTATCTTGCTCTTTAACTTCTTCGATTGCGTTCGTTTAAACCTCTCAATTTGCTTCGCCGCTTTTTTGATCGCTTTCACTTCCACTGTCACCGGTAACTCACTTTCCGGTGACTTTACCGGTGAATCAATCACCTGCGCGTCGTTACACTCGCCGGTGGTTACGTTTCCGCAATCAGAATGATTACGTGAAAGAACGTAGCAAATGATCACAATCACATTACTGACTAAAAACACAACGTGTTGATTCATTACGTAAGACGAAAATGCGAATATATACTCGCTAACAAACTTGAATATAATCAGTAAACGAGATGACGTCCATGACACAATTGCGATAAGAACGAACAATTCGAGTAGTTGTACGAATTTTTTAAAATTCGTAAACAGATTGTATCGTGCAATTGCGTGCATCTTTTCGGCTTTAACTGTGTCGATAAAGTCACTTGATTCCATAATTTTGATGGGGAAGTTATGTGATGTTAATTAGAGTAAATGATACACACAGTGAAGGTGTGAGTGTGTGTTTCTGTTATGAAAAAACACACAAAGAAAGTGTGAGTATGTGTTTTTTGATGGTTGAGTGGGAAATAAAAAGATACAAATGTAGTGGGAGTTGGGGGAATGGGGAAATATTCAAATGAGGGGTTACGTATTTATAAGAAGGGACAGAAGAGAAAGTGAAGACCGAGCCATCACTTACACACACATGCGTGTGTGTGTTTGAGTGGTGTTGTTATAATTTTGTGAATTTACCATTTACCTACCCCACCAGTTTTTTTTACCTAAATTTTATTTTTAAAAATAAATATCTTTTGACTCTATTAACCTTTAAAAATAAATACCTAAAATTTTCTTTTAACGTGCATTTGAAACATTTAAGAGTGATTAACCTTTAACACTTTAGCATTTAGCTTAAGAGAAATGATACACTCACAAAAAAATTTTCACAAAACAATTCACAAAATGAGATGGTATAAAGTGATTAGATTAATGAGAAAGAAGAGAAAGAAGTTATAAAAAAAATACACCCATTATTTTGTGACATCTCATTTTGTGAATGATTTTGTGAAAATCTTTTTGTGAGTATATCATTTCTCTTAATGGCTTTGTTTCTCAATAGTGGTTAAAATAACGACAAGTTCATTTAAGGACACTAAGGGGGTGTTTCTTTTTATTGTTAATGTGTATTAATGAGGAGATAATGGTGGGGTCACACATATAATATGTTTCTTTTTTCCGTTAAATAGTCTATATGGGTAGAGGAAGCAAAAGGTGCTCCTCCCCATTAAGACTAATTAGCAGAAAAAGACCCACCCACTTAATATAGGAAAAAAAAGAAAAAAGAAACCTTGATGTTTTTACATTTTGAAGGACTAATCTATATTCAAACCATTTAATCCAAGGAGGTGACTTGTACACCAATACTTTTTTGCCCTGCACCACCAAATCTTTTTTAAAGACCATTTTACCCTTTTACCTATTTAGTTTTTTTTATTCTTTTACTAAATGATACAGTCAAAATGAAATATTAACCCTAATTACAGTTACATTGGATTGATTTAGTTCTGCACACCATCATCACGCCGTCAACGGTGCCAATAATTTCCAACTACTTTGTGAATTGTGTTAACTATGAACACACAGGTATGATTTAACCAAAATAAAGTTATGTTAAATAATACTTTTAAATTGCGTAATATATGTAGTATATGATTGTTGCGAACTGTGAATCTTTACATATATATGAGACAAGTTTCGACTTGCACATGATGCATCATAATCTGTACCCATGAGAGTGCTGACTGGATAATACGAGTCATATGCCCAGTTATCACCTTTGTCCATGCTAGCAGCTCCACGTGGCAGCTACATTTCGACCTTTATCTAAAAAATTTGACACAAGTGAGAATCGAACCCTGGTCTCCCATGTAAACAAACAACAATCCAACCACTAGACCAAAGTGGTTTTTGTGATACAACTTGAAAAACAAAATCCATAAGCCATTGAAACTATATGTGAGGAACATTTGACCAACCATTTAAACTACACGTTTTCTCCCCTAAATTTTCTGCAACTCCTTTTTACCAATTATCAGCTTTCCTTAATTCACTCACTATTAATCAATATGAACCGTTTTCAATTTCAAAATCATAGCACAAAAATCACGGTTTATTTGAAACTGAATCGCACCTTCCATATTTCTCTCACAATTTTTGAATACAATGAATCATTAAACCATTCAAACCTAAACCTTAAACCACATATACCATTTAGGGTTTTGATTACCAAAGTAATTGTTTTCAATTCGATAAAATTAAAGTCTTTAGAAGATTGATTATGACTAAATGAAGGTAATAACCTACTTTTGTGTTTGTTATATAGTGTGTTTTCGATTTGTTTTTAGAAGATTGATTACTCGCTTTGCTTTTTGATTTCATATTCAGAATATGGTGATTTTGTCTCCTAGATGTAAACTGGAAAATTGTATAAAGACGGGATCGATTTTGGGTCAATCCATCATCTCTGCAATTGATCATCACAGAAGGTAATCATTGTTTTTAATCTTCTTATAATGTTACCATGAAAAAATTAATTGTCTTTTTTCATGAAACTAATTGTATCGATATGGCTGTGTTTATAAAGGTATGTTTCTCAATCTTTTGAACTCTAAATGAATTTAGAATTGGATGGGATTTTATTATCTTGATGATTTCATATGAATATTTTTCTTAATATCGATTAAAAGTTGCCAATATTCTGATTTCTACATTAATATATGTTTCAAGGAAGTGTTTGTGACAATGCCTGACTAAAATGTAGATATGTTTTGAAAAAGATTCATATTGCTAAAGATCCAAGGTACTTCATTTTTTTTTAATTTTTCGTTAATTTTTTATGTTTAGATGGCTTTAAATGCGCGGATTCAGTATCAGTTTATTGTCGAATTTAAAAGAACATTGGGTTTGATTTTTGGGTTTATCTCGATTATTTTTGGGTTTGATTTTTGATTTTTGATACGTGGGAATCGCACCAGGCTTTACCTCTCAAGGGATCCTGAGAAGCTTACAACCCCCACCAGGCAGTGTACCTGATCGTTGTAGTATAGTATAGTGACAAGTACCGGGGGATTGATCGTTCAGCTAGGAATAGTGTCGCTAGGATTAGAAAACCTGAATACTAGTTCTAAAGGTGAAGGAAGATTCTTTTTGTATTTTTATATTTTTTTATAAAGCAAATTAAAATCTCGGGTTTGAAGGATTTGGGCGGAATTAGTTGCTATTCAACTAACCCAATACTAAGATGCAATCAAAATAAAATACTAAAAATGAAAATAAACTAAATTATACTAAAGTTGTGAGCAGTAATTGGAGAAAATGTGTTTACTTAGATTTCACTACTCCCTAGACATCTTTTACACGTTAATTACTTGTTATAATTGCATGGATGATGGATCGTATTCCTTAATACCATTCATGGGGTGGCACACATAACTCCCCAATTCTATGAGCTCTTATCTCCTCCTACACCATGCCCAGCACAACTATAGGGATTGTAAACAGTGGCTCATGCATTAAATACAACCAATAAAGACCTAGTGTGCGTCGGTTCATGTTTCTTAAGACGTTCAAGCATGTTACCAATTGGAGATCTGCCAGTTTGCTTAAGTCTAACATATAAATCATTCATCCAAGACAAATATAAACAAGTAATCAACACATAATTAACATCTAGGTTTCATTAGATCTAAGCAAACACAAGATAGATCTAGCCTAACATGATGAAATTGAGACAAGAACAAGATATAGACAACCAACACATAGACATATTGATTGAATTAAAAGAACACTTATCTTGATTACACATGCAAGGTATCAAGGGGTTGGAACCCTTGAAAAACCTGTAAAGTTACACCAAAATCGTACTTAGGGTTTCTCCCCAAAACTTCTCTTTTAATGTGTGAAAATTAGAAAACTATATATAGAAAAATGGGTCTGACGGCGTCAAGACAAACAATGTGACGCCGTCACCTCGCCGCCAAAACTATTCTCGGACTGCCTTGATCTACATTTGACGCCGTCAAGACTTAATCATTTCCAGGCCGTCATGACTTTTAACTCTTGACGCCCTACCTTCGTGACGCCGTCAAATCTGTACTGGGTCGTCATGAACTTCTGCTCTTGACGCCATCAAAGAATTACTCTTGACGCCGTCACCTACTGTTCCCAGCATGGAAAATTAAGACTTTGGCGTTTTCTTCACTTTTATGCTCCAAAAACGTCCGAATTGCTTCCTTTTCCAGATTTCACTCCCAAAGTACCTAAAATCACAAAAGGAACGATTTAGGGCAATATTTGATCAAATAAACTCGAATTCGGGCTTAAATGACCCCCTAAAAACGGATCATTTTTCGCCTCATCAATTTTCAAAATATTACAGGAAACCATGGAAGAGTTTAAACTCACAAGCATGGCTACACTATTCACATTACCATCACACGATTTGGTGAATGACAAAAAACTATCCACGATCATTGTGAGGTATGTTTGATCTTTAATCTTCATTTAAATCATTCTTTTCATTCGAATAATCAAACCTTATTAGCCAAAAAATAGATTTCGATGATTCATGGTATGATTCATCGTTTGATGTGTTTCTACTGCTTGAAGTTTTAGCAATCAAAGGCCAATGAAGTATACATTTTAGTCAAGCAACTTTGAAGGTAAATATATGTTTTTATGATATGGTTTATTCTTGTGTTTGATTATGCACACCTTATGTTTGATGAAATGATTATGAAGCTAAGATGGTATTTGTTGATTTTGTGATCTAATATGCGTGTATTATATTGCTTTTATGAATGATGTTGGTTATATTTCGCCATTTTGTTTAACTATGACAGAGGTAGAAAAGTAAACGAGTCTGTGTTGCAACTTATCATGGTCACGGAGAACCGGTTGCATTATATATTTGCGCGAGATGGGCGATGAGGTACTCTTTTTTCACATTATATAGATGTGGATCCAATTTATTTATGTACGCCTAGAATACATAAAGAGGTGGCAACAATGGCAAAGGGCAGTGGTCGTGTTGAGGTGGCAGTAGCAGTGGTCGTGTTGAGGACAATAAAAGAGGTGGCAACAATGGCAAAGGGCGATGGTTCAAAAGATGTAGTTAAGTTGATTTTTTTAATGAATCATCAGGTTTGATTATAAGTGATTCATATGTAAAATGATGTTTAGATGACCATATCCATTTTATTGCAGCTATTGGTGTTTGGGATTCCTTATTTGAGACCATAAAGGCAGTTGTGAGTGCTGTGTATATCTGATTTAATTTTATGGATATGCATCTGACTATTTGTTTCTTTTGCAACCACGCTTCGTTCAGATCCATAGGTATTTACTTCTTTTTGAAATATCAAACAATTCAAAACATCTTATCGATAATGAAGTATCTATTTTTATCAAATTCCCGATAATAGCCTTTACATGCTTCCAGCAACTCCACAGGTCTGTATATATTTTATATGTCTTTATTGGCTTAATCAAGGCTTTAATGTGTGAAATCCATTATTCAACAGGCTTGAATGAAACGCAAAAGCTTCGCTAAAAAGTCAACACTTTAGAAGTATTATAAGCAATACCAAACGCCCCTTATGTTAGATACTCAGTTGACTTTTTATGTTGTTGTTGTTGTTGTTGTCATAGTTTGTTCAGTGGTGTGTCATGGTATTCTGATTTTGATATGCTTGCAACTTTATGCATAAATTAACATTTGTTATATTGGGTTGTCAATTTTGTTTGGATTCACAGCAAAATGTCTGATTCTCTTGATGTACATTTTTTTCAAGCTATCACAAAGTAGTCAAATTTATTTTGGTACCTATTTTGAATTGTAGGAGTATATTAAATGAACAAATATTAGCTGTAGTTTGGGAAATAATCCGATCACCTGATGATGGTATGAAAAGTGAGATTATGGAAGGCGAGGGCTGGCATCTACTCACATTCCTATATATTTATTACAGGGGCTTAATGTCTATAAAAAGGTTGGATCTGAATTCAACCCTTTGAGCATTCATGTTGCGGGACTAATTACAAGCTCACATACTACTTAACATTACAATTGAAGTATGTTTCCATTCCAGACGTGTGCTTTCAAATATGACAGGACGATGCTTTGTATGCAATTTGTCGATAGTGTGCTTTCAAAGGTGGGAAATTTTTTAAACAATACATAAGATAAGTAATGTTTCCATTCCATTTTTATTTCCGTGTCTAACTTTGTGATACAGTTCATTTACACTATTTGCTGGAATCGCAGGAATTGTTGCAAGGACATATATTGCGTAGAATGGGCTGGTGAACATTTGTTTATGATCTGATTAAGGGGCTGTTTGGATGAGCTTATTTTACCGGCTTACCAGCTGATTTGTGTTTGGCAAAGCTTATGACCTATTTTTTTATTATTTATTATTATTATTATTATTATTATTATTATTATTATTATTATTATTATTATTATTATTATTATTATTATTATTATTATTATTATTATTATTATTATTATTATTATTATTTTGTTTTAAAAGTTATTAGATTGAGCTTTTGCACTTGAATAAGTACATAAGTCAAATTTGATAAGCTTTTTCATAACGGAAAAAAGTTAGCTTATAAGCTTATACAAATTCAAATAAGAGAATGAGCGGATCGAATGAGCTGATTCAAAATCCCTTTTGACCCGCTACCCAACCTCCATGCACTATAATTCTGCTCACAGAAAATTGATTGCTTGCGGCTTTCAGAGATGAAATAGCGGATGACATGGTTCCATTTGTGGGCTAAAATGAGTCGGTTTGGAGACCAGAATCAGAATGGTCAATAGTGGATTGCCTGATATACGAGCAAGCGTTCCATCATGGACCGAGGTTATATTTGCTATTTATTTCAGCATTATTCATATTACATGAACACGTCGTATATTAATTTTCTTTATTTGAACAGTGAAGTTGGGTGGTATATATTGGGTGAAGATCAGCATCATTTTGCTCCATATGTTGCTTCTGAACTAAAAGGTGCATGTTCGCTTTAATGTATACTTTAATATTGATGAATGATGTTCTCTGAAATTGCAATCCTGATATCATCAAATTACACTTTACAGAAAGTAAGTCCTCCTGAATCATTTACTGTGGTGAAAGGAGCACTCGCCAGTAGCGGTACGGTTCTGAAGCACTTGACGTTAGTGGACTTGAATATTAAAGCTGATTGTCAAATTTCAACTTGCTAATTTGGGGTGGACCAAACGTATTTTGTAAATTTGCTTTAAAAAAAAGTCGCTTAAAATATTTTAATCATAAGTAGTTTCGATAAGCAATCCCAAATACTATCATCAGTTGTAAAAAACACAACTGATGTGCACATGTTATAGCAAGGTCAGATATGTAGATCTCAGGTGGTGAAAATAATTTATATGGTAACGATTTGGACTGTAGGATGGACGCATTGTACGTGTTATCGAAAGAGGGCTAAGTGAGCCTGATTGGATTGTTGATGGACTGCTTGGACCAGCCAATTATCTAAAACTGATAGATATCGGGTTTGAAGGTACGAAAAGTAATAATCTTTACAGCAATTAACAGTTACTTAGTACTTTAAGCTCATAGAGTATTTGGATATGCACTTTTAAGGGATGGAAGTAACATTCGACTATTTTATCCTTTGGAGAAGCTTCGTTCAGATTTATCAGGCGGCAGCTTTCACAATGGATCGGGTTAATGTTAACAGGTAAAACTGTTTTTTCCATTTCATTATAAGTGACTAACGTGCTGTCCGCGATTGCCTTCAAATATTGATGCTATTTTTTTCTCGGTTTTTTTTGTTGTGCAGTTTTGACGGGAAATCAATACTAGAGACACTAAGAGGTAAAAGGCTGTTGTTTGTGGGGGATTCCTTAATCAGAAATCAATGGATATCGACGTTTTGCATGCTCCGATCATGGATTCTAGGGGCCACACTTGAAGGCGTAGCTCTTAATGGTACCTTGAACTCCTTCAGGGCCACTGTAAGTCATATATAGTTAAGCGCCTAATATACTACTGGGTACACTAATACAAAATTTTATTGAACGAGTGGGATGGGTGCGTTAAAATGGGTAAATTTCTTTTTTTACCTTTTACAGCCTTATCTTGAAGTATTTATGTAAATGCGGCTTTATTTTGGTGTCGCTAGAATGAGATATCGACATGCTAAAAAAGCCACTACTATAGCACCTCTTTCGGAAACAATACAATTTGACTGTTCCTGCTTCAAGTTATTTCGGGGCTGTTTGGCTAAGCTTAATTTGTCTTTTACCCTTAAGTTTTGTAGTCGAGAAAATGGCACCATTTTTATAGAACGAAATATTAAGCTCATTTTTTCATTCAAAAACGCTCATATGCATAAGGATAGAATAGATAATTGAACATATAT
This sequence comes from Artemisia argyi, assembly GCA_030686995.1. Classification (NCBI taxonomy): domain Eukaryota; kingdom Viridiplantae; phylum Streptophyta; class Magnoliopsida; order Asterales; family Asteraceae; genus Artemisia; species Artemisia argyi. The sequence goes on from CM060691.1 coordinate 131,524,596, forward strand.
CATACATTCGGGAGGTTAATTTGGATTATGCTGTTATTCATGAAGTTGTAGCTAATTGTAACAATTTACTTTTAGTGATCGTATATAACCCATTAATAGCGATGGATGAAAAAGTTATTGCGGATTAACCCGAACGCCAATTTTTAATTTACTAAATTTTATGGTGTTATTCATGAAGTTGTAGATAATTGTAGCAGTTTACCTGGTAATAGAGAAGGTATTCCGTTTTCATATTTTTTTTCAAGTAGTGAAATTAGTCATGCTAATAAAGCCGTTGATTACCAGAGGTTAACATATTGCTTATTCGAGTTTCGAGTAGAAATTGCATTACAACTCGAAAGGTAGGTTTAGTAAACCTGTAAAAGGTTGAAAATATTTCTGGTGTTATGTGGACCATCATTTTGTCGTGCTGATTAACGAATGCCATTTCAACGTTGGTTCCATCGCTGGAGTGATGGGCACATGCTGCTCAATTTTAACATATTCATTGATAAATTTGGTTTCTTATTCCATTTCTTCTTTGTGCAGCTGTAGTACAATATAGCGCGGCATACAAGTTACATATTCATCGAAAAGGAAGGCCAATTTATGAAAATATCAAGGTGTGTTTCAGTTACAGTTTTACCAACTTGGAATTTGTGGTATATTTATGTATTATCAGTTATTAGATTGGATAATTCGTAATTCGGTGAACCACTATTTATGGAGCTCTACATGGATTGCAGCTTTTACATTGTGTAACAAGATGTGTCGTTATGGTGTCGTCGTGTTCCATGCAGTTGTTCCTTAGGTTGATCACCAACTCATTGCGCCTACACGTTTCAAAAAGGTAATAGGATTAATCATCTCTTGAGTTCATCATATTTTAACTTCACATAGGCTTCATGAGTTTGTGGGCAGCTTCTTGGCTGTCTTTTTAAGTATGTTCTTTACTTTCTTTCAAATGGATTAGCTTTGCTAAACAGCAAGTATTTGATTTATTAAATGAGTGGTTAGTTTATTGATTTAATGGTTGTTACAGGTTTCCGCCGGTCTTTGAAGCAATATTGTTGCTGGATAACATTAGGTGCGGTGCGTTCTATTTCAGTACGTACAGGCTTGGTCCATTCTTTCAATCCTAGAATGTCAATGACCACTCATGATCAGCAGCACAAAACATGCAAATCCTTTTGAAAAAAGTACTCTTGATGCACTGTTTGGCAACACCATGCGACTTTTTGTAATAAAAAAAAATGTAAATGCCTCTTAGTAGGCTGATCGTTGGTGTAAATTAAATGCCACATGACGTAATTACTTGGTATACGGATGATTACAGTTATCAGTGGCTTTTATTTTGTTTTATTTTATTTTATTTTATTTTATTTTATGTTTTTTATCATATATGTGAAAACAGACTATGTAGTTATGGTTCAACAAATTCAAAATTAGGAAATAATGGAAGTCATAACTCTGTATACAAACATCCCGCTGCGAAGCGCGGGCTCTAAACCTCGTGTTTCACATTTGAGGTTTCTTAATTCAATTTTCGTATGTTGATATTCTTTATGATTGTTTATATGGTATTTTCTATCATTATCAAGTAAACTTATGAAGCGAACCCGCCCATCGGACGGGTTATGAAGCTAGTACTCTATATGAAGCAATACAAATAGGTTGAGTTATAGACTTAACCAGTGTTTTGAAACCCGGGTCGACCCGGTTGGGTTAACAAGTTCGACCGGTTCCGGCCAAAAAAGGGTAAAAAAACCCGGGTTTCTAAAATAGGGTTAACCGGTTATATCCGCTGGGTTTTGAGTGACCCGGGTCAACCCGGTTCTCAAAACCTGGCCGGGTTTCATTTTAATTTTTTTTTAATGAAAACCCGGGTTGATCCGGTGGTCGAACCGGTTGACCCGGTGGTCAAACCGGTTGAACTGGTCGAAAAAATAAAAAAAATAATAAATTAAAAACCGGGTTGACTCGGTGATCGAACCAATCGAACCCGTTGACCCAGTACCCAATGACTTGACCGGGTCGATTTCAAACCCGGTTTTCAAAACATTGGACTAACCAACAGATCCGTTAATGTTGTTAGCTTCTTTATGTTGAACCAAAATCTCAAACACACATCTTTCATCATTTCCTTGATAACATATTTTTCTATTTAAAAATGGCATTCTAGTATGGTCATCTACTTGTTTGATTGTTGCACATGGTTTGATGTTTGATGTATCGATGTGCTAGAATTTTCATTAGTTATCAGTTAACACTTTCTGCCTTCATCTTTTTTAATTACAACTCACTTTTACCTTATTTATTTATTTAGTTTAACCATAAATCGTTAACCTTAAAAGTTACACCGTCATAACAAACATTTAATTATCTTTCAACAGAGTGACACTCTCATATATTTTCAACATCTTTTTTTAATTATGTCTCACTTGTGATATAACACTAATCTGTAAGCTCGGACATTTAACATGTTTTCGAAAAACGGGTATAAATATTTTTGTATAACTCTAAATGACTCATCGTTTTTGGCAATGAGAAATGCGCATCCTTAGCTTTTGAACTATGTATCACACATTGCTTTTGAACCTCCAAATGTATACAGTTTATTCATAGAAGTTCAGTGTTCGAACTTACAGGTTAGCGTTATATCAAGCAAAATATTAGGAGGTTCAAAAACTATGTGATAAATAGATTTTTTTTTTTTTTGATAGTCAAATCCACTTGATTTATCACATGTGATAAAACATTAATCTATAAATTTGATCACTCAACATGATGTCGTGAAAAGAGCATAAGTATTTGCGTAAAACTTAACATGATTAATCTTTTGGCATTAATAAATACACATTTTAGCTTTCCAACCATATATTAAACATAAATCGTGAACATCCAAATCAATACATTTTATTCATAGAAGTTAGAGACAGTAGAAGATTAAAAAAAACTCACTTTACGTATCACATGTGATATAACACTAATCGGTAAGTTCGAACTCTAAATATGTTTCATAAAATGAGCATAATTATTAGTATAGAACTCTAAAAGATTCACCATTTTTTGTATTGGCAAATACACATTCTAAGTTTTCCAACCATATATCACAAATAATATTTGAACCTCTAAATCAATACGGTTAAATATGTTGTCGTAAAATAGGCATACGTATTTGTATACAACTCTAAAAGATTCATCACTTTTTGCATATATGTCAATATCTTCTGTATTCAAATATAAAATTAGTGTTATATCACATGTGATATATCAAGCGTGAATAAATAAAAAAAATCATATATTTTTTCAACTTCTATGTATAAACTATAATGATTTGAATGTTCTATGTGTAATATATGTTTAAAGAATCTTTCTATAAGGGGGACTTCTATATTTGTATACAACTCCTTTTGATCATTTTCTTTAAAACTAAATATCTCACAAATCGTTAATCATTACACGAAAAGAATCATATCATCGCAATAAGAATTAAAAAATCTTTCTATATACTTTTGACGAACCTTTTTTTTTGTTGACTTTTTTTTGTAAGTGTTAAAATTTATGTTTTGAAAAATCATATATGATTTGTTATTTTAATATTACATGTGATTTATGAAGTCACATGTATTTGTGAAATCACACAAATAACATGTAATTTTTTCAGACATAAATTTAACAAAAAAAATAAAAAAATAAAAAATAAAAAAAAATTCATCAAAAGTATATCTAAATTGTCTACTGAAAGATAAAAAAATACTTGTCGTAATGGTGTATTTTTTGTGTCTTAATGATTTACCGTTTGAAAAATAATTTATATAAAAGAAATGGTAAAATGTTTTTCTTTATTTATTTATTTATTTTTACTTTGATGAAAAAAATAAAAGATAATATATCAGGAGGGCCACTCAACTTTTAACCTTTTTCTCATATAGACCTCACCATTTTTTGAAAATAACTTATAGGCTATCAAACTATGTAGTATTTATTTTCATTTACACTAACTTGGGTTCAATTTAATCCGGATAATTATCAAACGGCTAGAACGAACCTAACACTAACATATTAAACTAATACAAATAAAAAACCAATCGCGAAATTTAAGTGTTATCATGCTAATGTACTTTTCATATTATAAATTGACACTTAAATTAAGGGCATAATCGGTATTTCATATTAAACTTTTTGTTCGTATTGCCTGGATAAGTTAGAAGTTGATTCCTTATTTCTATTTTATAGTTTTCGGGCATATATATGGCCGGAATTGGTGTAAACGAAAACAAATATATATTTGGGCGTCCTATAAGTTCATTTCAATAAGTGATTGGTTTATACTTTATATGTTAGAAGTTGAAAACATAAGTGGCCTCCGTATACATAATCTCAAAACTAAATAATCAGAATTTGTTCATTATATCTGTAAAAGTTTGTTTTATATTGATCTCAAAATATAAAATGAAATGTAACATGAAATAGTCAGTTGTGTAATAGATATCAAATCCAATTTTGACCATCCACAAAGGGTTGTTCATGTGCATGTATGGGTACGTGTCTGTTAGCCAAAAGTATGAATCCTAGTTAAATCTCTTACAACCACATTGTGATTTTAGACTAGATGGATAACAAAATAGCCGTTAATAATTTTGTCATGTCACGTAAGAATTATAGTGGTCCGATAGATCACAATGTCTAACTAAAAAAAGAAATACGGTAATTGACATATGTCCATTAAGCATAAGACAATACAATATCCAATAACAAAATATTCAGTTTCTTGCTTAAGTTCCTAACTTTAAGATTTTGTGATTTACACTACACAACATTGTTCTTTTATTTGTTCCTTTTCTCGAAAGATTATTAGGTAGTAAAATAGCCTTTTCTAAGTTGAAGTCATGTAACTAGAATAAATGTTACGTTAATTAATGTCATTTAACTAGCTAGAATAACTGGCTTCGCTAAAAAGACTTGCAACTAGAATAACTGGCTTTGCAACAGACATATCTAACAACTAGTTTCATGGCCCGTCCGAATAGATGTGCTAGCTTTATGATAGAAGAAGTGAAAATGGAATGTAGTACAACTTATTATTACTCTAACAGATTAGACAATACAAGTAATTTTGATAACATTAACGGGCATGCAATAACCCTCATCTGATCATCTCATATGATAGAAGAAGTGAAAATGGAATGTAGTACAACTTTGAAGTTTAATTAATCTTGTTTGTTTCAAATGTTTGAAATCTGTTATATTCATGAATGAAATAGAATTATGGATCTCGCCCATTCCTCGTGCTACTTTTGTCAGTGAATTATCATTCCCATGTTTTGTTCTTCATTTTGTGGCAAATGCCTAGTATCCAGGCAAATCTTGTATACAATATATCCTGTCGTTTGTTTGATATACTTGATTACAGTGTGAGAGATTTTTGTAAAGTTAAATAAGTAGATCAAAAAGGCGAATCAGGGTACGTATCATTGTGTGATCTTTTGTAGATGCAATATTCAACAGAACTATGATATCTGGTCAACATGATATATTTGGACCCATATCTATAATTTTGCTCAAATACTCGTGTACTGTGTACATGCATGAATGAGATTTTAATTTGTTCTAAAACACCATCTTGTTTTTTTGTTCGCCACGTCAGCAATGGTGCACAAGAATGAATTTTGTGAAACCGTATTTCCAATTTCTTGATTGAAATTTTTTTACAAACTATTATTTTAGCATTACTGTATATCTTCGATATATATATATATATATATATATATATATATATATATATATATATATATATATATATAAACACATTTGCTTAAAAACTTTCAAACCAAAAAAAATATGAAATTACCAATCTACTTTTATCCTTTGTTTTTTTCATAATTATACTTTACATCCATATATTTTTCCACAATGACTCTTAAAAAATGCTTAAAAACTCTGTTTAAAACTCTCAAAGTGAGAAAACACATTTGTTTAGAAAAATGACACAAGTGATAATTTGTATTTAAAGTGAAAGCAATCTCATTTCAAAAAATAACGTTCTAATTTTAGTAATATAACACAAAATTGAGTCACGTTGTAAATAAATATCGTCTTTTTTCTTGAACGGCTGAGATATTATTAAACTAGCAAGAAGCTAGAAAGAAAAACAATTACTCCCTCCGTCTCAAATTTATTGTCCACTAAGGACTTTTTTGGTATTTCTTCTTCAACTTTGACCTTAAATATTTTTGTAGGTATTATATAATTTTTGATGCAAACTATATAAATGGATTGTGTTTTAAGTGTACTTTTCAATGATATAATTTTTCATCAAGTATTCTATAACAAAAAGAAAATATTTATGGTCAAAGTTGAACCAGTTTGACAATAAAAATTCAAACTGGACAATTATTTTGGGACGGAGGGAGTAGAAGATAGAAACAAGCAAATGATTGAATCCAATTGTTCAATGACTTAGAGGCTTTTTTTATTTTTATTAGAAAACTACAAAAAAGAATAATAAACTACTTTGTCAAATAAAGTAGGTCGGAGAGGGACTTGAGCTCCAAAGATAGATTCGTTACGGAAATTCCACAAAACCCAAATAGCCACACCAATGATAGCTTCCATAATTAATTTATGCGAAGATGAAAAAGTGTAGAATCAAGCCAATCGTAAAAAACTTGAATATTGTTACATGTTGGAAGAAGAAGGTCTACCCAATTGAAGATCTTCGATCACATGGCCGTCGCAAGAAAACAATCCCAAAATAAGTGATTTGTAGTTTCTAGGCTAATTGTGCAGATAGGACAAAACAAAGAGTTAATTTCGATAACTTTTCTACTTAAGTTCCATCTCGTTGACGATCACGAAGAGTTCACCAAATTAAGTATATGTCAATTTTGCAAATTTATTAACTTTATTGCTTTGAAATCGAGCACTAGTCTATAGGTTTAAAAGATATTGAGTTTTTCAACGAGAAAAAAAAAAAAAAAAAAAAAAAAAAAAGTTAATTTAATTTATAGATATTGAACCTAAATAAAAGTGGATTGAATGAGTAATGATGGATTTTTGAAAGTAGTTGAAAACTCAACACTTTATATGCAGATGATCGTGAGAAATAATAAATAATCTTTATTTACATGGGTAGCTCATGACGCTACATGCTTTCGATTAAATTTTCATGGGCTTCTAGGTGGGACATCCGCATTTTCACTTATTTTCTTCTTTTTGAAAAGCAAGCAAAGAGTCATTTAAAAAAAGGAAAACCTAATACAATTAATATTCACAAGACATAGAATTAAACTATACCAACGACCAAAAATTTCGAAGTTATTACTTCTTTACTCAGAGTTGATATTGTATACAGAGTATATTTTTGTTCAAATAGTATAGAGTGAGTTTAAGCATGCATTTCATTTACAAAGTGTGTGCACAAAAATAGTACATCCTCACATAAAGGTTGGCTCGGCGAACAGTTCTAACCGGAGACATCTTGAAGCCGATGATGCAACCCTTCCAATGTAATATACAAGTAAACTTTTTGCTAATAAAAGAAATGAAAAGGTATATACAATCTGAATTGACCTAGTTGAAATCATAGCACATAATTTGATAGTTTTATAAATAAAGAAAAAAAAAATGGAATAAGTTGAATGGATTTAAGAATGACCATTTATAAAGACTCCCCTATACTTCCATGATTACCAATTGATTGAGGGAGATAATTGTACAAACCCAAGGGTTTTTATTTGTGGATGGGGTCATGGAACTATATATGGAAGTTGAAAGGCAGATCGATAGAAAATGTGTAGGGATTTTGTTTAATAAAGATTAAAATTATGGTAACTTTCCACCCTTTCTAGACACTTTAACCTTAAATCTTGTCTTAAAATCATCATTCTGCTCCCCGCTTGGCAACTTTTCTTTTGTGCTATTTTAGGTTAAAACAAACGACTTTCTAGTATTATGGCACTCAAAATCTTATCTCAAATATGTCTTTAGATAATAGCAATAATTATTCAATAAACATAAACACCTAAAGGTAGTCTTAATTGAAATTGTAAGTAGTAGTATAACATATATACTTTCAAAACTAATTCACATTATCTAGCCAAAAATTAATAAATAAAATTTGTCTTGCCCAAATAGTTTAATGTGAGTCATCTACAACAAGGTAAACATTATATTTCACAAGTCACATACACATATAACTAAAAATTCTTTTCAATTTTTTGGAGGGGAAAAGATAATTACAAATTATAAAAACAATGTTTTCTTCTCCAACTTAACACTATATGTGAGTCGGTGGGATGGCAATGTCTATTCGCATAATGCTCACAAATATCATAATGGATGGTTTAACTGTTACTTTTAGCGGCGAAATTTGCGAAAACTTTAAAATGAAACATTATTAACTTGATATTACAATATTTAGGGCACACGTAACCTTGTCGATCCAATTTATTTAAGGCAATATATATAACATGATATCGATTACATTGCCTGCATAACCTTGTCAACTGATTTTAAATGGTCGGTACGTATGTTCATGTTCTGTATTGACAATTTAGCTTCTCTATCTTGACTTAAAGTCATTAATTAGAGTGGTCCATACATTCATTGAGCCCTTATCGTCAATTCCTTTGAAGATTGTCTACATTTTGCAAAGTTGATATATAGATGTCCAAGCAGAAAATGTAAAATTGCGCAACATTTGTCAATTTCCCTCCATAACTCAAGGCCCCTACCTATTGGAACATGCCTAACTAGTGCTTAGAGTTAGACATGTGACATCTTAGCCTCAAAAGTAATTATTGATGGATCTGAATTTCGAATTCTTACTTGAAGTCCAAAGTACATACTATTGCTTGTTTAAATAACTACATGACTTGCAACAAAGGAAATGAACATTTTTTTTTTGAACAACTATTCCTTGAGAAAACTAGCAAGGAGCTGGTACAAAAGAGTTGCAACAAATTCATAAATGAGTTAATTGTGTTAGTGAACTATATTACTATATTATTTGTATTGGGCCAAGCTCGGTTAGTTAGTATTCATGTATTTATACCCATTGAGAACTCTATTCTCATTAAGCTATATACACATTCTTACTTGGTATTAAGAGCCACGATCTTTTCCTCCTAAAATGTTTACAAAAAAGTAAAAAATAAAAACCATAATTCTTCAAATCTCCAAAATCGCATATCATTTAACAGTTTGCGTACCGCTGCCGTCCAATTTTTATCAATTCAGTTCAAGTAATATATTGCTGCCGTCTACTTTTATTATTATTTCCTTTTGCATCATTCAGTTCAAGTAATACGGAGTATGGTGGGTCATCATTATTATCAATTTTTCAAAAATCACTTAGAGCACCCGGTGCAGCCTCTTTGTTGAACCTCGCTGTCCGACGTGTACAAGCTAACGGCGAGCCGAAGCTCATTTCTACACCACGAGTGCCTCGCCGTTGCTCGTTGTTGGGTACCTCTTCGTGGTCACGGCGAGAATGAAAAGGAGTTGGTTTGCAGCTTTTTGAAATAAACGTTGCATAACGTTTATAAAAATAGACATTTTTTTTTTTTACCATAACATATTTACCCCTATATATACTACACATATTTCACACATTTCATTCCAAAAAACTTAACCATATAAAAGCAAAAACCATGAGTGAATCATCTTATTCCGAAGTTAGTGACTTTGAAGAGTTAGAGGAGCTAGAGCTAATTATCCAAGAGTTTTGTAAGATATCTATAATCATAACATGTATGGTTTTGTGGTTGGATTGATTCAAGAAAGAAGAAAGAATAAGAGAAGAGTTTAGGGAAAGAAAGATGGGTGTTTTCTAGAGAGAGAGAGTTGAGAAAAATAAGAAAATGTTAGATTGAAAAATGGAAAGCACCAACCCTCTCCACATGTGGAGAGGGGTATATATAGTTTCCTACAAACGCCCACACCCGGGCTGTGGATCAGGCATACAGTGGGTAAAGACCCGTTCCTTCTTCCACGGTGTTACTTAATCTAGTACTAATTAACTAATAAACAAACTAACTACGAGCTATCTTAATGCTATTACAATTATTAGGTGACCGAGACTTTTACAGGAATATTTGTATTCCTAACAATCTCCCCCTAAGCGAGGTCACCTTTGAAATTAAGCTCTTTGGTCTTTAAGCATTCTTTCGTCTCTGTAGCTCGTAGGATCTGATTCTTCACTTTACTTCACACTTTGTACTTCAAGCAACGAAATTGTGATTTGAATTCCTTTGAGATATGTGATCTTTGAGCTTCTTTGAGATCATCAGCCAAAGTAAATCTCCAAGCTCATCAATTGTTGTATCGCCTTCATGGGATGTAGTGACTTTAGGACCATCATGCTCACACCCTTCTGTATCTGGAGACATTGCATTAGAGTTGTAGATCAGGAGACTTTTTCATCAGAGTTGCGGAAACGTTGTTGGTAGTCCCTCAACATTTGTTGTAGCAAGTCTCTCATCTTCATTGATAGTGTGGGGGATGTGTGAGCATGAGGTATGGATTGACCCGATTCAGCTGGAAACGGCAGCCATCAATGTCATCTTTATATGTGTCCCTGAAATAAAACAGTTAGCAATAAAGATAGAGAACGAATATGGCTTTGTCATTCGTTCTGCGAAGACAGACTACCCTCCGGTTTTGAGAAAACCGACCTGTGATCAGGTAGAATCTCTTTTAAAGAAGACTCTCCTTGACAGGAATTTCCAGCTTGTAGTAATGAATTTTCCAAAGAATCCACTTTGGAATCTTCATACTTAGCATGTTCTCATACCGGAACGTCTCAAAGCAGACAGCACGATAGAGTGAATCGGTGAATAGATATTCACGGATTGATGAGAAATTGATTTATAGAAATCACTCGCGTGTCATATGATAAACATTTTTGAGACACGACGAGAGTTTTATACTTTGAATCACATTTCCATCAAAAATACTTTTGTTTGAAAGATATTACACAATCAATGTGCTCGAAAGATAAGTTGGTGAGCACATTGAGAGGTTTTGGCAAAAGTATCCGTCAATCCATATCCTGGAACAAGTTTGATTCAAATTTGAATCGCACCATCGTTGCTTTCCAGTTGTCACTTGATCATTGATCCAAGATAGATCTCACATGTCACCTACCAAGAGCTTGAGTGATGTTCGCTCTAGAAGGATTTCCATCGTCATTGTGAATATTTTCATATCACTCGGATGTTCTGGCAATACCACAAGGATAATGCGTAGGACTCTAAATATATTGTCTTATTTTCCACATTGTGTGAAACAATAAGCATATTAGGAAGTGTGTCCTATCGAGATTTATGGATGATCTCATGGCTCTAGACTCAATAGTGCGTTTTGATCCGCTCCTGGAGACTGGGGAGGCGTCTCCTGTTTTAGGTATCAACATAGCTCGCAATGAGCGGTCGATACATTGCACAGGGTTCCCCGTGAGAATGAAACAAGCTCTTTTAAGAGAACTTGAGTGGTTGGGAAGTTTTGGTGCAGTGCGTCACTGGGTCCATGACGTCTTGTCTTCAATACTGGCGTTACCTTAGTAACCGCCAGTAGCATATGTATTGAACCCGGTTTCTGCCCTAAGGTTGAATAATTGGAGGGCTATTTCTTTTCACCCTTTCTCATTATATTTCTTTTTCATTCTTCAACCCCTTCAGTGCTTACCGAGATTTCATCACTAGAACCTTGTTGGGTTTGTTCCAGTCCTAGCTCTATCTCAGTCCGCACTCTTCCCTTTCTCACTTTACTCCTTTTTTCATAATCATTCCTAAGGACTTCTAATCTATCTATGGATTGTCCCTGGGAAGATCCTTCCGGTTCTGGTGGATCATGGGAACTTATACCTAACCTTAACCACCCTTATACCTCCATGCATTAAAGTAAATGGTCGGTCTTAGGTATTACTTCCACAAACGCCTTTTGCTCCCCCTCAATATGTGCATCGATATTCGAAAGTGTTTAGCACATATGCGGGAGCCTATTATTGAGTACAAAAGATCACTTATGATTACCAGATTTCATATTTAAATCACATTCTCTCCCCCGATCAAAAATTTCAAATCTTTCGAGATTTTTGATCTCAATTGATTTAAATAAGTTAGAAAACGTTTGGGAGAGAAATGCGGTTAATTTTTAATATTGTCTGATAAAAAGGAACTTTTTCTTGCTCCCCCTCAAACTGTGAGGGAGGTTGTTATGTGTCAGATTTGAAGAGTTTGTACAAGATTCGAAGTTTTAGTGAAAACTCTTTGAAAATTTACTTATTCTGACACATAACACATCACAAATCATTTTGTTGCAAGGTTTTATGTACAAAGTGTGGGGAGTTTTGATGAAACATAAAATTTTGAGAAATCACTCTCCCCCTCAATCAATGACGGATGTTAAAGCATAAATATTTTCATAAACTATTAACGTCATTGATTGATTGAAAATTTTATCAAACTTTTGAGTTCAATTTGATTTTCATTCAAAATTTCATGGTACCATCAAGTTTTGCACAAACACTTTCCGGAAAAATCATAGAAGGGAAAGTATTTGGCGATAAAAGGAAGATTTCTCTTCTTTATCAAGAAATAATGCACTGAAGCGTACATTAGATCGAGGGTGCATGAATATAAAGTAATTCACGCTCGGATGAACGGCACCCTTTATTAGGAACAACCGTCTTTTTGGCGACGTGTTTTCCTTAATTTTGAAAACCGGGTTGCTATTTGAAGTAATAGCAAACCATATTTTTGAAGACCGGGTTGTAGCCTGAAATGACTACAAGCCATAGTTTTGAGAACGGGTTGTAGCCTGAAATGACTACAAGCCATAATTTTTAAGAATGTTTTGAGAAACGACATGTTTTAGAAAAAAACTTTATTTGAAACCGAAAAAACTCTTGCTCAAGCATATGTATGATTCCGTGTCATTATTAAATGACATTTCTAGAAACGTACATAATATTGATTACACAAGAGACATGTCGTGAGAAGATTTTTTTTTTTTTTTTTTTTTTTTTTTTTTTTGATTTTTATGGTTTTTATAGGTTTTATATTTCTCTATTTTCTTTTTGTTTTTATAATATATATACAAGGATATTTGAAGCAAATCCATTACTCCTCATTCTCTTCATGAAGACTTATGACTGATTCTGGCGAGAGACACTTCATACCAAGTAGCAGGAGAATAAATAAAAACCGTTCTTCCTGGAAGTGCCTTTGTGAGGAAATCTGCCAGCTGTCCTTCTGTCCTTCTGAAGAAAAATTCCACAACCCTCTTTTCCACTTGTTCTACCACACCTTTGGAGAATCCATTTGTCAAAAGAAGCATTGACAGTATATCGTACCAACAAGGATTATCTTTGCTCCATTTTGCAATATTGTTCATGTGGTTGAGGGTTAGGAACTGATGTAGCCCTATCAAGATCTCCTGAAGAATATGCCTTAGAGGAAAATTCAGGAGCAAGTGTGTTGTCGAACGGAACATCATTGGGAGGAGGAAATGAATTAACTTCAAAAGAATCGTCGACTGCAGTGCCTTGATGTACTGGTGGAGATTGAAAGTATGATGATGTTGACGAATGACTTGCTGTTGGAGCGTCTTGACCTATTGAAACAGGACAAGATGAACCATTTTAGATCATTTGGTACATGAGCTGCGATGGCTGGTGGTACCGGTGTATCACCAATTTGCAGCTCGACATATTCATCAACCATTGGATCAGCCAAGATCTCCAAATCCTTATCGGTAGGAGGTACATAAGGTACATGCAGGAGTGGGATACTATACAAAACCTGAACTGAATGGTTCAGAAGACAAAAATTTAGACGCAGGTCCTGATGTGTACAGAAGCCATTTGATCAGTCAGCTCATTGTAGAAGTGTGTAGCCAACATCTCTGAAACATCCACTACCAAAGCTTTCGAGGCTCTTGAGTAATCGTCTGAAGCCGTAGATGCCATGATGAGATCTTAAACGGAATTTTACAATTTTGTGACTTAAACCGAGAGATCGGTTCTCTCCCGGGATTTTACTAAAGTCAACAAAAGAAACCGAAAGATGTAATATGTGAGTTAGACTTAGAGTGAGATCTTGGATATGTTACAACTAGCATTAAGTGTCAAGTCGCGACAAGTCAAGTTACAATAGATCCGATCGTAATAAGTCAAGTTGTAACGATTAACTCACAACGTCAAATTACAATCAGATTAATCGAAACGACTTAAGTCACAACAATTCACCAAACACAGATTGATAACAAATCACAAGAATCTTACTACTGAGTCAATCGCTAGGCACCACCAAATTGCTGAGTTTTGGCCTCCTCAATGTGAAGCTTTGGTAGCTTCCCCCCAAACCGACAATCACCTACATGAGACCACTTCCCCCAAGAGGTTGAAGTGATGCAAAAAGTCTCATTGTATGAAGCTCGAGAACCCGAAGAGAACGATAACACCGAAGTAACAGGGTGAACCATGGATCATCTCTGCGGTTATCAATCCCGGAATGTATGATGAAGCCCGATCACATGACCCTGTTGTACGTCCCCAATGTACACATTACTTTCTGGTTTGGAGCAGTCGTCTATTCAGGGGAATAATATATCGACATCTTCATTTCACCGATTGCTTTCCAGTTATCTTACATATACCAACTCACTCCATATTGTACGCATGTATCCAACACAAGAAGAGAACGATGACACCAAAGTAACAGGTTGAAGCACTGATCATCTCTGCAGATATCTCCTCCGGAGTATATGATTAAGCCCGATCACGTGAACCTGTTGCGCGTCCTTGATGTACACAAATCTCTCCCCTGATGGTTGCGATCTCATAGAAATCATCATACCATTGTGTACATGAAGCATTAACCAGAAGCATTTTAACATAAACCATGTCAGCTCATATGAAGACGTCGATAAGCAATGTCATCTCATACTTCAAATGTTCTTCTCATATTTCTTCCCACTGAAAGCTGAAGTAGTACATACCACAAGTATCAGAAGACCACTTCCCCCATGTAGTTGGAATAATACACCAAACGCCACGAGTTAGTACACTGATATTCTCTGCGGATAAGACATTAGTCTTCCCGGGATAACTTCGATTAAGAAGAAGTATTGTGTTCATCACGTGTACTCGTTATGCATTCGGATGCATGTCTCCTTCCCCCTTGCTGGTTTTGATATATCAGAATCAGCAACAACTTTTAAGCACATCTACTTGAAATATTGAGAAGAACCAAATAAGCTAAAATATATCTAGTGAGAATCAACTGCTATAGAAATGCTCACTAATTGGGTTAATCCTCCCTCCCAATTAGTAAGCCCATAAGTGTACTTGCTCCCTCCCAAACTGACGACCCGTTTGAAATATCATTGATGCATGTTGAAGAAGTATCTCTCAATTCTGCCCAAAATGTCTTTAGTCTCTTATCATGTCATCCATAACGTAAAGTGGATCAACGACTGATAATCTGTAGCTTCTTCACGGGTTTGTTTGGGGAACGACAATTCGACATTTTCAACTCACTTAGAATGTTTCCAGTTCTTTGATAAAAGCCCCGATGTACACATTTCTCCCTCCATGATGATGACGATCACTCGGAATCATCATAACTGTGTGTACATAAACATATCAACTGGAAGCAACATACAAATCACTACCCCATGAGTAGATGTCGATAACAATTCTCTTCAACAATTTACTGTGGATCAACCCCTAAGTAAACCTCTTTTCACATCCACTGGCTAATAGTAAATGACCACGTATGGAGAAAAACCGATATACTAAACTTGAAATTGAAGTAGAATTCCCTGCTATTGTGTCTTAAGCTTGCACTAATGTTGAAAGAACGGTGTAGAGAATTTATGCTCCAAGCAAATCTCTAAGTACTCACTACCCAACCAAAGCATGAGACATTATCACCTCTTGCGATTATCCACAACGACAGAGGCGTGTGACACTGAGTACTACAACGTAACTCCTTAAAGTGATAGTTAACCAGGTCTTCAACCATCCACCTCGACTGCTGGTAACTAGATAAACCAAGTCTTCAACTTAAATCTTAAGCACGAGCAAGTTATCATTGAAAGTCATTCATCCAACCAACCCTGACTTCAAGATAAACTAAGAACACGTCTCTGTGAAATTCAACCTTCAATCTCAAATATGTGATACCCACTCAACTCCGTAGTCACAATTAGTCTTCCTTCGTTAGTGGAGCATTAGGTGTTGGAGGAGAGGAGATTCATTTCACGCATCAATCAACATGTATTTTATTCACACTTCTCCCCCTCAAAAATTGCATACGAGGTTGATCCACTGTCCACACTTCTCCCCTTCAAAAATTGCATTTGAAGATGCCATTTTTGATCGAGTGAATAATAACAAATAACATCTGATGAAGATAATCCACTTGATGACTGAACAAGCGTGGAACAAATATGAGGTTTGTTGATGAGAATGGTCAGAAGCAAGAACATTTCTCTTCCACAAAAGATAAAGCGTACTCAAGCGCACACTTTTCTTTTTCTTTGATGAACGGGGCCTGAAGTGTTTTCTGCAGACGCCATAATGATGACTTTGAAGACCGAGGCTTGAACTGAAGTGTTCAAACGTCATAATGATGAGGAGCGAGGCCTGAACGGAAGTATTCAGACGTCATTATGCACATACATCAGCATCGACATTCAAGAACTCCTGAAGCTGGGGAAATGATTGCTTTAGGTCTCCAGACTTTGAGTTTTCTCATATAGTGAATGGTTGATGTACCTGCAACTGAGTAAGGACTACCTGCACTAACATCACAAACTTGATTGCACATATATAGGTTAGTGACAACAGTATCCAAACCCTTGGGGGTTTCATGGTCAACCATGGCATTGCCATCAGTAGGCACCTTTCCGGTAGGTATCCACTTAAGTCCAATGTCCTTAAAAATTCTACCAGTTGGAATCCACTTATAGCAAGGTCTAGGATTACTAATCTTCTTATGCATAGTGGAAGGCTTGACGATATTCCTAGTCTCCAAAGATTTAGCAGTTTGTGTCCACCTAGGAGAAGTTTTAGGTTTGTTTTGCTTCTTATGCATTGTAGATGACTTACTGTAATTCCTAGACTTAACAGGTTGAACCTTAGCATTGTACCTCAATATCCTACGAGGGATCATACAAGGTTGAGAACCTAAAATTCCATCCTTATGAAGTAGTGCCCTTTTCCTAGCCTTTTCTAGATCATAGTTCTTGTGCAGGTCATTTATAACATAAGTGTTTTGAGCCTTAGTGCTAGGTTTCGACACTGTTTTCGAACTAATCCAAGAGGAGCTGGGTGTAGGAGTAACTACTTGTTGAGGCTTAGAAGAACTAGAAGCAATAATCTTGGGCCAATAATGTGTAGTGACTGGTTTTGTCAAAACTCGTTCCGCATCAACTTGGGAGGCAAACCGTGTTTTTGAAAATTTTGGTCTCTCAGATCTAAACGCAGTCAATTGTCTAACAACTGATTGGTTTCTATTCGATTGAAACACAGGTTTCCCCAAGATTGATGGTTTTGCAAACTTAGTGTTCACACTATTCCCTGTTGCTTTTCTTAGCTCGTTCTTTAATGCTGTTATTGTGAAACCCTTTTCCTGAACTTGAGCTTTGAGTTCATCAATTTTTGCAATCAAAGATGTTGTTTGCTCAACAGTTTTAGTATTCGTTTCTTTGATTGAATCACACAGTGCATTGCAATGAATTTTCAAAGACTCATTTTCATCACGTAATTTAGCCACATTATGTTCCAATTCAATAACATTGCAGTCATGTTTAGCTTTAACTTCATTACACATATCACATAACTCAGTCATACATTTTTTCAGGTTGTTGATTGTCAAGTTCTTTGTTTCTAGCTGAGCTTTCAAATCATTAATTAAAAAGAATTCGCGGAAATCAGGAAGTTCCGGATCTTTACATGGTTGGTTAGTTTGAAAACTTTCTTCCTTTTGTTGCATTGCGATTTCAAGTGAAATACAATGTTTTTCAAGTTGTAAGAATCTCTTTGAAAGTTCATTAAACGTTTCTTTATCAACCATATCATTTGATTTAAAAGACTCAGCGGTAAACAAAGAACTTGACACATCATCACGTTCAGCATCCTGATCACTTTCTCCCCCTTTATGATTCATATTTGTTAAATCAGAAATGGTATTGCTATCAGTCTTTTTCAACAAATATGTGTCATAACTGGGCATAACTTGATCAGTATGCAGTCGTTCATCAAAAAGCACATTATGATGTACAGTTAGGGGTACCTCAGCACATGACACTTGTTCTTTTATTGGTCTGAAATCTGCATCCATGTCATGTGTAATAAGAGTCACTGAACTGCTGGTAGTGTCAGGCTTATCAGTCACTGACCCATTGCATATCATGACAACTGACCCAACATCCGATGATATACCCGAATTGCCAATACCATCACAAGATTGCACCCTACATGCCTTCACCTTGTCATTATATGCAGGTACATGCTGTGCTTTTTCTTCAATGAATCTTTTCACTTTATCCATAAGTTGGATGAGTGTGTCTCTGAACGTATCAACCTCTATTCCCGTGTGATCAGCAAAACACTTTTTCGTCATCTGACTATAATGGTCATATTCCAGAGTGAATTTCGAATCAAAGAACACTTGGAGTTGTTTGTTGATCACACAAAGGGCAGCCATGGATCCCATTTTGGAAAATTCTTCTTGGTCAAGTTGTTGTTGTAGTTGATCTAAGTAAAGAATCATTGTGCATGTGAAAGTCTGAACATCTTGACCAAAGAGCGTTACAAATGCGCGTTCGAATCCCATCTTGAATCCATTTCCCTCTAAAAGTACCGAGAGATGTGAATGAAGTTGTCGAAAACATTCTATGCAGCTTTCATTTGCATTGTGAAACACTTGTTGTGGTTGTTGCACTTCTCTCTCATGTGAGTTAGAGCACAAAGATTCCATTTTAGCATATTCTGACTTGAAAGCGGTTGTTTGTTTCAGAATGTTTGTCAGTTGTACTTTGTTGGGAATCTTGTGCTCGTTGATTATGTCATACCGTTTGAAAATCTCAGACATGACTGAGTCTGAAGAATTCGACATAATTTGAGCACGCACGGGATTTTACAAGTCAATGATTTAAACCGAAAAATAGAATCTTTCGCGGGATTTTACAATATCAAGACAAAACCGTGAAGCAATGAGAAACCGTTGGTACGGTAAATTATGAGATGATAGTTTGAAGAACGTGATGGTTGTATGATCAAAATCCAAATAGACCTCGAAATTGTATCCAATAAACACGAGAATATCTCAACCCACAAATAAGTCACACTATCAATATCGTGGAGCTCAATCGAAACCGTATTCCAAAATATAACCCGAAAATTTAACCACACAGTCAAGTCGGATTGTCTAAAGAATTTAGAGCTTAACCAAAAGTATAGCCAAAGAAAAGTAGCCGACAATTAAGCTTAAACTCACGATTGTCACACTTAAGCTTAATCCCACGACACTCATGCCCAAACAATCTTTCAATCAGTCAATAATAATACTAGAAAACATTCCAGCACAATTTTCATAGGTAAAATGCGCAGCCCAACTCCAATAAACCTGAAGCCCAACACTCACTTCGTCCAGCCCAATATCAAGCCAGTTCCACACGTCCAAAATCCAAAGCGAGTTAACCCCTAAATATCGTTATATAATACACCACTAATCCCCACTTGTCTAAACCTAATCAGTCTTAAGAGAAACAGACGCAGTCACACAAAGATTTCTCACCCAACAATATCTAATCAATAACAACGCAGCTTCAAAAGTCTGTTCCTTTGTTTCTTGATGATAAATCCGAGCACAAACACAAACCAGATTGTGTTTTCTTTTGTGTGTAACCAAAAGGAGATTCACGGTAGGCTTTTAGCTTCTTGTTATTATTGTTGTTCAAACCGATTGAAAGAAGAGAGGATGAAACACGATATGATTTGGTCCTTTCTTTTATGATTCGTACAAAAAAAAAAAAAACGTCAATCTTCTTAAGTCGGTATATGATGAGTTGTGTTGAAATGATATTTGAGATTGTAAAAACCGTAACACACAAACTGAGATTAACGAATACGATTGTTTAACTTAAATTGTTTTCGTTTTAGACTTCAAGAAAGATCGATGATGGTTAATCTCTTGTGATGTAGTCTTTGGACGAATCTTCAAATTACAACGAGATATGAACTGAGATCAAATTTACCGTATCGTTTCTTTGATGTTTGTTATGGGTCATGATTAGAGGTGAGATGGGTTAGGACTGTGATTGGGAAGTTTTAGCATCAGTAAAGATTTGATTAGTAGACTATATGTTTGTTTTTGGTTATAAATTTGGTTATAAATCTGGTAACCGCAACAAAACAAAAGAAAAACGAGGTAGTCGCAAAACGGAAACCGCAATCAAGATTTAACCGCAAAATTATGAGCTAACCGCAACGTAAAGAGTTAACCGCAATAATGAACTGAGGTAGATGCTAGATTGGTAGAGAGGTAACCGCAAACATAGAAGTCTGGTAAACGCAAATAATGGAATGATGTTAAACGCAACAATGGACCACATTTTACTTTGTTATATTGTCCATTTACAGAAAAAACGATAAACGCAGCCACAACAAGACAAACCAGTCCCAATCAGTTATATGTCCTTTTCCCATATGAAGTGAACGCAGTCAAGAAAAAAAAAACTTAACCGCAGTCAAGAATGTGTTGTCTTTTAGCAGAGAAAACAAACCGCAACCAGGAAATAGTATGTTTATACACATACGGATACAAAGACCAAGTGTGCAACTAATTAAAACTAATCCCAATATCAGCCCACAAGAATCACAAAAGCTCACAAACACCACGAGATACAACAAAACCAAGCTAGATATACAATTCGAATGATAAAAAATAGAACCACAAAACCAAGTGCAAATTCGAGAACACCAAGTCCTAAGATGAAACCATGGCTCTTGATACCAATTGTAAGATATCTATAATCATAACATGTATGGTTTTGTGGTTGGATTGATTCAAGAAAGAAGAAAGAATAAGAGAAGAGTTTAGGGAAAGAAAGATGGGTGTTTTCTAGAGAGAGAGAGTTGAGAAAAATAAGAAAATGTTAGATTGAAAAATGGAAAGCACCAACCCTCTCCACATGTGGAGAGGGGTATATATAGTTTCCTACAAACGCCCACACCCGGGCTGTGGATCAGGCATACAGTGGGTAAAGACCCGTTCCTTCTTCCACGGTGTTACTTAATCTAGTACTAATTAACTAATAAACAAACTAACTACGAGCTATCTTAATGCTATTACAATTATTAGGTGACCGAGACTTTTACAGGAATATTTGTATTCCTAACAAGTTTGAACACGAGCAAGCGTTGCAAAATCAAGAAGCCGGTTCTTCACATCGCCGTAGATACATTCGGCGTGAACGTGAAGTTGCTGAAGCACGTCTACGGGCCGACTATTTTGGTGACCAACCAAATTATCTTAAAGAAAATTTTCGACGTCGTTACCGTATGAGCCGTAAACTATTTTTAGAAATAGTCGAAGGTATTGAAACATATATTGAAACTCATCATCCTCTTCCTACGCATTTTGATTTCTTTAGACAACGACCCAATGCTACGGGTCTAATGAGTTTTAGTGTGATTATGAAATGCACATGTGCCCTACGCCAATTGGCGTACGGGATATCACCTGATTTATTAGATGAGTATTTACAAATAGGTGAACACTGTGCACGTGAGTGTTTAGATTTTTTTTACTATGTGCATAATCCATTTGTTTGGGAAGGAGTTTTTAAGAAAACCAACCGAGGATGACGTTCGTAACTTATACCAAGCAAATAGCATGGTTCATAAGATTCCGGAAATGTTGGGAAGCATCGATTGTATGCACTGGGAATGGAAGAATTGTCCAAAAGAATGGCAAGAGCAATTTCACAGAGGTGATAAAAAGTATCCAACTATAATGCTTGAAGCTATTGCGTCGTATGATTTGTGGATTTGGCATGTATTTTTTGGTGTGGCAGGTGCGAATAACGATCTGACCGTTTTATATAATTCTCCGTTATTCGACGACCTGATTGATGATATTGGCCCTCAAGTTCCGTTTGAAGTATACGGACGTACATTTAACAATGGGTATTATCTAGTATATGGAATTTACCCACAGTGGGAATCGTTTGTCAAATCCTTTACTGTTGCAACCAACCCAAAAAACGTCGCATGGAAAGCGAAACAAGAAAGTGCTCGAAAAGATATCGAAAGAGCTTTTGGTGTCCTTCAAAGACGTTGTCATATTATTGCCCAACCGGCGCGTGCATTTACTGTGGGCAAGTTACGGAGAATCATGTACTTGTGCATCATAATGCATAACATGATTTTGAAAGATCAAAATTTTGCGATATCCGAAGCTGCCGAAATGTATATTCCTCCGACACCAAATATGCAATAGTCATGGGTTGAACCAAGGTTTTCAAGATCGGGATCCTACCCAGGATCGTTTTCGTCTTTGCAAGATCGTGATCGTAAAATCGGATCGAGATCTTAAGATCCTACTATAATGTCATTTTCTTAATATTTTTGTAATATTATACAAATTTACAAATTATTATATATTATAAACACAAAATTATATGAATGTTCCATCGAATAGTTGTCCTAAATTATGATTAAGAAATGTTTAATAAGATTAACATGTTGTTTTTTAAATTCTACAAAAAAATAATCCAGAAATTTGCAGTTTTTTAGTTTGTTATCCGAGAAAAGTAGGATCGGATCGGATTAGATCTTAAGATCCTATGGTCAAGATCGAGATCCTATAAGATCTTAAGCTTTCAAAGATCCTATGTAAGATCCGGATTGTTTTTGCTTTGTATTATCGTAAAATTGTAAGATACTAAGATCAGGATCGGGATCCTGACAACTATGGGTTGAACGTTGCGTAACGCAAAGAAGAAAAATCAAAGAACTACACGATAAACGCACACACACAAGGCTTTAATGATGTCTCATCGAGCATGTTTGGCAACAACAACAATGGGAAGAAATTCAACGAAATAGGAATAATTAGGTTCGTTTTTTTAGTATCGTATGTGTTGTATTTTTTTTCCCGTATTGTAACTTTTTTATTTGATGAAATAAAATTAGTATGTTGTGTTATTTTTAAGTATTTGTGAAATGAATTTAATTTATTTAATGAAATAAATAAAAAAATAAAGGTGTAAGATGTGGCCTAATGAAGAAGTTGAGGTTTGTTGTTTGGGGAGGAGGGGGTTTGTTGTTTGGTGTTGGGTGATGTGGCACACATGGGGCCCGAATGAAGAGGCAAACCTTGCCATCTACTCCTTGTGCTCTTTATCTGCTTATTGCTACTGTTCCACTTTTATTATTATCTTTATTTACTTTTCCATCATTCGGTTCACATAAAAATAGCGGTGGTAATGGAGATTAGTGGAATGAGACAAGCCAACTTTTACGGCTTGTACATGCCCAACAAAGACTAATAGCCTAATATGATCGCTTACGCCAAATGTCTCAAGCTCAACAGGCCCTACAACAGGTATACGCCCAGTTCAGCCCATTCCCGTCTTAGCTCCTCAGCATTTTGATGATGCGAGTTGGAAATATGAATACAAGTGCATCTTCAATTTCATTTAAATTCAAATGCAAATAATCTTAGTATTATTTATAATAAAAGCATTTTGTTGGTGACGGTAAATTCATACCCGCCACTAACACAGGTTATATGCAACGGAGGTTCTTGAGCGTGCTGGTATGCACAATTTTTTTTGGGTAAAAGGTTAAAAGACCCAGTAAATATATTACTCCAAAAAACGTTTAAGTACAAAGGATATGGGTGAATCCCATATCTCAGTCCGTTACATAGGCCGAAAAGTTCACATAACAAGATACTTCCAATTCTCTAAATAAGAAAATAAACCACTACTCAAAATATACCATTAGACTCATATGAAAACAAAATTACTTTCTACAAAGACCTTTAAGCTTGATACCATATGTGTCATAAAAAACATCCAAATTCCTTGAAAGATCATATACCTGAGCCGCATACATCATAATCATAGTCATCATAATCATCTTCACGATTATGACCACCACCAAATGGGTTAATAAACTCATCAAAAGTGTTCACAACCTCCTCTTCATCAATGATTAGCATCGTCACCCGGTAATCCGTGAAATTGACACGAATTTTGGACTTGTTGGATCATGTGGTGCTTGAGGCCAAAGTCCGTAGCCTCAATTGTGAGTGGTGCAATAGGTCCGCCCTTCCCTTGCATGGTAGGCTGACACAACTCCTCCATCGTTCGGAGATCGGGAGCTGTTTCATCCTTGGGAGGGTCAGGGGGTGGTGGTGGCCCGTCGTCCATTTCTTTTTTTGGTTCTTCAATAACAGTACGTAGCTCGGGTACGTTTTTCTGACTTTTACGCTTTGTTTGTGAACGAGTGCGCATGCACTAAAAACAATTTTTCAAAACAAGATCGAGGCAAAACCACGGTGAACTTAAACCAATAATTACAGGTGAATGGCTTCTTTGAAAAAGGTACACCACTCACAAGGATACAATGGCAAGTTTTAATCTTATGTTTGGGAACTTATTATGTTCACACCCCACAGTTGGTAGGTGTTCTGCC
Organism: Artemisia argyi; assembly: GCA_030686995.1. Taxonomy (NCBI): domain Eukaryota; kingdom Viridiplantae; phylum Streptophyta; class Magnoliopsida; order Asterales; family Asteraceae; genus Artemisia; species Artemisia argyi. The sequence continues at coordinate 131,549,299 of CM060691.1, forward strand.
TTGGTTTGCGGTGGTAAGATTTTATGTAATTAATATTAACAGAAAAATGTTTATGGCTTTTTGGGTGTGTGTGCAGAAAAACTTTTGGAAATATTTTTAGAATCGATTCGTTAACCGAAATCGTTCTCTTTAAAATTACTCGCAGGGTGGCGGGAGAGAAGAATGGACTCTCTTCAGTTCGCAATTTAATTTCAGAACTTCCGTATTCCACCTGTGTAGGTTGTAATCTTAAAGAAACCGAAGTAATTTAACTTCACGATTTTTTTTTTTTTTTTTTTTTTTTTTTTTTTTTTTTTTTTTTTGCTAACACTTTAGGAAAAGTGTTAATGAACTTTTTTGATATGATTGAGATTTTTACAAAAACTTTTTACAAAAGTGGTGAAATTTGTACAGGGAGGGTTTTGCAAACCACTAAACCTAAAACGTTTTTAAAACACGCAACAACCTCCCCGGCAGCGGCGCCAAATTTTGATTGAGCCTAAACCGTCAGATAATATTGACCAAGGAATTTGGTCAACACAGTAAGATAGTCTAAGGTCAATGCTCCGTGGATAGTATAGAGTTTCCCCGGGTCCTTATGTCCCGACGAGATTAAAATGGTGTTATGAAACGTTTGTGGGAATGAGTGGCACTAAGTACAGTAACCAATAAAGATTTGGATTTGAATTACACTACTGATTACTTGGTATTTGAACAAGTCAAACAATATTAACAATTACAGAAACACAGATATGATTACACGTACACAAATTAGAAATTAGATTTGATTACAACTACAGGGGGTGAAAATGAAATTTTACAAACTTAATTTAAAAGAAAATTAAATTAAAAAGAAAATTATTTTTTTAATTATTTTATTATTTATTATTAATTATTTAAATAAAAACTATTTAATTATTTAATTTAAACTATTTAACTAAAAGGCTTTATAGTACAAATTTTAACTAGAAAATTGCAAAATTAATTTTTAAAATTATAAAATGACTTAAAATAAATTTAGAAACTAAAAATACATATTTTTGTCTTTTTGTGGATTTTCTATTAATTAAATACTAATTATATTAATTAAATTAATTAAACTAATTTAAATTACTAAAAATAGCAAAATGACTTAGAAGATTCTGAAAACATTTATAAAACTAATTAACCATCTCAGGAATCCTAAAAAATTATAAAAAGCTTATAAAAATTAATTTTAGACTATTTTACTAATTATTTACTTGTTTGTTAATTATTATCTAATTTAACTAGATTAATTAAGAAAATTAGAAAATGAACAGTAGTAATTAGGAAATTATTTTCTAAAAATATTATATGATTTATAAAACCTAGAAAAAAATATTAAAAGTACTGTTGTTAACTAAAAATTAATAATACTATTTAATTACTAAAATTACTTAATTATTAATTAAAATAATATTAATTCTGATAATTACTAAATTAAAAGAGAAAAATCTAGAAAAATTATTGAAAATACTTTAATATAAAAGAAAATTAAGAAAAATATAAAAATGATGAAGTGCTTAATAATAAGCTGAAAAGAAAAATTAAAAAGATAAATCCTATTAAATAGAAGCTATTACTAATTTTAAAGTTGGTTTTAGTTGGTTTTTCTTTTTGACAACTGATTTTACACTAAAAACAAACAACGTTTATGAAGAGACTTGTGTTGTAGCTTATTAATAAGCTGTGTGCACCCCCTTGTGCTTAACAGTTGGATTTTAAAGCTTATTAGGACTTATGGTTGTTTGAAAAAGCTAACTTTAAGCTACCAAATGAACAAATGAGACAAAACAGATGGAAAACAACTTGGAACAAGCAAATAGAATCAAAATAAGCACATAAATAAGCTGATGAAGACAAATAAGCACTTATCAAAACACAAGACCACAACAGGCCTTACATAAGGACTTTTGGACTACTGTGGGGTCCACAGAAGTAAGGGGAGGTCCAAAGTGAGACTTGACCTTCCAAGTTGACCTGGTCAACTTCAAAATAAGCCAATAAGCTGGGCTTATGGCTTATTATTGAAGTCTTGGGGGGAGGGGGGCTTGGTATATTGGCTCAAACACTGAGTGAGTCAGTATAGGGTGTGTGGTCAGGGTACAAAGGTGATTCAAATAAGCAGTGTTCTAATAAGCTAAGGTCTAAACTAAGCCTAGGTTTGAGAAGTAGGACTATTAAGCTAAAAAATAAGCAAAGGGTAGGATGTGGGGTCCACAGGTTAAGTCACAGAGTGGCTTGGAACAATGGCCAATGGCTTGGTGCACAGGGCATGCACCTGCCCTGCAGTGCTAAATAAGCACTTGCACCAGCTAGAATAAAAATCACAAAAATAAGCTGACCACAGATTTTGAAAGATAAGCTAAGGGACTATGACTTGTGAAAAGCTTGAAACTTGAATCCCAACACAAAAATCAAAACAAATCTTGGAAATTTTGGTTTTTTGCCAAAGCATAAAATTTTGACTTTTTGAGAAACCTTGAAACTTTGACTTTTGTGAGTTTTGATCTAGATTTTAAAACTGATTATGGTTATACAAAATATATTAAGACTAAATTGAGCTTTGTTACCTACTTGTGAATGGAAATGGGGCTTATGCTACTTCAAATTCAACACTAACAGATGATTAGACCAAATTATAGTTAATGTTGACTTTTTATCAAATGACCACTGGTTTTTATGGTTCTAGTGTTCTAATATACACCTAAGAGACATGAAACAGCAAACATCCATAACAATAACACCAAGGACCACAGGTAACAAAGCAAATCCAAACAATCCTTAAAAACTGTGATGATGTGATTTCCAAAGAGAAACAAGGATCTATGCTATGATACTAATTTGCAGAACCTTAATATGGTTTAATAGACCTAAGTGAGCATAGAACAACAAATTTTACCCACTAATTCACAAGAATCTAAGATATGCTATTTAGACAGTTAAAAGTGAAAAGTAGGGCACAATGAAATATGATGAACAAGTAAGCAAACTTAAGTAATGTTATGACTAAGTTAAGCTAAATAAGCAATAAAAACAAAAGGATAAGCAGTAAAGAGCAATGCTACAGTAGAAACACATAAATGAAATTGTGAGCTTACAATGTGCATTCCAGCTATAAACCAAGAACCAAGGACCAAGAACCTTTCCTATAGAACCTCCAAAGGTTCACTAACCCAGGGCCATCCATGATTCACCCTGCTCCAGCTTGATGATCACCATAATCTTAATTTTTGATTTTTTCTTTATTTTTCTTTTTTTTTTGTGTTTTTGATTTTCCTGAACCTACACTGCTTTTAAAGTTTCTAAAAGCTTTTATGAGCTTTCTGGGAGCTTATGTGAGCCTAGGAGTCAAAATCATTAACTAGAAACAACAGTTAAGCCTTTTGAGATTTTGAAATAAAATTGAAATTTGCATTCACTGAAATTGGTACTGATTCTTGAAATTAAACTTGAACAAAGTTTTATTACAACTTAAATAAACTAGTACAATGCTTAAAAGCTTGGAATTTAACTGAAATAACAAGTTACAATTTAAACGACACACTAAAACTAAAAAAACTGCTACATCCTTGTCTTCAATGCCTCTCTCCCTTTTATAGTTGAAATTTAGGGTTTGGGACCCCTCTCTGATCAATTCCCACTTGATTCCTTGGCCATTGGATGAGCTCTGAGTGATATTGACCCTTGGATCAATTTTGGCGCCAAAACAGAAACAGAGCAAATTGCTTTGTTTTATACCAATAGGGGGTGAGCATTAATTGATGTTGTCCTTGTTAGGTAAGTAGTGGCTTGGGCGGTTGATGGGATGGCGATGGCGGGGGTGGTGATGTGATGCTTCAAGTGGAGTGGGGGAGGGAAGGAGGGAAAGGGTGGTGGTGTTTGTTTGAGCGTTTGACCGAGGGTTAAACTTTGACCCTGACATTTGTATTAAAAGGGAATGGGGCGTTGGGCTTGGATGGGGTTTTGGGCCTGGGATGGATCAGGGGTGAGGGTGTTGGGTTAGGCTTAGTTTGGATTGGATTTAATAATAAAAAGGGTCCTGTTGGTTTAGTAACTATTACAAGGACCAATTTTGTTATTTTTTGAATATAGGGGTTGGATTTGTCAATCTTCCAAAGTTGTTTCAAGGTTAATTTCTGCCAACTATGAATAGTCCAAGGATCATCTTTGATAATTTCCATTTTTATACCTTAAGGGACTATTTCTGCCAAACTTTGAAACTTCAGGGACCAAACATGTAATTTCACCAAACTTTTCACCCAAGGACCATTATTGCCAAAGATGAGTAGCACAAGGACCAAAATTGATTTATTCAAAGTTTTTAAATCCCAGGGACTATTTTTGCCATTTTTGCAAAGTGCAGGGACTAAACTTGCAATTTTGTGAAACTTCACACCAAAGGACTAAATATGTTTATTTGTGATTCAAAAAGGACCTTTGGTGAATTTTCTTCGAAAATAAAAGCTCACGGACTAGATTTGACAAGTTTTGAAAGTTGAGGGACTGAAACTGCCAATTATGCAAACTTTGTTCATTTTTCATTTGTTTTTAGACATTTTGCATCTAAAACATATAAAACACAATCCTGGGATATTTTCAATATTTTTATGCATATTTGAGTGTTTTTAGATGTTTTGGCAATTCAAATGAGACAAAAATAATGAGTATTCACACACTCATCAATTCCCCACACTAAAGTATTGCTAGTCCCTAGCAATATTTTATGAAAACTTATTGGATTTGAAGACTCTTTACCAAAAGCCATTACTTCTGGAGTAGCCAAATGTTTCAGTTCAAGTAAGAACTATGGTACACTGATAACCATATGATTTTGAGCAAACCATAAGCTGTTAACGGATTTGATTTGTCTTTACCAAAAGCCGTTTGCTTCTGTACTAGCCAACTCTTCACGATTAAAGATATGGTGAGCTGAATTCCATACAATTTTTGGCAAATTGTCAGCCATCAATGGTTTTGATATATCTTTACCAAGAGCCGTTTGCTCCTGGATTAGCCAGTCCTTATGTGACTTAGACATGGTGGACTGATTACCATTTGTTGTGTTTAGTACGAAGCACTTCCACTAAATTTTTTTTGGCTAAAACGGGGGTATTATGGCACTTATAAGGTAAAAATGTGATCAAATTCGCCAGAATTTCTCCCCCCCCCCCACACTAGAACTGAATATTGCCCTCAATATTCAAAGTACCGGCTATTATGCCGATATTTTGAAAAACTTTTGATTTGAAAATTTGAAACTTGGGCAAGTGTGGGAATAGCATTTTATTTTTATTTTTTTAGAGATTACTTTATATACAACAGCATGGGAAACTCCCCTACACTAGTTTGTTAGAAAAGAGAAAGAAGTCAGAGATATGGGTGAAACCCCATGTTTTGCTAATTTTTGTTCACCGAGTCACTAGCTTAACTCGATCCCTGAATTCATTTGTCCATGGGGAAAGTTTGGAGATCTGGGACAACCATGGATGGTATGTCCTCTCCAAAATAGTGTTTCAGACGATGACCATTCACTTTGAAGTTAGGACCATCAGGTTGAGATAACTCAACAGTCCCATATGAGTATACTTTTGCAACAGTGAATGGTCCAGTCCATCGGGTTTTTAATTTGCCCGAGAAGATCTTTAACCTTGAATTGAAAAGAAGGACTCTGTCACCGACGTTGAAAACGCGGTTCTTAATCTTTGAGTCATGGATTTTCTTTGTCTTTTCTTTGTAGATCAAAGAGTTCTCGTAGGCTTGATCACGAAGTTCCATTAATTCATTAAGTTGAACCTTACGGTGATCACCCGCTTTATGAAGGTCATAGTATGCATGTTTCAAGGCCCAATAGGCTTTGTGCTCAAGCTCGATCGGTAAATGACACGCCTTCCCGTATACAAGCTTGTAAGGAGTACACCTGATGGTGTTTTGTAAGCTGTACGGAAGGCCCAAAGTGCATCACATAGTTTGTCCGACCAAGAGGCACAGTTTTCACCTACGGTCCTTTCTAGAATCTGTTTAATACCACGGTTAGAAACTTCCACTTGCCCACTTTTTTGTGGGTGATACGCGGTAGAAACGGTGAATGACACCGTACTTAAGCATGACTTTTGCGAATTGATCATTGCAAAAGTGTGTACCGCGATCACTAATGATTGCACGGGGAGTTCCAAAACGAGCAAAGAGGGATTTCAAAATTTTCACAACAACTCGGGCATCGTTGGTGGGTAAGGCTTTTGCCTCAACCCATTTTGACAAATAGTCAACAGCCACGGGTATGTACTTGTTTACACGAGAAGATGGGAATGGCCTCATAAAATCAATGCCCCAGACGTCAAAGATTTCACAAACTTGAATGGCATTTTGTGGCATTTCGTTCTTTTGTGAAATGTTCCCGTGACGCTGACAAGCATCACAAGTTTTGACTAAGTCGTGGGCATCCTTATAAATTGTGGGCCAATAGAAATCGGATTCAAACACCTTTTTAGCAGTGTAGTTAGGACTATGGTGGCCCCCGGTGGGTCCAGCATGGCAAGCCTTGAGAATATCAGTGGCTTCCTGTCCATAAACACATCGCCTGATGACTTGATCGGCACAGAGTTTGAACAAATAGGGGTCGTCCCAGAAGTAATGCTTAACGTCTTTAAAGAATTTGTTTTTCTGTTGGGACGACATCCCCTTTACAATGAAGTTACCCGCATGGTAATTTGCAAAGTCGGCAAACCATGGGGTAGAAGAGTCACCACGAAAAGAAACCACATTGAGTGTCTCGAGAGGAACTGTTTCATTTATTTCCTGTTTCTCGGTCACATCCTGGTGAGGGTTTTCTAATCGTGAGAGATGATCAGCAGCCAGGTTCTCAGCTCCTTTTTTATCACGGATAATGATATCAAATTCTTGCAGGAGGAGAACCCAACGGAGTAGTCTCGGCTTTGCATCTTGTTTTGCAAAGAGGTACTTCAAAGCCGAGTGATCCGTATACACAATGCATTTGGTCAGTATCAAATATGGCCAGAATTTTTCAAAGGCATACACCACGGCTAATAGTTCTTTTTCAGTGGTGGTGTAATGACTATGAGCCTCGTTCATAGTTTTGCTTGCATAGCGTATAGGCTGAAAGTATTTTGCTTTTCGTTGCCCCAAGACCGCACCTATGGCAAAATCACTAGCATCGCACATAAGCTCAAAAGGTAGGTCCCAATCGGGGGCAACAAGAATCGGTGCCTCAGTCAGCTTTTTCTTCAAAGTTTCAAAAGCTTCGATGCACTCAGGAGAGAAGATAAAAGGAGCATCCTTCTCGAGAAGATGGGTCATAGGCCGGGCGATTTTGGAGAAATCTTGAATAAACCTACGATAGAAACCGGCATGACCCAAAAAGCTCCTAATACCCTTGACGGTAGTGGGATGAGGTAATTTAGCGATGACATCAATTTTGGCTTTGTCAACCTCAATCCTGTTTTTAGAAATTTTATGGCCGAGGACAATGCCCTCTTTAACCATAAAATGGCTTTTCTCCCAGTTGAGACTCAAGTTCGTGTCTTTACAACGTTTTAGCATCTTTTCCAAGTGGGAGAGACAAGACTGGAATGAATCCCTGATGACTGAGAAGTCATCCATAAATACCTCCATGGTTTTCCCGATCATGTCAGAAAATATTGACATCATGCACCTTTGGAACGTGCCAGGAGCATTACATAAGCCGAAAGGCATACGTCTGTAGGCAAAAGTTTCATAAAGGCATGTGAAGGTAGTTTTCTCTTGATCCTGTGGATCAATGGGGATTTGGAAATAACCCGAGAAACCATCGAGGAAATAGTAGTACTCGCTCCCCGCTAATCTCTCAAGCATTTGGTCCATAAAGGGCACAGGAAAATGGTCTTTACGGGTGGCATCATTTAACTTATGATAGTCAATGCATACTCGCCATCCCGTAACCAACCGAGTTGGAATCAACTCGTTTTCTTCGTTTGTGACAATAGTTATGCCACCCTTTTTTGGAACGCAATGAATTGGGCTAACCCAAGGACTGTCAGATATAGGGTAAATTAATCCCGCATCAAGGAGTTTTAGAACTTCTTGTTTGATAACTTCGTGGATGTTAGGATTTACCCTTCTCTGATTTTGTACTGCTGGCTTAAAGTCATCCTCCATCAAGATTTTGTGTGTACAAAAGTCCGGGTTAATACCCTTAATGTCGGAGAGTTTCCAAGCAATTGCTTGCTTGTGTGACTTAAGAACTTTTATGAGTGCAGTTTTCTCCTCATCTTTCAAGTCTTTAGCAATAATGACGGGTAATTTATCATCACCCTCCAAAAATGCATACTCTAGACGAGGAGGCAAGTCCTTGAGCTCGACCTCGGGAAATTCATCATATTTTTCAATAGACTTAATTTCCGCTTTATGAAGTTCTTTTGGAGACGGAGAGGGTGAAGGATCGTCATTTAACAATCTTTCAAGAAGAAGAATATCCCCCTCGGGATCAAGATAGTTTTCATCAATCTCATTTGAAATTGAGCTATCTTGAGCAAGAAAAGCCTCGACCTCTTCCAAAAGGAAGTCACTCCCCTCAAACGGAGTGAGAGAAGGGGAAGAGTCAGATATGATAGGCTCAGAAGAAAGAGTGGTACTGCCACTTGGTGAGAAACTGAGAACCTCTTGAGAAGACTCCTTTGAAGCAACATCGATGATGTCGATTCGATTTACCGTTTCAGAGTCATAGTTGGAGGAGTATCTTGAAGTTTGATCAAGGTTGAATGTGATGGATTCATTACCAACACGTAAAGTGATTTCTTCTTCGAAAACATCGATTAGAGCACGACCCGTTCTTAGGAATCCCCTCCCGAGAATGAGAGGAACTCTTGGGTCAGCATCGAAATCAACAATCACGAAATCTGCCAGAAAATGGAACTTTCCTACTTTCACGAAGATATCCTCGGTAATGCCGAGGGGACGAGATATAGTACGATCTGCAAGCTCGAGAGTCATGCAGGTAGGAGTGAGCTCAGAAAGAGAGAGTTTCTTCCAGACTGAGTGAGGCATTAGGTTGATGCTTGCACCAAGATCAGCCAAGGCAAAGCATTCAACCATCCCCGGGAAAATGCAAGGAATGAGAAATTTCCTGGGATCTCCAAGCTTTTCGGGAAGCTTTTTCAAGAGCACTGCTGAGCAGTGCTCGTTCAGTGGAGTTTTAGCCATCTCACAGAGTTTTTCCTTGTTACTTAACAAACTTTTAATTGTTGATGCAAATTTAGGCATCAGAAGAAGAGCATCCGAGAAGCTGATATCGAAATGTAATTCTTGGAAATTTTGGTAGAATTTTTCCATCTGATGATTAGCTTTTTCGCGGGTCTTTTGATCATTCAAACGTGAAGGATATGGAATCGAAGGCTTGGGATTGTTTCTTGGAATTTCATCAGGAATTTCCGGAGGATCAAACACAACTTTTGACTTGGGAGTTGGGACCGTGATAACTTGAGGGTGGACGTTGTTGGTACCTCCGTTATTAGTAGGAAGTACCGTGTCCGTGGTAACCTCAGGTTCACGTTCCGCTACCTTGGTAGGAGGAGAAGAAAAGGTAGAGGGAATCGTGGGTCCATTATATGAAACTCCACTTCGGGTAGTGATCGCCTTAACATAGCCCCTCGGGTTAGCGATCGTGTTGCTCGGTAGTGTACCTGAGCCAGAGGGTCAATCATTTAAAGACTTCTGAAGTTCAGAGATCTTGCTGACCAGTAACCGATTCGTTTCCTCTTGTGCTTTCATGAATTGTTTTAACACTTCATCGGAGGAAGACTGGGGTTGAACAACATTTTGATTTTGGTTAGGAAAATTTTGAACACGGTTGTTTTGAAAATTTCCTTGGTTTTGGTTGGTGTTACCCTGAAAATTGTTTCTTTGATTGAAATTACCCTGATTGTAATTCCCTTGACCTTGATTTCTTTGAAAATTTCCTTGAAAACCTTGATTTTGATTGCCATTTTGAAAATTGTTTTGATTAAAATGACCTTGATTTTGGTTCTAGTTTTGGAAATTCGGGTTTTGACCTTGGTTAAAATCTCCTCGATTCTGATTTTGATTCGAGTTACGGTTTTGATTTTGATTGAAATCGGGTGGCCCGAGAAAATTGTTGGAACGATAGCTTAAGAGATTACGGTCCCCTTGTGGTTGGTAAGAGTTACCCCCATATTGTAGGAACCTTGAGCAGCATAAACGTTCTCTTGAGGATAACCAGCAGTGGATTGACACTCGGAATACAAATGTGGGCCTCCGCAAGTCTCATAACTTCGGGCTACGGCTTTCATTTGTTGATTTTGGAGGGTTTGGTTCATCCTCAACATAGCCGTAGCAAAGTCGTCTATATTTTTAGTGAGAACCGCGATGTCGGGAGATGATGATGAAGGAATGACTGATTTACATGACTCATCCCTCTCCGTAGAGGAATCCCAAAAGTTATGGTGGGCAGTCATGTTCTCAATTAGATCATAGCACTCTTCGGGACGCCTTTTCATGAAGGTCCCGCCAGCAGCAGCATTGAGAATATCTCGGTGCCTTAATGTTAGACCATTATAGAAGGTATCTATGATGGTAACTTGTAACATATTGTGGTTAGGGCACCGATCAATTGCGAGCTTATAACGTTCGCAAGCCTCGAATATAGACTCATCGGGACGTTGCCGGAAGTTGATGATATCATTACGTAGCTTGGTAACCATGGAAGGTGGAAAATATTTGGCTAAAAACTTGGTTACCATTTCTTCAAAGGTGTGAATCGAATTCTTGGGGAGTCGGTCAAACCAAGCAGTGGCATGATGGGTGAGAGAATAGGGGAAGAGATACAGACGGAGGGCATCATCGGTGACACCGTTTTGTTTCATGCTTTGGGTGACGGTAAGGTATTTGTCAAGATGCTTGTTAGCATCGTCACCCGGTAATCCGTGAAATTGACACGAATTTTGGACTTGTTGGATCGTGTGCTACTTGAGGCCAAAGTCCGTAGCCTCAATGGTGAGTGGTGCAATAGGTCCGCCCCTCCCTTGCATGGTAGGCTGACACAAATCCTCCCTCGTTCGGAGATCGGGAGCTGTTTCATCCTTGGGAGGGTCAGGGGGTGGTGGTGGCCCGTCGTCCATTTCTGTTTTTGGTTCTTCAATAATAGTACGTAGCTCGGGTACGTTTCTCTAACTTTTACGCTTTGTTTGTGAACGAGTGCGCATGCACTAAAAACAATTTTTCAAAACAAGATCGAGGCAAAACCACGGTGAACTTAAACCAATAATCACAGGTGAATGGCTTCTTTGAAAAAGGTACACCACTCACAAGGATACAATGGCAAGTTTTAATCTTATGTTTGGGAACTTATTATGTTCACACCCCCAGTTGGTAGGTGTTCTGCCTTGGTTTGCGGTGGTAAGATTTTATGTAATTAATATTAACAGAAAAATGTTTTTGGCTTTTTGGGTGTGTGTGCAGAAAAACTTTTGGAAATATTTTTGGTATCGATTCGTTAACCGAAATCGTTCTCTTTAAAATTACTCGCAGGGTGGCGGGAGAGAATAATGGACTCTCTTCAGTTCGCAATTTAATGTCAGAACTTCCGTATTCCACCTGTGTAGGTTGTAATCTTAAAGAAACCGAAGTAATTTAACTTCACGATTGTTTTGTTGTTTTTGATTATTTATTTATTTATTTATTTATTTATTTTTTCTAACACTTTAGGAAAAGTGTTAATGAACTTTTTTGATATGATTGAGATTTTTACAAAAACTTTTTACAACAGTGGTTAAATTTGTACAGGGAGGGTTTTGAAAACCACTAAACCTAAAACGTTTTTAAAACACGCAACAACCTCCCAGGCAGCGGCGCAAAATTTTGATTTAGCCTAAACCGTCAGATAATATTGACCTAGGAATTTGGTCAACACAGTCAGATAGTCTAAGGTCAATGCTCCGTGGATAGTATAGAGTTTCCCCGGGTCGTTATGTCCCGATGAGATTAAAATGGTGTTATGAAACATTTGTGGGAATGAGTGGCACCGAGGACAGTAACCAATAAAGATTTGGATTTGAATTACACTACTGATTACTTGGTATTTAAACAATTCAAACAATATTAACAATTACAGAAACACAGATATGATTACACGTACACAAATTAGAAATTAGATTTGATTACAGACAGAAGAAAAGGTGTGTTTTAAACAATTTACAACTACAGGGGGTGCAAATGAAAATTTTACAAACTTAATTTAAAAGAAAATTAAATTAAAAAGAAAATTATTTTTTAATTATTTTATTATTTATTATTAATTATTTAAATAAAAACTATTTAATTATTTAATTTAAACTATTTAACTAAAAGGCTTTATACTACAAATTTTAACTACAAAATTGCAAAATTAATTTTTAAAATTATTAAATGACTTAAAATAAATTTAGAAACTAAAAATACCTATTTTTGTCTTTTGTGGATTTTCTATTAATTAAATACTATTTATATTAATTAAATTAATTTAAATTACTAAAAATAGCAAAATGACTTAGAAAATTCTGAGAAAATTTATAAAACTAATTAACCATATCAGGAATCCTAAAAAATTATAAAAAGCTTATAAAAACTATTTTTAGACTATTTTACTGATTATTTACTTGTTTATTAATTATTATCTAATTTAACTTGATTAATTAAGAAAATTAGAAAATGAACAGTAGTAATTGGGAAATTATTTTCTAAAAATATTATATGATTTATAAAACCTAGGAAAAATATTAAAAGGTACTGTTGTTAAATAAAAATTAATAATACTATTTAATTACTAAAATTTCTTAATCATTAATTAAACTAATATTAATTATGATAATTACTAAATTAAAAGAGAAAAATCTAGGAAAATTACTAAAAATACTTTAATATAAAAGAAAATTAAGAAAAATATAAAAATGATGAAGTGCTTAATAATAAGCTGAAAAGAAAAATTAAAAAGATAAATCCTATTAAATAGAAGTTATCACTAATTTTAAATTTGGTTTTAGTTGGTTTTTATTTTTGACAACTGATTTTACACTAAAAACAAACAACTTTTATGAAGAGACTTGTGTTGTAGCTTATTAATAAGCTGTGTGCACCCCTTGTGCTTAACAGTTGGATTTTAAAGCTTATTAGGACTTATGGTTGTTTGAAGAAGCTAACTTTAAGCTACCAAATGAACAAATGAGACAAAACATATGGAAACAAACTTGGAACAAGCAAATAGAATCAAAATAAGCACAGAAATAAGCTGATGAAGCCAAATAAGCACTTATCAAAACACAAGATCACAACAGGCCTTACACAAGGACTTTTGGACTACTGTGGGGTCCACAGAAGTAAGGGGAGGTCTAAAGTGAGACTTGACCTTCCAAGTTGACCTGGTCAACTTCAAAATAAGCCAATAAGCTGGGCTTATGGCTTATTATTGAAGGCTTGGGGGGGGGGGGGGGCTTGGTATATTGGCTCAAACACTGAGTGAGTCAGTATAGGGTGTGTGGTCAGGGTACAAAGGTGATTCAAATAAGCAGTGTTCTAATAAGCTAAGTTCCAAACTAAGCCTAGGTTTGAGAAGTAGGACTATTAAGCTAAAAAATAAGCAAAGGGCAGGATGTGGGGTCCACAGGTTAAGTCCCAGAGTGGCTTGGAACAATGGCCAATGGCTTGGTGCACAGGGCATGCACTTGCCCTGCAGTGCTAAATAAGCACTTGCACAAGCTAGAATAAAAATCACAAAAAAAAAACTGACCACAGATTTTGAAAGATAAGCTAAGGGACTATGACTTGTGAAAAGCTTGAAACTTGAATCCCAACACAAAAATCAAAACAAATCTTCGAAATTTTGGTTTTTTGCCAAAGCATACAATTTTGACTTTTTGAGAAACCTTGGAACTTTGACTTTTGTGAGTTTTGATCTAGATTTTATCACTGATTACGGTTATACAAGATATATTAAGACTAAATTGAGCTTTGTTACCTACTTGTGAATGGAAATGGGGCTTATGCTACTTCAAATTCAACACAGACAGATGATTAGACCAAATTATAGTTAATTTTAACTTTTTATCAAATGACCACTGGTTTTTATGGTTCTAGTGTTCTAATATACACCTAAGAGACATGAAACAGCAAACATCCATAACAATAACACCAAGGACCACAGGTAACAAAGCAAATCCAAACAATCCTTAAAAACTGTGATGATGTGATTTCCAAAGAGAAACAAGGATCTATGCTATGATACTAATTTGCAGAACCTTAATATGGTTTAATAGACCTAAATGAGCACAGAACAACAAATTTTAACCACTAATTCACAAGAATCTAAGATATGCTATTTAGACAGTTAAAAGTGAAAAGTAGGGCACAATGAAATATGATGAACAAGCAAGCAAACTTAAGTTATGTTATGACTAAGTTAAGCTAAATAAGCAATAAAAACAAAAGGATATAGTAGAAACACGGAAATAAAATTGTGAGCTTACAATGTGCATTCCAGCTATAAACCAAGAACCAAGGACCAAGAACCTTTCCTATAGAACCACCACAGGTTCACTAACCCAGGGCCATCCATGATTTACCCTGCTCCAGCTTGATGATCTCCATAATCTCAATTTTTGATTTTTTCTTTATTTTTCTTATTTTTTTTATGTTTTTGATTTTCCTGAACCTACACTGCTTTTAAAGTTTCTAAAAGCTTTTATGAGCTTTCTAGGAGCTTATGTGAGCCTAGGAGTCCAAATTATTAACTAGAAACAACAGTTAAACCTTTTGAGAATTTGAAATAAAATTGAAATTTGCATTAACTGAAATTGGTACTGATTCTTGAAATTAAACTTGAACAAAGTTTTATTATAACTTAAATAAACTAGTACAATGCTTAAAAGCTTCGAATTTAACTGAAATAACAAGTTACAATTTAAACGACACACTAAAACTAAAAAACTATTACATCCTTGTCTTCAATGCCTCTCTCTGTTTTATAGTTGAAATTTAGGGTTTAGGACCCCTCTCTGATCAATTTCCACTTGATTCCTTGGCCATTGGATGAGCTCTGAGTGATATTGACCCTTGGATCAATTTTGGCGCCAAAACAGAAACAGAGCAAATTGCTCTGTTTTATACCAATAGGGGTGAGCATTAATTGTTGTTGTCCTTGTTAGGTAAGTAGTGGCTTAGGCGGTTGATGGGATGGTGATGGTGGGGGTGGTGATATGATGCTGCAAGTGGAGTGGGGGAGGGAAGGAGGGAAGGGTTGGTGGTGTTTGTTTGACTGTTTGACCGAGGGTCAAACTTTGACCCTGGCCTTTGTATTAAAAGGGAATGGGGCATTGGGCTTGGATGGGGTTTTGGGCCTGGGATGGATCAGGGGTGAGGGTGTTGGGTTAGGCTTAGTTTGGATTGGATTTAATTATAAAAAGGGTCCGGTTGGTTTAGTAACTATTACAAGGACCAATTTTGTTATTTTATGAAAATGGGGGGTTGGATTTGTCAATCTTACAAAGTTTTTTCAAGGTTAATTTCTGCCAAGTATGAATAGTCCAAGGATCATCTTTGATAATTTCCATTTTTACACCTTCAGGGACTATTTCTGTCAAACTTTGAAACTTCAGGGACCAAACATGTAATATCACCTAACTTTTAACCCAAGGACCATTCTTGCCAAAGATGAGTAGCACAAGGACCAAAATTGATTTATTCAAAGTTTTTAAATCCCAGGGACTATTTTTGCCATTTTTGCAAAGTGCAGGGACTAAACTTGTAATTTTGTGAAACTTCACACCAAAGGACTAAATATGTTTATTTGTGATTCAAAAAGGACCTTTGGTGAATTTTCTTCCAAAATAAAAGCTCAGGGACTAGATTTGACAAGTTTTGAAAGTTGAGGGACGGAAATTGCCAATTATGCAAACTTTGTTCATTTTTCATTTGTTTTTAGACATTTTGCATCTGAAACATATAAAACACAATCCTATGATATTTTCAGTATTTTGATGCATATTTGAGTGTTTTTAGATGTTTTGGCAGTTCAAATGAGACAAAAATGATGTGTATTCACACACTTATCAATCAACAATCTCTCCCACCTTAGATAATGGGTTAACCCTCTTAATAGAAGAAGTAGACGGAGAATACTTTTTATTACCCGGATAATCAACTTTTTTAATAGGATGACCATCATCATCCACAAGAGTAGCTTTCCTATCAATAAGTAACTTTTCAAGCTCCCTAATTTTCTCAACTATAGGAGTAGAACCAACCTCTTTAGTTCCCATTGAATCACTTACAAGCGATTCTTGAGATGCATTACCAGTATTTAGAGACCCGTCCTCCTTAGCTTCCTTTGTAATACCAGAATTCACATTGATTGTGTCACACCCCCAAAATCGGGTCCAGCGGAAGCATACGTGCAGCTGGGGTGTAACTCAATCGGTAACACAACACAAGTACAAAAATAGTTTTCACTTTGATTATTTAGAATAAAATCGTTTAATCAAAATGTTGAATTTACATCGTTAAAAGTAGTGCGGAAGTAGGCCCTTAAAAATAGTTTTAAAACGGTCCCCATATAAATAATCAGAGTCTTCTATGACCATGCCATGCCCTGCCAAAACCTCCAGTAGTGTGCCATAGGTTAAAACCTGAAAATACATGCTAAAGAGTCAACACGAGGTTGGTGAGTTCATAGAGTTGTTTAACAAATAAAGTTTATAGAAAATGATCACACAGCAAAGGCATCGTAAATCCACTCAGTTACAAGTCCCGCCATAAGAGACTTGTAACCTGTGTGTTCACAACCCACTGCTAAAATAGTTTAGGTCTAGTAGTCAAGCACCCGTGGTCAATAATAAGTCAAGGCCGCTCCGAACAAGGGAGACTTTATAATGTTGCTCCGAACATGGGAGACTTGAAGTCACTCCGCCACCTAGGCAAAGAATTATTAGTCACTCCACCGACTTGGTGAAGAATTATTAGTCACTCCACCATGGCGAGAATTATTAAAGATGCTCTGAACAGGAGAGACTTAGCACGCTCCACCAATAAGGCGAGACTTTAGATCAAGAACGCTCCACCAAAAAGGTGAGACTTTGCACGCTCCGCCAAAAATGGCGAGACTTTATATCATAGTACGTACGGTACATTTGGGTCAAAAGTTTAAGTCAAGTTCAAAAGTCAAGTCAAGTTCAAAAGTTCAAAACAAGTTATAAGGTCAAGTAGTAATTTATGTAAAAACGAGCATGTATTCTCCCCCAAAAAGTTAACAAAACAATTTAAAAGAGTAGGGGCTATGACTCACCTTAGCAAAAGCAATATCCGATAGACAAAGTAGTAGTAAGAAATAAGGTCCGGGTACTCTAAGCGCAACCTAGATAATACATATGTCTTAGGTTCAAAACAATGATCAAGCATGCAAGTCATACACTATATTATCACTTGTACATGTTGCTGAAATTTTTATTGTCAAAAGCGCAGGTAATCAAAGTAATCTCGTATTTAAGTCATCCACCATTTTAGAAAACGTCGCTTGTAAATCTCACGACCAAATATTAGTCGTCTTGTAAATATATATTTTGAAAAACTCTAACGCACCTAATAAGTATACACAATGTTCTACCATTTTTATATACGTCATTTTAGTCAAATTATACTCTAAAATGTCCAAAAGTCAATTTTAAATATTCCATCAGCTTTTATTATTTGAACCAAAGCTGTCAAAAAGTATATGTTTCGTCGCAACTTTCCTAGGCCATAACTTTTGCGTCGTAACTCCGTTTTTCAAGTTCTATATATTCCCGCGAAGGTATTCAAGTATACTTTAGGTTTTTCAAGGTCTCGGCAAGCCTAAATGTCATTTAACCTCAGTTTTCCTAGCTCAAAAATCGGGACAGAAACCATTTTTCCGAAAATATAGTTTTCGTCGTCAATCTTGAAAATAGCATATCTTTTTCGTTATAAGGCCGTTTCAACCCGTTCAAGCGGCCACGTTCTCGTTATTAAATCTATTTTCTATATTTCTAGCCTAATAAGGCCACCAAGATACTGATTTTCCACAGGGAGTCGAAAAGGGACAGATTTATCATGGATGATGTCAAGTTATTTTTCTAGTGTTTTTATTTGCTATAACCTTTTGCCAACAACTCCAAATCTTGTCCTAGATCATCCATCAACTAGAAAATAGTGATCTAAACATAACCTAATAATATTTAAAGCCCTTGTTCAAGATCATCCAAGTATTCAAAACTAACATATATATATATATATATATATATATATATATATATATATATATATATATAAATTTTTATTTCATTTTCTTGTAGAGATTTTTATTAACAACTTTTCTTGTGATCAAAACTTGTACAAAATATATTTTCTTGCTAAAGGATCAAGGTGGATGTAAAGATTTTTCAACGTGTACCAAGTGATAACCAAGTATATATACTAGACAAGCATAAAAATCATGAAAAAAATCATGAAGCATAAGTAGTGTAAAAATCACTTACAAAAAGGTTAGTGAGATGAGATTGGTAAAACACTTGTGTAACCCCAAGATTAGTGTCAAACCCTTGTTAGAGTACTCTAATTATACTTGAAATTATGAAACCAACTTCCTTGCTCTCCTCCTATGTTCGAATGGTATATATTGGTACAAGTGGAAATATAGTCTTTATTTTTCTCTAGTTGGTTAAGTGTGTAGTAAAAAAAAATGTTAAAGTAGTATGCATGTATATATATAGAAATGAGTCAAAGTAATTTTGGTCCATGGTCTTTGTTGTGCCGAGTTTTAGGGGAAAAAGGAGGGCAAAAAGGGTGACTCTAGCCACCAATATTAAATTCCTTGTTTCATGGTTTATGTCTCAAAAAAAATAAAATAATAATGAGTAATGATGGAGCTAGGGGGGGGGGGGGGGCGGCTCCTTATTTAAATTTGGAAGAAAATGTTTCAATTTGTATAAAAATATATATATATATATATTGAATGTATTGGGTAATAAAAATATGTATTGGGTATTAGTTTGGTAGTTAGCGAAAGTTATACGTAATTAAACGTAAGGTGTAAAGAATTTAACTTGGACATCGGAAAATATTTTTGAGACTTTGGTAATAATTTTGGAAGTATAAAAATACCCTAAAAATAATTGTTGAGAAGGTCGGGTATGTCGAGTATTAAATTCTTGAATAAAAATTAACGTTTGTTGAATTTAAAAACCGTAAGGATTTAAAGAATAAAATTTTGTTTTATAGAATAAAATGGTGAACTGGGGAAGGAGCAAGGTACCGGAGCGTTGTGGACTAAAATTAGCCTAAGTCCTAGTGTACTTAGAATTTAATTAGAATTTCGCGTCGATTCAAGTAAAAAGCTCATGTAAAAATGTTTCAAATCAAACGTCAAGAATTTAAATTCGAGTTTAGAAAATAGTATTGACATGGGAAATAGCGGGTTGTGACAGTCTTTACCCCTTAAGGGAACTTCGTCCCGAAGTTCAGTTAACGTTGGTCTCAGAAGTGTTATAAAGGTGAAGATTCATGAGATGAAATGACCAGTTGACGTGCTTTCAGGCGACGGTTCACAAGGTGAGGAAAAGTATAAGCGTTTTGACAACGAGGGTATACACGCACATAAATGAAGCATTAGGAAATTGAGTAGAGAATTCAATCTAGACAGAATTTTATTATAACCATTCTCAGTATTGCAAAATTCATTTCTGAGTCAGACATAGGTGGTCAGCCTATATCTCACTATCCCGGGTTGAATATAGATGACCAGTCTATATTCCACCGAGGTTCCACGAATTTTGAAATACTCAGCTCAGTTATACTAAGACTATGTCCTTCACGAATACAAAGAGGTCAAATGATGAACTATGCAAGGAAAAACATAACGCGGTGACATATATGATACGTGAACATGCTTAAATGAAAGACAATGATAGAAATCAATTAGAATAAATGAACATAATATACCAGATAATGAGACACAAATCTCATCACCTAAGTCAGCAACAAACCACAAGTGAGGCATCATCTTGGCAGGCAGGCACGTGACGGTCATAGGGTTAAGTTTTTCGTAAAAGTAGCTATAGTCTAGGTTTTAAAAACACTTAGTTCGCTATAGCCAAAGCTCTGATACCAATCTGTCACACCCCCAAAATCGGGTCCAGCGGAAGCATACGTGCAGCTGGGGTGTAACTCAATCGGTAACACAACACAAGTACAAAAATAGTTTTCACTTTGATTATTTAGAATAAAATCGTTTAATCAAAATGTTGAATTTACATCGTTAAAAGTAGTGCGGAAGTAGGCCCTTAAAAATAGTTTTAAAACGGTCCCCATATAAATAATCAGAGTCTTCTATGACCATGCCATGCCCTGCCAAAACCTCCAGTAGTGTGCCATAGGTTAAAACCTGAAAATACATGCTAAAGAGTCAACACGAGGTTGGTGAGTTCATAGAGTTGTTTAACAAATAAAGTTTATAGAAAATGATCACACAGCAAAGGCATCGTAAATCCACTCAGTTACAAGTCCCGCCATAAGAGACTTGTAACCTGTGTGTTCACAACCCACTGCTAAAATAGTTTAGGTCTAGTAGTCAAGCACCCGTGGTCAATAATAAGTCAAGGCCGCTCCGAACAAGGGAGACTTTATAATGTTGCTCCGAACATGGGAGACTTGAAGTCACTCCGCCACCTAGGCAAAGAATTATTAGTCACTCCACCGACTTGGTGAAGAATTATTAGTCACTCCACCATGGCGAGAATTATTAAAGATGCTCTGAACAGGAGAGACTTAGCACGCTCCACCAATAAGGCGAGACTTTAGATCAAGAACGCTCCACCAAAAAGGTGAGACTTTGCACGCTCCACCAAAAATGGCGAGACTTTAGATCATAGTACGTACGGTACATTTGGGTCAAAAGTTTAAGTCAAGTTCAAAAGTCAAGTCAAGTTCAAAAGTTCAAAACAAGTTATAAGGTCAAGTAGTAATTTATGTAAAAACGAGCATGTATTCTCCCCCAAAAAGTTAACAAAACAATTTAAAAGAGTAGGGGCTATGACTCACCTTAGCAAAAGCAATATCCGATAGACAAAGTAGTAGTAAGAAATAAGGTCCGGGTACTCTAAGCGCAACCTAGATAATACATATGTCTTAGGTTCAAAACAATGATCAAGCATGCAAGTCATACACTATATTATCACTTGTACATGTTGCTGAAATTTTTATTGTCAAAAGCGCAGGTAATCAAAGTAATCTCGTATTTAAGTCATCCACCATTTTAGAAAACGTCGCTTGTAAATCTCACGACCAAATATTAGTCGTCTTGTAAATATATATTTTGAAAAACTCTAACGCACCTAATAAGTATACACAATGTTCTACCATTTTTATATACGTCATTTTAGTCAAATTATACTCTAAAGTGTCCAAAAGTCAATTTTAAATATTCCATCAGCTTTTATTATTTGAACCAAAGCTGTCAAAAAGTATATGTTTCGTCGCAACTTTCCTAGGCCATAACTTTTGCGTCGTAACTCCGTTTTTCAAGTTCTATATATTCCCGCGAAGGTATTCAAGTATACTTTAGGTTTTTCAAGGTCTCGGCAAGCCTAAATGTCATTTAACCTCAGTTTTCCTAGCTCAAAAATCGGGACAGAAACCATTTTTCCGAAAATATAGTTTTCGTCGTCAATCTTGAAAATAGCATATCTTTTTCGTTATAAGGCCGTTTCAACCCGTTCAAGCGGCCACGTTCTCGTTATTAAATCTATTTTCTATATTTCTAGCCTAATAAGGCCACCAAGATACTGATTTTCCACAGGGAGTCGAAAAGGGACAGATTTATCATGGATGATGTCAAGTTATTTTTCTAGTGTTTTTATTTGCTATAACCTTTTGCCAACAACTCCAAATCTTGTCCTAGATCATCCATCAACTAGAAAATAGTGATCTAAACATAACCTAATAATATTTAAAGCCCTTGTTCAAGATCATCCAAGTATTCAAAACTAACATATATATATATATATATATATATATATATATATATATATATATATATATATATATATATATATATATATATATATATATATATATAAATTTTTATTTCATTTTCTTGTAGAGATTTTTATTAACAACTTTTCTTGTGATCAAAACTTGTACAAAATATATTTTCTTGCTAAAGGATCAAGGTGGATGTAAAGATTTTTCAACATGTACCAAGTGATAACCAAGTATATATACTAGACAAGCATAAAAATCATGAAAAAAATCATGAAGCATAAGTAGTGTAAAAATCACTTACAAAAAGGTTAGTGAGATGAGATTGGTAAAACACTTGTGTAACCCCAAGATTAGTGTCAAACCCTTGTTAGAGTACTCTAATTATACTTGAAATTATGAAACCAACTTCCTTGCTCTCCTCCTATGTTCGAATGGTATATATTGGTACAAGTGGAAATATAGTCTTTATTTTTCTCTAGTTGGTTAAGTGTGTAGTAAAAAAAAAATGTTAAAGTAGTATGCATGTATATATATAGAAATGAGTCAAAGTGATTTTGGTCCATGGTCTTTGTTGTGCCGAGTTTTAGGGGAAAAAGGAGGGCAAAAAGGGTGACTCTAGCCACCAATATTAAATTCCTTGTTTCATGGTTTATGTC
Source organism: Artemisia argyi (assembly GCA_030686995.1). Classification (NCBI taxonomy): domain Eukaryota; kingdom Viridiplantae; phylum Streptophyta; class Magnoliopsida; order Asterales; family Asteraceae; genus Artemisia; species Artemisia argyi. The sequence goes on from CM060691.1 coordinate 131,571,987, forward strand.
TCAAAAAAAATAAAATAATAATGAGTAATGATGGAGCTAGGGGGGGGGGGGGGGGGGGGGGGGGGGCGGCTCCTTATTTAAATTTGGAAGAAAATGTTTCAATTTGTATAAAAATATATATATATATATATTGAATGTATTGGGTAATAAAAATATGTATTGGGTATTAGTTTGGTAGTTAGCGAAAGTTATACGTAATTAAACGTAAGGTGTAAAGAATTTAACTTGGACATCGGAAAATATTTTTGAGACTTTGGTAATAATTTTGGAAGTATAAAAATACCCTAAAAATAATTGTTGAGAAGGTCGGGTATGTCGAGTATTAAATTCTTGAATAAAAATTAACGTTTGTTGAATTTAAAAACCGTAAGGATTTAAAGAATAAAATTTTGTTTTATAGAATAAAATGGTGAACTGGGGAAGGAGCAAGGTACCGGAGCGTTGTGGACTAAAATTAGCCTAAGTCCTAGTGTACTTAGAATTTAATTAGAATTTCGCGTCGATTCAAGTAAAAAGCTCATGTAAAAATGTTTCAAATCAAACGTCAAGAATTTAAATTCGAGTTTAGAAAATAGTATTGACATGGGAAATAGCGGGTTGTGACAGTCTTTACCCCTTAAGGGAACTTCGTCCCGAAGTTCAGTTAACGTTGGTCTCAGAAGTGTTATAAAGGTGAAGATTCATGAGATGAAATGACCAGTTGACGTGCTTTCAGGCGACGGTTCACAAGGTGAGGAAAAGTATAAGCGTTTTGACAACGAGGGTATACACGCACATAAATGAAGCATTAGGAAATTGAGTAGAGAATTCAATCTAGACAGAATTTTATTATAACCATTCTCAGTATTGCAAAATTCATTTCTGAGTCAGACATAGGTGGTCAGCCTATATCTCACTATCCCGGGTTGAATATAGATGACCAGTCTATATTCCACCGAGGTTCCACGAATTTTGAAATACTCAGCTCAGTTATACTAAGACTATGTCCTTCACGAATACAAAGAGGTCAAATGATGAACTATGCAAGGAAAAACATAACGCGGTGATGCATATTTGAGTGTTTTTAGATGTTTTGGCAGTTCAAATGAGACAAAAATGATGTGTATTCACACACTTATCAATCAACAATCTCTCCCACCTTAGATAATGGGTTAACCCTCTTAATAGAAGAAGTAGACGGAGAATACTTTTTATTACCCGGATAATCAACTTTTTTAATAGGATGACCATCATCATCCACAAGAGTAGCTTTCCTATCAATAAGTAACTTTTCAAGCTCCCTAATTTTCTCAACTATAGGAGTAGAACCAACCTCTTTAGTTCCCATTGAATCACTTACAAGCGATTCTTGAGATGCATTACCAGTATTTAGAGACCCGTCCTCCTTAGCTTCCTTTGTAATACCAGAATTCACATTGATTGGTCCCGAAATAGTCAGATATTATTGACCAAGGTCAACAAGTCAAAGACAGCCTCGTTCCAATTTTCCGGTGATAGTATAGTGTGTCCCCGGGTCGTTATGTCCCAGCGAGATTGAAATGATGTCGTTTGAAATCGTTTATGAGTAAGTGGGACTGAGGACAGTAGCCCAGATGATATGGAATTGATTTTGCTACTGTTATTTTGGTATTGGTACACAGATATAATATTCACAAAAATCAGATACCAGATATATGCACAAATTCACAATTCAGATCACATAACAGACAGAGAAAGTAGGATTTGATATTTAACAAACTACAGGGGGTGCTTTTGAACTTTTTAAAACTTAAAATTAAAAGAAAAGTGAAAATGAAAATGAAATTATAAAAGTAATTAAAATACTATTTAAATATTATTTAATTAATTAAACTATTTAAAAATCTAATTTAAATTAACTAAAAATGACAAATGATATAAATTAAACTAAAAATTAGCAAAAATATTTTCTAAACTTAAATTAGAACTTGAAGAAAGTATAAAAAATAAAAATAAATATTTTTGTCTTTTTATGGGTTTTTTATTAATTAAAAACAATTTAACTTAATTAAACTAATTAAACTACTTTTAATTACTATTAATACTAAATTAACTTAGAAAATTAAGAGAAAATTTATAAAAATACTTAACCATCACAGGAATCCTACAAAATTATAAAAACTCTAAAAATTATGTTTTAAGATTAATCCACTAATTATTTACCTTTTAATTACTTTAATCTAATTTAAATAATTAAAATAAGGAAAAGGGAAAATAAATAGTAGAAACTCTAATTATATTTTCTAAAAGTCTATTATACTATATTAAGGCTAGGAAAAATATAAAATCTAGGTTATGATTTATAAAAACTAAATATGATATTTAACACTTAATATTAATTAATAATTAAGAAAACTAAAATTAAATCTAATAAATACTAAATGACAGAAATAAAATCTAGAAAAATTACTAAATTTACTTTAATATAAGAGGTAATTAATAAAAATATAAAAATACTAAATACTTAATAAAAATCTAAAAATGAAAATTAAAATTAAATTGAATTAAATAGAAACTATCACTTAATTTAAACTTGGTTTTTCTTGGATTTTCTTTTACAAACTAACTTTACTACTGAAAATAAAAAACTTTTGTGAAAACACTTTTGAAAATAGCTTATAAATAAGCTATAAGCACCCCCTTTGGCTAGACAGTTGACTTATGTTGACTATTTAGACAAATAAGATCAAATGAGTGAAGGTGGGGCCCACAATGGCAAAAATGGGTACAAACTAGTTCAACAAACTCAAATAAGCCAGAAACAACAAGAATTGATCACAAATAAGCTGTTAAGATCAAAATAAGCACTTTGCAATATGAAATGAACACAGATCTGGGGACAGACTTTGTGGTGAATTCTAGGTGGGGTCCACTTGATCCTAGGTCAAACCAAGGGTCAATATATGCACCCTGGTAGGAGGGGGTTGTCAAAAGCAAAAATTGGGCAATGGGTCCCACTGAGGTGGGCTGCAGCCACCACCAAAGGTGGTGGTGTGGGTGAGGTCTGTGTGCACAGGGCAGAGGCTTGCCCTGCAGTCCACTTCCAAGGGTATATTAGTCCACAAGAAAAATTCTCAAAATTAAAGAAACCTTGAGAAAATGAAGTTCAGGTGGTAAGGTTTAACTACAATGATTTTCAGATCATCAATCCAAACACACAAATCACAATTAATCTTGGAACTTTGGGGAAAATCTGAGGTCCAACTTTTGACTTTTGATGAAAACACAAGTTTTGACTTTTGTGAGTTTTGGGTGGTGAGTACTGATTAGAAAACTTGTATTAAGCAATATTGTAACTCTCCTAAACTACACTTACTACTTTTGAGCTAGTTTTAAAAGTTTATGAACACAAATCCCTTCACAGTTAACTGTGAGGGGGATTGGATTGAGAATTTGACTTTTTGGTGTTATAAGACTGGATTTTATGGTTCAAAGCATCAAATGAAACCTAGTGCAAGCTATTTGAACTATGATTACTATCTGAGATCAACAACAACACCACCAATTCAGCAAATCCAAACACCCCTAGTACTTAACTGTTTTAAGATTTTCAATGCAGATTAAAACTAGGGTTTAAAATCTTGATCCAAACTAACTAATTATGATTAGATAGACTAATTTAAACAATTAGAAACAGAATGTCACAATAATCATACAAGTTTAACACTAAAACTAATTTGACAGTTAAAACTAGGATTTATGATAACTACTAACTTTAACAAGCAAGTTATGTGAATTAAGCTAGAATGTAACTAAACAATACTTAAGATAAACAAACAGAACACAGATAGACAATAAACAACAAGCAATTCAAATAATACCAATGACTAATTTTTTTAGAGGAAATTTTAAATGAGCAAAGGCTTACAACTAACCCCTAGCTTGAACAAGGGGCTTCTCCACAGAAGCCTATCTTTAAATAGGCTTATTCCAACTCTCAGATTGCTCCTCAATGCTTCTTCTTACCTGAAAATTCAAACCAAACCAAACAGTTGACCAAGTTTGACTATTTTTAGATTTTTGGTTTTTCTTCTAGTATAACTGAGTTTTAAAGTCTCTAAAGCTTGAATAAGCTTATTGGAACCTATGTGACTTATTCTCAGTCCATAATTCAAACACAAACACTAGCAGATTGATAATGAAAATTTTGATATAAAAGGAAGAAATACATAAACACAAGGATTAAGGAAACTTAATTATATTGATTTGAAAAGATTAACAATACACTGAATTGACTTAGACAAATGCTTAAAAAACTAGACAATAAACTTATACGACTACTAATACACTAAAAAAAAACTAGACTACGGTTCATCTTGCATCTTTCTCCTTTTATAGCCAAGGATTAGGGTTCCCAACATCCTCCTCATCATTTCCCACCTCTCTCTGATAACTTTGGTCCACTCACAAGCTTCCACGTGTTTTGGCGGGAAAGCATCTTCTGCAATTTGGTTTTGATTGCGTGCAGGGGAGGGGGTAACATTTATTGTGGGTGGCTTAGGTAGGTGTAGGGGGTGTGGGTGTGTGATGCTTATCCTGCAAGTGGTGGGGTGGTGGAGCAATACCAGGGGGTGGTTTGGTGGTTTTGTGGTTTGGCTGAGGGAGAGGGAAGTTGGGCGGTTTGGTGGTTTGACTGGTCAAATAGTTTGACCCCGGTTTAATAACTTTGGGTTTGGGTGGGTTGTGTTGACTTGGGCCCAAGATAGGAAATGGGGATGGGCTAGTGGTGGATTGGACTTAGGAGTAGTATTATTATTTATGGAATCCGGTTTGGTTTAGGATTTCACAAGGACCTATTTTGCCATTTACCGAAAGTTGAGGGGTGGGTTTTGGCATGTTTCCAAATTGATTTAAAGGGTGTATTATGCCATATCATGAATAGTGCAAGGTCCTTTGATGATTTTTCAAATTTATTTTCACCAGGGACTGAAACCGTCAAACTTTCAAACTTCAGGGACCATTTGTGTAATTTTCACCAAACTTTCCACCAAGGACCAATCCTGTCATAAAAGGTTAGTGCAAGGACAAAATTTGTTTTTCTCAAAGTTTTTCATATCCCAGGGACCATTTTTGACAATTTCTAAAGTTCAGGGACTAAACTTGACATTTTGTGAAACTTTTGCACCAAAGGACTATTTGTGTAACTTTTTGATTTATAAGGACCTTTGGTGACTTTTTTAAGTTTTTAGAACAACCAGGGACTAGATTTGACAACTTTTGAAAGATGAGGGACTGAAACTGCCAATTATGCAAACTTTGTGCGTTTTTCATCTGTTTTTGGTATTTTTGCATTTGAAACATGTAAAACACTTTCTTGGGATATTTTCACTATTTTGATTCATTATTGAGTGTTTTTAGATGTTTTGGCAGCTCAGAAATGGTAAAAATGATGAGTATTTACACACTCATCAATCCCCCACACTAAAACATTGCTAGTCCCTAGCAATCTTTTGAGAAAAACTTGATGGATTTGAGAATCTCTTTACCAAAAGCCATCACTTCTGGAGTAGCCAGGTGTAAGAACTATGGCACACCTGATAACCGTGTGATTTTTAGCAAACCACCAGCTGTCAACGGATTTGATTTGTCTTTACCAAAATCCGTCTGCTTCTGGACTAGCCAGCTCTTGATGGAATAGTCAACATCTTGGTGAGCTGATTACCAATTATGGATTTTCCACTGCCTTCACCACAAGCCATAATCTTGTGGGCTAGCCAACTCATTTGCTTATGAGGATATGGGGAGTTGAGGAACCATACAATTTTTGGCAAATTGCAAGCCATCAACGGTTTTGAGATGTCTTTACCAAGAGCCGTTTGCTCCTGGACTAGCCAATCCATTTGTCATTTAGACTTTGGCGGACTGATTACCACAAAAATTTTGAAATAAAGTGAAAAAAATTTTGAAAAATTTAGGCCTAAAAAATAGGGATACTTAGAAAGTTTTGTGATAAAATTCGTAAGAATTTCCCCCCCCCCCCCCCCCCCCCCCCCACACTAGAACTGAATATTGTCCTCAATATTCAAAGTCCCAGCTATTATGCCGAATCTCTGAACGGAAAAAGCTAATATTCGAATCTAACTGTGGAAATATCGATTTTATTTTTCACTTTATTTATCTGTACATACAATCACACATTTTTTTTTTTTCATTTTTCATCATTTTTCATCATTTTTTTTTTTTTGAAATGAGACTTATATACATATTTACTTTTCAAACGGTGGGGGACGGCCACTCCCCCACACTAGGGTGGTAGAAAGTAGAAAGAAGTCAGAAAGACGGGTGGAAACCCATATATGTTGCTAATTTTTGTTCACCGAGTCCCTAGCTTGACTCGATCCCCGAATTCATTTGTCCATGGGGAAAGTTTGGAGATCCTTGACAACCATGGGTGGTATGTCCTCTCCAAAATAATGTTTCAATCTATGACCATTCACTTTGAAGTTGGGACCTTCGGGTTGAGATAACTCAACAGTCCCGTATGGATATACTTTAGCAATAGTGAATGGTCCAGTCCATCGGGTTTTTAATTTCCCCAAGAAGATCTTTAATCTTGAGTTGAAAAGAAGGACTCTGTCACTGACGTTGAAAACGCGGTTCTTAATCTTAGAGTCGTGAATCTTCTTTGTCTTTTCATTGTAGATCAAAGAGTTCTCGTAGGCTTGATCACGAAGTTCATTTAATTCATTGATTTGAACCTTACGGTGATCACCCGCTTTATGAAGGTCGTAGTTAGCATGTTTCAAGGTCCAGTAGGCTTTGTGCTCGAGCTCGATCGGTAAATGACACGCCTTCCCGTATACAAGCTTGTATGGAGTACACCCGATGGGTGTTTTGTAAGCTGTACGGAAGGCCCAGAGTGCATCATCTAGTTTATCCGACCAGGAAGCACGGTTTTCACCTACTGTCCTATCCAGAATCCGTTTTATACCACAGTTGGAAACCTCCACCTGCCCACTTGTTTGTGGGTGATACGCGGTAGAAAGACGATGAGTAACACCGTACTTAAACATGACTTTTGCAAATTGATCATTGTAAAAGTGAGTACCCGCGATCACTAATGATGGCACGTGGAGTTCCAAAATGAGCAAAGAGGGATTTCAAGAATTTCACAACAACTCGGGCATCGTTAGTGGGTAAGGCCTTAGCCTCAACCCATTTTGACAAGTAGTCAACAGCCACGAGTATGTATTTGTTTCCACGAGAAGATGGGAATGGCCCCATAAAGTCAATGCCCCAGACGTCAAAGATTTCACAAACTTGAATAGCATTTTGTCTTTTGTGAAATATTCCCGTGACGCTGACAAGCATCACAGGCTTTGACTAACTCGTGGGCATCCTTATAGATCGTGGGCCAATAGAAACCGGAATCAAACACCTTTTTGGCGGTGTAGTTAGGACTATGGTGGCCCCCGGTGGGTCCAGCATGGCAAGCCTTGAGAATATCAACGGCTTCCTGTCCGTATACACATCGCCTGATGACTTGATCGGCACAGATTTTGAAGAGATAGGGGTCGTCCCAGAAGTAATGTTTAACGTCTTTGAAGAATTTTTTCTTCTGTTGGGACGTCAACCCCTTCACGATGAAGTTACCCGCATGGTAATTTGCAAAGTCAGCAAACCATGGGGTAGTAGAGTCACCACGAAAAGCAACCGCATTGAGTGTCTCGAGAGGAAATGTTTCATTTATTTCCTGTTTCTCGGACACATCCTGATGAGGGTTCTCTAATCGTGAGATATGATCAGCAGCAAGGTTCTCGGCTCCTTTTTTATCACGGATAATGATATCAAATTCTTGGAGGAGGAGAACCCAACGGAGAAGCCTCGGCTTTGCATCTTGTTTTGCAAATAGGTATTTCAAAGCCGAGTGATCCGTGTACACTACGCATTTAGTCAAGATTAGGTATGACCGGAATTTCTCAAAGGCATACACCACGGCTAGGAGTTCTTTTTCAGTGGTGGTGTAATGACCTTGAGCCTCAGTCATAGTTTTGCTTGCATAATGTATAGGCTGAAAGTATTTTGCTTTACGTTGCCCCAAGACCGCACCTATGGCAAAATCACTAGCATCGCACATAAGCTCAAATGGTAGGTCCCAATCGGGGGCAACAAGAATCGGTGCCTCGGTAAGCTTTTTCTTTAATGTTTCAAAAGCTTCGATGCACTCAGGAGAGAAGATGAAAGGAGCATCCTTCTCGAGGAGATGGGTCATAGGCCGGGCAATCTTAGAAAAATCTTGGATAAACCTACGGTAGAAGCCGACATGACCCAAAAAGCTCCTAACACCTTTTACAGTGGTGGGATGAGGTAACTTAGCAATGACATCGATTTTGGCTCTGTCAACCTCAATCCCATTTTTTGAAATTTTATGGCCGAGGACAATGCCCTCCTTGACCAAAAAGTGGCTCTTCTCCCAGTTGAGACTCAAATTCGTTTCTTTACAACGTTTAAGCATTTGTTCCAAGTGGGAGAGGCAAGTCTGGAATGAATCCCCGATGACTGAAAAGTCATCCATGAATACCTCCATGGTTTTCCCGATCATGTCGGAAAATATAGACATCATGCACCTCTGGAACGTGCCTGGTGCATTACATAAGCCGAAAGGCATACGTCTGTAAGCAAAAGTTCCGTAGGGGCATGTGAAGGTAGTCTTCTCTTGATCCTGGGGATCAATGGGGATTTGGAAGTAACCCGAGAAACCATCGAGGAAGCAGTAGTATTCATTCCCCGCAAGTCTTTCAAGCATCTGGTCCATAAAAGGGAGAGGAAAATGGTCTTTACGGGTGGCTTCATTCAACTTTCGATAGTCAATACATACTCGCCAACCCGTGACCAAACGAGTTGGAATCAACTCGTTATCCTCGTTGGTGACAACGGTAATGCCATCCTTTTTAGGGACACAATGAATTGGGCTAACCCAAGGACTGTCAGATATAGGGTAAATCAATCCCGCATCAAGAAGTTTAAGAACTTCTTGTTTGATAACTTCGTGGATTTTGGGATTTACCCTTCTCTGATGTTGCACTGCTGGCTTAAAGTCATCCTCCATTAATATTTTATGAGTACAAAAGTTCGGGCTTATGCCCTTAATGTCGGAGAGTTTCCAAGCAATTGCTTGCTTGTTTGACTTAAGAACCTTTAGGAGTGCAGCCTTTTCCTCATCTTTCAAGTCTTTAGCAATAATGACGGGTAATTTATTATCACCCTCCAGAAATGCATATTCTAGATGAGGAGGCAAGTCCTTGAGCTCAACCTCGGGAAAGTCTTCAGTTATTTCAACATTTTTGACTTCCGCTTTATGAAGTATTTGTGGAGACGGAGAGGGTGAAGGATCGTCATTTAACAATCGTTCAAGGAGAAGAATGTCCCCCTCCGGGTCAAGATAGTTTTCATCAACCCCACTTGGGATTGAGCTATCTTGAGCAAGAAAAGCCTCGACCTCTTCCAGAAGGAAGTCACTTCCCTCAAACGGAGTGAGGGAATGGGAAGAGTCGGAAATGATAGGGTCATTAGAAAGACTGCCACTGGATGAGAAACCAAGGACCTCTTGAGAATACTCCTCAGACGCAACATCGATGATATCAATTCGGTTAACCGTTTCAGCGTCATAGTTGGAGGAGTATCTTGAAGTCTGATCAAGATTGAATGTGATGGCTTCGCCACCAACACGTAGAGTGATTTCTTCTTCGAATACATCGATTAAAGCACGACCCGTTCTTAAGAATCCCCTCTTGAGAATGAGAGGAACTCTTGGGTCAGCATCGAAATCAACAATCACGAAATCTGCCGGAAAATGGAACTTTCCTACTTTCACGAAGATATCTTCGGCAATGCCGAGAGGACGGGATATAGTACGGTCTGCAAGCTCGAGTGTCATGCAGGTCGGAGTGAGAGTAGGTAAAGAAAGTCTTTTCCAGACTGAGTAAGGCATCAGGTTAATGCTTGCGCCAAGATCGGCCAAGGCAAAGCATTCAACCATCCCCGGGAAAATACAAGGAATGAGAAATTTCCCGGGATCTCCAAGCTTTTCGGGAAGCTTTTTCAAGAGCACTGCTGAGCAATGCTCATTAAGAGAAGTTTTTTCCATCTCACAGAGTTTTTCTTTGTTGCTTATCAGATTTTTGATTGTCGAAGCAAACTTAGGCATGAGAAGAAGAGCGTCCGCGAAGCTAATATCGAAATGCAACTCTTGGAAAATTTGATAAAATTTTTCCATCTGATGATTAGCTCTTTCGCGGTTCTTTTGATTATTCATACGTGAAGGATATGGAATTGACGGCTTAGGATCATTCTTTGGGATTTCATCAGAACTCACAGGGGGATCAAATACAACTTTCGGCTTACGAGCCGGGACCGGGACAACTTGAGGGTGGACGTTGTTGATACCTCCGTTATTAGTAGGAAGTACCATGTCCGTAGTAACCTCAGGTTCACGTTCCGCTACCTTAGGAGGAGAAGAAGAGGTAGAGGGAATCGAGGGTCCATTGTATGATACCCCACTTCGGTAGTGTACCCGGGCCCGAGGGTCGATCATTTAAAGACTTCTGAAGATCAGAGATCGTCTTGATCAATAACCGATTCGTTTCCTCTTGTGCTTTCATGAATTGTTTAATCTCAGCATCGAAGGAAGACGAGGGTGGAACAACGTTTTGATTTTGAACAGGGGGATTTTGAACACGGTTGTTTTGAAAATTCCCTTGATTTTGATTGTTGTTACCCTGAAAATTGTTTCTCTGATTGAAATTACCCTGGTTGTAATTCCCTTGATTCTGGTTTCTTTGAAAATTTCCTTGAAAACCTTGATTTTGATTGCCATTTTGAAAATTGTTTTGATTAAACTGGCCTTGATTTTGGTTTGGGTTTTGGAAATTTGAGCTTTGACCTTGGTTAAAATTCTGATTCGAGTTACGGTTTTGATTTTGGTTAAAACCGGGAGGTCCGAGAAAATTGTTGGAACGATAGCTTAAGAGATTACGGTCCCCTTGCGGTTGGTAAGAATTACCCCCCGTGTTGTAGGAACCGTGAGCAGCATAAACGTTCTCTTGAGGAAAGTCAGCAGTAGCTGGACACTCGGAATACAGATGTGGGCCCCCACAAGTTTCACAACTTCGGGCCACGACTTTCACTTGTTGATTTTGAACCTGATTTTGCATTGTTTGGTTCATTCTCAATACAGCCGTAGAAATATCATCCATCTTTTTGGTGAGAACAATTATTTCAGGAGATGATGATGAAAGAGCAACTGAATGACATGACTCATCCCTCTCCGCAGAGGAATCCCAAAAGTTATGGTGGGCAGTCATGTTCTCAATCAAGTCATAGCACTCTTCGGGACGCCTTTTCATAAAGGTCCCACCAGCAGCAGCATTGAGAATATCCCGGTGCCTCAATGTCAGACCATTATAGAAGGTATCTATGATGGTAACTTGCAACATATTGTGGTTAGGGCACCGATCAATAGCTAGCTTATAACGTTTCTAAGCCTCAAAAAGAGACTCATCGGGACGTTGCCGGAAGTTGCTGATATCATTTCGTAACTTGGTAACCATGGATGGTGGAAAATATTTTGCTAGAAACTTGGTTACCATTTCATCAAATGTACGAATAGAATTTCTTGGAAGTCGGTCAAACCATGCAGTGGCATGATGAGTGAGAGAATAGGGGAACAGGTACAGCCGAAGGGCATCATCGGTGACACCATGCTGTTTCATGCTTTGGGTGACCGTAAGATATTTGTCAAGATGCTTGTTAGCATCGTCACCCCGGTAATCCGTGAAATTGACACGAATTCTGGACTTGTTGGATCATGTGGTGCTTGAGGCCAAAGTCCGTAGCCCCAATAGTGAGTGGTGCAATAGGCCCACCCCACCCTTGCATGGTAGGCTGGCACAGCTCCTCCATCGTTCGGAGATCGGGAGCTGGCACATCCCTGGGAGGGTCAGGGGGTGGTAATAGTGGTGGTGGTGGCCCAGCGGCCATTTCGGTTTTTGGTTCTTGTGTATCAGAACGTAGCTCGGGTACGTTTTTCTGATTTTTACGTTTTGTTTGTGACCGAGTGCGCATGCACTAAAAACAATTTTTCAAAACAAGATCGAGGCAAAACCACAGTGAACTTAAACCAGAAATCACAAGTGAATGGCTTCTTTGAAAAAGGTACACCACTCACAGGGATATAAAGGCAAGTTTTAATCTTAAGTTTGGGAACTTATTATGGGTTTGTATTTATTAATTTGAAAAACTGCTTTAGGCTTATGGGTGTGTGTGCAAAAAACTTGGGAAATATTTTTGGAACTGATTCGTTAACCGAAATCGTTCTTTTAAGATTACTCGCAGGCTGGCGGTAGGAAAGAATGGATTCCTCTTTAGTTCGCAATTTAATGTCAGAACTTACCTTAAACCAACTGTTTCAGGTTGTAATCTTAAAGGAAACGAAGTAATTTAACTTCACAGTTTGTTTTGTTGTTTTTAATTTTTTTTTGGTGTTTTCAACACTTCAGGAGAAGTGTTAATGAACTTTTTTGATATGATTATGTTTTTACAAAAACTTTTTACAAATTTGTGTGAAATTTGTTCAGGGAGGATTTTGAAAACCACTAAACTTAAAACGATTTTGTAAAACACGCAACAACCTCCCCGGCAGCGGCGCCAAATTTTGATTGGTCCCGAAACAGTTAGATATTATTGACCAAGGTCAACAAGTCAAAGACAGTCTCGTTCCAATTTTCCGGTGATAGTATAGTATGTCCCCGGGTCGTTATGTCCCAGCGAGATTGAAATGGTGTCGTTTGAAATCGTTTATGAGTAAGTGGGACTGAGGACAGTAGCCCAGATGATATGGAATTAATTTTGCTACTATTATTTTGGTATTGGTACACAGATATAATATTCACAAAAATCAGATACCAGATATATGCACAAATTCACAATTCAGATCACGTAACAGACAGAGAAAGTGGGATTTGATATTTAACAAACTACAGGGGGTGCTTTTGAACTTTTTAAAACTTAAAATTAAAAGAAAAGTGAAAATGAAAATGAAATTATAAAAGTAATTAAAATACTATTTAAATATTATTTAATTAATTAAACTATTTAAAAATCTAATTTAAATTAACTAAAAATGACAAATGATATAAATTAAACTAAAAATTAGCAAAAATATTTTCTAAACTTAAATTAGAACTTGAAGAAAGTATAAAAAATAAAAATAAATATTTTTGTCTTTTTATGGGTTTTTTATTAATTAAAAACTATTTAACTTAATTAAACTAATTAAACTACTTTTAATTACAATTAATACTAAATTAACTTAGAAAATTAAGAGAAAATTTATAAAATTACTTAACCATCACAGGAATCTTAAAAAATTATAAAAACTTTAAGAATTATGTTTTAAGATTAATCCACTAATTATTTACCTTTTAATTACTTTAATCTAATTTAAATAATTAAAATAAGGAAAAGGGAAAATGAATAGTAGAAACTCTAATTATATTTTCTAAAAGTCTATTATACTATATTAAGGCTAGGAAAAATATAAAATCTAGGTTATGATTTATAAAAACTAAATATGATATTTAATACTTAATATTAATTAATAATTAAGAAAACTAAAATTAAATTTAATAAATACAAAATGACAGAAATAAAATCTAGAAAAATTACTAAATTTACTTTAATATAAGAGGTAATTAATAAAAATATAAAAATACTAAATACTTAATAAAAATCTAAAAATGAAAATTAAAATTAAATTGAATTAAATAGAAACTATCACTTAATTTAAACTTGGTTTTTCTTTGATTTTCTTTTACAAACTAACTTTACTACTGAAAATAAAAAACTTTTGTGAAAACACTTTTGAAAATAGCTTATAAATAAGCTATAAGCACCCCCTTTGGCTAGACAGTTGACTTATGTTGACTGTTTAGACAAATAAGATCAAATGAGTGAAGGTGGGGCCCACAATGGCAAAAATGGGTACAAACTAGTTCAACAAACTCAAATAAGCCAGAAACAACAAGAATTGATCACAAATAAGCTGTTAAGATCAAAATAAGCACTTTGCAATATGAAATGAACACAGATCTGGGAACAGACTTTGTGGTGAATTCTAGGTGGGGTCCACTTGATCCTAGGTCAAACCAAGGGTCAATATATGTACCCTGGTAGGAGGGGGGTTGTCAAAATCAAAAATTGGGCAATGGGTCCCACTGAGGTGGGCTGCAGCCACCACCAAAGGTGGTGGTGTGGGTGAGGTCTGTGTGCACAGGGCAGAGGCTTGCCCTGCAGTCCACTTCCAAGGGTATATTAGTCCACAAGAAAAATTCTCAAAATTAAAGAAACCTTGGGAAAATGAAGTTCAGGTGGTAAGGTTTAACTACAATGATTTTCAGATCATCAATCCAAACACACAAATCACAATTAATCTTGGAACTTTGGGGAAAATCTGAGGTCCAACTTTTGACTTTTGATGAAAACACAAGTTTTGACTTTTGTGAGTTTTGGGTGGTGAGTACTGATTAGAAAACTTTTATTAAGCAATATTGTAACTCTCCTAAACTACACTTACTACTTTTGAGCTAGTTTTAAAAGTTTATGAACACAAATCCCTTCACAGTTAACTGTGAGGGGGATTGGATTGAGAATTTGACTTTTTGGTGTTATAAGACTGGATTTTATGGTTCAAAGCATCAAATGAAACCTAGTGCAAGCTATTTGAACTATGATTACTATCTGAGATCAACAACAACACCACCAATTCAGCAAATCCAAACACCCCTAATACTTAACTGTTTTAAGATTTTCAATGCAGATTATAACTAGGGTTTAAAATCTTGATCCAAACTAACTAATTATGATTAGATAGACTAATTTAAACAATTAGAAACAGAATGTCACAATAATCATACAAGTTTAACACTAAAACTAATTTGACAGTTAAAACTAGGATTTATGATAACTACTAACTTTAACAAGCAAGTTATGTGAATTAAGCTAGAATGTAACTAAACAATACTTAAGATACACAAACAGAACACAGATAGACAATAAACAACAAGCAATTCAAATAATACCAATGACTAATTTTTTTAGAGGAAATTTTAAATGAGCAAAGGCTTACAACCAACCCC
This sequence comes from Artemisia argyi, assembly GCA_030686995.1. Taxonomy (NCBI): domain Eukaryota; kingdom Viridiplantae; phylum Streptophyta; class Magnoliopsida; order Asterales; family Asteraceae; genus Artemisia; species Artemisia argyi. The sequence continues at coordinate 131,587,139 of CM060691.1, forward strand.
TAGCTTGAACAAGGGGCTTCTCCACAGAAGCCTATCTTTTAATAGGCTTATTCCAACTCTCAGATTGCTCCTCAATGCTTCTTCTTACCTGAAAATTCAAACCAAACCAAATAGTTGACCAAGTTTGACTATTTTTAGATTTTTGGTTTTTCTTCTAGTATAACTGAGTTTTAAAGTCTCTAAAGCTTGAATAAGCTTATTGGAACCTATGTGACTTATTCTCAGTCCATAATTCAAACAAAAACACTAGCAGATTGATAATGAAAATTTTGATATAAAAGGAAGAAATACATAAACACAAGGATTAAGGAAACTTAATTATATTGATTTGAAAAGATTAACAATACACTGAATTGACTTAGACAAATGCTTAAAAGCTTCTTGCTAAACTACAATTGAGAAATAAACTTATACGACTACTAATACACTAAAAAAACTAGACTATGCTTCATCTTGCATCTTTCTCCTTTTATAGCCAAGGATTAGGGTTCCCAGCATCCTCCTCATCATTTCCCACCTCTCTCTGATAACTTTGGTCCACTCACAAGCTTCCACGTGTTTTGGCGGGAAAGCATCTTTTGCAATTTGGTTCTAATTGCGTGCAGGGGTGGGGGTAACATTTATTGTGGGTGGCTTAGGTAGGTGTAGGGGGTGTGGGTGTGTGATGATTATCCTGCAAGTGGTGGGGTGGTGGAGCAATACCAGGGGGTGGTTTGGTGGTTTTGTGGTTTGGCTGAGGGAGAGGGAAGTTGGGCTGTTTGGTGGTTTGACTGGTCAAATAGTTTGACCCCGGTTTAATAACTTTGGGTTTGGGTGGGCTGTGTTGACTTGGGCCCAAGATAGGAAATGGAGATGGGCTAGTGGTGGATTGGACTTAGGAGTAGTATTATTATTTATGGAATCCGGTTTGGTTTAGGATTTCACAAGGACCTATTTTGCCATTTACCGAAAGTTGAGGGGTGGGTTTTGGCATGTTTCCAAATTGATTTAAAGGGTGTATTATGCCATATCATGAATAGTGCAAGGTCTTTTGATGATTTTTCAAATTTATTTTCACCAGGGACTGAAACCGTCAAACTTTCAAACTTCAGGGACCATTTGTGTAATTTTCACCAAACTTTCCACCAAAGACCAATCCTGTCATAAAAGGTTAGGGCAAGGACAAAATTTGTTTTTCTCAAAGTTTTTCATATCCCAGGGACCATTTTTGACAATTTCCAAAGTTCAGGGACTAAACTTGACATTTTGTGAAACTTTTGCACCAAAGGACTATTTGTGTAACTTTTTGATTTATAAAGACCTTTGGTGACTTTTTCAAGTTTTTAGAACAACCAGGGACTAGATTTGACAACTTTTGAAAGATGAGGGACTGAAACTGCCAATTATGCAAACTTTGTGCGTTTTTCATCTGTTTTTGGTATTTTTGCATTTGAAACATGTAAAACACTTTCCTGGGATATTTTCACTATTTTGATTCATTATTGATTGTTTTTAGATGTTTTGGCAGCTCAGAAATGGTAAAAATGATGAGTATTTACACACTCATCACACATCCTTAGTCACTTCATTGGTAGGAATACCAAAGTAATCAGTATCATCCATATGAAGGGAATCAAACTGGTTTGATGTAGCAATGTCCGTACCACTCGTATTAGCCACATCAACGACCTTCTTCTTTGTAGTAACCACCTTCTTGGGATTAGGAGGAGGCGCTTTAGGTTGATACCTAACCTTAGGACCCACAACTGGTTTAGTAAAACCTCCTTTACCCGGAGCACTGTGACCACCATTCTTACCCTTATTCTTGTTATTGACCATTTGAAAACCATCATTAACACTCTGTTTAGGCTGAGTAGGAGGTGGAACATATTTAGGACAAGCAGTGTATGACCAAAGAGCTTACACGTATCACACCGAGGCGGTTTCCACTCGTATTCAACGCGAATCTTTTCAATAGTAGAACCCGTCCTATTAAGTAATTATCTCAACAATGAGGCTCTCCCTAAGTACGTGATCTGCCTTGACTTCAATCAAGCACCTAGCAAAACTACTTCGACCCCATGATTCCAAGCACATTTAACTAGTGTAAGAATCTAACATTTTCGGCGTACCAATCAATGTGGCTAGGATGCTGAGGCCATCATCAGAAAACATAGCAAGGGGCACATCATGGAATTTAACCAATATCGTAATATTAGTCAAATCCTCTTTGAGTAGGTTGGTGTTTAGGGTCCATGGTTTTAAAATAATAGGGACATTTCTAATCGATCACGGACCATTTTCAAGGACATCATCAACACCTTTCATCGAATTAAACTTAAAGAAAAAGAACCCCTTGGCATTTATAATAACCTTTTGGATACCATACTTAGCCCACACATTACGTACATAATAATCAACAAGTGGAAAAGTAATGCGTTTGCCAAGGAAATAACCATAGAGAGTATTCTCATACATAGTGTTCACCTTTTCAACCACTTTTAAAGGGATAGTAAGATCCACACCATTCGTTATCGTACTACACTCTAGCCTATGAAAGTTAGAGGATAGTTTCTTAGGTTCATTGGAAGTAGAATTTGCATATGATGTAGACGGCTGTTTCAAAGCATTCACGACATTCTTCAATTTTGCATCATGCATTGCATTGTCAAAATCCTTACAAACATAACATCCTTTTCAATACCATTAGGTTGTTTAACAGCCCCATGTGAATTATTATCAACCTGGTTGGATGGAGCAGTAGGCACTTGAGGTTCGACAACTAAAATTCCCATGGAAACATCCCTACTTCCATAAGATTGTGTCATGCCTCCTTGCTTAGTTCCACTCGTAGCTACCTCTGAAAAAGTAGATTAATGCCACCAATAACCTTAGTACCCTGTCCAATAACCTCATCAAGCGAAGGAAATTCATAATTATTAGAAGTAACGCCACCAGAAGACCACATTGTTTCCTCCACATCCAATTTATTGAAGCTACTGGGGTTCATCATTGATGCAACATTCAACTCACCAAAGCTAGAAGCACTACCTGATTTTGTAACACTCTCTGAAGTAGCAGCATGTCCAATAGCAGGTCCAAACAATGGGTTTGGAGGAGGGGTTGAGCCTCCCATATCACTAGGAGCAGCAACACTCCCTTCATTAATATCCTTTACCCATTTTACCCGTGCATCCAGTTCACCAACATCAACAGTAGCAGACGAATTCCTAGCATTAGATGCACGTACGTTATTAAGAAATCCCTTATTAATAATCTCTCTAAAACCCTTGCACAGCAGAACAATGTAATCGACCACAAAAAATAATAAACCCTAACTTAGGCAGTTAGGGTTTAATACGCATGCAATTCCCAAACTAACCAGCACCCATGATGAAGATCGACCAAGAATTTGATTAACCGACCTAAATAATTAAGGAAAAGAGATGCGATCAAAAACCAAAACCGACTTATAAACCCTAATAAAAACGACAGCTACAAAAATTCCCAAAAGCTATGTTTTTAATGCAACAATATGATCAAGTAGATGATTAAACAGGAGTAGAATCACTGCTATTTCAGATCGTTAAAGAAAAAACAGGATTAAGGGCATATTTGAAGAATCCGATTAAGGAAAGTTAGTTTTTTTTTTTTTTTTTTTTTTTTTTTTTTTTTCCCCGCCTAGAGAGAGAATCGTGGGTTTTTAAGTTGGGGGCTGATGGCACTCCGGTTGTTGATTCGACTCTTTACAGGAGTCTTGCTAGGGCTTTACGATATCTCACCTTCACTATACTTGATTTATCTTATGCGGTTCAGCACGTTTTTCTCTATATGCATGATCCTCAGGAGCCTCATCTTGCTGCTCTTAAGAGGATCTTACGTTTTGTTTAGGGCACTTTGGATTATGGTCTTTAGTTGTATTCTTCCTCAACATCTCCTCTGGTTGCATATTCGGATGCTGATTGGGCATGTTGCCCAACTACTCGTTGTTCTACTTTAGGTTATTGTGTTTTCTTTGGCAACAATTTATTGTCTTGGTTATCAAGAGACAATACACTTTGTTTCATTCTAGAGGCTGAGTATCATGGTGTTGCCTACATATATAAAAAAGTAGAACTTATTTATATTTAAAGTTTATTAGGATTAGAGCTTAGTTTGAAGGTATTTTGATTTCTAACTAAAAACATTATGGTTGCAACATGGTGTCACCGGTCTATTAATGAATTGATCTTATTAATAATACATCGTATCCATCTTTTTTTGAGCAAAGGGTTACCCGATACAATATATTAAAACCAAAAAAATTAAGTATAATGGAATGTGGCTGATGTACCACATTAACCTCAAGCACACACGCTTGATAAACAAAACAACCCAAATAAAGCCTTTGACACTTCAAAGACACAACTACTCTAGCTATACATTAGAACCATAAAAAATCATGCATAACTAAAGGAAATCTACACATTACTTAGAAGCAATAAATGTAGACGTTTCATCATAAACGTTATCCACTTCCTTATCATCATCATCACTCTCCTAAAGATCAAGTAAAATAATTTTCCCATCATCCTTTCAATCTTCATTACTATCATCAAACTTTGAAAGGAGATCAAAAGGGTTTGGAGAGATGAATCCAGATTTACAATGTTTTAGCGGCTTCCCATCATCACCTACTAGTACAAGGTTCCCATCAATTATCTGACTTTCCAGTTCATTAATCCTTGCAACCAAAGGTATAGTACTTAGACTACCAGATGTCGTACTATTTTCCTTAACTACTTCGTATAGAACAATGCATCGTTCCATCTTGTACTCAAGCTTTGCTTTCTTTAAGTTTGTGTCTACATGAAGATTTATATGTAAGGCCCTAATGCCTAACTTACAAACCCGTTGGATAATTAAGGGTATTTGTGAGCGTTTAGGAAGATATAGTCATCGATGATGGTGGTGCGCACCGGTAAGAGAGGTGGTGATGGGAGTTGAGTAATTTGGGTTTAGGGTTTATTTGGATGTGTGACATGTGTGTTAATAGAGGTGTGATGGAGGAGGAGAAGGATGAAGATGATGAAGTAATGAAAAAATGAAAAACGGAAAAAAGAAATGTCAACTCACAAAATTTACTTGTACAACTAGATAATTGGTGATGTCACATCAGACAATGTATGAAATTAAAAGGAAATTTAAAAGTTTCTAGAATATTATGGTATTTTTTGGAGTTGATGTCTGACATGTGAACATTTTGAAAAGTACGTTACTATTACATGACTTTAACCCTAGTATAAATTCCACTTAGCCAAATTTATGGTATCACTCTTACACATTAGAAGTTCAGGATAATAAAAATTCTATTTAAAATGTTCAGGGTACTAAACTATATTTTGGCCCACACTGATTGTACTTAGGTCATAAATGGTTAAATAATACGGAGTACATTTGAGATCCGCTATTGATATCCCTTTCTTTAATAGGTCAAACCAACCATAACTGTTCAGGAAAAACAAGATGAACTTGGTAGGAAGCATTAAACTTGAAAGTTAATAAGGTAAATCAGACTTTGCAAATATCTAAAATCTTGCAGCACTGTTCATTTGATAGGGACAAAGAAAACGTAAAAGCGGACTATCTTGGTAGGGGTTTATATATCAGTTTGCATGTACATACATATACCAAGGGGGAGTGAGGCAGTTTATGTATATAATTTCATCTTAATTAGTCGTCGTGTCTATCTCTTTGTTGTACGATTGATAATGACAAAAGGTATCAGTCACGACAATGCAATATCATCAACTCTTCCAAAACTCTTGATAACTTGACGATGTTGTAGGCTATTAATTGATGGAATTGTTGAACTCTTCGACCATGCACCCATTTGGAATATTCTTGCTAAATTTTATGGTCATATGATGTTATCCAAGTTTTGATTCTTTTGGCTTTTATCCACACGGTAACCATTTATATGGGTGCACTAGCTAGCCTCTCTCAGTTACATTTCTAAAATATTACTGTAATGGTTTGTGTACCTTGATGTGTACACTTTTATGTATTATAGTGCCAAAATTCGTGAGTAAACACTAGTTGGTCTGAATTCTTTGAGTCTCTATTTATTAAGAGAAAACCTTTAGTACCCGAGTCTGGGATGGACAGGTCACAGGAAGCAAGGCATGTGCTCGACAAAAATAGAAAACATTTTAAGAGTTGGTCAAACTAGCTAAGATACTTGACCCGTGGACGCTTTTCCCAATCTTACATAAATATGTTTTTTATTTAACATTAATTATTCGCAAAACGATGATAACCGATAATGGTACCCGTCTCAATGCTTTAGCGCAAAATCATGTGGAAATCAATTTTTAATCATAGTGTTCCGCAAATATATATTATGGAAATAGTAAGAGGTTATAGTATATGACTATGCCTTACGCAAAAGTTCTTTATAGATCCAATTTTTATCATATAACTCATCAATCAATTTTAGCCACTCAATTTTTTAAAGAAAATAAAAAAATAAACTTCCACCCTTTTATTAAAACTTAAATATCTCGCAAACCGTAAATCGTCAAGCTACAAAAAAAAAAAAAAAAAAAAAAAAAAAAAAAAAAAAATCGCGACGAGAATTAAATTATCTTTCTATAGACATGCATTGTTATATACTTTCGACGAAGTTTTTTTTTTCAAATTTTCCGCCAAGAAAAATCATATATGATTTGTAAAAATCATATATGATTTGTAAAAATCATATATGATTCGTTAAAATCAAATCATATATGATTCGTAAGAATCATATATAATTTGATTTTAATGAATCATATATGATTTTTACAAATCATATATGATTTTTCTGGGCGGAAATTTAAAAAAAAAAGTTCGTCGAAAAAAAAAATTCGTCGAAAGTATATAACAATGCATATCTATAGAAAGATAATTTAATTCTCGTCGCGATGGTATTTTTTTGTAGCTTGACGATTTACCGTTTGCAATATATTTTGTTAAAAAAAAAAGGTGAAAAATAAAAATGTGTGGCTATGATTGGTTCATTGGTTTTATAACAAATATGAGATTTATATTGATCTCATCTCATGCCACTTAATACATGTCCTAACACATTTGAACATCCTTTTTGGCTGTTAATGTGTTTGTTACCAGGTTTTGAAAATCGAATCTGATTTGCAAATTTAAATTTGAAGTTGATGCATAAATGTTTGAATTTGAATGAAAATGTTATTATTTTTTATTTATTTATTTTTATTATTATTATTATTTTTTAATAATAAGATGTCCTAATGCTATAAATTAAAGCAGTTTTATTCTTACGATACATAAACGTTCGTAAACATTAAATACAACAATTGAGTCATAAAACTAGCACAACCTAGCAATGTGGAAATAAAATGTGTTAAAACAAAGCATTTAAGGACAATGTATCGCAATTTGATCTCGTAAAAAATAGCTACATATTGTTGATATGTTATACTCCAATGTAGTTAAACATTTTCATCATTTTGTAAACTATTAACCAATTAATTTGCGATAATAAGAATGCCAAAAAAAAAGTAAAATACTTTATAATATACTGAACATTGTTAATTACGAATTAAAAATATTTCCAAAACAAAAAAAAAAAAGAAAAAAAAAATCAAGTTAATGCTCGAATGCCATGTCACGGTTTGATTTCACAAAATAGTACTTATATATTTTTATTATTTGCAAGAGAAAAGTTAACATTTTTCGTCATCATATTATCATCTTTAACATTTTGTTTAAGCAAAAGAAAAAGAAAAGAAAAAAAAGTTGAGAAAATATTAATTAAAAGAAAAAAAAAAGGTAAAAAAACTAAACTAAAAAGGTCAAAAAGAAAAACAAATACATTAAGGTGTAGTATCATCACGTCTTATTGGTAAGAGATTTGAACCTCTAACTGTCTCTAAACGAGTAAGAAAACAAATGCTGATTCAAATATCTCTGACCATGTCTTATTGAGTAAAATTAAGACATTGTTAATAATTAATTTATAAAAAAACAAACACCCTAAGGACCTGTTTGTTTAGTTTTTTTTTTATTAAGTCATGTTAAATTAAAGTATATGTCTAGATATATATTGTCTGTTTGTAGATGAATAAATGCTTGTTTGTTTTGTGTGCTGAATAAAGTGTCTGAATTAGAAAAAAATTACTGTTATACCCTTTTATTTGAAATAAGACTAAGAAGAGAAAGGGTAAATATGTAAAATTAGGATAAAATGATAGACTTAATTTGGAGACTCTCATCTCCCTGACTTTTTCTAGGAAGACATATATTAGTTTTAAGCATTAAACAAACATCTATTTGATGACTTAATTAACTTGCCTATTTTTCAATTAATACACTTTAAGTTGTTATTAAACACTACCTAAGTTGGTCTAAAACGTTAATAGAATTAGAAAGAGGGTCTCATACTCTCATTTGTTTTATTGTATCATGGGCTAAAAAAGTTGGACCTTAGGTAATGGTATTGAAAAAATTCATGTAGCCTTATAAGGTGGGAGCCTTTATGTATTTTGTAAAATAAAAATATTTACATGCATGTTGGTTTCCTTCTTGCTTTTCCTATGACAACACTGCTTGATGGTTCATAATCATAGCTTGTTTATTATTTTTTTTTAAAGAAAAGGCAAAGTATTTCTATCTCACTGTAAACAATACATATACACCACATTTGTCTTGGCAGAACTTGAACCCACAACACACCTCTTGCCCTCTTGGTTAGTGAACATCTCACTTCATCACATGGTACCGCTATGGTACATATTCTTGTTTATCAATATGTATACAGATTGCATTCTGTGATTGTTTTAGCTCAAGGAGATAAGGTGCGCGTAATTACAATTATGTCCCCAAAGCCAGATGGGATCTGTCACCAAACTGGTAACAAACTAACAATGACTTGCCAACTACGTAAGAGTATCCAAGCAAATTGGCAAGTAGTGGTTGACTTTTCATTTAGAAACCTTATAATATTAGCAATTTGGATAGTTGTTTTAAAGAATGTTCTTATTGTATGATGCAACCGATAAACAATGCATTGTCCATGCCACCATTGTACACATTATAATGTTAATAATTTACTGTACATTTTATAAAGCATTGCTAGCTAATATGTGTAATCATTTTATAGTCTTCTCCAGATATGCCACCATTTTAAAAGGGTTGGCTTGTGTAACCCTTCCTGCAAAATAATCAATCTTTGTCTTTCCATATATTTCAGTGAGAAATGTCGGAAAGAACCCTTCTTGTAATTCTATTCTTTTGGGCACTTCTCGCCATTGTCACACCTATCCTCGTTCACATGTCAGCCTCTGCAAGTCTAATGGATCATAAAGGTAGATTACAATATGTTGCCAACATAACATGTGTTTTCTTATAAATTTTGTATGTTATAAGTATATATGTATATTTTTAATTGTAGATGAAATGAAGGGTGACTCTCAAAGAGATGCAGGAACAAGTTTCGTGCATAGAAGAACACTTATATCTACTAAACACTCTCTTGCACCTATACCTGCACCAATGCCAAGCCCTGCCGGTGGAGCAAAAACTACACTGATACAAAGATATTCTGGTTCGTCTAGAAAAGTTTTGATGAAACGCTGAAGGCCTGTAAACTGTATGGAGTCGAGCTAAGGTCATGAATACAAGCAATTTAGAGCTCGGTGTATTCTTCTTCTGTTTTTAATCCAAACAAGAGGAAGCTTTTTAAGTAATAATGTTTGGTGAAAGATGAATGAGCTAGCATCGAAAATTAATTGCAATTTGTGAATACTTTTGCACATGTACAAATATTGTTTGTTAGTAGCCTTCTAGCTGAAAGTAATTTTATATATGGTACCAGGGCCGTCCTGTAGATTTCAGAGGCTCTGTGCGGTACGTAATGATAAGTAGGCCCCATGTTTGGCGAACATAACTAGTTTTTTTTTTTTTTTTTTTTTTTTTTTTTTTTTTTATCTGTATAAGAGCATGCAACTGAATTCAAATATGAGAAAACAAAGAATGTTCGACTTTTTCATTCGCAAACATGCAATTGCCACTTGATGTTTTCTTAATCTTGTTTTTTTGCCTGTGATCACATAACATTGTTCCATAATGCAAACTTAACCAAGGATTTAAATTCACGCAACAACACATTGTGTGAGCCACAATTCTTTTTTTCTTTTTGGAGGTGATATATTTTGGACTTCTTTTTGTATCTACCCGACGACTCTAGACGTTTCTTTAACTTGGCTGGTTAGGCCTCTCTTGGACTATATAATAGCTATTATATTTGAGAAAAGCCTTACAAAACAGAATATATATATATATATATATATATATATATATATATATATATATATATATATATATATATATATATAGTAAAGATCAAATAAGAAGAATAATAAAAATAGGAAGGATAGGAAGTAACCACAACCACACATTCTAGATGCACCTACAAAAATGGATGCATCTTCATTCAAATTTTCCCTCCCACATTAAAATATGTGGCTAGAATTACTTCTTACCCTTCTTATTTTAATTATTCTTTTTATTGGATCTCTTCCCAGGAGGCATTTGAAGAATATGCCACCTCATTGCCCAGTAATTTATTATCAGCCATGTCATCGGAAATGTAAGCATCAATTATTTGCGTAGTAAAATTTTAAAAAATGACACTTGCATGGTTCGAACCATGGTTGTTTTAATGAATATCATGCATGTTAACCACTGTGCCAACATGTTCTTTTGGAATATATGTTGCAACTCTTAATATATAAACACATGTGATTAATTATTATTAATCATAATCTGCATTCCAAAATAAATCCCACGTTTTATTCATTCACCATAATATCATTCATAGCTATATTTTTCTCGAAACCCTAGAATATCATTTATTCATGCTCCTGCATAATGATCCATAATTTTTATTTGCTCTTTAATGATTTATTATGTTCATAAATGTCGTATAACTTTTATTTTGTTGTATAACTTTTGTTTTCATATGCAAAAACATATATTGATTATAAGGATATGCTATGCATATCACGTATCATACTTTTTAGTAGTTTATGTTTATAGGCACATGAGTGTATGATTTGTGAAATATGGTTTGGATTTAGCTTCCTTAATGAACTTTTTCTTACTATAAATTTGATCATTAGCTTGAAAGACGAGAGAAGAAGGCTGGTATATCTCTAGAACCTGATGTCGACCACTTTACCGCCATTATATATATCATCAATTGGCTATTCTTGCTGGTCCTTTTATTAGAATGGTAACTTTTTTATTTTATTAGCGATTGGTTTATTGTATTAGTATGTGTCGGTATTTAATAAATTGTTTGTCTCTTTTCTTAATCTAGCTATTTCGAAGGTTCAAAAGAGATGTAAGACGATATGTTCAAGGGTTAATTACAAATTTTAGATTATTTTGCTATGAATTTGTTTGCAGATGCCTATCATCCTTCCATGACCATGGAGAAACAAGGACCACTTACAGGCAGTTACAGCCACGCCACTTGGGTATATATTCAACAATGGTTGTTCCCGACACCCAAGTCACTTATTTGCAACTTATTTGAGAACCCAACAGTTGTAGATGTAGCCATGTAGCTTTCATGTGATTATTTGCTTGATCAGAACTGATAAAGAAACTGCAAATTGGAAAAGTATAACCTTTTTTCTTTATCTGTGTTTTTATTCACTCTTGCAATTTTAATCAGATATATGGTGTTGAATGAATTTCTCTACAAGTGCTTAATGAAATTACTAAAGGAATAAGCTTTATGATCATGAGTTTGTTGTTTGATAGGTATTTTGTTTAAATTTTCATGAACACCAACTTGATAATAAATCCACTGTGAATTGAAACTTTATGATCTTAAGTCTGTTGATTTTTAGGTTTCTTATAGATCATCTGTATTTGTTTCATATTGCAGAGGCTAGAATGAGTTACGTCAAGAAAAGGAGGATGATATATATGGATCATAATTGTTCCCAGGTAATCAAAATCAAAACCCGCGTTAAATCTGCTTCCGTATTTGTTTCGTATTGCAGAGGAAATGGTGAATGGAGTATATGGGCATGGGGTGGAAATTTCATTTTGATTAGGTGATCTCCTAAATTTAACTTTCACATATACATTATTTTCATCTTCATGTGCATTGCTATAGGTCGGAAGTCTTACAGATGCACTATGTTGATATAGCTTTTGGATTTCATTTAGTGCTCCTAACAAGAGTAGAATACTGGAATTTGCACGATGTTCTCTGAAATTGCAGTCCTTATTCAAGCAAACTGCTTACTTTTAGCTTGGCAAGTGATATGGTTTCATATGTTTTTATATAGGAATTGTCATTAGAAAATGTTACGCCGTGTCCAACAAAGTTCTGTAACACTCCAACCTTGACTTATCTGCACGTACATCTTTTATAGAATTCTATCTTCAATTGTAAATTTACGATACACCAATTCAAATCCTAAAACCGATTTCAGTAATAATGTTTGTCCATATACCATTCAGATTAGTTGAACCGTTTTATATATGTTTTTCTTCCTTATTTAAATTGCCTGACATCTATTAGCAGTTCTTAACAGTTTGTATGTGCGTATAAGTTATAACTTTATGTGTTGTTTTGGTGGCCTGCAGATATATTTGTGACCTACCGATTAAATAGCTAATTAGGAAAGACCTTTTATGATCTATAAACTGGTTAAGAAATGCATGTCTGCTTCTGAACTTAATATATTTTGTGCATTCTTTTGCGTGTAATATGGTGGTTCCCTTTGTAATATGTTACAGAGCCTAAGTGGTCACACGAGCCCTATAGAATATGTAGCTTTTAATACAGATGAAGTTTTAGCGGCTGCTGGAGCTTCCTCCGGTGTTGTAAAGCTCTAGGATCTGGAAGAGACAAAGGGTAAGTTAATAATATTTTGTGGCCACTAATGACTTTTGTGTTTTATTTAAGGAATGAGGTTTGAATTCTTATCTATATTCATCAGAACCGGGTGGCTGTACTTTAGTCACCAGAGAAGAAAGGTCATTAAACCGAGAGAAAAATATTTCCTAAAAGGTGGCATGTTGTTGAAGCAACAAATTGATTCCAATGAGGGTGGCAGTGTAAACAAGTTAACAAAGATATTCACTACCGGAGAGTTATGATCATGTCAATAGTAGGCTTATTACTTATGGTATCACACCTTTCGACGCTCAGTATTATAGATTTATAACATTATTGTAACATGCCAATTGGTGAAATGCTTCAATTCACAGTCCCATATAGACAACTATCAAAATGATGTTTTCAAATACATAAAGATTTACATATTCAATATTATATTGTTATTGGTTATTTTGTATAGTTTTTATCTGGAAATGAATATAGGTAACCTAGTTATGTAGATGATTACCAGAAGTGGTTGATAATGACCATTATATCCCAATATTGCATGCTGGACCTTGGCAGTGTTTGCTACTAAACGAACATACTGTCTGCATAGTATTATATTCTTAGTTTTCTATGTGGAGGGAAGGAATGTAGTCATATTACCTATATAAGCATGGTTTTACAATCTAATTTTGATAAGCACTATGTGTCATTCCACTATGGTTTGACCATATGATGCCATTCTGATATAAAAGATCGTTTGACACAGTGCGTCGTGGATAAGCACTCCTTTACCATCTAATTTATATCATTTTAGGATCAACTGTAGCTGCATAACTCCTTATATCTATATTAACACTTTAAAGCGTTACATTACCCGTTTTCTAAGTGAAATCATATCAGTAACTTAGTGCATGCAGGGATTTGCAATCTTATCTTTCCAATCTTATCCTTTTCTTAGCGCCTGAGAGCAAGACATTTTTTATATTGGTGGATAGCAAGCCATGGCTAGAGACTTGGTCTCAAAGCCTGCACACCTGTAGCAGCTGATATGTACCATGGAAATATTTAGGTAGGACAGAAGATGATGCCCTCATTCTCTCTGATATGGCACTACAACCTCTATAAAGCGGCCCCAAAAAGTCTTGGGAATTTAAGGAAATGGACCCCAAGCAGGAAGGATACTGGAATTTTCAGTCAACGTATTACATTTAATCAATAACGGCAGATGGACTATCAAGTCAGGGGAGATGTTTCATCTTACAGTCTTGCTACAGTGATGTTTTGAGCAGCCTTTGTGTTGGCAACATTAATAATATATCTTAAATGGAGGCATAAACGATGCCGTATTTAGGCTTAAGGCATGTATACATAGGTAATCTCCCAAATTTAGCCTTCACATATACATCATTTTCATCTTCATGTGCATTGTTATAGATTGGAAGCCTTACAAATGCACTATGTATATATATTGGGTTTCATTTAATGTTCCTAAAAAGAGTAGAGTGGCGGAATTTGCATGATGTTCTCTGAAATTGCAATCCTTATATCAGGATAATGCTTAATTTTAAATTGTTGACTGATATTGTTTCATATGTTTCTGTATTGGAATTGGAATTAGCTAATGCTCAGTCATGTCCAGGAAAGCTTTCTGACACTCCAACGTTGATTTATCTACATGTACATGTTTTCAAGATTTCTATCCTCAATTGTAACTTTACGATACACCAATTCATATCCTGAAACCGGTTTCAGTAATGTTTGTTCATATACCATTCAGATTACTTACACCAGTTTACATATGTTTTTCTTCATTATTTAGACTGCCTGACATCTATTATCGGACGGGTGTATTATGCCACAGAGAGAGACAATGCAATGGTAAAAAAAGGAGAACCACGAAAGAAGCCAACGTCGAACAAAAAATAGTACATGGACAAAATTTCTTTCACCAAGTTTGACTATTTAAATTATTATACAATTTTAATTCTTTTTACTTGCAAGCACATTTCACTTGACGATTTCAGTGCTAATTAATAATTCTCAAACTTCTTTATAGTTATTTATTGAAATGACTTCAAATTTTGTTGTTGTCTTTGCAGATTGTTTTGGATAACGCCACTGTAGAGACTGATAATCCAGATCTCCGCAAACGTGCTTCCATATATTGGCGCCTTCTTTCAACTGATCCTGAGGTTATTATTCATTCCTTCAAAATTGTAATTACTTATAGATCTATATTCTCTGATTACATGCATAATATATATCACGCTGCTAAAGATGTCGTTTTAGCTAAAAAGCCGGTAATCAGTGATGATTCGAATCAATAAGATTCATCCCTCCTGGATGAGCTTCTTGCAAACATTGCTACCGTATCCTCTATATAACACAAACCCCTTGAGACATTCATAACCCATGTGAAAACTATCATGACCTTCTTCATCCACTCATGTTGCAGCTAAGCAGCCAACTCCTGCTCCCGTGCCAGATTTACTTGATCTTATTTGTCTTGACGGTGGTGATGATAGTGCTATTGTCTCAGCTGATCAGCTTGCACCGGCTACATACGGTTTCTGTAGGTAGTGTATCAGATACATATGTACCCGCTGATAGACAAGTTATGTGTAAGAGCAATTAGTTTTTAACTCATGCCTTAAATACTATGCAGAATGACATATATATTGGTGTGTTTGTTGGCTGTTGGTGCTCATATAAACCAGCTTTTCATTACAACATACATTTTCGACGTGGGAAAACAAGTTTGTTCGATGCCGCGTACAGATACACATGCTGTGAAACTATCCTCCAAAGGTCAGTGGTAGAACTGCTTTCGTTACCCGAAAAAAATAACCTGCACATTAGCTAATCTAAATTACATTTTACGTTTACATCTTGCGGCTGCATTTTTGTAACAAGTGTTCCTACCATATATTATTCTGACTGTTCTATGTTGTCCATGTGCAGTCATTAAAGTTGTGGGCAACGATACCAACTTTTCATTGCAGCAAGCATTACCGGAGTTGAATAATAAGGAAGTCTTATGTCATCTGCGAATGCACGTGCCGCACGCCTATCGTCCAAAGGTGAGTTGTACAATATCCTTTCTCTCATCAACACAGTGGTTGCCCAAATATTGTCACCAACAGTAATTCTAAATATAACTAAATTAGAAAGAAAAAAAATGTAACCATTCTTGAGCTATAATAGTGACCTCACTTTTGGTTATACATATTTGATTATTTATGTTACATCTTTTTGTTTACAAGAGATGAGATGTTTTATGTAAGGATGCTTCTACTATTGTAAACTAAATTCATCAAAAAAAATGTAAATGTCATTTATTTTCATGTATGGTGATGCTGATTTTGAGCCAATATAAGCATAAGTGTTACGGGAGTTTATTTTACTTCATTGTAACCTTACGGCTAGTGAACGTCTTTCCAAAAGTAGATCAACAGGTGACCAAAATAAACTCAAACCATCAAAAAAAATTTGTCACCATTAAGCAATGTTATATTTACTTTAGCAAGGAAGGAAGATTGTGGACGTATGGTCCGGACTGGGCCAGGAATGGGTCAGGCCCGGCAGACAGCGGCCCACTCTACGCCTAAACCCTAATCCATGCCCTATAAATACATGGCTGGAACCCCCTTCTTTAACACAAGATAACAGGTTACTCTAAACCTAACTCTTCTATGCTATATAGCATCAATATTAACTTGACCGTCGGAGGTGGATCCCGGGGCTACGGCCTCGGGTCCACTCCTAACGGGTTCTCTTTGTTGAACAGGTCTACTCAGGGCTCGAGAAGACGACTAACGGCCCAAGGAGAGTCGTCGAATTCAGCCCGCGCCAGATTATGTATCAACAGATTGGCGCCATCCGTGGGACATGAATAAAACTCTTGTCCTACACATACGGTACACATCACACGACACATTAACCTAAGACCAATTATATCATACACACTGTTTGTTTTGGTTTGACTTGGTCAAATGTATCAAGCTAACATCAAGAATATTAATTCTTGGTTATTGTTGTGTCGTACGTATAGACATATAACAAAGAATACTTTGATTTTGTTCCTTCTCTAAATCAATCAAAAGCATCCCTCTTTGGGATTTGATTTGGAGATATACGGAAAAGATATCCCGATCTTTTTGTGCATATCTTTTAAATTGGTAATATGATATGTTATCTTTTAAATATTCAAAAGATTTTATGTAAATCTTTTAACTTGGTAAACACGATTTAACCTATAGCCACACTAAGTCCGCACGATCGGACCTACTTTATCTTTTAGCCGCGAACAACGTAGTCACGATAAATCTACCCGCGTTAGGCCATGCGTCCGGACTTCTTCGCAGATTGGCGCCATGAGCGCACTGTCACGTATAGGCACCACGATGCTAGTCAATTGCCATGAGCGCACTGGACAAAAGCCGTGGTCATCTGCGATCATCCACAAACATTAGAGTCTATGCGGTCACGATACGTCCATCTGTGTTTGTGCACAATTGAAACTATTAGTCATGGTCACGGTGCTATTGAAACAACAATTCATTATTTATGTAGTTTGTAAAACCTCACGATAGGCGTCATTCGCACTACTACTTTTCTTATGTGTTAATTTCACATGCTATGTGCTATATATTGCTTCGCGCTAATCTTTTACTTCATTAGATTTTATATGTTGCGATTCGCGGCATATACTTTTAATATTTGCATTAAGTGTTTTTCAGGATTTGAATCACTAAGTTTAATGCTACTACAAGAGTAGCACCATCAAACTTGGGGGGCTACCAGGGTATATAGTACCACTGTTTCCGTACAAGTCACGCATGCATATTTGGAAGCAGATCGTACGTAAGAGGTATTGCAAAACCGGTACAAAGACGGATTTAAATATTCGCACCATCTTGCCGCATGGGAGACGTCCTCTGTCGGTTGTAAAGACGAATGTAATGTTCGCATACAGTGCGTACAGCGTGCATCCTTGTCGAGCACATCGCGCATCCTTTTCGCGCACAGTGCGCACTTCTGCCACAGAAACACGTCTTCTGTCTCACCATGCTGCATCGCTACTGGTACAAAAGGTACACCCTTACCCAGGATGTAGCATACGAGATCCGCCTTCACCATTGTGAGACAATCACAATCGCAATCGCAGTGCGCACTGTCGCATGTGGGCTGCGCAGTATGGTCCGTCCCATGTGCACACAAGTTGCGCACATATGGGCCATGTCCTCATGGTTGATTGGGCCTACGCGGCCATGAACAGAACTTAAGTCTAGCATAACATAGCCACGCACTATGTCATACTAAACTTGGGGGGCTTGTGGACGTATGGTCCGGACTGGGCTAGGAATGGGTCAGGCCCGGCAGACAACGGCCCACTCTACGCCTAAACCCTAATCCATGCCCTATAAATACATGGCTGGAACCCCCTTCTTTAACACAAGATAATAGGTTACTCTAAACCTAACTCTTCTATGCTATATCGCACCGATACTAACTTGACCGTCGGAGGTGGATCCCGGGGCTACGGCCTCGGGTCCACTCCTAACGGGTTCTCTTTGTTGAACAGGTCTACTCAGGGCTCGAGAAGACGACTAACGGCCCAAGGAGAGTCGTCGAATTCAGCCCGCGCCAGATTATGTGTCAACAAAGATCATGTTTGCTTTATGCTAAAAAGATTCATACATCGGGAAATGCTCAATATTCAACATGAGCCGAACTTAGTTTGATATATAATCCAAATAGCTTGACTCCTTTATTTTGCCACCTGTGAAAAACTTTGGATTTTAAACTTATGTCGATTTAAAAATGACCCTTTACAGATTTTATAAATGGCACCCGGCCTTTGCATCTGTTCCTGTTTTCTCAAATATCGCATAGCCTTTACAAGCTACTCTAGGTAAATGGTTGAAATGGCATATTACGGAATAGATTAAGGAAACTTCTAATGTCGGGCAATCAATTGTTGTGTATAGTGAAGATCATATATTTAGTGGCTTTGTATTTGTGTGCAACAATCGTTTTATAACTTATAAGTACTACGCGATATTCATAATGCATTCAATATAAAAATTGATACCTTTATATTTTATTTTTCGTTAACTAATTTATTCCAACAATCTTCATATAAAGAATGTGAGATATTGACCATGGACATTCAAATTTAGAAACTTCTATATATCAGGTTTGGGTTACCTAAGCAAGTGGCTTAAAAACATTTCTTGATCACTAATGACTCTAACTAAAGGCATTCATCAGTTGCCTCTTTACAGGAGATGCATTCTTCTCAATCTCGAAATAAGCTTAATATGGCTAACCGATATGGAGGGATGAGGTGTAGTCATTGTTAGCCAATAAATTGCTATATAGTATTATATGGTCTCATGTGCATATGTTCATACATGATGTTATTAACTATAAGAATAAAACTAATTAACAATTTTGCATATATGTAATTTATATAAAACTATTATATTTTAAAATAAAATAAAATAATTATGTTCCCCCAAATTTTGAATTAAAATACGTTCGTTATAGTAAATTTTGAATTAAGCTATCGGGTTGACCTGATAACCCGCTAAGAAAAATAATATAACACGAACCCGACCCGATAATAATATCGGGTTATCGGGTTCGGGTCAACCTAACCCGACAAGGTTCGGGTCGGATCAACCCGACCCTACTGACACCCCTAATTGCACTCTATTTACACTTTAATCATAAACCAGGTTCATGTGGATGGGGTTTTAATATCCGGTCACTCTCTTTCTATCAATGAATCAAGTATGACTGGCGAGATTAAAATCGTGAGTGTCATGGAATATTTTTATGTTACATGTTTTATCTCGGTATATTTTAGGTAGATAACATTGGTTTTCAATGGTGGAACAGGTTCAAAACGATTACAAATCGCCGTTTTTAATTTCTAGGTGCAAGGTGGTTGATGGCTATGGTACTATGGTGGTATGAAATATGCTATTTCATCTTCTTCCAAACTATTTATGCTGGTATGAATCACCATTTATGATGCAACAGAAACATAGTTGTTTAGACAACATAAATATGGGTGTTTCGACATGTGATTATTAGAAATATGGGTGTTTTCAGTAAGTGAATGAAATATGATATTATTGTGTTTTGTATTTGTAACTTTTGTGTTTAATTTCTTTTGATGTTACTACTTATTTAACAATATCTTTTTTTCACCTAAGCTATTAGTTTTCTTTATAATATACTCTTGCTATAGTTGCAGCACATCGCCATGTTGGATCAAATCACTTCAACTTACTCAGCGGTAAGTCATACTATATTTACTATGGTATCATATCTTATGTTCATCTCTTAAGGTTATATTACGATTTCATGTTGGTTCTCTCTTAAGGTTATATATAGGTGAATTTACATGATTTTATAAGTGACACCCACCTAAAAAAACAAGAACCTCAGCAATTAAAGTGTGTCATGAAAGAAAACCTCTACATGCTGTCACCAAAACAAAGGGGATTTGGTTAACATGAAACAAGGTTAGACTTGCACTATTGTAAATTTTGAACTTTCAATTGCTTTTTTTAATTGATCAAATAGCAACCAATATGCTGATGGATGGGTTAAGGGGGTTTTCAGCTGTGAATGTTGTTGAGAAGGGATCTCTCTTTGGTCCAAAACAACAGTCAGTCCACGTTTACCGGATACCACAATTCCACCAAAATATGGGGATAATGGAGTTCGAGTCAGTAGCCTATTGTGGACATTAATGAATAATTCATGTGATGTCTCTCTCTAAAGGACTTATATTCAAGCCATACCCTGGACCTCGATACACGACCCCAAGCTATGGTTCTTTACCTTGATAACTGTTGGTGTTGGTAAGGCAACATTGTTAACTATATTGTGGTATCATTTGATGCGTGTTTTCTCACACTTATGTATATATGTTTGGATAATCAGAACTTGTCAAACATTCAAAACAAATTATTTTGCTAATTATGATTATATGTCATACCACCTATTTATTGATCACATGCCATAACTATGTTAACGTCAAAAAAATTATGTATTCTAAATAATAATAATAATAATAATAATAATAAAATAATAACACCATTAATAATTGATCACAAGTATGTCTGTCTCTTTAGTGATGAGTTTTCTTCCCTGACAAACAATAGTCAACTGTCTCAAAGATAAATAAAATAAGCAAATTGAAAATTATTTGTTGTCAAATTGTTTAATAATTAAAAACAGCCAACTAATTTTCATATTTAACGCATTAACAAATAAGCTCTACTTAGTTAATCCAACCTCAACTTCTCTTAAAAAATTTTAAACGTAAATTAATAACATAAGAAAATAAAATGAAATAGACGTCCGTAAAAATAATTTGTTAACTGACACCATCAAAATTATAATTACAATACATAACTAAATTAAAATGTAAATTACAAACAATGCCCGCCCATCGGGCGGGCTTCGAAAGCTAGTATATATATCTCTATATTATATATAACAGGAGGCGTTACACCTCATTGTCCAGTCATTGCCATGTAATTCATTTTCTGCATCTCATCAGCCATGTCATCACATTGTCGCCATGTAAGCAATTTTTAAATTAATTTTATGCCATGTAAGCAATTTTTTAAATTAATTTTATTCCATTCCAAATTTAATCCGAATTAGTGTTTTTCTCAAATTTAAACCGAATTAAATTCGGCTAAAAAAACATGCTAGCTACTAGAGTCGAACTTGGGTCTATTAGTTCACAAACTAATGCTTCAACCAATGGAACACGCTAGAAGTTGTGATAGACAATTCAAAATCAAAATATAATGTCTTAAATCCAATAATAATCCAAAACATATTATCCATCTTTAAATTTACGTAAAAAAATTATCAGTTTATTCATAATAACTTTGTCTCAAAACCCTAATATCATGTTTTCCTCTAATCCCTGATCGACAAAAAAAATCATCAACCGACCATGGTGGCTGAGGTATAACTGATGTTTTCCTCATAACCCTAATGATACTTTGTTACTGACAAAAGTACGTCTCCTTTTCTCAAAATCCTTATCTTATGTTTTTATTTATTGTATTTGCAGAACTATGGTGGAGGCTTTGTGTCTATTTTGGCTTGACAAGGTTTTGGTAAATCTCTTTTTGATAACTTCTACATGAATAAAGAAGTTGGGTACGTTTGGTTCATGTCAATGTAATAACTGTGACATTGTGTTAGAGTTGTTTAACGTTTACAGCAAGAATTCGCAGCAAGAAGCTCATGTAGCGTGTTGAACATCAGCAGTTTTGTGGAAATTTTGCGTTACATGAAGACACTACTTTGCGTAGACTATTTCAGAACATGTGTGCAAGTTCTTCGGGTAAGTGTTAGTTGGTATATAGGACCTTAAAGTTTCTTTGTATAACATTCGTTTTAAATACCGTTAAGTTAAAATGACTTCTCAAACATTACAGGTATTTAGGAAGAGATTACAGAATCTGTTGTCGCTAATAATGAATCCAAAGAGTGTGAAAATTGAGATGTGTGTTTTTATTTGTGGCTTCTTAACTTCATGATCATGTATATAATGCAAATATGCTTATAAAGTTCACTGACAAATAATGAATGATTTTTGTAGCCAAGGTTTTGAGCAACGCTCGACGTCCCAAGGTACTTTGCATTGCCAATTTCTATATGTGTCAATATAGCGACCCTGGTTTTTAAATAATGCTACAACATGTATTAATTTTAATTGTTGTAGGCGTTTGTGAAAGTACAAAACCAAATTTACCAAGTCAGCTGCGGCTACTGAACGTGTACACTTTATGGAGCAAACCTCACGATAGGTAGCCCAAGGTATATTCAAGCTCCGTCGCGTTTGTGTTACATCATTTATATGCAGAACATATATAATTGTTCATGATTTTGCTCATTATAGTATGTAACGGTTTATTATCACACCTTTATCCATATCTTCCAAGCACTGTATTTATAAGAATCAAATGACGGAAATTTATAGCCACTGATGTGATCATGATGATGAATTTGGTTTTAAGCTGCTTTAACCGCTACCACTATTGAAACATTTGCTGCTCGGTTAGCTGATGTTATAGCTAACTGCCTCTTCTTTGTTGATAGTGATGGTGGTTGAAGATAAGAGTGACAGTGATGTTATAATTCTACATGGGTCCGAATCGGTCATTCTTAGTTTTGTGTGGGGTTAGGTTTGCTAGAAGTCTGATGTTTAGTTTTGTGATTTATGCAGTACTGGGACGAGGCAGAATTTCTATTTCAGATTGTTCAAAAGGTAGGTGCTCTGAATATCGCTGGTGGAACTATTATTGTGGAGACCGTTGTGTGGTTGGATCAGGAGGCGGATCTGTTGGGTCAGTATTAATTATTCATATGACTTATGGAACTTTCTGTTTATATCTTACGTAAAAAGGTAGCAAAGTTAGTTGGTTGGTCGATTCTGCTGGATAATATCGGATTTACAAAAAATAAAATGAAAAAATGTCTAATATGAAGAAGGGAAGTACTGATGTTTCTGATCAAGACATAGAGCCATTTGTTGAGGTTGACCCGTCAGGAAGATTTGGTCGGTACCCTGAACTTTTAGGCTCTGGTGCTACGAAAAATGTCTACAAGGGATTTGATATGGAAGAAGGTAGAGATATTGCATGGAATCAGATCAAAGTGAACGCGTTTGATGGAGTCGAGTATGCTAAAAAGAGACTATATTCAAAAATTAAACTGCTAAAGACTTTGAGGAACGAAAACCTGATAGTTCTTTATGGTTTCTGGAGGAACACTGAGAACAACCACTTGAACTTTATTACCGAGGCATGCGTATCAGGAAATCTTAGAGATTACAGGAAGAAACACAAGTGTGTCTCATTAAAAGTCTTAAAGAAGTGTTCAAGACAAATTCTGAAAGGTTTGGATTATTTGCACACCCACGAGCAATGCGTCATTCATAGAGATCTCAATTATAGAAACTTCTTCATCATTGGGAATAATGGAAAGGTAAATATGCTCTTTGATTTCAAGTTTCATGTTTATTTGTACATTTTATTATATGTATGTTTGGTTTGAATATGGGATCGGGAGTGTTTGGTAAGACGATTACTGACTTCTAATGTACATGAACAGGTTAAGATTGGTGACTTCAGTTTAGCCTCAGCAGTAGGAAAGAGCCACATGCCTCATTCCGTGATAGCGACACCAGAATACATGGTACCCGAGCTGTACGAAGAGAATTACAATGAGTTAGTAGACATATATTTCTCAAATATACCACAAAGTTAGCAAGGGTGTGATGCCTCTAACTTTAAACAAAGTTAGCGATGATTCAGCTGTCCAAACAGCACAGTACGCTACAAGCTTCTTAACTTTGGTGAATCTGCAAAAGAAGTTTTTAAGAACTATGAGACACTGGAAACCATTGAGCGGCTGAAAGTGATGTACACAACTTTTATTCTGTAACTGGAGTTACAAAACCAAAGCTAAATGCCTTGAAAAATGGAGCAAGTTCTGCTGCAACAGAGGCTACTCAGAAGAGTAATCCAATATCTAGAATCCAGGCTCACATACATTTAAGACATATGCTATCACACCTACTCATGAAAAAGGTAACCGGATTGTACATTAATTTTCATATTGGCATTGGCTGCGGCTTATGGTATAATTCTAATGAACTCTTATATTTGGCAGCTCAATTGGACAACGTTAGTAAGGGAGCAGTGCAAAAAGAAAACAAAAAGAACATATTGCATGTGTTGAGTTGAACCTAAATCGTATTGTAAGTTTATAAAGCCTATTTACGTTAACTTTGATGATTTTCATAAAGCCTATTTACATTAACTTTGATGATTTTCATATGATCATCAAGTGCTTGAATTCTTTTTTTTTTTCAATTCTTTGTGGAGCAATGCTCTTCATATCTTAGTCATTCATTTGATCTACATTTACTTAAGTTAGAATTGGTTGCAAACTTGTAGTAGGCCAGTAACTACCCGCACTCAATCAGGTAGCTGGTGAAGGAATCTGTATCTGTCTTTCAGTCCTGTGATGGCATCAAAGAAGGAATTATAGGGCATTGCTTTTCTCTATGTACGGAGACAAAGACGACGATGATATGAAACAAGATGATAGTGGCAACAAAGCTGTTCCAGTGGAGAATAAGGAGCAGGGTGAAGTGAGTGGGAGTGAAGCTGCAGATATGGACGAAGATGATAAAGTAGCCGATAATAAAAGCTATGGTTATGGAAAGAGTATTGAAGCTAATGACAGCAGGATGTCGGTTACTATAGATAGGTTAACGTCACCTCCAGCTCAACAAGTAATTGGTTTAGAGCCAAGTAGAGGTAGGAAAGGGACTTTTAACAATTGTTGATTATGGTCATGATGAGGATGCGTTGTCGTCTGAACCGGAGGAAGGGAAAATAGCAGCAATAGGCCGTGTAATGATTGGGGCAGAGCTTCAAACTGTAAATGGAACACCACCAGGAACTGTACAACTATTAACGCCAAACACGCAATCAACTCCTCAGACATCTGAACATGTTGATCAGTTACAATCAGATGCAATGAACTATAAAGGAAGTGAATCAGAATCTACAGCACCATAAGAAGCCGTTAATATTGCGGAAGATGGAGAAAAGGAAATGGATCCCTTGGACAAGTTTCTCCCTCCACCACTAATGAAAAATTACGGATGAATTGCAAGAAAAGATCATCAATTTTCTGATGCTGAAAAAGAAAACTAGGAGAAGCTTTAATTCAGAAGTGCGCAATAGGAAAGAATATCGCAACCCGGACTTCTTGCTACATGTTGTAACTTATCAGGACATTCATCAGACATGATTATGACAAAAGTGACTACTATGATGAAAGTGAGGCAGATATGAAAAGGGAATTGGAGAGGAAAGAGCAAGAGAAAAAGGAAAACCAAAAGATTGATTTTCTTTCTGGCGGAACCCAATCAGTAGCTTTTCGACCCATTTTCACTTCATCTAATCGGTTAGGTTTCTTTTTACTATTTTGACCCATTTGAAGTAAAATATAACCCAAAACCGACCCGTTTTTTGAAATACATGACATGTGATATATTCTTATCATTTGAAGTAAAAGTAAATATATTTTTGTTTTGTAGTCGATTGAAGAAACCCTTGTGATCGCGATTGACAATGGCAACTTTAGCGAAACCAGAAAACACCTTGAAGCAAGCTGAGGGTCAGATGCATTTTACCATTCAAATTATTCGGGAGGGGAGACTAAATAAGAAATCCAAGTGGGATAATGTAGATGGGGACATGAGACACCCCATAACCACAAGCTCACAAAACTCTCTGTCAAGTGCTGGGTCACATGCAGCACTTCTAACTGCTGCTAATGCTAGGAGTGGGTACACAACGTTTGTGCAACAAAGACGGAGAGAGGCAGATGAAAGGTCTAGCGACAGGAAGTTAGATAGGAGATCATGAATGACCTGTATCTACTCCAATCATGACTCTGAAATTAGAAAGAATTTCTTCTTTTTTTAAATGAGGTTGAACATGAGATTAATACTGATTTTATACCAAATTAGAAATTCTAAATTTTACGCTATATTTATCATGAGAATTTCTAGAGAACAAAGTTAGAACTATAAGTAAAGGGGTCAACATGTCGCCCCTCTACTCATAACAAAGTTATTTATTAGTTTGACCCGTTTTAATTTTAGTACCTGTTTAGTTACCCCATTTGACCCGTTTTAGATAGCACCGAAGATGCAATAATGATTGATTATCAATCAAATATTTGGGAAAGCGATTGTGGTGTTTTTTAAGAAAAGTTCAATGTCTTATTTACCGACCCAGTTGGCCTGTTTTAGATAGAAGGTGTAACACTTTGGCTCATTTTTGAAATTATGTGTGTGTTCTTAATCATGTTTACAGCCTTACAGGTAATGGAGTTATAATTGGATGTTTTCATTCGGCATGCTAAACGGCTCAAAAAGAAGGGGATAAAGAATGTCAATGTTGCTGTGGTTACTTGGTCAAACTGGGACTGTCGAGTCATGCTGGAATCAGAATGCGTATTCAAGAAAATTCGTAAGCCTCCTTATTTGAACTAGTATTTAGATATGCATTTTAGGGAGAGTAAAGCCTATCAAACTTCTATCCGTGTTATAGACCGCTGTCCAAAAATGCTCACTGGATTTTGAAGAAAATCTTGGTGATTTCTGTTACCTTAATTTGTTTTGTTTTAATAGAAGGATACTCAAATTTGAAATACAGTTAAAGATGGTTACTCTGTGATGCTGTAAGTAACATATAAGTGGTGGCATGCTAACACTCATGTTTCAAAATTTCAGGTTCATAAGATTTTCGATCTCTATGCTATTCCCCATCGAAAGGCAATGTGGTATTTGCATATTTGGAAGTCTTAGAGGCTTATAAGCTGTTTTATCAACCCTTTATTGAAGAAGGTTTACTGATTAGCGATAATTGATCAAACAGTTTGTCGTGATAATAGTCATGGCAGTAGTTCAGTTCAGCGATTCCCTGAGGTAGTATAACATTTGGAAATACATAAACATGCTCTGTGTCTATCGTTATTAGTATTGAAAATATTTATGACATTATTAAGATCTATCTTATTTAGGGGTTATTTAAGCATATGGCAGCATTTGGAACTCCTAGAGGTCCATCATTCACATCTCAGAGAAATGACTCTTTATCGTATGACTGTGTCCGCAAGTCAATGCCACGTTGCAAGTGTCTGCCTTTTGCTTCACCATCACTTGGTGCACCTCACACCTGCTTCAACTTGGATGCAAATAAATGTAGTAATGACTGTTTTTGCGGTATATTCTCAGACCATGTAGGACTACATGCACCAGATTGAAAGGACAAACCGTGTAGGATCAAATGGCCGGGCTACTTTGTTGTTTATAGACCGTGGTATGGTTTTCCACTCTCAAACTATTCCTTCTTTTAAATTGCTTCCCACACGACCACCCCTATGATACATGGAAATTGCAACATTTGACCGAAACCTTTCTATTTATTTTATTAGTTCAGCACGTGCAACAACCAAAAGGTATCTCCTATAGCTCAATAATTCACATGTAAATATAGTTAAACCAAATATTTTGACCAAAAAATTTATGAGGACTAGCAATTACCTCTCATAAATAGGCTGCTTATTTCATATGTGATATGTAACCTATTATGAATGAATTCATTTGAAAACTACTAACTATTTTTTTTTTTCTCTTAGTGATATTGGGTTGTTCACAAAATAAGAAAATCCAAACACTATTTCTAGAAGTACTTTATAATCAGCTTATACGTAGTTATTTTATCAGATGCATAAGTGGGAAAAAAATGAGTGATTTTAAACATAAGAAACCACATATGAGCAGATGACAAATTTAAACAAAAATCTATGTTTTCAGCTTAAGAAGCATGAAGATTCGTCCACATTTCCGGAAGCATTCTTACAAATAGCATTTGTGGTAAGTGACATATTTAAACTTATCTAAATTGTTAATCCCGCCAAACCGTGTAAGTTCTTTACATTTTGTATTGCATTTCAGTGTTCTACAAACCTGCTTATTAATGGGTTGCATTGGGTTATGATTTGTTTCAAATGGGTCAAGTTTAAAGATTTAGCTAATAGGCGATCGGGAATAGTTCAACTGAGTTGGAACTTGAAAACCATCCAAAACATACTTTACTATTATTAATGTTAATTGCAGTCTTGAGTCAGAGATTGCCATTCTGGAATGAGTTAGAAGTTTGACCTAAATTATAGTAGCGAGGTATGTTATCATTCTTATGAGTTTTCACCATTTTCATTAGACAAACTCGATCTCCAATTATCTTCATGTTTAGGAATCATTGGAGCCTTCACTCGCTGTCACCGCGTACATCAATGTTACCTAACCAAACCATCTCTATAGAGTTTCAACCTGAGTTAATATATTTAAATACCATCTCTATAGAGTTTCAATCAGAGGTGCCAAAAACACCACTCTCGGTCATAATAGCAATATTAGACCAATCCTTTTGGATGAAACATACCATAGAGGAGGCCAAGGAATATGGTTTATCCAACGAACTTGAGATGAGAAATGGGCTAGATGGCTAACGGGTTAAAACATGTATTCTTCAGTACCCTTTTGATACAGGTTGGGTTTAGTCGGAAATACTTTTGGTTCAAAATTGTTGACACTATTATAAATAGTTAGTGAATATCTTATTACATGAGTCATATTTTTCAATATCAATCTATTACTATGAATAATTTGTGCACTTTAATCAACCTTCGACCCAATTGACCCATTTCCTTTTAAAGTAGTTTTTTGTTTTGCCTGTAATGCCAAATCAACCAATGTGTATGTAGCGGGGTTGAAGTTACCACCTTAGAGCATCATAAATTGGCTATAAGGCATGAACAAATGAATATATGATGTACTTTATAGGGAGTGTAGGCTACTAAAGAACTTCGAGCTGCCTTAGAGAAGCTAAAAACAATGTACGGTTCGGGTATTAAAGCTTTAGATGACATAGCTGATGAGCTTGATGGGAATTCACAGTCAATATTTGGACATTTGAATTCTCAAGTCTCCTAATATTCTTATGCTCTTGGGGAGGTTGTCATAGTTTTCATCTAGGAATCTAGACACTTATATTGGCACATCACACTTCATTTAGCTTTGTTTGATGTCCAGTTTTTCAAGGGTATTGCATCAAAAGCTGAGAACTTGCCTAATGATCTTGAAGACATTCTCTACAGTTAAAAAAATAAACTAACTGCTTATGCACAATAGCAACGCAAGGTAAGATTATAAACTAGCATGATGTACCTTCAGAATTTCTTTCCCTACACTTGTAATGACGCCCCTGACAGTGATAAGTAGTAAGCACTATTTTTTTATTTTTTATTTTTATGTTTTTTTAAATTTTTTTAGGGAGCACTATTTGAACACAAAATAATTTATTGATTTTGTAGCAAATGAGCTAAAAGCAAGACTTGTGGGAAAATCAATCATTATAAGTATTATAACCACTTTTATAATCTAATAGTGAATTAATTTAAGATCAAATTGACAAAAGTAATTTCGGGTTCCAATCGTTGATATACAGATAAAGTCAACGGGCGACTAAGCTTAATATTAATAAATACGCGGAAGGTTTTATGTTTGAATTTAGCTAAGCTTTTTAACGAACATTCCTATCGATATATGGATGGTTATGGTCAATTTAATGTAATAAAATGTGCTTATAAGAGTGCTGGGAGAGATCGCCCACATTTCGAGATTATATTTCCTTTTACATTACATAAACTTGGTTTGAATTAAGTGGTGGAACTGATTATATAATTTGCGGTGACCTATGGCGGTATGGCTAAGAATCCTATAATTGTATCAACTCCAGTATTCATTTTTAGAATAACTAATGTATTAAGCATTATAATATTAAAATAGTTGTAAATTGATTTTCTTAAATGTGACACAGTGTGTAATCTTTAAGCTCATACATTTAGCAAAATGCATTTTCATGTATTTATGTATTTTGAATAATGATCATTTGTAGCACTGAAGTGTTTCCTGATTGAAGCAACTTGAATATGACGAGGAAAAGCAGTTGTAACATTTTTGGTGTGTTTGAGAGTTATTTTTGGTGTTTGCACCCGTGTTTAATGATCTGCCTTCACAGTTGGATACTACAATTCCTATAGAACAAATGCATATAATGCACACATGGCTTGATATATTGTGAATCTACTTATTAGTGTTCAGATTAACAATGGACATCCTTAAGGACATCATGGAGATTAGGTTGATATGGAAAGATATGTTCCAACTATATAGACAAGTGTCATTTTATAACCATCTTGAAATCCATATTGCCTCAATGTTAAAATTGTAGGCTGATTTATATATACTTTATATACTAGAATACAAATCAAAGTGTGTGAATTCGATACCTCTAACATGTGTTATGCAACATGTGTATCCTTAGTTTACTCGATTTAAAAAGGTAGGGATCACCGCTATTGTGGATAAATGTACACTTTCCAACCTTTTCTAACCACCCTTTTTTTTTATTAAAAAAAATATGGCAACGATATTTATAAGTCATGCCCGCCCATCGGGCGGGCTTCGACATCTAGTATATATATATATATATATATATATATATATATATATATATATATATATATATATATATATATATATATATATATATATATATATATATATATAGAGTGAGGATCACGTGCGGATGTTTTGTTTTAGTGCGGACGTGCGGATAGATCTAGGCCGTCCAATCCAGATCTGATTTTGACTTTTTGTAAAAAAGTCAAGATCTACGCAACTATCACAGTACCAAATCACCATTCAAACGGTTTTTTTAATTTTTTTCCTTTTGAGCGATCCTTAATATTGTTATCTTCTTTCATTTTTTTATTTTTTCAGATTTTTCTGAGAACTTTTTGTTTTTTTGATTATGAGTGCTACCGTGATATTAACCATATTATGAGTTCTACCGTGATATTAACAATATTATGAGCCGTGATATTAAAAACCCATGATAGCTACGGTGATATTGTAAAACCAACGTGATATTAAACTTTTTTACATGTAAAAATGAACCGTGATATTAGTGAAAAGCTTAATATAATTGATTTTTTTTATTACGATATTAAAAAAACTTACGATGATATTAAAAAAAACTGGAAAAGAATGTATGAATATTAGAGTGATATTAAGAAAGCATGATAGTTACGGCGATATTAACAATTTTTATTAAGAAAAAGTTTTTATGATATTAAAAAAGTTATTGTGATATTAAAATTTTTATTAAAAAAAAAGTTTCAGAATAAAGTCAAGATCTGATCTTGACAAACAGATCTTGACTTTTGTAAAAAAGTCAAAATCATACGCTAATATCACAATACCTTTAACGATGAAAACGATTTTTTTTTTTTGAAATTTTTTTCAGCGATTCTTGATTATTTGTTGTCCTCTTTATTTTTTTAATTTTTTCAGATTTTTTTGAATTTTTTTCAGAAAAAAAGCTAATACGATTGTAATGTTTTTGAAAAAAGACGGGATATTTACGATATTGCCACCGCGTTTTTTTTATCAGAATCTGAGATGGACGGATGATCGTGTGGTCCACATTCATCCGTACCATCCGCATTAAAAAGGAAAAATGCACCCGATCCCTTCCCTATATATATATATATATATATATATATATATATATATATATATATATATATATATATATATATATATATATATATATATATATATATATAACTGGATAATATATTATTGTATTTAAGGGAGGCACCATAGAATTGGTGGCCCTGTGCAACCGCCCTGCTAGCACAGGGTGTTCACCGACACTGCGTTTTACACATGTAAAGCCTAGACATATGGAAAATTGGGCACCATTTGGTGTGTGTTATACTTAATGATGATCATAATAGATTAGCAGTGTTCAATGTGTATCATCAGCGACAATCTTCAGGATGTTGATTGCCTGTCATCTGCAAGCTAGACTATATGATGCAAGCTATGTGTGATGCGTTGAATCCACGGAATTAGCACCAACATGATTATTCTAGTAATATTTTTGGTTGATCAGCCGCGTAAATGGAACTGAGGGAAGCCGAGACAAATTGGTAACCATGTACTTATATATCATTTTGATGTGTGTGCATCGAAGACAAATTGTTAACCA
This sequence comes from Artemisia argyi, assembly GCA_030686995.1. NCBI lineage: Eukaryota > Viridiplantae > Streptophyta > Magnoliopsida > Asterales > Asteraceae > Artemisia > Artemisia argyi. Next base: position 131,619,779 of record CM060691.1, read on the forward strand.
TGCATTTATACATGGCTTTTGAACTCTTAGTTAGTTATTGTGCTTATATTTGTTAAATAGGATTTTTAATTGTAAAATGGTTAATTAATTCCCTAACTTATAATGAGCAAATCAAAAAAAAAATGTTTAACCAATTATAGAATCAGTCTTTTGGGTTTTGGTTTCAGTTAAACACCCCCAATTGTAGTTTAGGCATATCAATTGCAAGTAGAATATGCAACTCAAATTTTAATTTCTTTGAGAGTAAAATCGCTTTCGGATCAAGGGAAATCGATGTCTTCGAGACATGTTTCCAAGATTGATAGGAGCAAACTCCATTATTTACTAAATTGTAGTCTTCTGTGTGGCTTAATTTGTCAAATAATTATAGTCAAGCTAATTGAAAATTTATGGAACCAGATTCAATTCGAAGGATGGCATAAACAAGGCTTTTGTTGGTAATTCGTCTATTTTCTTCCTGTTTATGATGAATATGACCAAGAAGTGACTCTAACAAGTGACGTGAAATTATGCATGAGTGCTGATGAACACCCTGTGCAAGCGGGACGGCTACACAAGGCCACCAATTCTATAAGGTCTCCCTTAAATATATTATCGAGTTTGTATCATGAGTTGTTTTTTTCAAAGGCTTTTCTCAAATATAATTAATAGCTATTATATAGATAGGCCTAAACAATCAAGTTAAAGAAACGTCTAGAGTCGTCGAGTAGATACAAAAAGAAGTCCAAAATAAATTCATCTACAAAAAGCAAAAAGAATCGTGGCTCACACAATGTGTTACTGCATGAATTTAAGTCTTTGGTTAAGTTTAAATTATGGAACATTGTTATGCAATCACAATCAAAAAAACAGGATTAAGAAAACACCAAGTAGCGATTGCATGTTTATGAATAAAAAAGTATGATCATTCTTTGTTTTTACATTAGAATTAAGTTGCATGCCCTTATACAGATCGATTAAAAAGTTATGTTAGTCCAATACGGTTCTTACTTATCGTTACCGCACAGGGCCTTTGAAATCGGCCCTGATATGTATAACCATGTGAAATGCTAGTCAAATCCGAGAGAGATGTATTGGAGCAAACATTATTTTACATTTCTAACTCTATTATTAGGTTTTTACTCTCTATTTTAAAATCTACATCACTATGAAATGCTAGCAAATCGACAGTTAGATAAAGCATGCTTCAAGATTCTGTTGCCGATCAACAATGAAGAAACTTAATATATCGAGGCTCCAAAAGTCGTCACTAACAATGACATGCTACATAATATATAATCACAAACAAGCAAATAACAACAAACCTACTTACAACTTTTGCATTTTTGTTTCTATTGTAATCAGACTAATCTATCTACAACACCGAAGTTTCGACTCTAAATACGTGGTATTGAAGCTGGACATAAGAGAAAGACACCAACAAAGAGCCAAACAACACCAAACTTATATAGCTTGTGCAAATAAGCGAAGAAAACAATAATTATATTCAACTTCAATGATTTGATTCATATAAGCTAACTAAAATTGTAATGTCTCTTACTGTCCTAATGTGTATCCAAATGTCTACAACCTGCTAAATTCTTTGCAAAGTAAACTAGATTATTATTTGTTTCATACAACAAACAACGGGAAAAAGTGTTAACGTGTCAACGCAAGCCAAACATCATCTAACAATTAACTACATATATACTTGTTACCCAAGTATGAATTTGATAATTTGGCCTGCACACTTTGCCATATATCTAACCAGAATCGGCGTATATTTACTAAAATAGTGTCTTTTGGGATATTCTTATGATCTCCAACGATTAAATTTTAAGGAATTACTGAAAGTTACATTCGTTAAAACTATTCGAAAATGTTATCTTTTAATAGTATTACAAAACTCTAGTATCAACTGTTTCATAAGGAATCTGATTAATTAGTTTATTAATTATAGTTATTTTGTCATCATATACATGTATATGGAATACTTTGGAGGCAGCCTGACCAACATGTAACTTAACCTATTTTGTACCGCAGCTATTTTGACATGTTATCCAACTCATTTGGACCTGTTCATTTTCTCGTCACATTATGCATCTCTATATATATAATGTGTCAGCTGCATTTTGCTGTTACTTCCTATTTTCATTAGGCGTGTAGATGGAGTTGCATATTCCATCATAAACTCACTATACTTCCACCAGAAATACGTAAACTATGAATAAGTTTGAGCTGGTTGTTGCTTAAAACTATTTTACCACTCAAATAGAGCGATTTTAATAGCTAGTCGTAAGTTGTACCTGTGAGAAGGATACAGATGGAGATAGAGAAACCAAGGAATTCAGGAGCACGAAGCAGAAGCCAAAGCTGGAGCATGGACGAGTTGTACGTGAGTGCAACTGATGGTAGCAAAAGAAGCAGTCACGCTGATGCAGACGAAGAGGCACTTAAACTGGCATCTTTACATAAACTACCTACTTTTGATCGTTTACGAACAGCTTTCTTGGCATCTTATAATACGGATGATATTGAAAACCAACATGGTGATCATCAGATGAATAAACAAGTTAATGTTAGAGAGCTTGGTGCCAATGATCAACAACAGATTATTAACAAATTGTTTAAGGTTGCTGAGGTAGATAATGAAAAGTTTTTGACCAAGCTAAGAGAAAGATTTGACAGGTTCCTTCTTAATTTCATCTCTAGTTTTTACATAAACATTGTTGCTCAACATGCTAACCTGACTGCCAACAAGATACAGCCTACTAATAACAACATTAGTTTTTATCAAACCCGGATGTTAACCAAAATGCCCAAACTGTCCCAAATAAAACAAGAAACATCCAAAACTTGTGTTATCACGTATACAGAACTGCATAGTAAAAAGAAGTTCATATTCAATATATCCTAATTATTTCTTTGGAGTTGCAGGGTTGGCATTTCACTTCCAACAGTTGAAGTTCGTTTTGAGAATTTAACAGTGAAAGCCAATTGCTATGTTGGTAACCGAGCTATACCTACTTTAACAAACACAGCACGCAACCTTGCTGACATGGCTCTCGCTTTTCTTGGTATTGGATTATCCAAGAAAAGAAAATTTACAATTCTTGATGATGTTTCTGGCATGATCAAACCTTCAAGGTATGATTTGTTGGCACATATCCGAGACTAGTCGAAATAATATTGGCTAATGGAACTAAGTACGTGATAAAATGATTTAACTAGAATTCTTAGTCATGAAACACGCTAGATATCTTGCAGCAAATGACTGATAAACTCATACTTTAAAGAGAAACTGAATATATTATAAGCATGCAACGCGTCATTTATATCGGTCAGTGTGTGAAACTATGTAATATGTACTGAAAACGTTTTTAACCAAATTGTTTTTGTTTTATGATAGGATTACCCTTCTATTAGGCCCACCATCGTCTGGAAAGACAACATTATTGATGGCTTTGGCTGGACGGTTAGACCCTGGCTTAACGGTCAGTTCTTGAGGACTATCCTTTTTTTTTCAACTACCTGAAACAGATACAATGTTAAATGTTTAAATAATAAAGTATCATATTTGGCATGAATAGGTTGAAGGAAAAGTGACATACAACGGGCATACGCTAGATGAATTTGTTCCCCAGAGGACATCTTCATACATCAGCCAAACTGATGTTCATGCAGGAGAAATGACAGTCAAGGAAACTCTTGATTTTTCAGCGAGATGTCAGGGAGTTGGATCTCAATATGGTACTCAATGCATAGTTTACCATTTTGCATTTAACCATATTTCTAAAAACCTGTTACAAATAACTAATATGTTTCAGAATTGTTGACGGAGCTCGATAGACGAGAGAAAGAAGCTGGAATATTTCCAGAACCAGAAGTTGACCTCTTCATGAAGGTATATGCGCAGGATATCATGTTACGCAAAAACGGCATTTATAGTTTTTCATACTGCCTTAGTGTTCATCAATCTTTTCTAAATTCAGGCTACCGCAATGGAAGGTGTAGAGAGCAGTCTAATAACTGACTACGTTATCAAGGTATACTCGTGAGTCATGACTATTTATAGGAAATGGACATTCAAACAACACCTAAAAAAAGTATATTATCTAAAAAAAGTTATGCCGTATGATTTATCATTTTACTGAATCAAGATAGCTTATGTTTTATTATGTTGGTATAATAACATAGTTACTGGGGCTTGAGATATGCCGGGACACTATTGTTGGAAACCAAATGATAAGAGGAATATCTGGAGGACAAAAAAAGAGAGTCACAACAGGTAATGTTTGTTGCTTAGTTATGCAACCATGAATACGACTGTGATCGGCCTAACATTTGATTTAAAACAGGTGAGATGATCGTTGGACCAACAAAGGCACTATTTATGGACGAGATATCGTCAGGCTTAGACACTTCAACAGCATTTCAAATAGTCAAGTGTTTGCAGCAAATAGCACACCTGACAGAAGGCACAATATTGATGTCCCTCCTCCAGCCTTCACCCGAGACTTTCAATCTGTTTGATGATATAATACTCTTATCGCAAGGCCACATTGTATATCAAGGCCCACGAGACCATATTCTTGACTTCTTTGAGAGTGTTGGATTCACATGTCCGGAGAGAAAAGGAATTGCTGATTTCTTGCAAGAGGTAATTAACCTATCCCATTCATTTCCATGTTCTGATCCTGGAATTGTACCTTTAGCATTCAATAATCTATACTGCTTATAAAACATAATGTACAACTATGTAAAGCACAATTGATTTTAAGCGAATACTATTTCATACATACATACAATTAATACACTCCATCACCAATTAATACAAAATGTAAAGCACAATGAACAAATACGTATCCACAAATTCCATATTGATGTTGTCTTATAAATCCATTACTACCAATCACAATGTCATGTTAGACGTTTCTCATATAAAGAGTTCTATTGAAAAAATAATTAGCATCCAAATCCAAAAAGACCCACCATCAAAAGTCATATTGAAGCTTCCAAAACATAAATCTGAAATCCAGCAGCCCAAAATAAAATAACATTTGTTCGCCGGAAAATTTAGTCACAGGATACCCGCCGCCGCATCGCGCGGGTATCTTGCTAGTTACAAATAAGCCAAACATATAATCTGGTTTGGCATGCAGACATTTTCACACTCGTAGACCAGATCTATGTCTTATATAATACTATAATCATGTTTATAAGATTAAATGGTTTAATTTTATTGTATATGGATAGATAAGTTATGGAGCACCTTTTGTCAACTAATCATAATTAAAATTTGTGCTTACTACAGGTCATCTCCAAAAAGGATCAAGAACAATATTGGGCCGATAAAAGCAAACCATATACCTATGTCTCAGTCTCTCAATTTACTGAACATTTCAAGCAATTTCATGTCGGGCAGCAACTAGAAAACAAACTTCTTGTTCCTTACAACAAGGCCGAGAGTAAAAAATCAGCTCTAATTTTCAAAAAGTACTTAGTCCCTATAAGGGACCTCTTCAAGGCCTCTTTTGATAAAGAACTATTACTGATTAAGCGAACAGCAGTCGTGTATATAGCCAAGACGCTGCAAATCAGCTTTATGGCAATTATTGGAGCAACCATGTTCTTGAGAACTAGAATGCACTCAGAAACCGAAGAAGACGGAGCAGTTTATGTTGGAGCTCTTTTGTTTGCAATCATCACTAATATGTTTAACGGGTTTCCTGAACTCGCTATGACTATAGAGAGACTTCCTGTTTTGTACAAGCATAGGGAACTCCTTTTTCATCCAACTTGGGTGTATACTGTTCCAACTATCCTCTTACGTGTGCCGATATCTATAGTTGAGTCTACTGTTTGGACAATCTTGACCTACTATGCCATCGGGTTCGCCCCTGAAGCTAGCAGGTAACCACAAAACATAAAACCAAATACATACCATAAATAAGAGTGACAAAATGGTCAGGTTGGGTACCGCGAAATTGACCCATATTAAAATGGATTGAATGGTTTAAACGGGTAGGTGTTGGGTTGACCCACGATTTTGTAAATTTCACTGTAAGTTTATAATATAGTATGTTCTTGTTCCTTTCAAGGTAACTAACTATCAAAATTCTCATGTTCAGATTTTTCAAGCACTTCTTGTTAACGTTTCTGATTCAGCAAATGGCATCAGGAATATTCAGGCTCATTGCTGCAGTTTGCAGAACTATGACCATAGCCAACACTGCCGGAAGTCTTATTCTTGAATCATGCTTCCTATTGGGTGGTATTATCCTCCCTAAAGGTGAGTTCCCTGCACAATATTCTAGAATAATTTCTGAAATCTCATTGTTGAAGAAAAAGGTCTATCTTTATCTATACCTTCATCATCCATTTAATGGTTCAAGTCAGGTTAATTTCTATCGATAGTAGGTCAAATAGCCAAAACAGTGAAACACTACCCTAACTTATAACCAAATGCCAACAACGTCCTACATCAATTTACATCAAAAATACTATCTTAACTTATAAGAAAAAAGATTCTCAATCGTATTTAATACGTCAGTTACTTGGAAAAATCAAAAAAGTGTTTCCGTGCACATAAATATTACATATGTTTACCATTGATCCAAGGAGTATATTAAATGTCTGAATTCTTGTGTAACAGGTCGAATTCCAGACGGTTGGCAGTGGGCTTATTGGGTTTCACCACTAAGCTACGGTTTCAATGCCTTAACTACAAATGAATTCTTTGCTCCAAGGTGGATGAACAAACTGGTATGTTGCTTCTACATTTTGTTTATGTAAATACCACCAGTTAAAACAAAGGTGGCATCACATTTAAAAGTATTTTATCAAATTCAGGCATCCGACAAGTCTACCAAATTGGGTGTGGCAATTTTACAAGACTTTGGAGTAACCCCAGATAGAAACTGGTTTTGGATTGGAGCAGCTGCACTTCTGGGTTTAGCAGTCGTTTTTAACATCCTCTTCACTTTAGCTCTTGCATATTTAGCTGGTAAGTTCTCCATGGCTTTCAGGGAAAACAATAACATCTATCATGCTTCACTTAACAATCTTTATGTGGCAAGATGGGTATGGATTAAAAGAAGTCCTCATATAGTAGAGACTGCACGGGCTGGGACGGGTTGAGTTGACCCACAAACACTTTTTCATCCTCTTCAAAGAATGAAACTAAAAATAAGTACTCTCATTTAGAAAAACAATATTAGTAAATAATTGGACAAAACCAATCTATAAAGGTTTTATGCATTAAAACATGACCTTCAGCGACTTTCAACCCGTTCGATCCATTTGACCCATTACCCTATATTTAGTTATTTTAAATGAATATAGATGACAAAGAATCCAAATCGACCTATTTATAAGTAAATGGGTTGAAAACGCGACTTGTAATATTTATTTTTCGTCTTTTGATATATTAGCTCCTGGAAAACCACAAGCAACTATACTCGAAGATGCAGCAAAAGTGATGGAAGTTGATCATGCTTTTGATGCGAAGACCTCCTCAAGTAAGGGATATATTATATTAAGAAGTTTCTTCGTAATGGATATCCTTTTATATGATTATTTTTCCAGAAAAAGTGGTCATCCAGAAGAACCAAAACATACATGAAGATTCAAGTCTTGAGGCTGCAAATGATGTTGCTTCCAAAAGAAGGATGATTCTTCCATTTACTCCACTCTCCATGTCATTTGACAACGTAAATTACTATGTGGATATTCCCCTCGTAAGTATATATTTCTTTTGACTTTAACTCATATTCGTGATGAATAGAGCAAAGGAGACATTAACAGTATTATTAAAACAGGCAATGAAAGAACAAGGGGTTGCTGAGGAGAAGCTACAGTTACTTAGGGAGGTAAGTGGTGCATTTAGACCAGGCGTTTTGACAGCATTGATGGGAATCAGTGGAGCCGGAAAGACAACTTTGATGGATGTCTTATCAGGAAGAAAGACCGGTGGTTACATAGAAGGTGATATCAGAATATCTGGATTCCCAAAAGTTCAAGAAACGTTCACTCGGATTTCAGGATACTGTGAACAAAACGACATCCACTCACCACAAGTCACTGTCTATGAATCTTTGGTTTTTTCAGCTTTCTTACGACTCCCTGAAAATATCAGTAAAGAAGAAAAGATGGTAAACATTCCCTTAGACTGTCACAATAGTTGATAAATCACTCAAATTTTCAACTAATTTTATTAAAGTAGCCCGTACAAGGTCCAAGGTCAATGGAACTTTGAAGTGCTATGACTATAACTGTTTACAAATTTTGATCAGCTTTATGTGGAGGAGGTTATGGAACTAGTGGAACTAGAAAATCTGAAAGACATGATCGTAGGGATTCCAGGGGTCACAGGTTTATCAACGCAACAGAGAAAAAGATTGACGATCGCAGTAGAGCTTGTTGCCAACCCTTCAATCATATTTATGGATGAACCGACAACAGGACTTGATGCAAGAGCAGCAGCAATTGTTATGAGAACAGTGAGAAACACAGTCGACACTGGTAGAACGGTTGTATGTACCATCCATCAACCTGGTGTTGATATTTTTGAAGCCTTTGATGAGGTATTTCACAAACGAGCATATACATCACAGCTGTCTTCCTCATTCTCTAACACATTGCACTTCTTGTATTTTCTGCATTAGCTATTACTGATGAAAACAGGAGGAGAAGTAATATACTCGGGGCCGTTGGGCTTAAAGTCAGAGAAACTTGTCGAGTATCTTGAGGTACTTCAATTAATATTAAAACTGATGTAGCCTAAGATTTTTATTTGAAACATTTACATAAATAAGCATGAATTTTGATCGAATGCTTTACTTATCGTACAATGCAGGGAATTCCTGGGATCCCCAAAATAGTAGACGAGCAAAATCCTGCAACATGGATGCTTGATGTCACCTCAGTTGCAGTGGAATTGAATCTTGGGATTGATTTGGCACAACACTACAAGTCATCAAGTGTTTATCAGTAAGTTAAGTTATATATATAAATGTTCTGTTTTAACTCATCCTATTATAAACTAACAAATGACTTTCTCCTCAAGCAGAAGGAATTGTAGTCTTGTGAAAGAATTAAGCATGCCTCCTTCAGGTGCAAAAGAACTTTTTTTCGCAACACATTATTCCCAGTCCATGTGGGGCCAATTCAATTCTTGCTTACAGAAACAATGGATAAGTTATTGGAGAACTCCTGAATATAATCTCGTTAGATTTTGTTTCACCCTTGTCACCGCACTCTTAATTGGGACCATTTTCTGGAAAGTTGGTAATAAAAGGTTAGTGCGTACAATCCACATGTTGTGTGTAGAGTGTCTCTAATTCGGAAAGAGAGTGTTAACAACATAATGTCATTTTTCATTTCAGGGACAGCAGCACCGACTTGACAATGATATTCGGGGGCCTATATGGTGCTGTATTGTTTGCGGGGATCAACAACGGCAACACAGTAGTGCCAATAGCATCCTTTGAACGAACAGTATTTTATCGTGAAAGAGCTGCTGGAATGTATTCAACCTTACCATATGCCATGGCACATGTTAGAAACGTAATGATTATTACGTAGAAAATAAGCTGGACAGAAAATGGTTACGTTTTTATGCAATTAGCCCTTTCAAAACAAACATATATTATGGTAATTCTGGATATGTAGTCGCAGGTTCAATGAACCTTTAATGCAAACTTTTTTGTTTTGTTTTAAATTCAGATGATTGTTAAAATACCTTATGTGTTTTTTCAAACCATATATTATACTCTTATCGTATACGCCATGGTGAGCTTCCAATGGACGGCAGCTAAGTACCTGTGGTTCTTCTTCATACATTTCGTAACGTTCCTTTACTTCACATACCATGGGCTAATGACTGCTTCTCTCACACCTAACGATCAACTTGCGTCTATCCTAGCAGCGGCCTTCTATTCCCTATTTAATCTCTTCTCAGGGTTCTACATCCCCAGACCGGTAACTTTAAACTTAGTCGTCAAATATAACATCTTGAAAGCATGGTAATCAACTTTAATTTGTTGTATACTTTTTTGAAATTTCAGAAAATTCCCAAGTGGTGGATATGGTGTTACTGGATTTGCCCACTAGCATGGACATTTCAAGGTTTGATTGCTTCACAGTACGGTGATGTGACGGACACTATTAAAGTGCCAGGAATGTCACATGACCCAACAATCAAATGGTATGTCGATAGTCATTTTGGATATAATGATGATTATCTGGGACTAGTAGCTGCAGTTTTAGTTAGTTTCACAGTGTTCTTCGCGGTAATGTATGCATACTGCTTGAACAAATTGAACTTCCAGACAAGATAGACAACAAATTCTGAGCTGAATTGGATTTGTTTGTATTTGTATGTGGGTGATTAGTATGCATAAGATAACATCACTCTTGGTAACTATCCTATAATACAAAGTCTGTTAATAATATGAATGTACTAAAAATGGCGTATTTGAACTTGTAGATCCAATATTTATTCATAAGTATTTTCGATATTATAGAAACACACGATACAAGATTACATTACATTACTAAACCAGTAACAAGATACGGCCATGATAAAGTCGTTCACTCAAACAAATTGATCAAGATATTCCTCGATGGTAGTGTATTTGACATCCGGATAGAGCTCTGAAGCCTCAACACCAAATGAAGGTTCTATCTCAAAGTTAGTAAGATCTCCGTTCACAAAGATCGAGTGGTTGATCGCAAATACAATGTTCATTGGAAACTCGGAATCTGAAACAACAATGAAAAGCCAAAATGAAAATCAATTAACTATGCAAATCACCAACTAACAAGTTCAAACGTGTGTTGTTAGATGCATACCTTGAATAAGCTTAAGAACTTGTTCTTCAGGGACATAAGTTTTCTCTAAGGACTTTCCAATTTTCTTCTCCCAAATGGAAACAAGATCATTAAAAGAACAAGTGTTTTTAGGGGGTTTAATGTAAAGAATCTTGTTTAATGTTCTAGGATCATCGACTGCTTTGATCGTGTATGTACCAATATCCTTTTCATTGTTAAAAACACCTACCATATATTGCATTTACAAAAACATCAATCATCATGGATAATTATAAAAGGATGTGAAATTGTACTGTTAAAATATGTTCTGTAGATTTACGTTATTACCTTTGGGATTTCCATCACCAAGGATGGTTACTTTATCTCTAGGAGGAGAAGTGACTCCACCTTGAGCCAATGTGGGCAAGAAGTAGCCTGCGAAGCAGTTGGATGCGACATATGTGTAAGGAATTCCTTCGGCCTCAATAGCTCTACGGATTTGTATTTTTCCAGCAAATGATGAACGTGCAGGCTCGACTGCATTTTGATGATCCACATCCGTCCCAAACTCCGATGGGAAAAACCTCTAAACCCAAACACAATAACAAATTAAGCATCACAATACTCTCTTCGAAAAAGCTAGTTAAGAAATTAATTATAAATAGAAATTTGAAAAATAAGTAATCTTAACCATGTACTCGTATATTTTAAATAAAGTGTTGCATAAAATGGACTAGCAAATATGTATATGGTGGAAAACAAACTTGATTACCTTAACATTTCCAGCTTCTTTAATAGCAGCAATGATTTTGGTCTGATCTAATATTTGCATACTCCCCACAGTTGAAATCACCACATCTACTTCTTTAATCGCCTTCACTAAACTTTCATGATCATTTAGATCTCCCTGATCATCATCATCAAACATCCATTAACTCGACAAAAAAAGAACTTGCATACTCACATTTTAAAGAAAACATTACATTTAACGTTAATAATCAATATGAAACATACATAAACAATAGTAACACCCGAGTTCTTGAAGCCATCAACAAGCTTACCCTTCACAGGGTCTGCTACTGTCGCTTCTCGAACAAGAGCAAAAGTGGGATGGCCAGCCTTTGCGCTAGCCTCGACCACGAATTTTCCGATGTAGCCGGTTCCTCCAATAACCAAAATCTTGCTTTTCTCGGATGCCATTGGTTTTTTTTAGTGAAGAAATGTTTATTTAGTTAAATGTGGACTTGGCTAGTGAAGCATTAGCTAAATTTATGGTGGTTGTGGGTGATATGTGAAATGACTAAAATGTCCCTTAATTGGTGCCATGTCTTATCTCCTGAAAAGGCATACTTGAGTAGGTTTTAGAGTGGTGGGCATCATCCATTGTAGTGGTTGGAGTTAGATTATGAAAACCTGAGATATTGCTTATCATTTCATAAAGTACGAGAGAGACATCATAAACCTATATAGAAACCTTAATAGAATTATGTCCGTATAACTGGGTTGTCCAATTGCTAATCTTTCCTTAATAGGCACAACACAATGACCAATAAATGAAAAGATTGCGATTCTTCAATTTATTGAAAATTTTGATTGTTTGTCTATCGCGAATTAAAAATAATAAGATATTAATGGGTTAATGACTACGTCAATGACTTGCGGAAAGGTTAAAATATTTAAATATTTATAAGGTTTTTTGAAACTTAATAAACCTTTTTATATTGCAATCTTTAATTACAAGTTCAAAGGGTATAAATTTAACTTGATTATGAATGATGTTGCCTTACTTCACACTCCATAGGTGGGTCCCCCATGCTAACTTAAATTATAATCGTCTAATAGGTGCCACTAACTTTGTCCTTAAAAATGAATAGTTAAACTAAAAAGGTGAGCAAAAAGTAGCTTGATTTAGAAGATGGTTTGCAATTCATTTTTCTAGAGTGTTCATAATGTTGTTGTGCTCTCAATATAAACACAAGTTTTTTCAAATGCTTTAACGGAGAAGTTTAACAATCACCAAATGGCATAATGTTAAGTCATTTTACTTTTTCAAAAGAGGGTTAGAGTTGAAACCTCTCTAGTACATATTTGGGGGTGGTCAAGAATAGGTCACGTGCCCGCGTATATCTGAGTTAAAGACCCGCTCTCCCCGAAGTGCCTTCAATAAGGAATACCTCATATGTTTGCTCGTTTTTCCCGTTTTGGTTGAGGAGAAGTTTATAGCATTCCCATTTTTATGTGCCGAGAAAATCAATCCTTTTATAAATATCACCAGATGTGCTCTGTTAAACATCTCACAAACATAAGCTCCAACACACGTTAGATTATTGAACTGGATCTAATGTTAAAGTTATAGATACATCACTACAAAAAATTGGTTCAATTTACACTTTTTTCTCAGCACTTACAAAAAATGTGTAAAATTTTATTAATTTACACTTAATAATGTGTAAAATTATTTACAATAATAAGTGTGAAATTTTTGTATAATTATAAATTTTCCACACTTATAGTTGTGTCAAAAAAAAGTTCACACTTTTAAATGTGGTGAAAATTTAAGAAATGTCCACACTTATATGTGCGGACCCAAATTCTCCACACTTTCTCGAAGTTTTGAGACCAAAATTATCCACACTTCCTTTGGGTGTTACGAATAACTTTCATATTTAGAAGTGTTAGTGCAAATATTACGATATTTAAACTAAACAGTTTCTTCGGTTTAATAATGACAAACATGTAACTTGTAATGCATAACGTAAAATGGGCAAGTTACTTGTAAACATAAATCATCAATGCATACTTACATCAACACCTCTCGACATCTCAAGTATGCTTCAACAAAGTCATAGATTTCCATCCAAACGTAAATCACTCAAGATATGGACAAACAAATCTACTACTTGACATATGATCAAATGACTTTATTTTTCTAAACATCACATTTAATGTGACAAAACATTAAAAGAAATGTTTTATTTTGAAAAATCATTTCAAAAATCCTAACAGCTATCCCCCCCCCCCCCCCCAAAATCAGCTCTAAACTTCCCTAAATAAACTTTCACCACTAAAAACAAAATTTAGAGCGTCTTTGTCTAGGACGGTACCACGGTACCACTAAATTTAGTGGTACCGTCGGGTATTTAGTGGTACCGTCCTCCTGTAACGGTAATTTTTCTCTTCGCCTATAAATAGTGGACCATTTTCCACTTCTAACCTGATTTTTCCAGCCATTTTTCTCTGGTTTAATCCCTTCTTAGTTATATCACTTTCTTTGATCCTTTAGAGAGTCTTAGTTTGTTTTAGAGTGATCCAATCATCCATTCAAGTAATCACCTACATTCCTCTTCTAGTCCAAGAGAAGAACACAAAGTATCAAGAAGATACAAAGTGTTAGAGTCATTGAGTAGTGCACTTGCATTACTAGTTGTAAGCTTGTTGTATCTTGATCATCAAGTAGTCATTACCTTTTGTTTAGTCTTGTGAGAGTGGATCATTGTGATCTAGGAGATCTCTTGTAGCTAGTGAGCTTGTGTGTTGATCAAGTGGACCAAGGGTAGATCGAGTAGATCGTGTAGGTTGTGTTGATTGTGTGATTTGTAAAGATCGGGTAGATCGTGAGTAGATCGGATAGATCGAGTGTAGATCATGTGGATCTTGTCACAACTCGTAATTTCAGGTCCTTTTTCAAACGTTGAAATTTTATTATTCATCTCGGAAGTTACTATTCATCAGTTACTATTCATCATTTTTAGAGTCGGTTTGAGATTCTGAGAAGAGTTCAAAAATTTCACTATTCACATGACACTATTCATTTCCGGGGGAAAACACTATTCATGTACATCAGTCATTTCATCGTAAATCTAGTTTACGGGTATTAAATTCGCGTAACCGGATTGGTTTAGCAGCGAATTCATGCATTATCATTAGGGACACGTCATATAGACTGGAGTAGTCTATATATCATTAGTAACATCGTCAACACTTCAGGCCCTACACGGATATGCATTATTTCCATTTACGTATGCTTAGTTTGTAATTAACGTTACCACTCAGTTTTTACTACTAACATATACCCGACACTCCCGACTACGAACCTAACATATTTTCATACTCACTATAATGATATAAAAATTATATTATTAATTTACCTGGTGTTTTCAAATCAATTGCTACATTTTACGGTCAGAGCTTATTACTCCGTCGGTTTGCGATATTTCAACCCGATAATTATTTTAACACCTGATTCTCATCAAGAATGTGATTTTATGATTTTTACAACTTCGTCATATTTTATATCAACTCGTCACGATTTATTTTTAGTTAACTCGGTACCCGATAATACCTAATACACCTCAACTCCTATCTAAATCTTACAACTATTTGACAACTACATTAATTGGCACACAAACACCTATCTACCACCCCATTTTTGCCGCCCCATGTCCCCCCTAAGTCCAATTTCACATAAGTGCAAAGACTAAAATATCTACAAACACTTGTACATTATCTTATCATCTAGTACCAACAAATAAACTAGAAAACTCCCTCATTCTTTCCTTCACTCTATCATTTTCGGCCAAATCAAGATCAAGAAGAAGAAATGGTTTTTTTCAAGAATCAAGTGCTTAAACAAGTCCTAGTAGTGATCTAGTTTGGATTTTGAAATAAAAATCCCTAGTTTCTTAGGTTTTATTCACCCAAATCATCACCATCTTCATCACAAGTTCAAGTATATTTTTCTTACTCTTTTCATACTTTCATTATACTCAAAATAATATATTTGTGATTTGTTATGCAAATATATATGTTATTGTACCACTTTTACTTGATTTTTGCTATATAAATGGATCTATATAAATAACTAGCATACACTTGAGACCTATCATTTTTGATGAATTTTAGAACCCCATGACACCCTAAGAAGGTGTATGGTAGTTTAAGGGAGATATTGAAGTTGTTTGGATTGGTTTGAAACAAATTAGACACTAGGAAACTCGTTTTTAAAACATCTATAAACCCGCTGTCCATTTTTCCATTTTTCAGGAAACTCAGTCGACATTGATAACTTTTGGACCAAAGATTTAGAATATACTTTCAAAAACGAAAACGTGGCCGCTTGAATCACTAAAATCCGAGTTACGACGAGAAAGATACGCTAAAAACAATTTTACGACGGAAATATATTTTTAGTTAAAAAGTGTGCTGTCACACGATTTTCAAGGGTGAAAACGAGGCCTTTACCGACATCTAGCCATCCCGACTTATCAAAAATATATTAGTATATATTAATACGATTCCGGGGATATAAAGAACGTAGAAAACGAGCTTATAACGACCAAGATACAAGCGTTTGAATTTTAGACGATTTTAATATTTTCCTTCAGCCCAACACTCAGAAAATTCAAGTATTAACCATTTCGCTAAGTGACCAGGTTGAGAGCCATTTTTCTCATTGATAAACTTATTTCTGGAAAATTTACATCATAGACAAAAAGTTAGCTCACCCAGCCTAGTTTTCAAAACATCCAACCGTTTGTCAAAAGAATTAATAACAAACAACTTATGGTCTTCCAAACTTTCCAGAAAACTGCCTAGAATCTGCCAAAACAGCTCAAACACCTCACTTGACGGCTATTTTTCTTTATGATAGAAACCCGTATAGACAAACTTCAGTTCTATGTCTTTTTAGATAAGGTGAAAATATTTTCAAAACTACTGAGCTTCTTTCCTAACTCTTAATATTCACCATTTTGCGACTAGTTTTGTGAGGCCAATTTGGGCATATTTTCAAGTAATGAAAATGTTATATTTTGCAACGAAAACCTTATATTTGCCGATAAAACACCAAACAAGGATCGTGGAGTACCGTTTCAACATATTTACATGAAAAGTGGTTATTAACTTAATGAGACGTCAAAAATGTATTTTTCGACGATAAAAATTATTTTCAAATTTCACGAGTGGTATCGATAACATACGTATTTGCATGTGTAGCATCATTTCATTGCTTACATTAGATCATATCATTCATATTAGGTTAAGGTTAGAGATCGTGCCTCATTTCGCGTATCCACTTTTGTCATCGTAGATATCGCACCAGGTGAGTCATAGCCTCTACTTTTTCAATTGTTTTGGTAAACTCTTTGGGGGAGAATACATGCTCGTTTTCATCTAAATGTATACTTGATTTAATTGATTGTGCTACATGTTTAGTCAAACATTTATTTGCTCCATTTATGGATTTGTTACTCGTTCGAATGTATAGTATATTCATTTGCATCACATTTAATCCTTTTTACCTTTGGACCCAAGCCTTTTCCATTATTATGCACACTTAACCGAATGAACCGGCTTTCCCACTATGTACATACATGACCGAATGAACGGGTCACATAACCGAATGTACGGGTAATACGACCGAATGAATTGGTCACATAACCGAATGAATTGGTCACATAACCGAATGAAACGGTCACGTAACTGAATGTATTGGTCGAACTACGCTTATCTTTGAATCTTGGTCCACATATTACTTTTGTTTGCATAAACCAAATCATATTTAGCAGTGGGTCATAAACACACAGGTTACAAGTCTTTTATGGCGGGACTTGTAACTGAGTGGATTTACGATGCCTTTGCTGGGGAAATCTTCATTCAAATGTTTTACATTGCATACCTGTTCACAAGACTCTATGAACTCACCAACCTCGTGTTGACACTTTAGCATGTATTTTCAGGTATTAAGCGATGGCACGCTACAGGAGGTTTTGGCAGGGCATGGCATGGTCATAGAAGACTCTGATTATTCGTTTGGGGACCGTTTTAAGCTATGTTAAGGGCCTACTTCTGCACTACTTTTAATAATTTAAATTCGACATTTTTGGTTAAACGATTTTATTCTAAATATTGAAATGAAAACCATTTTACACTTGTTTTGTAATACCAATTGAGTTACACCCCAGCTACTTGTATGCTTCCGCTGGACCCGATTCTGGGGGTGTGACAGATTGGCATCAGAGCTTTGGCTATAGCGAACTGAGTGTTTTTAAAACCTAGACTATAGCTACTTTCATGAAAACTTAACCCTATGACCGTCACGTGCCTGCCTGCCAAGCTGAAGCCTCATTTGTGGTTAGTTGCTGACATAGGTGATGAGATTTGTGTCTCATTATCTGGTATATTATATTCATTTATTATAGTTGATTACCATAATTGTCTTTCATATAAGCATGTTCACGTATCATATATGTCACCGCGTTATGTTTTTCTTTGCATAGTTTCATCATTTGACCTCGAGTTTGGTCACTTGCCTTAGTCTTTCAGAACGTCTTTGTATTTGTGAAGGACATAGTTTTAGTATAACTGAACTGAGTATTTGAAAATTCATGGAACCTCGGTGGAATGTAGACTGGTCATCTACATTCGACCCGGGATAGTGGGATATAGGCTGACCACCTATGTCTGACTCAGAGATGAATTTTGCAACACTGAGAATGGTTATAATAAAATTTTGTCTGGATTGAATCCTCAACTAAATTTCCAAATGTTTCATTTATGTGTGTGTATACTATCGTTGTCAGAATATCAATGTTGCAAAAATCGTGAATCGGTACTGAGGCGGTCGGGGGGTGATTAGCGATTTTTTACCGATTAATCGGCCGATTTTTGTGACTCGGCCGATTAATCGGCCGATTTCCGTGTAATTCTCTCCAAGGTCGCAGACCGATTAGCGATTACTCGCCGATTAATCGGCCGATTCGGCCGATTTTTGCAACACTGCAGAATATTCATACCTTTCATCACTTCGTGAACCGCCGCCTGGAAGCACGTCAACTGGTCATTTCATCTCATGAATCTTCACGTCTATGCATGATACACTTACATCACAGTATTTTCGTTTATCACAATCTCATTTTGTCGCAGTTGTCACAGTCTTTTCACTTCTCACCATCACTATCATTTCCTTTCCCCATCCCCATATATATAAGGAATTAGCTGACACTCTATAGATTCCTATGTCACTCATCACTCACTACTCCCTATATTGATAAGTGGATATTACCAATGACCTCCCTAGGAAAGACTTTCCATACCATCTATGAGGAGGATCCCTCGGTACATTAAGACCATTCAAAACTCAACAGAAATCTCAAGATATCACAAAACCATTTGAACCACTATCACTGGCCTGATCACCAAAAATTCTACCATCTAGAAAGTATTGGCTTGACTGAATTACAGGACTAGTTTCGATACGAGTGCTCACTAAGCAAAACCATAGAGATAAATCCAACCTCTTAACCAAGACTATATATTGAACATGTCCTCACCAATAGACTTTATTCAAACATGTTAGACACCTATGCATTTGTGCAGACATACATACCTGGCTATTTTATCCTCTTAATACTTTCACTTTTAAATGGATTTTTCTCCAAACTACCGTTATACAAAACATGTATCTTGTAAGAAATACTTTTTTGAGGCACTTATTTTGACAAGCAAAATTTCTTTTGGTTAATCTTTTACAAAACTATTGAATGTTAGGAAATTTTAAACATCGATCTTTGGTAAACCATATTATCCACCTTATGTTGAAAACTGTCCTATCTTGCATAACTATTAAATTTTGGAACATCAAGAAAAATGTTACTTAGAAAGTCGATTGCTTAAAGTTGTAAATTCATTTATTCAGGGAAGTTTATGAATAAAACACACAATCTCAAAACAAACTTTGAAAATCAATCACTATATTACATCACATATACATTTAGGATTTTGTGATTTGATGACATAGAGCTTGGGAAAATCTTAGTAATGGAGACTAAGCATCGTAGGTGGAGAAAGACTCAATTCATGACATCCTGCGGAGGATCACAACCTTATCCTAATCTATTATTTTCAACAACACCCTTTGACGGACTTAACCTTATAAGTTTTTCCACAAGATTCATGATATCCATTTCAATTATTTCTAATAGAGGAATATAGTTCACCTCAAACTCCTAGCGATTACATTAAGATTCCTTTGGAACTACACCACCTACCATCTGCAGACCAATGGTCAGGATTAGAGAACGATTCAAACATAGGGAGATATGCTCAGAGCATGAGTGATTGACTCTAGAAATGGTTGGATTGACCATTTGCCATAAATCAGATTCCTTTACAACCATAGTTATCGCGCGAGCGTAGAGACTACACCATCTGAGGCACTCAATGGTCGAAGTGCCAACATCCATTGACGGATCGAAATTTGGAAAAAGCCTAACTCACTAGTCCAGTAAGCATTCATGAAATACCCACGAATTTCCTACAAATCAAGAATCAGTTACAAGTTTGATAAGTTGTAAACCCTTAGAATTCCAAGTTGGTGGCAGGGTCATGTTGGAAATTCTGCCTAGGAAAGGCATGATACGATTCAGAAAAATTCGGAAAGTAAAACCCGATATACACTGGACCATTTAATATTCCAAACAGAGTAGGCCTAGTGGCCGTCAGACTTGAGCTCCCATTAGAGCTCAGTAGTATGCACGATAAATATCATCATCTTTTCACCAATACCACTCTAGAGACCAACACAAACTGAACTTCGGGACGAAGTTCCTTTTAGAGGGGAAGAATGTCACAACTCGTAATTTCAGGTCCTTTTTCAAACGTTGAAATTTTATTATTCATCTCGGAAGTTACTATTCATCATTTTACTATTCATCATTTTCAGAGTCGGTTTGAGATTCTGAGAAGAGTTCAAAATTTTCACTATTCACATGACACTATTCATTTTCGGGGAAAAACACTATTCATGTACATCAGTCATTTCATCGTAAATCTAGTTTACGGGTATTAAATTTGCGTTACCGGATTGGTTTAGCTACGAATTCATACATTATCATTAGGGACACGTCATATAGACTGGAGCAGTCTATATATCATTAGTAACATCGTCAACACTTCAGGCCCTATACGGATATGCATTATTTCCATTTACGTATGCTTAATTTGTAATTAACGTTACCACTCAGTTTTTACTATTAACATATACCTGACACTCCCGACTACGATCCTAACATGTTTTCATACTCATTATAATGATATAAAAATTATATTATTAATTTACCCGGTGTTTTCAAATCAATTGCTACATTTTACGGTCGGAGCTTATTACTCCGTCGGTTTGCGATATTTCAACCCGATAATTATTTTAACACCTGATTCTCATCAGGAATGTGATTTTATGATTTTTACAACTTCGTCATATTTTATATCAACTCGCCACGATTTATTTTTAGTTAACTCGGTACCCGATAACACCTAATACACCTCAACTCCTATCTAAATCTTACAACTATTTGACAACTACATTAATTGGCACATAAACACCTATCTACCACCCCATTTTTGCCGCACCATGTCCCCCCTAAGTCCAATTTCACATAAGTGCAAAGACTAAAATATCTACAAACACTTGTACATTATCTTATCATCTAGTACCAACAAATAAACTAGAAAACTCCCTCATTCTTTCCTTCACTCTATCATTTTCGGCCAAATCAAGATCAAGAAGAAGAAATGGTTTTTTTCAAGAATCAAGTGCTTAAACAAGTCCTAGTAGTGATCTAGTTTGGATTTTGAAATAAAAATCCCTAGTTTCTTAGGTTTTATTCACCCAAATCATGACCATCTTCATCACAAGTTCAAGTATATTTTTCTTACTCTTTTCATACTATCATTATACTCAAAATAATATATTTGTGATTTGTTATGCAAATATATATGTTATTGTACCACTTTTACTTGATTTTTGCTATATAAATGGATCTATATAAATAACTAGCATACACTTGAGACCTATCATTTTTGATGAATTTTAGGATCCCATGACACCCTAAGAAGGTGTATGGTAGTTTAAGGGAGATATTGAAGTTGTTTGGATTGGTTTGAGACAAGTTAGACACTAGGAAACTCGTTTTTAAAACATCTATAAACCCGCTGTCCATTGTTCCATTTTTCTGGAAACTCAGTCGACATTGATAACTTTTGGACCAAAGATTTAGAATATACTTTCAAAAACGAAAACGTGGCCGCTTGAATCACTAAAATCCGAGTTACGACGAGAAAGATACGCTAAAAACAATTTTACGACGGAAATATATTTTGTTAAAAAGTGTGCTGTCACACGATTTTCAAGGGTGAAAACGAGGCCTTTACCGACATCTAGCCGTCCCGACTTATCAAAAATATATTAGTATATATTAATACGATTCCGGGGATATAAAGAACGTAGAAAACGAGCTTATAACGACCAAGATACAAGCGTTTGAATT
Source organism: Artemisia argyi (assembly GCA_030686995.1). Classification (NCBI taxonomy): domain Eukaryota; kingdom Viridiplantae; phylum Streptophyta; class Magnoliopsida; order Asterales; family Asteraceae; genus Artemisia; species Artemisia argyi. The sequence goes on from CM060691.1 coordinate 131,641,894, forward strand.
TTAGACGATTTTAATATTTTCCTTCAGCCCAACACTTAGAAAATTTTCAAGTATTAACCATTTCGCCAAGTGACCAGGTTGAGAGCCATTTTTCTCATTGATAAACTTATTTCTGGAAAATTTACATCTTAGACAAAAAGTTAGTTCACCCAGCCTAGTTTTCAAAACATCCAACTTTTTGTCAAAAAGATTAATAACGAACAACTTATGGCCTTCCAAACTTTCCCGAAAACTGCCCTGAATCTGCCAAAACAGCCCAAACACCTCACTTGACGGCTATTTTTCTTTATGATAGAAACCCGTATAGACAAACTTCAGTTCTATGTCTTTTTAGATAAGGTGAAAATATTCTCAAAACTACTGAGCTTCTTTCCTAACTCTTAATATTCACCATTTTACGACAAGTTTTGCGAGGCTAATTTGGGCATATTTTCAAGTAATGAAAATGTTATATTTTGAAACGAAAACCTTATATTTGCCGATAAAACACCAAACAAGGATCGTGGAGTACCGTTTCAACATATTTACATGAAAAGTGGTTATTAACTTAATGAGACGTCAAAAATGTATTTTTCGACGATAAACATTATTTTCAAATTTCACGAGTGGTATCGATAACATACGTATTTGCATGTGTAGCATCATTTCATTGCTTACATTAGATCATATCATTCATATTAGGTTGCGGTTAGAGATTGTGCCTCATTTCGAGTATCCACTTTTGTCATCGTACATATCGCACCAGGTGATACATAGCCCCTACTCTTTCAATTGTTTTGGTAAACTCTTTGGGGGAGAATACATGCTCGTTTTCATCTAAATGTATACTTGATTTAATTGATTATGCTACATGTTTAGTCAAACATTTATTTGCTCCATTTATGGATTTGTCACTCGTTCGAATGTATAGTATATTCATTTGCATCACATTTAATCCTTTTTACCTTTGGACCCAAGCCTTTTCCATTATTATGCACACACTTAACCGAATGAACCGGCTTTCCCACTATGTACATACATGACCGAATGAACGGGTCACATAACCGAATGTACGGGTAATACGACCGAATGAATTGGTCACATAACCGAATGAATTGGTCACATAACCGAATGAAACGGTCACGTAACCGAATGTATTGGTCGAACTACACTTATCTTTGAATCTTGGTCCACATATTACTTTTGTTTACATAAACCAAATCATATTTGGCAGTGGGTCGTAAACACACAGGTTACAAGTCTTTTATGGCGGGACTTGTAACTGAGTGGATTTACGATGCCTTTGCTGGGGAAATCTTCATTCAAATGTTTTACATTGCATACCTGTTCACAAGACTCTATGAACTCACCAACCTCGTGTTGACACTTTAGCATGTATTTCAGGTATTAATCGATGGCACGCTACAGGAGGTTTTGGCAGGGAATGGCATGGTCATAGAAGACTCTGATTATTCATTTGGGGACCGTTTTAAGCTATGTTAAGGGTCTACTTCCGCACTACTTTTAATAATGTAAATTCGACATTTTTGGTTAAACGATTTTATTCTAAATGATTGAAATGAAAACCATTTTACACTTGTTTTGTAATACCAATTGAGTTACACCCCAGCTACTTGTATACTTCCGCTGGACCCGATTCTGAGGGTGTGACAGATCTTAAAGCTTGTGTGATTTGTGAGGATCGGGTAGATCGTGATAGATTGGTACTAGCTAAGATTAGTACTCGACATTTAGCTTAGTGTCAAAAAATAATGTAAGCAACGTTGTATCGTTTTCTCCGCCAAGAATGGAGCTTTTTGATTAGTGAAGTAACTCTCGAGTTGGGTACTCGGGGAGTGGAATAGGGCGAAGAGGAGCTTCGTGACCGAACCACTATAAATCGCCGTGTCCAGGTTTGCGTTTTCTTTACTCATCTCTTTACTTTTCATCTTTCCATTTACCGCCTTATATTTATATTTGCATTGCATTTATATTTGTATGGTTAGTTGCTTATATCATGTTGACTATGTTTATGGCATGACATGAATTTTTGTCTTATGTTTGTGTTGTGATCTAGTTAATAATATCTCTAGTTGTTTCAGATATATAATTGAGACTTTTCATATTGCGTCACACTTGATCGGGTGTTTGATACAATAAATTTAAGTTTTTAAATGGAAACGTATTCACCCCCCCCCCCCCCTCTACGGTTTCCACAATTGGTACCAGAGCCACGTCGCTCAAATTTTTAAAACAAATAGTTTTTAAAATTGAGTACGATCAATGTATCAAATTTCCCATGAAGTTGGATAAAATATAAAAAGTATTTACTTGCTTAATACTTACAAGTTTTGTTGTTAAGTATACTTTGTCATACTAGCTTGAAGGTTTTCTTAAACAAATAAAAAAAAAAGAATTTTTAAGTGTTCGGTTATGTCTTTAGAAAGAGTTGTAAAGTCATGCGGTTTTGAAAGTAGCATTTGAGAAAACTATTTGTCTTATAGTAAAAGTATTTTCATAAATATTTTTCTTTGTCCTAAACATGGAAATGTTACTTAATATATCTTTTATAGGTTAGGTATTTATTTAGTTTATTAAGTTTTACATCTTTCTGTTACGTCAAATACTTGTTTTGGATGAGAAAATTGGTTTTGTTCAAAATCTGTACAAATAGGCACGGCACCACTAAATACGGACGGTACCACTAAATTTAACGGTACCTTCATCTGATTTTTAGAATTAGATAATTTTCAAAAATTCGTATACAATCAACCATAAGTCTAGGGATGAGCATTTCGAACCGAATCCCGGAACCGAACCGAAACCGTACCGGTACCGTACCGAAACGGTACCGATCCCGATATACGGTACGGTACCGGTACTACGAAATAAGGAGGAAAAAAATTCGGGACCACTAATTCAGTACGGGACCGGTACCAAATCGGGAAATTCCCGAAAAAAAAGGGGAAAATCTCGATTTCCCGGTACCGGTACCGGTACCGATACCGGTACCGGTACCCGAATCCCGTTCGGTATGGTACGGGTACCCTAATTTATGCTCGGGAAAAAATCGGTACCACTAATTCGGTACGGTACCGGTACCGTGCTCATCCCTACGTAAGTCCGTACGAGTCGTGCCACCTATCATTTTAAACGTAATTGAGTTTACTTTCATTTAAAAATACTTTTAGGAAATGATTGTAAAGTAAAATTTGCAAGAGTCTTTGATTCGTAACAGATAGTCTTTTCCGGTCATGCCGATTGCGCAAATTTTTGGTCAAATTACAAAGAGAACATCACATGTTGAACTTGATAAAATTTTGAAATGGGGTGGAAAATAATTCATTATCAAATAAAATCAAGCTTAGTATACACTATTATACTCAATACACAAAATGACAATAAGTATTTTTATGTGTTAAGCTTAATGGTTATTTGTTTTTCTTTGTGTCTTAGTATTGTTAGTTAATATTATTGAGTACTTATAGTTATCTTTAGGTGAGCTAATTATAACTATAATCACAAGAGTTTTACATGCCTTGTTGCTATGTGTTGATTATTAGTTTTTCGGTTTATACGTCAATAGGACTTAGACTAGACTTCTTGCACTAAGTTGCGTGATTGGTTTTGCATTGCATATAGGCATAGACCACTTTTCTTGCATATGCGTTTTCGACATCTTGCATGTTTTAGGATGTTTTAGTAACCTTCTTAGGAATGGAAACTAAGTTGGTTGATCATGTGCGTCGAAAGATATTGTCTTACACAATTATTTTTCCAAAGGTCTAAGTATAAAAAGTATATCACCTCCAAATATTTAACACTTTCATTAAATCCGTAACATGATCCCTAAAACATCACATCTTCTTGTCTTGTTTGACTATGGGCTGTCTAAACAAGATAAAAGATCATATTAATGCATTAGTATTTAAGTAAAAGAAAATATATTAAACTTGCATTGATCTAACACACATACAAAATGTTTTAAACATTTACTATTTTACGTTTGTTGTATAAAAATAGTTAAGATAATTATTTTTATACTAATGAGGTGTTGAAAAACTAAGAATATTATTCTTAATAATATAAATAGTTTATCACAAATAAAATAAATGACAATATCGAAGTAGTAACTTAATATGTCATTAACCTTACACGTACTACTAGTATTAGAATAAATCGAACACATTCTCTAAATTTTTATTTTCTTTTTAAAAGAAGTGACCATGAGGGTCATGAAAGATTTCGAGTACATATCAATTCATTATTCAAATTATGATTGATGTCATCATCGAATCTAATTGACAAGTTTTCGAGTATGGACATGAAATTAGAGTCATTATTTGTCCTACTTCACAATCACATCAAAATATAACAAAATACATTATCTTGAATCTACATACTCAATCACACTCGGTTGTTATGAGATAATGACATCCTCTCAAGACGAAAATAATATGCATCAGATCATAACTCACACTTGTGTTGAAGATGTCATATTCAGTCATTTTCTCCAATGGTTGTGTTTCAAACATTAAACTAATATGTTTAAAAGATGCATAAAATACACAACTAAGTAGGATTGACAACTTGGATGTTTCATCCGAAACATTCATGTAATTTACTTTGCAATGCAATTAGTAAATGTGTCATTTTCGAAAAACCAAACACGAGCAAACAAACACCATATGTAAACTTTGCTCATGAATGACTCAACACTCAAAATCACATGTCTAGTAAAAGTGTCACACATAATATGTTATTAACTATTATGTAAGTCATCAATCTTTGAGAATATCACATGTACTTCTCTTATCAAAAGATTGACAAAGAATAACTTATATCCTATGCATCTTATTTTCTTTGTCACATGAATTGTTATGTTACAAAAGAATACATTGCATATTGTTAACAAATATAGGATATTAGAAGTTGAATAATAATCCAACACAACATGTGTCATTGCATAAACAAGTAAAATTTGTCATACACTAAAATACTTTTTTACTATGCATTTATAAGAGTGATAAGTTTCCTCTTAGAAAAGCATATTTGTTGAAATATACAATATGTCTAATTTCAAATATAATACTCACAAGATCTATTGAGGTAAATAACCTTTACTAGATTTTTCTCTTAAGATATGCTAAGGAGCATTCTTGAAACACTCTTGATGTAGTAAATTCTACATTGTATCACATTAAAACATCTCATGATCTAAGAAAGCCAAATCATGTTAAAGTAACATGTAACGACTCAACAAAAGAAGATGTTGTCCAAGAGATCTTAAAATGCATCATCTAAACAAAATAATCTCTAAATCTCAAACGCGAAATTGAAACATGTTGCTTGCCTTTGTTAGGATATTGTGTAAGACGTGTCATCTTTATGTACATGTTTTTTTGAAATATGTCTAGTAGAGTCATACTAGGCCATGTAGTAGCAAAATAAGTTAATGTCATCTTTGCTACACTTCGATAGGAAAATATAGGAACTTGACTTTTTCTAACATAAGAATGACTACTAGAGAACCTATCACACTAGAAATTCAATTTGACCTAACGGTTGAATTGCTTCCAGGAGGGAAGTTGGGTTCGTGGTATATCCCGTAAAAATGGTCGTGTTTAGTCTGAATTGAGCACCACTAGTGATAGTCTCATACTCATTCTCCAACTTGAAAAAGTTTCATTCCTACATTTGACTAAAGAAAGTTTACATCTGTGAACTTTGTCTCTCATTAGGATTGAATTATGAACTAGTAGGATGTAGGACTTTCCTTAGCAAACCTAGATTACTTGCATCCCACATATGTGTTTCGAATTGATAACATGTTCTTGTGAGATATGATTAGATGTCTTCATGCTCTCTTAATACTTAGTAATTAATTAATTAATTATTGAATGCATGTTTATTAAAAACGTCTTGTCTTTGATTAGCTATTTGGATATTATATCTCTTGATATACATATCTTTGATACATGCTCTTAAATGCTAAATGATTATCATATTTTGAATGACATTTGCATTTATTCCTTATATACATTTTAGATGATTTGCCTATGCACCCACACTACGTTGTTTTAACACATTAGGAATTAGGTATGTCTGTCACTATGAACCCTTAGAAGTCATATAGTCATACACTATTGTCAAAACCTATAAGTTAAAGTAGTAGCAAAGTTGTCCAAATTCCCTAGTCATCACTTCGCCTTCTTCCAAGTAATACATCCTTTTGTCATGGGAAGGTTAGATACAAACCTAGTAGAACTCGGAGTAGGCTTGACAACTTACATATTTCATCCGAAATATTCAAGTAATTTTAACTTGCCATCGCAATTGTTAAAAGTCATATCCGAAACATCTTATTCAAAGCCTCTTAACAACATATGTTAAAACGCTCATCCAAATGCCCAAAGCGAACATCAACCTTTAGATGACAAAGGACTCACTAGTTACTCCATAAGTGATTAGTAGTCCCTTTCATCCTCGAACTGTCAATAATCTCGTGTCAAATCCCGTTGGATTTATCCCTCTATCTCATCAAGAGTATGTTGATACTCTCTTTCTTCCGAATTGTGTCTTATGACTACTTGAATATTTCACTGGAAATATTGTAGTCATCTCGTGCATCTCGTCTCATGACTCTTTAAATATTTTACTAGAAATATTGTAGTCATCTCGTGTGTCTCATCTCATAACTCTTTCAATCTTTCACTGGAAATATTGAGTCATTCTTCACATCCCTCGTATGAATTCTTAAATATTTCACTGGAAATATTAAAGTCATCCCTTACATCTCGTCTCGTGACTTTTTAAATATTTCACTGGAAATATTGAGTCATCCTACACATCGATCTAATGACTGCCTATGTATTTTCTCGGAAATATAAAAGTCATCTCCTCTCGTCTAGTACTACCGTTCATCTCGTAAAAAGAATTTATTAGGTATAAATTCTCTCCTCGTGTCTAAAATTCTCACTGTTTCAAAAGCAATGTCGAAACCCACTCGATGTAGTCATGAACCAAAACCTACTCCTATCATAATAGATTCTATCTATCTTCTGATTCATCTGCCTCTCCCTTTCACTTCCGCATGGTACTAAACACATCATATGTTTGGTTACTTCCGTATCCATTATCTTCTCAACTCATCCACACTTTTCAATCTTTGTTCTACACTACCAATGCTTCCGCATCCCACACATCTTCCTCCATCTCAAGCGAAGAATCGCTAGGATAAGTTAAGATAACCCTTCTTCATTAACATAGATAACCCCACTAGAACAGTATCACTAACCTCACAACCTTGAAGATTTTATCTTCTTAAACCTTAGGATATCTCCACGTGATCACATGCCTCATCATATGAATGTTCTTTGAATATTCACAATGATTGAGAAGAGCTACGTGACTTCAAAGGTGAAGTCTATTGTATGTTATCCACCACTTGTCATGACGTTACTAAGCTCATCGCTTCCGTCAACCTTTGTTTTCCTTCTTATTTTATTTTTATACATCTTGTCTTGATGGTCATAGATTAAGGGGAGCGAAAACACACTCATATAGCCTTTCAACAAACACTCTTAAGAACACACAATTGTAGTTCTTATTCCCTAGAAAACTTCCCTTTAGCTGCCCATAACTAGGCTGCGCAGGAAAATTCATGACTTCCAGGCCACGACACCGTTAAATAGGCCACGGTACCGTTAAATTTAATGGTACCATGCGGCATTTAGTGGTATTGTGCCCCTGTTTGACGAATTTTCATTATTTCCTTTAGATCCCTGCATCCCTAACCTGAAACCTGCAAGATTTTGGAAACTCACATACACCCTAAGATTCCCTCACTACAACATAGGACCCTACCACCAACTTTTATTCGAATCCCATAACTCTTACCTATTTAAGGAATCACCATTGCAAGCTTATCTTGTATTTCATCATCACACTCAACCCTTATAACTAAACTTCACTGTTGACAGTGTTATTTAGTTTTAAAACATTCAACCCTTATATCAATCCCACTCAAAACTTTTAGCTACACTTGACTCTTGACAGTGATAGTTAGTCTAAAAACCTTCAATCCATCGATCATTACACTCAGACCTTACAACTATTCCTCACTTTGGATAAGTGATCGTTAGTTCAACAACCTTCAATCCTCACAATTACACGAAACCCTTCATGCACCAAATTATCTCTAACACACAACTAGGATAATCCAAACTAGAAATCTAGAACTTAGTTACCTCAACCCTGTTAGAGATATCCACTAACAATCCTGTTAGGATCACATTCACATTTTCTTTTTCTCTTTCGAAATATATAATGCATCGCTTGTCAGTGCAAATGATATATTAGTCTAAACCATCTTTATCCACCTTTCCTCAAAGGTCAAAACCAACACTTTCCCATCTTATGGAATCATTTCCATTCGTATCTAGGTGCATATCGTTCTCATTTTCATTTTTCTTGGCATATCTTCTATCGAATCTACTTTATGGCATGACTTGCCATAATAGTAATCATTTATAGTATGTCTTATCAACAAACCATCCTTAACATCAATCATCTTTGGTAGATGATTATGTTGTTTCAAAAGTTTGTTAGAACTTGCCTTCCCAATGACAACTTGGAAGAAGTCATTTTGTGTGTCAGTCAACGAATGAATCTCGTTCTTGTTAGTGTGTTCGATTGAACAATTACACCTTAAGTTGTTAGCCGGGTTGTGATACTCAAGTGTCTTTGAATTGAATATGCATTCATCCTTTTGTGTCGCTCAACTTTCTTGGGCTTTCGTTTTGATTCTTATCCTTTTGGCACATTTTTAGGCTGTGTCACTCACATAGTTTAACCATTGCAAGTCTTTCTATGTGTATTCTATCCCTATAATGTTGCTCCTATACTTTTATATATTATATTGCACGAAGCTAACCCTTAATGTAGGAAAAGCCCTTGTAAGAATTTGATCCGTGGATCCGCTTGATACTAAGGTTAATATACAAGGGGATTCAATAACCAAAGGGGAGCTTTGAGCTAGGGGGAGCTTGGGAGTTTTTGAATACATAGCACAAAGTCTTTCTAATAGTGGTGATAGAAGACTTCACTAGGATGATGCAAGCTTGCCTCTGCGGGAAGAAAGGGTAGAAGTGTAATAAGGGGGAGTAGGGAGTGAACTCAAGAGAGAACTCGAGGCAACTTCCTTTTTGCTTCGACAAAAGGGGGAGAAGGGAGTGTAAATAGGTAACTTTTACATTTTATTGTGTGTTACGGTTTACATATTTGTCATCATCAAAAAGGGGGAGATTGTTAGTGCAAATATTATGATATTTAAACTAAACGGTTTCTTCGGTTTTAATAATGACAAACATGTAACTTGTAATGCACAACGTAAAACGCGCAAGTTACTTGTAAACATAAATCATCAATGCATACTTACATCAACACCTCACGACATCTCAAGTATGCTTCAACAAAGTCGTAGATTTCTATCCCGACATAAATCACTCAAGGTATGGACAAACAAATCTACTACTTGACATATGATCAAAGGACTTTATTTTTCTAAACTTCACATTTTTAATGTGACAAAACATTAAAAGAAATGTTTTATTTTGAAAAATCATTTCAAAAATCCTAACAGATATTCCCCACCCCAAATCAGCTCCAAACTTCCCCAAATAAACTTTCACCACTAGAAATAAAATTTGGAGCGTCTTTGTCTGGGACGGTACCACTAAATTTAGTGGTACCGTCGGGTATTTAGTGGTACCGTCCCCCTGTAACGGTAATTTTTTTCTTTGCCTATAAATAGTGGACCATTTTCCACTTCCAACCTGATTTTTCCAGCTACTTTTCTCTGGTTTAATCCCTTCTTAGTTAGATCACTTTCTTTGATCATTCAGAGAGTCTTAGATTGTTTTAGAGTGATCCAATCATCCATTCAAGTGATCACCTTCATTCCTCTTCTAGTCCAAGAGAAGAACACAAAGTATCAAGAAGATACAAAGTGTTAGAGTTATTGAGTAGTGCACTTGCATTACTAGTTGTAAGCTTGTTGTATCTTGATATACATCAAGTAGTCATTACCTTTTGTTTAGTCTTGTGAGAGTGGATCATTGTGATATTGGAGATCTCTTGTAGCTAGTGAGCTTGTGTGTTGATCAAGTGGATCAGGGGTAGATCGGGTAGATCGTGTAGGTTGTGTTGATTGTATGATTTGTGAAAATCGGGTAGATCGTGAGTAGATCGGGTAGATCAAGTGTAGATCATGTGGATCTTGAAGCTTGTGTGATTTGTGAGGATTGGGTAGATCGTGGTAGATTGGTACTAGCTAAGATTAGTACTCGACATTTAGCTTAGTGTCAGAAAATAATGTAAGCGGCGTTGTATGGTTTTCTCCGCCGAGAATGGAGCTTGTTAATTAGTGAAGTAACTCTCGAGTTGGGTACTCGGGGAGGGAGTAGGGCGAAGAGGAGCTTCATGACGGAACCACTATAAATCGCCGTGTCCGGGTTTGCGTTTTCTTTACTCATCTCTTTACTTTTCATCTTTCCATTTACCGCCTTATATTTATATTTGCATTGCATTTATATTTGTGTGGTTAGTTGCTTATATTATGTTGACTATGTTTATGCCATGATATGATTTTTGAGTTATGTTTGTATTGTGATCTAGTTGATAATATCTCTAGTTGTTTTAGATATATAATTGAGACTTTCCATATTGCGTCACACTTGATCGGGTGTTTGATACAAAAGATTTAAATTTTTAAATGGAAACGTATTCAACCCCCCCCCCCCCCCCCCACACGGTTTCCACAAGAAGTGTGAAGAAATCTAATAATTCTTCCCACTTAAAAGCGTGAACTTTTTTTTATACAACTATAAGTGTGAAAAATCTATTGTTTTACAATTTTTTTCACACTTATTAATGTAAACAATTTTTACACATCATTAAGTGGAGCTTGTTAATTAGTGAAGTAACTCTCGAGTTGGGTACTCGGGGAGTGGAGTAGAGCGAAGAGGAGCTTCATGACGGAACCACTATAAATCGCCGTGTCCGGGTTTGCGTTTTCTTTACTCATCTCTTTACTTTTCATCTTTCCATTTACCGCCTTATATTTATATTTGCATTGCATTTATATTTGTGTGGTTAGTTGCTTATATTATGTTGACTATGTTTATGCCATGATATGATTTTTGTGTTATGTTTGTGTTGTGATCTAGTTGATAATATCTCTAGTTGTTTTAGATATATAATTGAGACTTTCCATATTGCGTCACACTTGATCGGGTGTTTGATACAAAAGATTTAAGTTTTTAAATGGAAACGTATTCACCCCCTCCCCCCCACACGGTTTCCACAAGAAGTGTGAAGAAATCTAATAATTCTTCCCACTTAAAAGCGTGAACTTTTTTTTATACAACTATAAGTGTGAAAAATCTATTGTTTTACAATTTTTTTCACACTTATTAATGTAAACAATTTTTACACATCATTAAGTGTCAATAAACAAATAAAATTTAGGGGTGGCAATTGTCAACACGACACGAACCCGACACGAAGTTAAACAGGTTTGGGTAAAAAACAGGTCAACCCGTCTAACCCGTTTAATAAATGGGTCGTGTTTGGGTTGAGTAAATATTAAATAGGTCAACCCGTGAACCCGTTTAAGTATATAAGACTCTAAAAATAAAATACATAGCATGCCTTTTTATGTTGGATGTGGATTAAATGTATTATGTTATATACTTAATATAATTGAATTACGATTATACCTCATATATCATAGAAATTGACGCTTATAACTGAGAAAATTTGTCGTATGGTTATTTGTCTGTTATTTTTATCATGTTTTAAATATTTATATCATTTTGGCATTTAAACTAGTTAAATCAACATACCACCAACCTTATTCACTACTTGACCTACTTATTTAAATAGGTTAAACGGGTCAAAAATAGGTTACACGTGTTATGCAGGTGCGGGTTAGAATGGAGTTTCTTGACACGATTAATAAATGGGTCGTGTTTGGGTAGAGGTTATACTAACCCGCTAACACGTGAACCCGAATAGGTCAACACGAACACGACTCGATTGACACCCCAAAATTAAAATTTTATACACTTTTGAAATGTGTGAAGGAAAAAAAAAAGTGTGTAAAATGAACTCTTTTTTTTTTTTTTTTTTTTTTTTTTTTTTTTTTCTTTTAGTGCATGTTGAGTTACAATTTCAGTTTTAGTTTGAAAACTGCAAGTAGATAGTTGGCCGGATGAAGTTTTCTTTGTTCTGTTAACCGGAAAAGGTGAGGCTTTTTAACTTAGACCGAGAATCTTTTAGTTTGAAAAGTTTCTCTTCTAGAAATCTCAAGGTAATTAGGTGGGCGATTTGTTAATGGGTCAAAGTGGGATGTGACTGCTCACGGAGTTTATCTATACTATAATATAATGCATTTTGGACTATTCTATAATTAGAAATACTTAAAATTCAGACTTTTACTTATTTATTATGGAAGGATTTCAAAATTAATTAGTTAGGAAACAAGTTGGTTAGTAAGTTTGTCAGGAAACAAGTTGGTTGTTCAAACTAAAATTATTTGGCTTAACAATCTCTACCATATCTACTTATAAAACATAAAAACAACTAAATGTGTAACCGAATAACCGAATAACGCAAAATATAGTCACAGGTACCCGCCGCCGCATTGCGCGGGTACCGTTCTAGTTTTAGTTAACGATCAAACAGTTAGGTTGTTCGGATTCATAAGTCATATTATCGTTATTTAAATATTCAAGTTAACTGATTTGAATAAGTGTTGGGGATAATGGGTAACTTTGTGTTGCAATATGAGAATATAGATAATTTGATATACTGTACAGTTCATATCATTCAAATAGAAATATATCTCTTTAGCTAGCATGAAGCCTTATCCAAAAGTCATATCACAGTTATATAAGCCGGTTTTAACCAATTTATAGACGAAGTAGCAAGTACTAATGACTATCTCTTGGTGTGGCGGATGTGGTGAAAGGTTTTGTGTGGCCATTTATGCTCTGTATCACCATCTAACATTTTTCAATTCATTTCTTTCTCTCTCTCATTCATTAAACTTTTCCTTATTTTTTATCATTTAAAAATACCATCAATACAAACAAGGGAGGGGAGGTGTTAGACGGAGTCCCGCAAGGAAAAGTGGTGTTTCCTGTTACCACACCCATGTCCCTTAAATCACCTTTTACTAGAACTTTAGACATTTATGGTAAATTTATGGTTTTTATAACCAAAGCTACAACACACATACAAGTCTAAACTGTTAGTCGATGTATATGTATTTGAGTCCATATAGTATTTGTGTGGGCTAAGGCCCGAGTCTAGAATATTCTTGTATTGGTATTTATATACCACCCTTCTTAATTAATGAGATACGATTCATTCTACAATAACTCGTTTTCTCAAACAAATCGATCAAGGTATTCATCAACAGTAGTGTACTTCACATCTGGATAAAGCTCAGTCGCCTCAACACCAAATGACGGGTCTATCTCAAAGTTGGTAAGATCTCCCTTCACAAATATGGAATGACCAATTGCCAACGCAATATTCATTGGAAATGTAGACTCTGAAACAGCCATGAAAACAAGGCCACAAAATAAATACACGAAAACAAAAAGCCAATAGTTTTGTTCTTAGTATTAGTTGCATATACCTTGAATAAGCTTCAAAAGTTGTTCTTCAGGAACATAAGTTTTCTCTATGGATTTGCCAATCTTCTTTTCCCATAAGGATACAACTTCATTTAAAGAACAAATGTTTTTCGGAGGTTTAATGTAAAAAAATTTGTTTAATGTTCTTGGATCATCAACAGCTTTGATCGTGTAGGTACCGATGTCATGTTCATCATTAAAAACAGCTACAATGACAAATACACAAATGTCAATCATGGTTAATTAGTTGGTTACTACTTACTAATAAAAAGATGTATGTGTATGTTAGTACCTTTAGGGGTTCCATTGCCATTGATGGTTACTTTATCTCTAGGAGGAGAAGTGGCGGCTCCAGGTTGGGCCAATGTAGTTAGGAAGGCGCCAGCAAAGCAGTTGCAAGCAACATATGTGAATGGAATCCCTTCTGCTTCAATGGTTCTACGGATTTGTACTTTCACAGCAAATGTTGAACCTGCCGGCTCTATTGCGTTTTGATGGTCCACGTTCATTCCAAATTCAGATGGCAAAAATCTCTAAGCAAAAAGCACAGAAAGTACTAATATTGATATGTACAGAGAAAATAATAGTGCAATTAGCATTACAAAAGCCTATTAAAATGGTGATGCCTTAGGCGTCATGATAGTTCCTATTTGGTGATATGCTTCAACATTGGTATTGATGGTAAAAGGGAACGGTGAGACAAGCTAGAGTCGATTAAAACAGGTGTGGGGTTAACGAACCAAGTCTTCTATTCTATTTAAAAAAACAAGCTAACTGTTATCATAGTCTACGCATTGCTAATGTTATTATCTAACTAATTAAACATTTTCATATGAGCTGCAACTTATTTTCTGTTTACCTTTTCCTTTTTAACATAGCTTTAAGTACTCATACTCTGAATCTCTGATATGATCATATTTTTTTTTACAATTTGGTAACAGGATTACAAAGATACATTTACCTTAACATTTCCAGCTTCTTTAATAGCTGCAATAATTTTAGACTGATCCGGTATTTGCATTTTACCAACAGTTGAGATCACAACATCCACTTGCTTTATTGCCTTCACTAAACTTTCATGATCATACAAATCACCCTGTTCAATTAATCATTAAACACACTTTACTAATTAATTCCTCAGATCATCATTTTAAATACTTGAATTATCAAAAACACGTGTTTAAGATCTTACTTTAGAGTGCCTATCAGTAATTTCTTACTAGCTTAAATATAAACAGTTTTTTATTTATTTTATTTTATTATAATTATTATTTTTTAAATGTCCAAACACTTCAAAGTTCAAACTGCTCAAAAGACACACTTACGTTAATTACTTTAGAGGGGTGTTTACCAAATTAAGCGGTTTCATATAAACTACTTAATCAGCCTTTTAAAGGGGAGGACAAAGCTTTGGTGGGTCTCTCCATTAAGTAGGATTAAAGCATTGGGCCCAGTAATTCATATAAAAAAAAGAAAAAGAAACACTCCCTTATATGTGCTCCAAAAACATTCCAAGTGATAAGAAACGTACATAAACTAGTGTGACGCCCGAGTTCTTGAAGCTCTCGATAAGCTGACCCTTCACAGGGTCTAATGTGGTGATTTCTCCAAACCAGAATGAAAGTTGGGTGTCCCGCCTTTGTGCTAGCTTCGACCACGAATTTTCCTATGTACCCAGTTCCTCCTATGATCAAAATCTTGCTTTTCTCGGTTGCCATTTCTTTCGAAGATATATGAGAGACGAATTTGTTTCTCAATAAACGTGAGGCCTTAGTGCTTTGATGGGTCGTGATGGACCAAATGAAGCAAAAACAAAATGAATATCATGTTGGGACGTCAAATTACATAACTGCCCTGAATGTTGATTTGACTTTGTAATACTACGTAGTAATAAACAAATGGGAATTCCATGAAAGGTGCTTTCTTATGTACACTATACT
Organism: Artemisia argyi; assembly: GCA_030686995.1. Lineage (NCBI taxonomy): Eukaryota > Viridiplantae > Streptophyta > Magnoliopsida > Asterales > Asteraceae > Artemisia > Artemisia argyi. The sequence continues at coordinate 131,657,519 of CM060691.1, forward strand.
GTAAAATAATTGAACGTTCAGTGAACATTTCATGAACCGTTTGACAAAAAAATCATATATATTCATGTATTTATTAAATAAACAAACATGAATAATATTTTGCGTTCGTTTAATTAAATGAACGAACATTAAAAAAAGTCGTGTTTGTTCATTTATGTTCGTTAACGTCCGATTATGTGTTCGTTAACGTTAATTATGTTCATTTATTTATTTACGCTCGTATATCATATATTTTTAATGTCAACAATTATAAAACAATATATTGTGCATAATTAATAAAGTTTATGTTTGTTTGTCTATGTTCATTTATGCTCGATCGTTTATGTTTGTTTAGCGTTCATTTAATATCTTAATAATGAACAAACATAAACGAAGATCAACAACTCATCTTCTTAATAAACCAACATGAACAAGAAAATTTGTCCGTTTAAACGTTCGTGTCCGTTTATTTGTCCGATTAAAATTCAATAAACGAACATGAAAAAGGCTCCTTTCGTGTTCATCTAGTTCGTTTACAACCCCAATGTACACTCTCTCATCATAATGCAATATTGAGTTTTTATGATTAAAAAAAAAAAAAAAAAAAAAAAAAAAAAAAAAAAAAAAACCTTAAAAAGCTATTTTGTTTCACTTTTTATTACTCTCTTTTTTACTATTCACACCTCTATATCCGATTAAAGCATCGACATCTCTAGTTGTGTTATGTTTTACGATCTAAAAATCATACCGTTCAATCCAAAATACTTTTTCTTTAATTTAATATCGATTTCGACATGGTTTCGAGTTGTGTTTCGAAAACTCAAAATGAAATCGATAACCCTCGAACTTCTACGATACCTTGGCGGCTTTCCGTGATGGTTGTGATATGATAATATTTGTCAGATTTTCCCATCCACTTGCTATGGTGTCTGACTAAACTATCAAGTCGATCTCGTCACACATGCGATGTACTGCGATGTTGGCGATGAACATTTAAAATTTAAATGTTGTCACGTGAGTGTCACGTGGCATTAAATTTCCCTCCTATATATATTAAACACTAACCTTACTCCTCTCAACATTCCATCCATGTCTAACATTTTTATTTTTATTTTTCATACACACATGACACTCGTGCCTTTCAACGCTACACGATGTTTGGGGCATAAGTCTTGATCACTTCACGCCGGTAGATGGTCGAATTGGTAGTCTTAGTCCTCTTGATCTTCTTAATTTGGGATTTAACCTCAATCCACAATTGCATACATTTCAAGAGAGGGAAAGCCCATTTCTTGGTGATGGGGTCCATGTGTCAAAACTTCTTTTATTTGGGTAGCATCGGTTTGTAAAGCTAAGACGCATGAGAAGAAGATTTTTTGCACATATTTCTCATGTTATTAAGGAAGTATAAGATGATGAGATGAAAAGCACGTAAAGAGTTTATGGACTTGTAATTTTATAAAGAGATTTATCTTAGGTTGTTTCCTTTGTAATTTCCAAATTATATGTCATATATCATGTTTTGATGAAGATTATCCACTAAACATTATCTATAGCATGGGCATATTTTGTGATTTTATGAGAAATTTTAGAGATCTTATATTATATTATGAAGATCATTCCCTTCAAATATATATATATATATATATATATATATATATATATATATACACTTGATAACAAAACGATAATGTGGAATAAATCAAAGCTAAAAAACGATAATAGTCAATAAAAACAATCATCCCCTAAACCCTATTCCGCATTAAAATGTCTTGATTATTTATGGGCTCCGCATACGTGATAATATATCGAAGTCTATCGACTGCCACAGTAGACCTGTTGGTCTACGAAGTTTAAGAAGAACTTGTTGGGAAACTATCCATCATAAGGTATCACGCATATCGTTTTGATAGTGTCGGTATGATGGTTTACTTACCCCGATAACTATTGTGATGGGAAACTAAGTATCGTTGGATATCGTGTGTATCGCTGAACACAATAAATTTGACATGTTGATTACCCAAATGATAATTTACCGATACGGTTTCAATTCAAACCATCATTATATATGCATGCCATGCACATGACCTTTTCAATTATTTTTTTTACTTTAAGTATGGTATCCTTTCTTTTCCATCACTTGTATTTTTTTCATACACAAAGTGGCAAAACAAACAAAGAACTTCCCCATGCACTTTGCGAAGTTTCATTATTGTGGTTCAAGTGAAAGGCCTATGTCACTCTACGCAATCAACAAAACATTTTTTGGGTCCTTGTTGGGTCACTGAATTCCCCAATCTTACTCTAACTAGGATTTGAACATAAAATAACCTAAGTATTTAAGATCCGTAAACACAAACAAGTCACTGAGTGAACAGTATCTCAGTGAGTCATCTTTAGGATGCTTAGAACGAGTCTATGAAGAAAGGTTCACCATTCAGTGAGGCGGAACTCAGTGAGTGTCATCTAAGCCAAGAAGAAGGTGATGGGTTCAGTGAGGATGACAATAACGCACTGAACCCCAAGACTCCTCAACAACTACTAAAGTTCTGAAGATTGAAGACTGAAGACCTGAAGACTGAAGTATGGGCGGGACAAGGCAGGAAAGTTTGAACGTATCAACAAGTGTCCTTATCAACCTAAAGTCAAACTTTCCCTGAATGGCATAACGTCAGGATGGTGTCATCACTGTGCATTAGAAAGGCACATTGTCTTTTACCCAATATAGTCTATTGTAACAGAGACAAAATGTGTAAGTATTTTGTCTCTACTAGTTAGGTCATCTTTTTGTCTTTATCAGTAACGTTGTAATTTACTTGTGTATAAATAGGTAGCATAAGTGAGGAGTAAAAGTTGACAAGTTTGTGCATTTAATGTTAAGCATTCACAAACCACTTTTACTCCTCCAAAGAACAACGCAGTCCCTGATATAGCTCAGAGTGACCTTTTAGTTGTCACTCAATGTAACACCCCAACCCGAGAAGGGCTAAAGTATCACATTATGGTGACATATCAGAACATACAAAGAATAATACGCAAGCGGAAGACTTCATAAATAACATAAGTCATGAACATCAAGACTTAAACATTACAAAATCCAACATAAGTCTAAAGGAAATAAAATGAAGTAAATAATCCAACATAAGTTCCATGATCATCCAAACAATAGGGAAACTAAATAGGGTAGGTCCGCTATGCTCCTACTCTCAACACTCGAGCCCAGATTCCCGCTTATTACCTGCCGCATGGAAAAGAAAACGCGGCTGAGCACAAAAAGCCCAGTGAACAGATATATATGCAAAGCAAAGGTAATAAGCAAACGCAATGAGAAGGATCATAAGAATGAGCATAATGTATCACAAGTCAAATGAATGAAGCATAATAAAGATATCAAATGTAAGCATAATCAGAATCATAGCGCACGTATCAACAAAGGCGCGTCTAACGAGATACTCGAATAGACATACGAAACATAGGAAAGCCACGAGCCGACCAAACGAGATACTCGAATAGGTCTCAAATCACATAATCACATATCCGTCAAATCATAGGTGTACAGAGAGGGGATACCTCTAAGTACCAGACGTGAAAGGGGTACAAGGCACGTACAGCCAGTCACAAAATCAAATCATAACATATCATATCAAACATACCTAGGATGCATCCATACGCCCCCCACAAACAAATCATATACAAAGTGGCCAAGTGATCACATCTTATATCATAAACAGACGGGGACGCCGGGGACTAATCACACCGCCCCAGATAGTGTCATGCCATTGGTGCCTCAATGATACGCCCATGGTACCTCCATGAGTAGACTAAAAACTCGGGCATCAGAACAGAACATATTAGAACAAACAAAGCAAGGCTATCCATAACAAAATGCTCTCAGAGCATGACAGAACAGAATGCTCCCAGAGCATAATATAACGGAATCTCGCAATCACATAATCATAATCAAAGTGGATAGCAAATCAGAATCAAATCAGAGGTATCATAGCAAGGCTTATATCAAATAGATCATATCAACGAATCATATCAAATGGGGAACATAGCAATGGCTTAGGGAATCTTAATACGAATCAAAGATCAAGAGTCATGAGAGAGAAAACCCATTACTGAAAGAGGATAGAATATCTGTACCTTAAGCAAAGCAAATAACCAACCACAGAAAGCAAGCGAATATGGTAACTACTCCCGCTTTACCCGATCTACACGAATTAATAATCAAGTATTACTTATAAGCTCGTTTTAAATATAATTACTTATTTTAGGTTTCTTTCCATTTTAGAAACTTTCCATTTTTAGTAACTTGTCGAATATATTAACTTCCCAAAAATAGTAACTCAATGTTTTAAGGTTATAATCGACAATTAATGATATTTAAGGGTTAAAATGACAATTATAGTAGTTTATGTCAATTAAGTGAAGTTTAGGGTTAAAATGTAAATTATCAAAAATAAATATTAAAAATATCAAATAAAATTATTTTAAAGTTTATACTCTAATTTATATTAAGATGATAATTTTAGACCCCGTCGTTTTATAATATAAATAAATGCATTCTCGACCTTAGTTAGACCAGGACAACTCAATATCATTAGTTAACATGCTCATTTTACTATAGACACACAAACATACACCCACGACACATCACAATAACGCCCCACATAAAATGACATTTAGACCAAACTTTTAGTCCACATATGTACTCACACACACACGCATTATATTGCTTTCAACATACAGGTTCTCACTTATATGCTTGCATTGTTTGCATTCTTTTATTACTTGTGTTAAATCCCAAGTCTTGTTCATATAATAAAAGATAATATGCACGACGCTCACATAGCAATTCTCACATAACATTACCCATCTTCAACTTATTTTCCACGTAAAACATGCATGCCATTTTTCTTATTTAGCTCATAATTAATTCAGCTTGGTGACACCCTTTATTTAATTCGAACAAAACTGTTGGGAATTAAATTATCAGAAGAATCAGCATAAAGGTTTAAGGAAATACATCAAGTATGTTTCTGCTGATAAAGCACAAAGCACGTTTCCACTGATGGATTCTGCTGAAGAAGGTTTCTACTGAAGGTGTTTCTGTTGATGGATTCTGCTGATGCTACTATGACTCATACAAACAGCTGTGTAGATAAGTACGACTTATTCTACTGACTCTTATACAAGAAAAATATCTTTGTTGTAGTCATCAAATTGAACACTCCAAGTGAGTTGTAATCCTAGATACATGTTGTATCTTAAATGACTAACATGATAAGTCATCAACCAGCTAGAATGAAGCTTAGTCATAAGCTAGTAAATTAGATGAGTCATATAGATTGTAAAAGATCTTTCCTTGGACTATAAAAGGAAGATCTTAGATATGTGTATTTACGTGCGTGTTAAAAGTGTGATAGATATAGACATATACATAGAGAAAAACATTAGAACAAAACACAAGATTCAAGGTCTTTGTAACCCTAGTGATAGTGAAGATCACTCGTATTATTTTAAATAATATTGAATCGTTTGGTGAAATACTTTCATTGTTCTTTGTTCAATAAACACAAGCGTCACAGTTCCATTTCCAATAAACATTCTAAGTGTGGTTTAGTAGATTCCGCATACTTAATCATATTCACTCAAAGTATCATATTTACACATTAAAAGGTCCAACACCCATAGTGTGTGATCAAATCAAGTGATCCTCTCAGTTGGTATCAGAGCTTCCAGGTTGATACTTTTGATTTAGAAGAAGAAGAAATGGATACAGAATCTATTCAAACAAATGTTGCTGCAAAGTTGCCAGTTCTCAAACAGAATGAGTTTGAATTGTGGAGGTTAAGAATAGAACAGTTTTTCCAGGTGCAGGATTACACTCTCTGGGAAATCATTGAAGATGGAAACTCTTTCAAACCCACAACCACTTTATCAACAGTTGAAGGTAGGGAAATTTCAGTTGTTCAAACTATCCCTACAACTGCTGATGAAAGAATAAAGAAAAAGAATGACCTCAAGGCCAGAAGCATGCTGATGATGACCATTCCAAATGATCAACTTATAAACTTCAGCAAATTCAAAGATGCCAAGTCATTATTTGAGGCAATTGTTGCAAGGTATGGAGGGAATGAAGCCACCAAGAAGACCCAGAAAACCCTTCTCAAGCAGCAGTTTGAAAATTTCTCATCAACCATGAATGAATCTCTTGACCACATGTTTACAAGGCTACAGAAAATTGTGAGTCAACTTGCTGTTCTTGGGGTTGATATACCTCAAGAAGATTTAAACTCAAAATTTCTGAGAAGCTTACCAGAAGAGTGGGCTATGCATGTTGTTGTTTGGAAGAATAAACCAGACATAGACACTATGGATCTTATGGATTTGTATAGCAACTTTAAAATTGTGGAACAAGAAGTAAAGAAAACTGGTGTTTCTAGTTCATATACTGGGAACATGGCTTTTATGTCATCTTCTAGTATCTCAAACCTAGTTAAAGATGAAAAGGTTGATAGTGAAGCTGGTGCCGCTAGTTCATCAAGCAGCACTTTTGGCATATTGAATGAAAAGGCTTGTTGTGCCTTTTTCACAAGCCAGAATAATGGGTCCATGCTTACTCATGAAGATCTCTTAGAAATCAATGATGATGATTTAGAAGAGATGGACCTAAAATGGCAAATTTCTCTTCTTAGCATGAGGGCTAAGAAATTCTATCAGAGGACGGGGAAGAAACTCACCATCAGCAGCAATGATACTGCTGGTTTTGACAAGTCAAAGATAGAATGCTATAACTGTCATATGTTGGGGCACTTCTCAAGAGAATGTAGAAGACCAAGGCAGCAAGATAGCAATAATAGAAGTTTTGGAAGCAAGTCCAAGACAGGGGAATCAACCAATCCAAAGGCTATGGTAGCTATTGATGGATTAGGATTTGATTGGAGCTTTACTGCTGATGAAGAAGAAACTTCTCCTCAGACAGCTCTTATGGCTTTCACCACAGAGGTACAACCTGATAAAGTTTGTTCAAATAATTGTTCTGCTCTTAAAAGTTTAGATACCTTAACCAAATGTTATGAGAATCAAAGGAAAGAATTAATTGATACAGTTCATAGCTTAACAAATCATAAAAGAGGTATAGCTACTCTAGAAGAACAAGTCATACATTTTCGAACAAATGAATCTACCTTTACTGATGTCAAAATTCTTCTTGAAAGAGAAATAATGTTTAAAGATAATGACATTTGTAACTTGAAAGCTGAAGTAGATAGGCTTAGTAAGGCTAAAGAGAATATTCAAATGAGTGTAGAAACACTAGATTATACATCCAAGGGTGTGACTAACTTAATTGAATGTCAAGTTATTAATAAAGCTAAGTCTGGTGTTGGATACAAATCTGTTCCTCCACCATATAGAGGTATTCCTTCACCCCCAGGAATTGACCTAGAACACACAGGATTACCTGAATTTCAACTACCTGAATTAAAATATGGTGTTCAACCAAAATATAATGTAGTTGATAATGAACCTTTGAAAGAAAGTAAAACTTCACTTCCTAAGGACAAGGTGTGTTCTTGTAGAAAGTCAGATGGTCCAATCATTGAGGACTCAACATTTGATGATAAAAGGTTACAACAGGTTATGTCTAAACCTGAAGTGGTTAAGAAAGCAAGAACAAGAGTTCCTAAGATAGTCAAACACAATACTGATAGGCCTAAGACAAATGAAAAACATATTAGGCAACCAGTTAGATATTGTGAACAATATAGAACCATAAACAAGCCCAGAGGTAACCAAAGGAATTGGTATAGCCTCAAGTCTCTCCAACAAAGAGATAACAAAGTTTGTTACATATGTGGTAGTTTTGACCATCTTGCAGCTTTCTGCAACCAATGGGTATATGGGTATGAAAGTAATAGAGTGAACTACAAAAGGCAAACACCTAAATCTCATTTTCACTCTAATTCTAAAAGATCAAAACCCAAAACAGTCACAAAAGCAGTTCCTGCTGATAGAGCAAAAACTGTTCCTGCTGAAAGGAAAATGGTTTCTGCTGAAAAACCATATATGACTGTTTACCCAAAATCAACAATTAAGGGTGCAAAAACAACTTTCAAACATGCATCTAATATTGTTCAAAGGCCCATTCAAACAAAAGCAGTAGTCCAAAAACAAGTTTGGAGACCAAAAGATACAACTGCAAAGCCATCAGTTTCTGCTGATAGCCAAACAGTTCATATCACTGCTAACGGAAACAGGGCAAATGCTGTTAAGGCCTCAGCATGTTGGATTCTTAAATCCAATGTTGCATCAACAATTCTCAAAAGATTACATCCCATTGATGCAAGAGGCGGATCCAAGTCAGAAATGGTTTGGATCCCAAAACAAAACTAATTCCTTTATTTATGTGCAGGGACATTCATCAGAAGATACTGAAGATCAAGGATTCTCAGATAGTGGATGTTCAAGGCACATGACAGGCAACAAGTCTTATCTCTTAAATTTTCAATCAGTAGATGGAGGCTATGTTACCTTTGGAGGAGGAATTGGAGGAAAAAATTACTGGTAAAGGTACTATTAAAACCGGTAAACTAGATTTTGAAGATGTGTACTATGTGCAAGAGCTTAAGTATAATCTTTTTAGTGTTTCACAAATGTGTGACAAAAAGAACAAAGTTCTCTTTACTGACACTGAATGTCTTGTATTTTCTTCTGATTTTAAGATGCCTGATGAAAGTCAGGCACTTCTTAGAATTCCAAGAAAAGGCAACATGTACAGTGTTGATATAAAGAAAATTGTTCCAAAAGATTCTCTTACTTGTCTTATTGCTAAGGCCACATTGGATGAATCTATGAAATGGCATAGGAGGCTTGGTCATATTAACTTCAAAACCATAAATAAGATTGTCAAAGATGGTTTGGTAAGAGGTTTACCTCAAAAACGATTTGAAAATGATCAAACATGCATTGCTTGTCTTAAAGGCAATCAACACAAAGCTACTTGTAAGCCCAAAATTTTTAACTCTATTAATCAATCATTGTTTATGCTGCATATGGACTTATTTGGTCCTACAAATGTTAGAAGTTTGTTGCATAAAAGATATTGTCTAGTTCTGATGATTTTAGTAGATTTACATGGGTATTCTTTTTAGGTACTAAGGATGAGACTTCTAGCATCCTTAAGACCTTCATTACAGAGATAGAAAACCTAGTAAGCAAAAGAGTAAAAGTCATTAGATGTGATAATGGGACAGAATTTAAAAATAGAGTTATGGATGATTTCTGCAAAGAAAAAGGTATTAAAAGAGAATTTAGTGTTGCAAGAACTCCACAACAGAATGGAGTTGCTGAAAGGAAAAATAGAACACTAATGGAAGCTGCTAGAACTATGTTAGCTGACTCTATGTTGCCTATAACTTTTTGGGCAGAAGCAGTCAACACTGCTTGCTATGTTCAAAATAGAGTTTTAGTTGTAAAACCTCACAATAAGACATCATATGAACTTTTTAGATGTAGAACTCTTGAAATAGGATTTCTTGGACCTTTTGGATGTCATGTGACAATTCTAAATACCTTAGACCATCTTGGAAAGTTTGATGGAAAAGCAGATGAAGGATTCTTAGTTAGATACTCTATCAATAGTAAAGCATTCAGAGTATACAACATGAGAACTAGAAGAGTAGAGGAAAATCTACATGTGAAGTTTTTGGAAAATAAAACCAATGTAGAAGGTCAAGGTCCCAAATGGCTATTTGATCTTGAATCTCTATCCAAATCAATGAATTATGTGCCTTTTGTTGCAGAATCTAATGAATTTTCAGGTTCACAAACTGCTGATGCAACAAATGGAGAAGGATTAGAGAATGAGGCAAATCAAGATTATGTGATAATGCCAATATGGACAAATACATGTGTGGATTCAACTTCAAAAAATGGTGAATCTTCTTCTGGTAAATCTAAAGAAGATGTTGAAGATGAATACAAGGAAGAAGGAGCTAAGGAACAAATATTTCAAGGCAGAAGTAACACTGATGTTTCTGCTGATAAGCAAATCGTTCCCACTGATGAGCAAAATGTTTCTGCTGATGGACCATCAGATGAAACACAAGCAAATCTCTCAGAAAATGAGGTGGATTTCAACAACCTTCCACCTGATTATCAAGTTCTTTCTACTCCACACTCAAGGATTCACAAAGTCCACTCCCTGGACAATGTAATTGGAGATGTACAATCAGGAGTGAAGATAAGACAACAATTGATGTCTTCAGATCAACAAGGGCTTCTTGATGCCCTTTATGCTTCAAAACAGCATGAGTTTTCAAACTCTTGCTTATTTGTATGTTTTCTCTCACAAGATGAACCAAAGAATATTCATAAAGCCCTAGAGAATTCAAGCTGGTTGGAGGCTATGCAAGAGGAGCTTCTTCAGTTTAAGATTCAAAAGGTTTGGGTGCTAGTTGATTTACCAAGTGGTGTAAGGGTAATTGGCACTAGATGGGTTTTTAGGAATAAAAGGGATGAAAGGGGCATAGTGATAAGAAATAAAGCTAGATTAGTAGCTCAAGGGTACACACAAGAAGAAGGGATAGACTATGAAGAAGTTTTTGCTCCAGTAGCAAGGATTGAAGCCATTAGACTCTTTTTGGCTTATGCTTCATTTATGGGATTCACAGTTTATCAAATGGATGTCAAGAGTGCTTTCATATATGGTACTATTGAAGAGGAGGTGTATGTCTCACAACCTCCTGGTTTTGTTGATCCTGACCATCCAGATAAAGTGTACAAGGTTGTTAAAGCTCTATATGGCCTACATCAGGCACCAAGAGCTTGGTATGAAACATTGGCTTCCTACTTAATTTCAAATGGATTTCAAAGAGGCAAGATAGATCAGATACTTTTCACCAAGAAGCATAAGAAGGATCTTTTGCTAGTTCAAGTGTATGTGGATGATATCATCTTTGGATCTACAAGGAAGGAGATGTGTTTGGAGTTTGAGAAGCTTATGCACAATAAGTTTCAGATGAGTTCCATGGGGGAACTTACATTCTTTTTGGGTCTGCAGATTAAACAATCAAGAGAAGGAATCTTTATTAGTCAAGACAAATATGTTGCAGAGATTCTTAGAAAGTTTCAATTTGCTGATTCCAAAACAGCAAGCACACCAATTGATCCTGAGAAGCCACTTCTTAAAGATGTAGAAGGAACTAATGTGGATGTACACACATACAGATCTATGATAGGTTCTTTGATGTATCTTACACCATCAAGACCTGATATCATGTTCTCTGTTTATGCTTGTGCAAGATATCAAGTAACTCCTAAGGTTTCTCATTTAACAGTAGTCAAGAGAATTTTTAGATATCTCAAGGGTCAACCTAGGTTGGGTCTGTGGTATTCTAAGGAGTCATCTTTTGACTTGGTAGCATACTCAGATAGTGATTATGCTGGTGCTAGCTTGGACAGAAAGTCAACAACCGGGGGATGTCAATTCCTTGGATGCAGACTTATCTCATGGCAGTGTAAGAAGCAGACAATGGTAGCTACTTCAACAACTGAAGCTGAATATGTAGCTGCTGCAAATTGTTGTGGTCAAGTTCTATGGCTTCAAAACCAACTTCTTGATTATGGGTACAATTTCTTACATACCATTATTTATATTGATAATAGTAGTACAATTTGCATTATTAAAAATCCAGTGCAACATTCTAAAACAAAACACATTGAAATAAGACATCATTTTATTAGAGATTGCAATGAAAAGAGGTTAATTCAAGTAATGAAAATTGCTTCAGAACAAAACTTTGCAGATCTTCTTACAAAAGCTTTTGATGTTGGAAGGTTTCAGTACTTGGTAGTATGTATTGGAATGCTTAATCTTTAAAATTTTCAATATAATGTGTTCTTGTATATAGATTTTGTTAATGCATCTAACTTTGTCATTTAAAAACTACTATTACCAATTTAAAGTTATTCATACAGTTAGTTCTATGATTATTCTAATTCAAGACAAGTACATTGTACTTTGTTTATTTGGTTTTAGACTAACAGTTTCAGGTATGAATGTTTGAGCTGAAAGGCTATTTCAAGTGAAATCTGCTGATCAAAGCTGCTGATCATTGCTGCTGAAAGCTGATCATTGCTGATGATATAATAGGTTCATGATAGAAAAAGTTTGGGACTTCAAAACTCCTTAAAACTTCTTTCTTGAAATCTGATTATGATGTTCACATTGAATTGATAAATTAGTTGATCAGTTAATAACTGATACAACTCACTTTCTATCATTTTATACTCTCAAGTATAATGTGACTAATCTGCGGATATCTGATAGAAAGAACAGCGAGCAAAAGTGAATCTAACACTTGTGTTAGAGGTAACAAATGCCACGAATAGGTTTATCTGTACACAGGCAGTTATTTATAACTGAAAACATTGGTTCTCACACAACCAGAGGTTGCTTTAAACCGAAATCTTGATTAAGTGTTAGTTACCACACTTAATCCCTTCAAAATGGTTGTAAGCAGTATGATTTTTCATAATAAAATCATATACATACTGCTAAGGCAAAAGTTTCTTAAAAGGATTTTCAAAAGATGACTTTAAAAACCATCAACAGATGGACCATGAGTCAAAAACGTCCATTGAATCACCTCTCATAGGAGTTAACACACCTAGAAGTGATGAGGGCAGAATCTTAAACTCTTATGGAATTGATGGCTTCATGTACAAATTGTCTGAAAACATGGAAATTGCTAGATCAGATGATATGATATGATTGTGAGAGATCTTCCAAACAGGGGAGGAAATTGCTCAGGAGAGAAATAAATCTCAGGGGAGGTTACAAAATCCCTTTAAAGGAAGTTTAACCAAAGAAAAAGAAGGAAAAGATAAGAGCATACAAGATGATGACATGGTTTCTACTGATAAAGAACAAGAACAAAGCTGATAGGAGAGAGTTCTATCTAGATCAAAAGATGAAAGGTTTCAAGTTCAGTTTACTACATTTGTTCATCACTTCCAAAGACATGCTGAAAGATGATTTCTACTTGATGGAACAAGCATCCAAGATACACAGCATCATTGTCTCTTATAATTCTTCAAGTTGAAAATTGCAACATCTTTTAGTCCAAGATTGGAGCAAAGAACAGAAAGCAGACGAGTTACAGAGAAAGACATTCAATCACTCAAAAGAGAAGAAAGTTCAGATCACAGTCTGACAATGAAGTGTTTGAAAGATCTTCACAAAGTCCTCATTTAATTCAGAAAAATATGTTTGAATGTAATTCACATGTTTAAGGGAGGATTGTTGGGAATTAAATAATCAGAAGAATCAGCATAAAGGTTTAAGGAAATACATCAAGTATGTTTCTGCTGATAAAGCACAAAGCACGTTTCCACTGATGGATTCTGCTGAAGAAGGTTTCTACTGAAGGTGTTTCTGTTGATGGATTCTGCTGATGCTACTATGACTCATACAAACAGCTGTGTAGATAAGTACGACTTATTCTACTGACTCATATACAAGAAAAATATCTTTGTTGTAGTCATCAAATTGAACACTCCAAGTGAGTTGTAATCCTAGATACATGTTGTATCTTAAATGACTAACATGATAAGTCATCAACTAGCTAGAATGAAGCTTAGTCATAAGCTAGTAAATTAGATGAGTCATATAGATTGTAAAAGATCTTTCCTTGGATTATAAAAGGAAGATCTTAGATATGTGTATATACGTGCGTGTTAAAAGTGTGATAGATATAGACATATACATAGAGAAAAACATTAGAACAAAACACAAGATTCAAGGTCTTTATAACCCTAGTGATAGTGAAGATCACTCGTATTATTCTGAATAATATTGAATCGTTTGGTGAAATACTTTCATTGTTCTTTGTTCAATAAACACAAGCGTCACAGTTCCATTTCCAATAAACATTCTAAGTGTGGTTAAGTAGATTCCGCATACTCAATCATATTCACTCAAAGTATCATATTTACACATTAAAAGGTCCAACACCCATAGTGTGTGATCAAATCAAGTGATCCTCTCAAAAACAATTTCGAAATTCCTTTTATATTTTTACGAATCAAAAGCAATCTGTAACACCCTTAGTTGATTTCGAATCAAAAACAAAACCGAACAAGCAGGCACTCCTCACTTTGGTTATTTATATTTCATTTCCCAGATTCTCGATCATGTTTTAAAGAGCATATAAGTGTTTAAACGAACAGTTCAAGAGATGTAAATTGCAACCGATTCGAAAGCCTCCAAATAGAAACAAGTCGACACATATGTTTTATTTTTTTATGATATTATGTGATCTATATTTCATGCAACTGTTTTTATCATTTCATGTCGGTCCGATAGTCGTTTCATATTAGTTATTCCTGAACATTATTTACGTTAAATACTAGATCAAAAGAAGAATAGAGTAGGAGGATACGATACCCTCGCTGCGTGACAGGGAGAGGAACAAAAGACCCAACGGAACCGAAACCAATCTAACCACACCAATGTCGAACCCAAGCAATCAACACCCTGCTCAAATCTGAGATACTGGGATCAAACACTCCACCTCGAACCAGAAATTAACACCGCGACCTACACTCCTTCGAACCAGAATTATGCTACGACTACAGCAGTCCTTTTTGGACCAGAATGTCTCGACCCAATACCACACTTTACTCCTCTTCGTACTCTTTTTTTTTACAGCCTCGAACCAAGAGATATACCAGCAGCCGAAATGTATTTGTTACTAGGGTTTTGTGTGTGTAAATGAGTGTGTAAAAGTTTGTTGAAAAATGAAAGGGTGAGAGGAGATATAGGGGCGAAGTCAGCCGAGTAATAGAGATGACCCAAGATCAATCTCAGATTTCAAAATTTTCATTTATCTACTCCATAATTCATGTGTTAAATGTTGTGAACAACTTTATATAATAATTGGCCCCATATCAGATATTGTAGACGTGTGATATACTTGTACTAGATACCATGGTCGACTATTATAATAACTTAGCTATAGGTTTTAGTATTTGGTAGCTTCCAAGTTCTAATGTATAGTGTGTTTAAGTTTTATTTGTGTTCGAAAAATTTTAGATATAACGGATTCAATAAAATAAAAATATATATGTATATTTTAGGTTGTTATAATTCTTCCCCTCTAAAAAGAAAATTTCGTCCGCAAAATTGAAATAGGATGGTCAAAAATGAACATACCGAATCATGAAAAGAAATGTGGATAGCTAGCACGCATGGATTCCTTGGTCTCCCAAGTAGCCTCGCTCTCGGAATGGTTCCTCCAAAGAATCTTAACGAACGGAATAGTTTTGTTTCTCATGACTCGATCCTGGCGCTCCAAAATAGCCTCAGGCTCTTCAACAAACGATAAGTCTTCTCGAATTTGGTCAAATGGATACGAAACAACATGGAGAGGATGATAATTATATCCCCTCAGGAGTGATACATGGAATACATTATGCACATGGGAAAGTTGCGGAGGTAATGTGTTAGGTCACCATTTTGTAAACACAAGTATAAGAAATGAGATGAGAATGAGAGATGGTTGATTATAAGAATGAGAGAATAATAATTGCAAGAGTTTCCTTAATGTATTCAAATAACCAACCAATAAAATGTTTACATAAGCTTGGTATTTATAAGGGGAGGAGTAGGGCAACACTCCCTTCCTCCCTCCTTCCTTTTGGACGTGGGCTTTCAAGCCCATTGGACTTACATACTTAAGCCTTGTAACATAAACATTGTAAAATAAATAACTAAGCAACCTATTACAAAAGGTAATGACCGAGACTTGACTAAAATACAAAAGTATGATCCCAACAATCTCCCCCTAAGGGTCGGTCATCATGGTTGCTTGACGTCTTCATCTTTGTTGTTGACTTGTGACATGTGAAACTTTAGACGTCTTCAAAAATGGTTGAATGATAAATGCACTTTGCTCAATGTCTTTGTTCTTTGGTGATGCTGTAGTGATTGTGTTATGAAGTAGTCTGCCATTCGTCACTCCTGCGTCTGTGGTGTTTGTCCGCCATTCCAACATACTCATACATCTTTGGACTTTGACTTTCACGTACATGAAGTTCCTTTTCATATTCTGAGATCTTTTAGTCTTTATACTTTGTAGATTCTTTTTTATTGACGTAGAATCTTTCTTTGAACTTTGTAGTGCTAGGATCTTTTGGGGAGCTTTCATTTGCTTCAAGATGTATGTATGAGCATGTTGGAATCTACCATCATGGAAGTGAGGTACCTGCAAGTAAACAGTTAGCAATAAATACCAGGTACTTACAGATAAAGAATTAGAGTTCATCAACAGCATATTGTGAAGACTCCCTCTAATCCTTATCCAGGCCGTTCCCATATCAGATACTCCCGAAGGAGCTTACAAGACCTACTAAGTAGCTCAATGATTGGGTGAGTCGCTGGGGATCACTCCACGACTGTAGACCGCAATGGAACCACCGCAAACACTAAGCGTAACCCTTGTGGGGTTACCGAAGTGACCTGCTGTCAGGGCTGCTTGATGTTGACCCTGGCAGGAGTTTCCGTTCAATCATTGAGAAATACATTTGTAATCCTCTCATAACCGTTCTCGGCAGATTGCTAAGATCTGCGAAGGACTCGATAATTTACAGCTGGTGTCCATTGATGTAGAACACCAGTTGTAGAAATACTAAGTGTTCCTAAGAGATCTTTGATGTATCTCAAGGCTCTAGACTCTATAAGTGCACACTTAGGTTTCCTATGCGGAGACTAGGGAGGGGTCTCCTGCTTCAATATCAACTATCTCTAAGAGATAAGTCGATAGATTACATTGGTTCCCCGTGAGAATGAAACAAGCTCTTTTAAGAGAACTTGAGTGGTTAAGAAGGTTTAGTGCATTGCGTCACTGGGTCCATGATGACTTTGTCTTCAATACCGGTGTTGTCTTTTGCAACAACCAGTAGCATACGTATTGAACCTGGTGTCTGCCCTAAGGTTGAACATATGGAGGGCTATTTCTTTTCACCCTTTACTTTACTTTTCTTTTTAATTCTTCAACTCCTTCTTTCTCTTTCATTCTTTTCTCCTTTTTTCGTATCATACCTAAGGACTTCTAATTCTAACTATGGGAGATGTCCTTGGGTAGACCCCTCCGGCTCTGGCGGATCATAGGACGGATATTCCTATCTTAATCACCTTATAACTCCGACAGTAGCCAAGAAACCTTTGATTGAAAAATCTCTCAAAGTGTTTGTGATAATCAAATATTTTGGTTAACACTTTGAGAGTTTTGTGTACACTTTTGAAGGGCTCCCCCTTCACATGTGCTCATAAGTATTTAATAAATTTGCACATGCGGGAGGAGCAAGCATTTTGAATTGATCCACTTTCCGTGAACAAGACCGATTCGAGACACGCTTACATCACTAGTTAAACTAGCTTGAAGTTATTACCCGGCCTGGTCAAGTCCACAGAAAGTTTCTCGAGACGGTACATTTCTACTAAGACAAATCCTTTTCGAGACACGCTTACGTGGTTAGTTAAAGAGATACATTGTCAGCTTTTAGGTGACAACTAGCTCTAGTAACTAACTTGATGTTATTACCCGTCGAGGATAAGTCTTTTCGATATTACTAACTTTTATTGTCTCGTCAATTCCTGGGTCATTTCTGAGTCTAGCTCGCACATGATACAGCTTTTATCCTTTTGACTACTTATATTTTAATCACTTTTTCATTTTCTCCCCCTCAAAAATAGCATATAAAATGATGTTTTTGACAATCTTTTAGATATGCCTTTTTGAGTCTTATAGGGAGATTCACCAAGAACCTTTGATTTTAGAACAAAGTATTTTTTTTTTGACAAGTGCTCCCCCTCAACAAGTGATTAGGTCTTATTGAGGTGAAATATTTGTCCTTTTGAGCAGAATTATGAAAAATTCATAAACTATTTGATTAATTCTACTCAAAAGTAAGAAGCCTTCGCTTCTTATATTAGGATTGAGACACTGATGCGTGCCTCAGGGTCCTTTCTTTACAAGTTCAGGTTGTGCACTGTAATGTGTGCACAAGCCATAAGTTTTAATACAAAATTAGTTTTCTTTTAACAAAATACTCCCCCTCAAATAATGAAATTTATTTGAGAGATAGTCTTCTCGAGCAGAATATTGAGTCGTATTTAAAAATACTTTTTGAAAAATTCGTGAGATGATTCTGCACAAGGTTTTAGAAAACACAATCAAGTATTATACAACAAAGAATGCTAGAATTTACAAAACTCTTTTACTGTTGAAAGTTGTTTGAGACCCGGAGTCTCTCTTTTGAGTTTTAAAATCTTGAAGAAGATGATTTCCATTTAAAGTTGAACCTCATGGGTTCTTTTTGAAGATATGTTTTTTGTGATGAATGGAAAACTTCCGGTATTTGGGATGCCCAAATCAGAGTCATTCTATTATCGTAGCCAAAGCATTCCAGATTTTGAAAATTTGAAAAATTTAGAACAACATTGCTTTGGTCTTCACACTTGCTTTACCGGTGTAAAACAATAGTGTTGAATTTGGAAAATTTTGTTTCACCATTTTGAATCCATTTACCAGTTTAGCCTTAAAACACATTTTGCCCTTTGACCTCAATATATGTTCCATAAGAAACATTTTGTCGAATGTTGAAATTTTGACTTTCAATGGGATGACATGTACTTGCACACAGAGAAAATGCATAAGGCACAAACAAGTATGCAGATGAATCAAGAAACTCATTCTAAATCTACCAAAATGCTCAGAATTCTCAAATTAACACACAAGATCACAGATTAACTCATCCTATCACTCGAGATTTTCCAATTATGATAATGGTTAGGAGTTATGATTAGAGACATTGCACGCATTTTAGCATCATAATGCATGAATATTGTACAATTAAACATCCTAGTAGCAGCAAAGACATCGAAATCTTAAACCCTAAATCACTTGATTAGACAACAACCATGAAGAAATTTGAAACTCACAATTGTGGATAAAATCGAGGAAAAAATCGTTAGTCTGATTCGTTGAGGTTTTAATCATGTGTGCAACTTTTGAGAACATGTGTGAAAACATTGATTAGAGCCTGTTTTATTTTCCATGCAAGGTCCTTTTACCAAAGTTTAAGACTTTTGTGAACTTTACTCATTAAAAGGTTAATTACTTTTCCATTTGAAGTCCAAACTAGATTAATTTGGGATCGTTGCAGAAAAAATTCCTTTTCTCCCCTCGAATTAGCATATATTTTGTGAAACCTTTTTGTACATATTAATTCGAGAGATCATAGAAGTTTTTGAAAAAATGAGATTTTAATCCGAATGATGAAGAAACATTTTATCCTTGATGAATAAAAAATGAGGTGTCCAAACTTCATGATATTGTGAAAAGTTTTCTCCCCCTCAAAACATGTTCCATTTTGACAGAGAAAAGCAAAATTTGTTTAAATGGAGGAACATAGTTTTGAAGATTTGAAGTTTGTACACAAAGAAAGAAGATTCTTATTGTAGAAAAAGTATTTACAGAAAGACTTTGATGTTTGACTCTTCTTAGGTTTTAAGAAAATTTTGCAAATCATCTGGAGTCAAACATCACATACCATTTTGGTGAACTAAATCAACAAACCTTGATGGAGGTAATGTCTTTGTAAACAAGTCTGCCAATTGGTATTCAGTACCCACAAACTCTAATTCAATTTTACCCTTCTCAACATGATCCTTTATGAAATGGTAGCGGAGAGCAATTTGTATGGCCTTGGAAAGATGAATGGTGTTGCACGAGATAGCAATAGCACACTTTGAGTCGTAGTACATTGAGATCTAGTCAAATACATAGCCGTAGTCTGTGAGCTAAGTTCTCATCCAAATGACTTGAGCACAGAAAGCAGACATGGCTACTTACTAAGCTTTTGTTGATGACAGTGATGTACAATCCTGCTTCATTGACTGTATCCCTTTGTAACTAAACAAGATTTGTTGCGAATCACTGTGCTTTCTGCGTCCAGCTTGTTTTCTAAATCCATTTAAGTTCAATGATGTGCCGAAGGGTGATGTTGGTAGAACGTATGCATATTAGACGGATCCAAATTGCGAGAAGACGACTTTATTATATCAGGAATGGTTGGAGTCAGTGCAAATGGATTGAAGAAAGTATTTTCGTCATAATCTGCAGGTTGTGGTACTGATTGTAGTCATGGATTTTCAGCTGATTGTCTGGAGTTGGAAGCGGTTTGTCCTGCTGTTGTTGGAGATTCACTTGGAGGACCGTCTTTCTCAACAGTGGTTGTTGAATATTCTCAGGGTGTGCAGCGGAGATTGGTAAGACCTCTTGAGGACAGTTTTCAATTGAATCATCAAACAGTTGAGCAAACAGGGTTTTCAATTCCTTACGAGAGAGTGACAATGTTTCAGCCGAAGAGTCCGAAAAGTTAAGACGGTTTGTTTCGGGTCCTAAGCTGTTGTGGTCAGAAGCCATTGTTGAAGTGCGGGTCCGAAACTGAATTATTCCGAAGCCATTGTTGTTGAATCTGTAAAGAAAGAAAGAAGAGACAAAACAGAGAACATGGAGTCCCAAGTGAAACTGGGTTCCAGGTGTTAGAAGCATAAAGATGTAGTGTCAACTATCTTCTTGACACTCGAAGACACAATTCCGATGGTTTTCATTCTTGTCTCAGAGGTAGATGTTGTGGATATTACATTAGTTTTGGTGCAAATGTCTAAAATCTTTCCTGTAGGAATCCACCTAAGACCAATCGATTTGAGAATTCTACCCGTGGGTACCCACCTAATGTTAGATCTCGGAGATGTTTTCCTTTTAGATGCAGTGGGAGCATCACTTGGTTGAGAAAACCTACGTCCTATATTGATCCACTTCTTAGGTTTCTGACTTATGACTTTTGGTTCAACGGGTTTATCTGTCTTAGTCGATTGAGCCTTTTCTAGTGAATTTCCTTTTTGAAGATATTTTAAAGCACAGACAACATGATTATTTACGCAACTACTCTTAGAAGCTAGCCAATTCCTATTAGTTTGTTGTTTACTCTTAGGTTTTGGTGTGCTACTACAAGCAGTGTTCTGTACTACAGTGGAAGGCATCACATGAGGTTTTGAACCTAGAATTCCATCCTTTTGAAGTAGCGCCTTTTTCCTAGCCTGTTCTAGATCATAGTTCTTGTACATGTCATATCTTCCATAAGAATCTTTACTTTTAATGCTCGTTTTAGACACTGTTTTCGAACTAATCCTAGATGAGCCAGGTATAATCACGTGTTGAGATTTAGCAAACACAGATGTATTTTCCTTAGGCCAAGAATGTGGAGTGACTGGTTTTGTCAAATTGTTTTTCTCAACAACTTGCGAGGCAAACCGAGATTTTGAAGATTTAGGTTTTTCAGATTTAAATGCAGCTGGTTGTCTAACCACTGATTGTTTTCTGTTTGTATGAGAAGGCGGTTTCCCCAAGATTGATGGTTTTGCAAACTTAGTATCCACACTCTGACCAGTCAGTCTTCTTAATTTGTTTTGCAATGCAGCATGTGCAAACACCTTTGCTTGAATTTGACCTTTTAAAAGCTCATTTTCTTTAACTAATGTATCCACACGTTTACTTTGTTCATTCAAAGATTGACCATTGTTGCCCGAATTTAGAGATTCGTTTTGCAATTTGAGTTCCAGTGAGATGCAATGTGCCTCCAGTTTTGAAAAATCTTTATGAAACTGGGCAATGGTCTTTTTGAGAAGAATGTTTTCAGACTCAAGAGTTTAGTTTGATGATTCAGTCATTAGATTATCAGGTAAGGACTCAGACTGAGAATATTTGTCAGGACATTGAACAACATTCTGGTCAACCTCTCCTTCATTACTGAAGTTAGGTTGCTCAGATTGTTGTATCTCATTTGCAAGCATAATATGATCAACAGTAGATTGTACCTCAACCATCTGCTGTATTGGCTTCCAAATCTGCTGTATTGGTTTTCAAATCTGCATATTCATCATCAGATGGAATATCTCTCATGACACTTAGCAAAACTGCATTGAGATTACCCCCTTCAACTTCCATTTGACTAAGTGTGGCATTGTATTCAACATTATCGTCAAAGAGTGGAGTTGAATCATAATCTTGAGTTTCCACATCTGCAATATTTTCCGTATATGCCAGAAATGCCATGCTTGGTTTCATAAGATCTTCTTCGTCATCAGTATCTTCCATTGTGTTAAAGCATTCATAGGTTGAAGTCATCATGCATTTGCCTTTATCAGTAGACGCTTGTCCAAGCTTCACAAGATTTTGCAGAAGTGATTGCATATGATTATTTAGTGTTGCAGGATGGTACTGTGGAATGAAGATATGCTCAGGTGCATTTGGAGGAATGAAGAAGAGACCATTTGGAGTGTAACTTAAGGATCCATGGTCAACAGCTGGAGATGGTGGAGCAGGGAGAATGGTCTTCAGTGGATTCATGCTTAAACAAGATTCAAGAATTTGCTTCATTCTGATGTGATGAAGTTCTTTTGTATGATGCATAGCTTCAAGATATTTCCACATTTCATAAGCACTGGCTTGAAAGTCCATATTCATGTAAATTGAGTTAGGAAGGGCTAGTGTCATGAACCATGCAGCTTGTTGGTCAGCATCGTACTGAGCAAGTTCAGTAGCATTCAAATCTTCATCAGTTTGTGGTTTGATAATCCCTGTTGAGTCAGCAAGAAATGTCATTTTGTATGGACCATCTTGAATGGAATTAAGCATGAGATATGCAGTAGGACGATCTGTGAGCCATTGTAGAAATCTCCGTTTCCAAACAGTATACGTTCCTGGTAGCAACATTGGAGGCCTTGATTCATTGCCAAAGAGCAGAACATGATCAATGAGGGAGCTGTGACTTTGTTGTTGATGATACTGTTGCTGATGAGAATATTGGTGAGGAAGGTAGTTGGAAGAAGGTGATTGAGACATTGTAGATGACATATCTCTCCCCCTTGATTGTTGCGACGTAATCGAAATAATCAAACAAAATGTCACACTCAAGGTCGAAATAGTGATTTCTGGTTTTCCCTCCAAAATAATTTGAAAATTTTTCTCTTCCAAAATTTTGAAAATCACTATAAAATGCAATTCTAAGGTTATAGAAAAAATTTGAGTTTTAAAAATTTTGCCGCCAAATTTTACCGAAAAAATTTGAATTTTGGCCTAAAAATTTGAATTTTGGGCCAAAATTTTCACCGTTATACCAAAATTTAAATTTCGCGTAAAAATTGAAAGTTTAGTCTCCTGTAAAAAATATATATATATATATATTTTTTTTTTTTTTTTTTTTTTTTTGAAAATAAGTTAGAAGATAACAGAAAGAGACTTGTGTGAAAGATGGATCTTGTAGAAGATTGAAATGCACGTTCCTTTGGTTAAAGTCAAAATCCTTGGGATAACATGAAATCTTACGCGTAACAATTGACTTATGCGTAGACTTAAATGTTATGCGTAAGAGAGGATGTTATGCGTAAACAATAAGTTTATGCATAAGATTCTCCTTTACGCGTAAGATTAAGCTTATGCGTAAGATTCAAGTTTTGCGTAAGGTTAACGAACCAAACAAATCTTTCAAACTTATCCAAGCTTGAAAGATATCCGAAGTCGAAGTATTCCACTAACTTATCCAAGCTAGGGAAGTACTGAGTCACCGTTTCACGAAGAGAAGACCTTGGTTGAAGTTATGCGTAGAACACTGAAACTTACGCGTAAGATAAGATCTTATGTGTAAGAACTGATCTTTTGCGTAGAAAGTGATACTTAAGCGTAGGATTCACAACTTCTTCGTAGAATCTTAAGCGTAGAAAGTGGACTTACGCGTAGGAATTGCAACTTAAGCGTAGAAAGAGGGTTTTGACCAAAGTTTTGCGTAGAAAAGGGGTTTTGACCTTAGTTTTATGCGTAAAACGACCAAAAAGTACTGTAGACAGCTGGAGATTGTACTATTCCCGACCAACTTACGCGTAAAATGTAATGTTCATCAGAAAGATCAAAATTTTTTAAAGAAAAAGGCCCAGAAATAAGGTTCTAATGATTAAATAACTTCACCAATACTTAGAAAACACTAATAATGAAAGATTTAGATACTCAAAACTAGTTTTCCAATATTAAAGAAGCTATGAAACCTTAAAGAACTATAAGAAAATGTGATAAAAGCCTTAAAAATCCAAACTTTATGCAAAAACTAAGCTTCAATCACTAAATCAACCTTGAAACTTGTCCAAGCTTCAAGATTTGAGTGAAAGAAACAAAGAAAAATGCAAAAAGAAAGCAAAGAACACCCTTAACCACACGTTACCACCAAGAACAACACTTCAATCTCTATTAGGCGAATGATACCACTTGTTAGGTCACCATTTTGTAAACACAAGTATAAGAAATGAGATAAGAATGAGAGATGGTTGATTATAAGAATGAGAGAAGAATAATTGCAAGAGTTTCCTTAATGTATTCAAATAACCAACCAATAAAATGTTTACATAAGCTTGGTATTTATAAGGGGAGGAGTAGGGCAACACTCCCTTCCTCCCTCCTTCCTTTTGGACATGGGCTTTCTAGCCCATTGGACTTACATACTTAAGCCTTGTGACATAAACATAGTAAAATAAATAACTAAGCAACCTATTACAAAAGGTAATGACCGAGACTTGACTAAAATACAAAAGTATGATCCCAACATAATGCCAAACGATACGAAACCTCACCAACACGGTCTAAAATCTCGAATGGTCTGATGTAACGCGGACTAAGTTTCCCTTGAATACCAAAACGTCTAGCACCACGGAACGGAGAAACCTTAAGGAATACACGATCACCAGGACTAAACTCTAAGGCACGACGATGATGGTCTGCATAGCTCTTCTGTCTAGCTCTAGCTTCCTTGAGCTTTTCCCTAGCCATAGAAACCTTCTCGTTAGTTTCCTCAATCAATTCGGGACCCTCAATGAGGCGTTCACCAACCTCATTCCAACAAACAAGAGCCCTACACTTCCTACCATACAACATCTCAAAAGGTGCCATCTTAATACTCGCATGCCAGCTGTTGTTATAAGCAAACTCTACCAAACACAAGTATTCATCCCAATGCCCCATCCACTCTAAAGCACAGGACCTCAACATATCTTCCAGTGTTTGAATGGTGCGTTCCGACTGCCCGTCAGTCTGCGGATGAAAAGCCGTACTAAATTTGAGCTAAGTACCCCAAGCTTTTTGTAACCCCCTCCAGAAACATGAGGTAAAACGCGGATCTCTATCTGATATGATGGCTGCTGGCGTGCCATGTAAATGAATGATCTCCTGATGAAAGATTTCTCCCAACTTACCAACCGAATGTTCTTTCCGAATAGGCAAGAAGTGAGCAGATTTGGTTAAACGATAGACAATCACCCAAATAGTATCATTCTTCTTAAGAGTACGAGGCAATCCAGTAACAAAGTCCATCGAGATCTGATCCCACTTCCAGGTAGGAATATCTAACGACTGCAAAAGACCACTGGTGCGCTGATGTTCAATCTTAACCTGCTGAAAGGTCAAACACTTAGCTACATACATCGCCACATCTTGTTTCATACCATTCCACCAGAAATGTTGCTTCAAGTCCCTATACATTTTGGTAGAACCCGGATGAATCATGAAAGGAGAACTGTGTGCTTCAGACAACACAGTTTCACGAAGAGAAGGATCATTAGGGACACATAAACGATCACCAAACCAAACAACTCCAGCATGATCAACCTGAAATTCTGTTTGCTTCCCTTCCTCCACATTCTGAACAATCGACCACAATTCACTGTCATCCTTTTGAGCCTCCTTGATCCTTAAGATAAGGTTAGACTCAACCTTCAGGCTAGCCCAGTAACCATCGTATCCACGAATACATAACTCCACCTCCATTAGCTCCAAATCATTTAGTATCCTAGGCTCGATCTCAAGACTAGCAATCATGCCCGACTTCCTACTGAGAGCATCCGCCACAACATTGGCTTTACCCGGATGGTACTGGATGTTGGCGTCATAATCTTTTAAAAGTTCCAACCAACGCCTCTGTCTCATGTTCAACTCCTTCTGCGTGAAAATATACTTGAGGCTTTTATGGTCTGTGAAGATATCACATGTCTCACCATATAGATAATGCCTCCAGATCTTTAGTGCAAAAACTACAGCCGCTAATTCCAAATCATGAGTTGGATAATTTTCTTCATACGGTTTCAACTGACGAGACGCATAGGCAATCACCTTCCCATGCTGCATGAGAACACATCCCAAACCCTTCTTTGACGCATCACTGTATATCTGATAACCACCTGTACCCGAAGGAAGAGTAAGGATAGGAGCTGAGACTAATCGTTTCTTTAATTCCTCAAAACTTTGTTCCCGCTCATCAGTCCATACAAACTTCTCACTTTTCCTCATCAGCTGTGTCATAGGCAAAGCTATACGTGAGAATCCCTCTACAAACCTCCGATAATAACCAGCAAGCCCCAAGAAACTCCTGACCTCAGTCACATTCGTAGGTCTTGGCCATTTTGTGATAGCCTCAACCTTTGCCGGATCCATTTTGATACCATCAGCGGATACGACATGACCCAGAAATGCTACTTGCCTTAACCAAAATTCGCATTTAGAAAATTTAGCATACAACTTCTTCTGCCGTAGAATCTCCAAAACAATGCGAAGATGCTGCTCATGCTCCTCCTTTGTCTTAGAATATACCAAAATATCATCAATGAACACAATGACAAATTTATCGAGGTACTTGTGAAATACGCGGTTCATCAAATCCATGAAAATAGCTGGAGCATTCGTCAACCCAAAAGGCATCACGAGAAATTCATAGTGACCATATCTAGTGCGAAATGCAGTCTTAGGAACATCTTGTTCCTTCACTCGCAACTGATGGTAACCTGATCTCAAATCGATTTTTGAGAAGAATTTAGCTCCCTGAAGCTGATCAAACAAATCATCAATACGGGGAAGCGGATAACGATTTCGAATTTTGATACGGTTCAATTCACGGTAATCGATACATAATCTCATACTCCCATCCTTCTTCTTTACAAACAATACCGGAGCACCCCAAGGAGAAACACTTGGACGGATAAAACCATAATTTAGAAGATCCTGCAACTGTTCTTTCAATTTCTTCAACTCAATAGGAGCCATACGGTAAGGAGCTTTAGATATGGGTTTGGCACCCGGAATCAAATCAATGCTAAATTCAACCTCTCGCTCGGGTGGCATACCCGGCAATTCATCAGGAAAGGCGTCCGGGAATTCACAAACAATGGGATGATCATTAATACAAGGACCGTCTAAAGAAGTATCTTTAATTGAAGCCAGAAAACCCTCACAACCATGAAAAAGTAGTGAACGAGCTTTTAGAGCAGAAATGATCTTAATAGAAATACCAGGTTTGGAACCTTGGTAAACAAATTCCGGAGCATACAAATTACCAAATATAACTCATCTGGTATGACAATCAATTGTCACCCGATGCTCGGACAACCAGTCCATACCCAAGATGATATCAAAATCGTACATATCCAGGGGAAGCAAATTGGCCGAACGGATTTTATCGTCAAAACGAATAGGGCAGTTTAGATATTCACGATCAATAATCACACGGTTCTTCATAGGAGTAGAGATAGATAGAGTTTGTTTTAATGGTGTTGCAAGTATATTACTATGTTTAGCAAATGAGTTAGAAATCACTGAATGTATAGCGCCCGTGTCAAATAAAGTAAATGTTGTACGACCAAATAAATGAAGAAAACCCGAGATGGTACCTGAGGAGTTCACGGCTTGATGCCTAGTCATCGAATGAACACGCCCCTGGAAGTTCTACTGACGGCTCCCACTATTTCCCTTATCATTTCTGCCATTTCTATCACCCGCCTTGGGACAATCTCTAGCCATGTGTCCCACCTGGTTACAAATAAAACAAGCTCCCATAACCCTGTTGCACTGCCCAGAGTGACGCTTCCCACAAGTCTTACACTCCTCAGTTCTGACATAACCATTCTGACCATAAGAACTTGAACCACGAGAATCCTGTCGCCCTCTGTTCTGCCTATCCCTCTGTTGGTGGTCTCGATGCTGATAATCGCGTCCAGATCTGTAGTTACCCTGATCCGATCTACCATAACCCCGATAGTCATGTCCCCTACGATCACCTCCTCTAGCATTGTTCCCTCTCTGACCATTACCCTAACCTGACTGCACTGGCTCTCCCTCATAGTTCCTCTTCACTCCCTGTTTGGCCCTTTCCTTCAAAATCTCCAGATTACGAACCGCATTTGCCACTTGGGTGACATCATCAAAGTGTGTGTTGACAATACCCTCCAGAACCTCGTTCCTTAACGCCCATTTGAACTTTTTCGCCTGTCCAGCCTGAGTGCCAGCTCTTGCACCCATAAAACCAGCCAATCTAAGGAACCTCTTCATAAACTCTGTACTTGTTTCCCTTTCATACTGGTAGATATTATGGTACTCACGCTCGAACTTCTCTTGCTTGGACACTGGAAAATAATGAAGCAGAAAGATTTCCCGAAAACCAGCCCAAGTCAAAGTAGTCATAAAGTCATCACCCTTGGCCGCCTTGTAGGATTTCCACCAATTTAGGGCATCGCCCTCAAACTTGTAAGTCGCCAACCTTGCTTTGAACTCGTCCCCGCATCCTAACACCTCAAACAACTTTTCAATGTGACCAAGCCAATCCTGCGCCTCAGAAGGAGAAGAAACGGAACTGAATGATTTGGGTTTCTGTTTCGAGAATTTCTCCAACTATGTAGCGAATGTAGATGGTGGGTTACCACCACCCGAACCTCCACTAGAACCTGGGTGGTTGCGATGCATCTCTTCAGCAATACGGGTAGAAATGTTGAGAATCAATGCGTCCACCCGCCGCTGAACTGCTGCTTCAAAGGCAGGGTTGGAAGTGAATTCATCGGTGAAACGAGTGTTAACCATCTGAAAAGATCATAAACGAACCAATGAAAGAAATTAACGGTTACGAATCAAAATACGAAAGGAAAGATCGAATCAGAAGGAAGCCTAATGTCTACCCAATCCTCACAGGTCATGGTCTAAGTCCTACAGGTCAAAACCTAGCTCTGATACCATAATTGTAACACCCCAACCCGAGAAGGGCTAAAGTATCACATTATGGTGACATATCAGAACATACAAAGAATAATACGCAAGCGGAAGACTTCATAAATAACATAAGTCATGAACATCAAGACTTAAACATTACAAAATCCAACATAAGTCTAAAGGAAATAAAATGAAGTAAATAATCCAACATAAGTTCCATGATCATCCAAACAATGGGGAAACTAAATAGGGTAGGTCCGCTATGCTCCTACTCTCAACACTCGAGCCCAGATTCCGCCTTATTACCTGCCGCATGGAAAAGAAAACGCGGCTGAGCATAAAAAGCCCAGTAAACAGATATATATATGCAAAGCAAAGGTAATAAGCAAACGAAATGAGAAGGATCATAAGAATGAGCATAATGTATCACAAGTCAAATGAATGAAGCATGATAAAGATATCAAATGTAAGCATAATCAGAATCATAGAGCACGTATCAACAAAGGCGCGTCTAACGAGATACTCGAATAGACATACGAAACATAGGAAAGCCACGAGCCGACCAAACGAGATACTTGAATAGGTCTCAAATCACATAATCACATATCCGTCAAATCATAGGTGTACGGAGAGGGGAGACCTCTAAGTACCAGACGTGAAAGGGGTACAAGGCTAGTACAGCCAGTCACAAAATCAAATCATAACATATCATATCAAACATACCTAGGATGCATCCATACGCCCCCCCACAAACAAATCATATACAAAGTGGCCAAGTGATCACATCTTATATCATAAACAGACAGGGACGCCGGGGACTAATCACACCGCCCCAGATAGTGTCATGCCATTGGTGCCTCAATGACACGCCCATGGTACCTCCATGAGTAGACTAAAAACTCTGGGCATCAGAACAGAACATATCAGAACAAACAAAGCAAGGCTATCCATAACAAAATGCTCTCAGAGCATGACAGAACAGAATGCTCCCAGAGCATAATATAACAGAATCTCGCAATCACATAATCATAATCAAAGTGGATAGCAAATCAGAATCAAATCAGAGGTATCATAGCAAGGCTCATATCAAATAGATCATATCAACGAATCATATCAAATGGGGAACATAGCAATGGTTTAGGGAATCTTAATACGAATCAAAGATCAAGATCAAGAGTCATGAGAGAGAAAACCCCTTACTGAAAGAGGATAGAATATCTGTACCTTAAGCAAAGCAAATAACCAACCACAGAAAGCAAGCGAATATGGCAACTACTCCCGCTTCACCCGATCTACACGAATTAATAATCAAGTATTACTTATAAGCTCGTTTTAAATATAATTACTTATTTTAGGTTTCTTTCCATTTTAGAAACTTTCCATTTTTAGTAACTTGTCGAATATAGTAACTTCCCAAAAATAGTAACTCAATGTTTTAAGGTTATAATCGACAATTAATGATATTTAAGGGTTAAAATGACAATTATAGTAGTTTATGTCAATTAAGTGAAGTTTAGGGTCAAAATGTAAATTATCAAAAATAAATATTAAAAATATCAAATAAAATTATTTTAAAGTTTATACTCTAATTTATATTAAGATGATAATTTTAGACTCTGTCGTTTTACAATATAAATAAATGCATTCTCGACCTTAGTTAGACCAGGACAACTCAATATCATTAGTTAACATGCTCAATTTACTATAGACACACAAACAAACACCCACGACACATCACAATAACGCCCCGCATAAAATGACATTTAGACCAAACTTTTGTCCACATATCTACTCACACACATACGCATTATATTGCTTTCAACATACAGGTTCTCACTTATATGCTTGCATTGTTTGCATTCTTTTATTACTTGTGTTAAATCCCAAGTCTTGTTCATATAATAAAAGATAATATGCACGACGCTCACATAGCAATTCTCACATAACATTACCCATCTTCAACTCATTTTCCACGTAAAACATGCATGCCATTTTTCTTATTTAGCTCATAATTAATTCAGCTTGGTGACACCCTTTATTTAATTCGAACAAAACAATTTCGAAATTCCTTTTATATTTTTACGAATCAAAAGCAATCCGTAACACCCTTAGTTGATTTCGAATCGAAAACGAAACCGAACAAGCATGCACTCCTCACGTTGGTTATTTATATTTCATTTCCCAGATTCTCGATCATGTTTTAAAGAGCATATAAGTGTTTAAACGAACAGTTCAAGAGATGTAAATTGCAACCGATTCGAAAGCCCCCAAATAGAAACAAGTCGACACATATGTTTTATTTTTTTATGATATTATGTGATCTATATTTCATGCAACTGTTTTTATCATTTCATGTCGGTCCGATAGTCGTTTCATATTAGTTATTCCTGAACATTATTTACGTTAAATACTAGATCAAAAGAAGAATAGAGTAGGAGGATACGATACCCTCGCTGCGTGACAGGGAGAGGAACAAAAGACCCAACGGAACCGAAACCAATCTAACCACACCAATGTCGAACCCAAGCAATCAACACCCTGCTCAAATCTGAGATACTGGGATCAAACACTCCACCTCGAACCAGAAATTAACACCGCGACCTACACTCCTTCGAACCAGAATTATACTACGACTACAGCAGTCCTTTTTGGACCAGAACCAGAATGTCTCGACCCAATACCACACTTTACTCCTCTTCGTACTCTTTTTTTTTACAGCCTCAAACCAAGAGATATACCAGCAGCCGAAATGTATTTGTTACTAGGGTTTTGTGTGTGTAAATGAGTGTGTAAAAGTTTGTTGAAAAATGAAAGGGTGAGGGGAGATATAAGGGTGAAGTCAGCCGAGTAATAGGGATGACCCAAGACCAATCTCAGATTTCAAAATTTTCATTTATCTACTCTATAATTCATGTGTTAAATGTTGTGAAAAACTTTATATAATAATTGGCCCCATATCAGATATTGTAGACGTGTGATATACTTGTACTAGATACCATGGTCGACTATTATAATAACTTAGCTATAGGTTTTAGTATTTGGTAGCTTCCAAGTTCTAAGGTATAGTGTGTTTAAGTTTTATTTGTGTTCGGAAAATTTTAGATATAACGGATTCAATAAAATAAAAATATATATTTATATTTTAGGTTGTTATACTCAACTTTGTTTGAGTTTAGTGAGGAGTCCATACCATACTTGTCATTTCAATCCAAGTGTTATTCCGCAAAAACTTGGGTATAATTCTTTTGATTAACTTCTAATAAGAATTAAATGTTGAAAATATTGTGTCTCTTTTTTTTTTTGTTTATCTTTGTTGTTAATCTTTTATATCTGTGTTAAAAAGCCATGGAAATTGGTTAGGTCAACTCTTTAGTTAACTATTAACTTAGTAAACGGGACCAACAAGTGGTATCAGAGCCTCTGATTTGTAAACCTTTTCTAAATCTGTTTTCAAAACAAAAGAGTGCTCAAAAGTTTTTAAAATCAAGATCCCACCATGGCTGACTCAGATGTTCCAAAAAGGGTGGAAGTTATTCAGCTACTGCCCCTCGACTTGAGGTTGGAAAATTCAATAAGTTGAAAAAGCGGATGCTTTGCTACTTGACTGGGATGGAACCATATTACATTAAGCTAATTAATGATGGTCCATATGTCCCAACAACTGCCCAAGGTTTAGTCAAACCTGAAGCTCAGTGGACTCCTGATGAGAGGAGGGTGGTCAATCAAGACCAACGCCTGAAAAGCATAATTATATCTTGTCTTCCTGACGATATAATGGAATCAGTCAGCAATTGTCCTACTGCTAAGCAGACATGGACTGACTTGGTTCACAGCTATGAGGGTCCCTCAGATACCAAGGAAAACAGGATCATGGACCTGAAACTTGAGTACAATACTTTCAGGGCCAAAGACTCTGAAAGTCTCTCAGAGACCTATACCCGGTATAAAACCCTCCTGAATGAGCTAACCAATGATGGTGTCACCCTGTCAAAGCATGAAATGAATGTTGGCTTTGTCAACAGTCTCCTTGAGAAATGGTTAAACTTCTCTCAGGGTTTGAGAAATGCTAATCATATCCAGAATCTTGAGCTCCCTGAAATTTATGGGAAGTTTGTCTATGAAGACAATCTTATCACCAGGAGATACCCTGGTAAAGCTCAGGAGACCAAAAAGACTCTGACCTCCTCACCCATATCCACTACTTTCTATTCAAATGGTGTTGTGCAAGATTTTCAAGATGGATCTGATGATGAGGTTGATGAAAGAACCTGTGAGGAGTATCTGAATGATTTACAAATTGAATTTCATGAAAGGGCACTCCTTGCAAACTCAAGAAGGTTCATTAAAAGAAACAAAAAAATTTCTAACTCAAAGGCAAATGACAATTCTGAATGTTTTAAATGTGGCAAAAAACGTCATTTTGCAAAAGATTGTTTCTCAAAAACAACCTCAGAACCATCTTACAAATTTTCTGGAAACAATTTCTCTTTAGGAACTAGCAAGTTTCAACCAAACTTGCTTCAATCAAGTCAGTTTGTTCAAAACAAAATTGAAAAAATTCCTCAAAAAGATTTTGAAGCCAAATATAAAAAGGCCAGGGCCAAACTTGCTCTTCTTGAGTCTGCTTCCTCAGTCACTCAGCCACCTCAGGCTCCTAAACAAGCTCAGGCTAAAAACAAGGGGCTAGTTGCTGAAACATATGACTGGGATGAGGTTGAAGTATCTTCTGAAGATGAAGAAGTTCATATCAGTGCCCTGATGGCTCTCTCAGAAGACAACAAACTTGCTGTAGGAAAAGGTCATGCCAGGAATGGAGAATAGGTGAACATCACAATGAGAAAGGTAAACATCTTACTTTCTATGGATGATGATGTTGATTGGAAATCTTACATAGATTATATTAATGTTGATCTTAAGTGTGTTGAAGAGCAGAGACTAAATTTGTTTTCAAAATTTAACAAACTGAGTTTTGAATTAAATCAGTGTAGAGATGAACTTCTTGCTTTAAAACAAGCTAAACTTGAAAGTGTTACACTTCAAATTCAAAATTCTGAACTTGTAAAACAAAATCAAGCTCTCCAAAAAGAACTTAAGAAAGAAAAGGCTGTCATTTGGAAATGGACTCAGAAGAACCCCAAACTTTTTGACACACTGAGTCTCACACCCAGCACCAAAAAGGCTGCTCTGGGTGAAGATCAACTCACTGAAGTGTCTGGGGAGAGTAGCCATTCAACAGCCTTTCTGTCAGCAAACATACTCTCTAGCAAAGAACTTGCTCCTAAACCCAGTGATTGGATTGAAAGAGTCAATCCTGACAGTAAACTGCCAAACTTCAACACTGGAAGAATTCTAGAGCCTGAAAGCCAGGCTATTTAGGAGTTTCTAGGAGTTACTGATGAACCCAGTCATACTGAGTCCATCACTAAGTCTAAGTCAGATCCACAATAACCACTCCCTCCACCGAAACAACTTCAAGGAGCAGCACCTAGTTCAGACCTTGCACCACCAGTTTATCAACCTCACTCTCCTAAGGAGAAAACAAATCTAGGAATAACCATCCTGAAGAGACCTACCTCTGTACCTGCTGAAAACACACATCTTCGGTATCCACTGGAGTAAAACCTGAAAGCACTGATTCAAAGTTTGATCAGTTAGCTGAACTTATCAGGAAGTTGAGTGAAAAGATTTAGTCCACTGAAAAACACTCTGACTCAAAATCTAAACCAACAACTTCCTCAAGTTCCTCCAAACCAAAACCCTCATCCAGACCTTATGTGTGATGTGAATTTTGCAATCATCCAAACCACTACACTGATAATTGCTTCAGAATCCTGTTCTGCATGATATGCAAACAAGAAGACCACAGGACTTCTGATCACAACTCTCACACTGCTTCTCTAAAAGCACAAGGTCCTTACAAAACACAAGGCTATCAATATGCCTCATCTTCCAAACAAATACAAAAGGCTAAGCCTTTCTTGCCATGTCCTCACTGTGGGTTCAATGATCATCTACCTGATGATTGTATGATGAACAACTGTTGTAACATCTGTGGAGACCCCACACATGATGACAAAGGACATGACAAGATCATTCAAGCCAAAAGAAACACCTCAACCAGCACTTCTCACTTAACTGAGTCTTCAACTACCACCAAATGTAAAACATTTGGAAGCTCAGTTCACTCCACTTCAGACCACCATGACTCTTTAGCTAAGTTCAAAAAGTCCCTGAGGACTAAGCCCACTGGGAGGTGGGGTAACAAGAAAAACTAAACTAGTTTACTATTTGTGCAGAAACACATCAGGGATCCTGCTTGGCACCTTGACAGTGGATGCTCAAGGAGTATGACTGGTGTGAAGAGTTATCTACACAAATATGTAGAAGAACCAGGACCTAAAGTAGTATTTGGTGATAACTAATCAGCTCCCACTGAAGGTTATGGTTTGGTAAACTGCAATGGTATAGTTTTTACAAGAATGGCTTATGTCAATGGTCTCAAATACAATCTGTTAAGTGCGAGTCAACTATGTAATGCAAAATACATAGTTCAGTTTGTTGATAAGAGAGGAACCATCTTCAATGCCAACAAGGAAGTTGTGTTGATTGCTCCTAGGAGGGATGATGTTTATGTATTGTACATGTCATCCCTTACTCAAAATGGGACTTGCCTTTTCTCTATGGAAAGTGAGACAATCAACTGGCTCTGGCATAGGAGACTCTCTCATCTCAATTTCAAAAACATCAACAACCTGGCCAAACAGAACAACGTTCTTGGCCTTCCATCCCTGGTGTATACCAAAGACAAGCCATGTTCTGCTTGTGAAAAAGGAAAACACCACAGGGCATCATTCAAAACCAAACAATCATTCTCAATCAAAAGCTGCCTGTATCTTCTTCATATGGACTTATTTGGACCTGTCAGTCCCATGTCCATTCATCATGAGAAGTAAACTATGGTTATTGTGGATGAATACTCAAGATATACTTGGTTTTACTTCCTGACCAAAAAGAGTCAGGCAGCTGACACAATCATGTCATTTGTCAAGAACATTGAAAATCAAAATGATGTCAAAGTTAAACAAATTAGAACTGACAATGGCACTGAATTCAAAAACCATGACCTTGAGTGTTTCTGTGATGAGAAAGGAATTTCTCAGAATTTCACTTCTCCATATACTCCTGAACAATATGGAGTAGCTGAAAGGAGAAGTAGAACACTCATTGAGGCAGCAAGGACAATGTTGAATGGCTCGGTCCTTTCAAAACACTTTTGGGCTGAGGCAGTCAGAAGAGCCTGCTACACTCAAAATAGGTCCATCATTGTTAAAAGACACAATAAGACTCCCTATGAGATATTCAAAGGAAGGATCCCTGACATCAGCTACTTTCATGTATTTGGGTATCCTGTGTTTATTCATAATCACAAGGATCACTTGGGTAAATTTGATGCCAAAGCTGATGATGGATACTTCTTGGGATATTCTCTGGTTTCCAAAGCCTACAGGGTGTTTAACACAAGGAGACAACAAACTGAGGAAACTTATCATATAACCGTTGATGAGAGCACTGAATCCATCAGGTTCTCCAGTTCCTCAGTTGAAGAGATTGGTATTGATGATTCATCAAGGTATCCTCCTGACGAGTATCTCCCTGAGAATCATACTTCAACTCAATACCAAGCTGATGTTGATGTCTCATACTACATCATCCCTCACAATCTACCCCAACCAACCATCAGTGAAGTCATTGAAACACAACAAGTCTCCAATGAGACCACTACCACTGAACCAATTGTTCAGAAAGACCAAAATCTTGAGTTACCTCATGTTCCTGTGACTGAACCCACTCCAACAATTCAGGCTTTCACAAGCTCTAATTCCTATCCTATACCTCAGGATAGCTTGACAAAATCCAAAACAATTGAGCTTGTAAACATCATTGGTGAGCCCACTGAAGGCATGCTTACAAGAAGTATGGCTGCCAAACTCAAGGCAGCCTCAGCCAATGTTTATCTCTATGTGGATTTTCTTTCTGACATAGAGCCCAAAAATGTTAAAGAAGCCTTAACCTATGAGAGTTGGGTTCAGGCCATGAGAGAAGAATTGGAATTTGACAGGAATGATGTCAGGACCCTTATTGAATGCCCCAATGGTGTTCTAGTCATTGGAATGAAGTGGGTCTACAAGAACAAGACTGATAAAAATGGAACAGTCATCAAAAACAAGGCTAGACTTGTCGCAAAAGGATATAACCAACAGGAAGGTATTGATTATGAGGAAACCTTTATACCTGTTGCTAGAATGGAAGCCATCAGGATCTTCCTAGCCTATGCAACAAAGAAGATCTATGTGCAACAACCTCCTGGCTTTGAAAGCAGTGAATTTCCTAACCATGTCTACAAGCTTAACAAAGCCCTTTATGGACTAAAGCAAGCACCCAGGGCATGGTATGAAACACTTTCAGCCTTCCTGATCCAAAACAAGTTTGTCAGAGGAAAGATTCACCACACCCTGTTCATCTATAGAACAAAAAGTGATGTCATCCTTGTCCAAGTGTATGTTGATGACATCATCTTTGTCTCAACATGTTACAAACTTTGCAAACAATTTGCAAAACTGATGACCACAAAGTTTGAAATGAGCATGATGGGTGAACTCACTTACTTTCTTGGACTTCAAATCAAACAGACTGATAAAGGCATATCCATTTGTCAAGAAAAATACATTAGGAACCTACCGAAGAAGTATGAGCTTTCTGATTGCTCTTTAGTGAAAACCCCTATTGTTCCTCCAAACAACCTTGGTCCTGACCTCACTGGTAAATCAGTGAATCAAACCCTTTACAGAGGAATGATAGGGTCACTGATGTACTTACTTGCCTCAAAGCCTGACATCCAATTCTCAGTATGCCTTTGTGCTAGATATCAGTCTGAACCAAAAGAGTCTCATCTTACTGCTGTAAATAGAATCAGCAGATACCTGAAGGGTACACCTAACCTTGGTTTGTATTACCCCAAATGTTCAGGGTTTGATCTCAAGGGATACACTGATTCAGACTATGCAGGCTGTAATATGGATAGAAAAGTACTTCAGGATCCTGCCAATTCCTTGGTGGCAAACTTTTGTGTTAGAGTACAAAGAAACAACAGTCAGTGGCCATGTCCTCAGTTGAAGTTGAATATGTGGCTGCTGCAAGGTGTTATGCAAATGTACTTTGGATGAAGAGCCAACTGAGTGACTATGGCATTCAATACAAGATGGTACCCATCTTTTGTGACAACACCAGTTCCATATCCATATCCAATAACCCAGTACTTCGTCAAAGAACCAAACACATTGACATAAGGTACCATTTCATCAGGGACCACATCGTGAATGGAGATATTGAATTACATTTCATCCCCACTGAGTATCAGCTAGCTGATATCTTTACCAAACCCCTGGATGAACCCACTTTCACCAGACTGAAAGCTGAGTTGGGCATGTTGGGCATGTTGGACATTGAATCAGGCAACTGATTAAATTTACTCCAACCTGATGTAAATTCTCTTAGGTCCCTGAATAAACCCATTTCTCAATGATATACACCTCATCACTGATCATCAACACACTGAATGATAATTCATTCAGGGGGCTCAAGATATCATATGGCATTGAATACCCTAACTAAATGCTCTAAGTACTTAGTTAGTAAATGTCCCAGGTAGGTATCTGATACCTATTTAATATAGGAATATATGTTGTTTACACAACTGGCATCCACATCTTGGGCCCCCACACCTATCTCACCAATACCACTGAGCATTAAATGCTCTCTCTCACAAAAATACTTGTGTGATGACATCACTCTGCAAAAGCGTCTTTTGTAGAGCCACGCAACTATTCCTCTAATCATGTTGCGAGAAAAATGGGGCAATGGGAATCGTGCTAATTAATGTGGATATCAAACATGCTTTATAACACCATTTTGAATTAATAACAAAACATTTTATATCTGCAATAGCATAACCCTAATTCATTCCCTATAAATACCCCCACAAAGAAAAACACACTCACACATTCAAAACTTAACAAAACTCTTGCAAAATTTATTCAAGAACAAATCTTTTTTTCAAACTGTGTGTGTCCCATCTTTGATCAAACTTTTTTCTCAAAACCAGACCATTTCTCTCACAATGGCTTCTTCTAAAGTCATCAAATATGCTCCCAATGTGGATTTCTAAGTGGAGAGCGTAGACCTGACCAAAAACAATGTAGTGGGAAACTTCACCTACCCTGAAGGGTTCCCTGAATATAGGGATGTGGTGAAGTTTCTTCAAAACTGTTTCCTCACCACCACATTTACTAAAACCCCCCCTCTGTCATCTATCATGACTATTTGAGGGAATTCTGGTGAACAGCGGTGGTTGAAAACCCTGATGCACCAAAGGATGCCACCATAAGGTTCTCAATAAACAATGGGACTAAGGTCCTAACTCTTAACTATAAGACCTTTATCAAAGCCACTAGCCTTGATTATGCTGAGACCTTTGCTGCCCAACCCACTGAAGAGGATGTAAAGGCAATTTTGCTGGAACTAGGGCCATATGATAAAAATCACCCTGAGGTAACTCCAGGGGCCCTCCTATCCAAAGCCCCAATCATCAAAACCTAGTTGCCTACCCCTTGGAGGATCCTGATGACCTTTGTCATTCAGGTCCTTGGGGGAAATAAATCCTCCACTGAGCAACTAAACACTACTCAAGCAATGATAGTATATTGTCTCATAGAGGATACAAAAATTGACCTTGGAGAAATTATCTTCAGGGACCTCATTGCAAAGTTAGGTGGGAAGTCTAGGCAAAAACTTATGTCATACCCTAGATTCATTTCCTGCGCCCTATAAGACTTGCTGGGGTCCGAGTATGTTAAGCCTGATGCCGTAGGCTTTGAGCCTGATGTCCTACATAAGGCAAATTACTCTCGTGACCCTGCTGAGGTTACACCTATCGCCCTGACCACGTATATGCTTACTGCTATCCAGGGTGACAACAAGATCTCACCAGTTCCCTCTCCCAACAAGAAGGTGAAGAGGAAGAAGGGACAGGGGTCTAGGAAGGTGGCTCAACCCAAGTCACTCGCCACTGAGACCTCTGTCCCCAAGCCTGACAAAAGGGGGCAACAACAACAGACCCTGACTGCTGACACCCTCAGGATCATAACCAAATCATTGACCCCAAAACAACCGCCAACGGAGGGCACTGAGACATCACACTCAGTATCCTCAGGAAAACCCATTCCCAAAGGCTCTGCTGACATGGAACCCAAACACACTCATGGAGCACAACTTGGGAAATGGCTCTAAGGACCAGGCAGATAAAACCCAGTCTGCTGGATTAGAGGGGTCAGGACCTGGCCACAACGAAGGCAAGTCTTCTTATAAAGAGGATCCGGATAACCTTATTTTGCAGATTCAGTCAATGGCTGATGTTCAGGCAGCCTTGTTCTCAGATGATGACTTCCACAGGTATGAGGAGGTTTTTGAAGCCGGAGATGACATGGAGATTGAGGAGACAGTCCTTGAACAAATCTCTCAGTCTCCTCAATCCTCTGACCATGAAGCTGCTGAATGCCACTCCGAATCAGAATCCTCAGGAGATGATCAAGCTCCTCTCACTGGGAAGTTCTTTACAAAGTTCATCAAAAGGGCCACCAATGCCTTATTCAGGGGAGTCACTGATCAAGTTTTTGACATGCACACTGAGCAAGCCGTTCATTACTTCAACCTCAAAGATGCTGTTGAAGAATTTAATGACGATGTCAGGGAACAGAATGCCTCCGTTTCCTTCTCCCTGACACAGATGGTCTCCCACCTTAACAAGTTCCTTGAATCCCTCACCAAGCTGAATACAAGGGTTCAGTCCATTCAAGAATCAGGTAAAGATGATCCTGAACTCACCAGGAAGCTTCTTCAAGCATCAAAGACCTATCAGCTCAACTTAGTGCATCTCATTGAGCTACTCAACCTGCTGAAGTCCTTCAATCTTCAGGCTCTTAGTAGCTCAGTAGAGTCTGTCAAAACCTCCTTTGCTGCCTTGGATCTCTCAGTGGCAGCTTAGTCTCAGAAGTCAGCCTCTATTGCTTGGAGTTTTGGTTCTCGATTGACATCAATGGAGAATGCTCAGGCATCCCTTGAAGCCAAAGTATTAACAATTCAGAAGGACACCTCAGACATCAAGTCCATGATGACTGGGATCTATCAGGCCTTCAAGGGTTCCTCTACCTCTGCATCAGTCACTCCAAATCTTTCCATCACTACAGCTCAGGCAACAGTTGAGGGGGAGAATGTCACTGATGCCCCTCATATTGATGCCCAAGATGAAGCTACCGATGCTGCTTCAAGAGGACAGCCCTCTCACACTAAGGGGGAGCATGTCACTGAGGCCACTCCATCTCATCAGTTCAACCTCAAGAAGAAACAGTCTCCTCATCTCATCAGCAGGATAAAGGCAAAAGCATTGCTACAACACCTGAACCAGAACTAGTGCTGAAGCCTGCCTCCAACATAGTCAGACAGGACCCTGATGAACCAATCAGAGTTCCATTTGAGATCAGTGGGGTAATCTATCACCTCACTGATCCTGAAATTCAGGCCTATTTGGAGAGAGATGAGATACTAAAAATGGTGGCTGTTGAAGAAAGGATGAGCAAACCTGAACTCATAAAGGTTGTTCATGAAGAGGCTGAGAAGATTGGTTTGGCAACTGAGGAACTGGCTACTGGGCAAGCTGGTGCTATCTTCAAAAAGGCTCAGGAGGAAGAGATGAGTGCCCTAAAAAAGGAAAGAGAACAAAAGCTCGGGAAGGACGCTCAGATCAGAAAGACCACAATTGAGAGGTACACATGGGTGATGAAAGAAAAGGCTGACACCTGAAACCATCACTGATATCCAAATCCATCGCAACACCAATCTTGCAGTAGTCACTGTCTTCAGGGGACCAGATCAAAAAATAATTGACACCCATGATCCATTCAGGTTCGCTGACTTTGGCATCTCTGAGCTGGATGAGCTCCAACTAATCATCTCCGAGAAGCAGAATGTGGTGGTTCCTAGTCTCTTGAAATCACTGAAGCTAAGGTATGAAAGACTGATGAACATGCCTGAAGCTCTTGGCATTCCCTCAATGCTTCCTGCTCCATCTACTCACACT
Source organism: Artemisia argyi (assembly GCA_030686995.1). NCBI lineage: Eukaryota > Viridiplantae > Streptophyta > Magnoliopsida > Asterales > Asteraceae > Artemisia > Artemisia argyi. The sequence continues at coordinate 131,699,834 of CM060691.1, forward strand.
GCTCCACCAAAGGCCTCCAAAAGGAAGAGGAAGCAAATTGAGTTGGAGCCTAAGATCAAGGTCCCAGGACTGGATTGTGACAGGTCTCTTCCTGAAGGAATCACCTTTATGAACAATGTGGTGTTTGAAGTTCCTGAAAGAGGTCTGTGCTTTACTGATGAGTATGGAAACCATGCTTTCCAAAGATGGTCAGATATAGATAGGGCAGGGATTAAGGCGATGCTTGTGTACCTGATGCTGGCTTCCCCTGTCAGGTGTGCTAAAAACATGAGGTTTTACATGGACCTTAAAGCTAAGATTAAGGAGCACCCTGAGAAACATCTCCTGAGATCTAAGAAGGCAAAGCTAAGCTTGAGGCTCTTGGTTACCAACTGAACATCTGAATATGCAGCAACTATCTTTTTTTTTTTGTTTTTGTATTATCAGTAGGATCTGTAATAACTATTAATAATCATTGAAGTTCTTATAAGTTATCAGTGTCCTACTCTAATTATATTAACACTCAGTTAGAGATGAAGACCCATGCCAACTCACACTGAATCATTAAACACTTAGGCTATTTGTATATCCAAATAGGGGGAGACTGTTGGGTCACTGAATTCCCCAATCTTCCTCTAACTAGGATTTGAACATAAAATAATCTAAGTGTTTAAGATCCGTAAACACAAACAAGTCATTGAGTGAACAGTATCTCAGTGAGTTATCTTCAGGATGCTTAGAACGAGTCTATGAAGAAAGGTTCACCATTCAGTGAGGTGGAACTCAGTGAGTGTCATCTAAGCCAAGAAGAAGGTGATGGGTTTAGTGAGGATGACAATAACTCACTGAACCCCAAGACTCCTCAACAATTATTAAAGTACTAAAGACTGAAGACTGAAGTATGGGCGGGACAAGGCAGGAAAGCTTGAACGTATCAACAAGTTTCCTTATCAACCTGAAGTCAAACTTTCCCTGAATGGCATAATGTCAGGATGGTGTCATCACTGTGCATCAGAAAGGCACATTGTCTTTTATCCAATATAGTTTATTGTAACAGGGACAAAATATGTAAGTATTTTGTCTCTACTAGTTAGGTCATCTTTTTGTCTTTATCAGTAACATTGTAATTTACTTGTGTATAAATAGGTAGCATAAGTAAGGAGTAAAAGTTGACAAGTTTGTGCATTTAATGCTAAGCATTCACAAACCCTTTTACTCCTCCAAAGAACAACGCAGTCCCTGAGGTAGCTCAGTGTGACCTTTTAGTTGTCACTCAACTTTGTTTAAGTTTAGTGGGGAGTCCATACCATACTTGTCATTTCAATCCCAAGTGTTATTCCGCAAACACTTGGGTATAATTCTTTTGATTAACTTCTAATAAGAATTAAACGTTGAAAATATTGTGTCTCTTTTCTTTACGTTTATCTTTGTTGTTAATCTTTTATATCTGTGTTAAAAAGCCATGGAACTTGGTTAGGTTAACACTTTAGTTAACTATTAACTTAGTAAACGGGACCAACAGTCCTCTTCTTCAAGAAGGGCTTGTATGGCCCACGACGGGTGTTATCTACGCATGACAATTTTCCTAATTTGAGGTTCAAGGCCTTTAGCACTCTACGTTATTAACGAAACATGTTGTTGTCCTTTTTTTTTGAAATTTAGGTTTTTTCTAGCTTACTTTCTTTTTCAATGTGTGAATGTAAGCATGAAATTAGTGATGTATTACATTTCAACTATCATAGTTTTGTAAGTAGATCTTTTTTATCATTCAATTGTAAGCATGAGATTAGTGAGATATTATATTTAAGGGTTAATATACAAATATGTTAATAAACTTTTTAAAAAAGTTCGTCTAAGTTACCGAACTTTCTTTTTGTTTACTTAGGTTACTGAACTTTGAAACTTTGTTCACTATGGTTACTGAACCTTAGATGATGACATTGCTTATTTTTTATGTACAAAACGGTCCTTGTGGTTAGTCGAGTTTCATGGATTTAGTCCATAGACCACTATTTTTGTTAGTTTGACCGTTTTTATACTTTTTCATATGTTTGTACTCGTTTTTATAAGTTTTCATACATTTTTATCTGTTTTTAAACAGTTTCATACGTTTTTAACCATTTTCATACGTTTTATCCATTTTTGTCTGTTTTTATAGGTTTTCGTCTATTTTTATACGTTTCCATCCGTTTTATACATTTTCGTCCGTTTTTATACATTTTTATACGTTTTTGTCCATTTTTATACGTTTCCGCCCATTTTCTTATTTGTGAAACACGACTAACCACAAGGATCATTTTGTACATAAAAAATAAGCAATGTCATCATTTAAAAGGTTCAGTAACCAGAGTGAACAAAGTTTTAAAGTTCAGTAACCTAAGTGAACAAAATGAAAGTTCAGTAACTTAGGCAAACTTTTCTGGAAAGTTTAGTAACATATTTGTATATTAACCTTATATTTAAACTATCATTGTTTGGATTCATTTATATGATCGATAAAGCTAGGTAACTAATTGAAAGAGAGAGACAAAAATATGGCGATAGATGTCGATATGTTTGTAGTTTTGACATGAAAGAAACGTAAACACTAGATTAATTTAAAACACACAAAAAATAACATTACCAACACGATTACATGATTGCTGAACTAAGAGTAAGGATCGTAAATCCTCTTTGTTTGTTTCATTATTTTCTCCTCCCAAATTGCAATTTCCTTGTTCCGCCACTCTATTGCTTTGATCAAGTCTTCTATTGCCTCTTCATCTTTTTGGTTGTCCAGTTTCAAACGCTTGATTAAGGTGTCATATTGTTCAATCAAAGATAATTATGTGACATATCTTCCTTTGTTGCACTTCTCCTAAACTTCTTCGGAGACGCCTATGTATAGGCATATTTTGGTCCTGGTTTGGATGATAACGATGGAATTCTTGGTGAAAATGGTAGGGATGGAACCCTTGGTCGTATGTTTTTCGTTGGAAGAAGAGGACGACACCATGCTGATACGTAGGAATTGCGCCCTCGCAACAGGTTTTACCTCTCAAGGGATCTTGAGAAGCTTACAACCCCCACCAGGCATTGTACCTAATCGTTGTAGTATAGTATAGTGACAAGTAAAGGGGGATTGATCGTTCAACTCAGGAATAGTGTCGCTAGGATTAGAAAGCCTACTAAACTAGGTCTAGAGGTGAGGGATGATTCTTTTTATATTTTTATATTTTATAGAAAGCAATTAAAATCTCGGGTTTTGAAGGAGTAGGCAGAATTAGTTGCTAGCCAACTAACCCAATTAACTACATATGCAATCAAAATAAAATAAAATAAATGAAAATAAAACTATTATACTAATGTGGTGGAAACAATAATGAGGAAAGTTGTGTTTACTTAGATTTCATTACTCCCTAGATATCTTTTACAGGTTGATTAGCTTGTTACAATTGCATGGATGACGGGTTATATTCCTTAATACTAGTCGTAGGGCCGTGTACAATATTCCCTAACTCTATAAGATCCTACTTCACTCCTATGTCGAGCCGTTAGAAGCTCCTAACATGGGATCATTAGAATTCTCTTACGCATTAAATACTACAAAAAATCATAGTACACCTCCGATCATGTTTCTTAAGACGTTTAAGCAAGTTACCAATGGAAGTCTGCCAGTTTTCTTAAGTCTAACATCGAATACAATCATCCGTAACAATTATAAACAAACAATCAACCCATAATCAACATCTAGGTTTCACTACATCTAAGCAAACACAAGAAAGATCTAGCCTAGCATGTTAAAGAGAAGACAAGCGTAAGATATAATCACACAACACATAGACATATTGAATGATTTGAATAAGTACTTATCTTTAATTGAACATGGAAGAATCAAGGGGTTGAAACCCTTGAAAAACTGTTAAAATTTGTCTAGGGTTTGTGCCCTAATATCCCACACAAAGTTCCACACTAATGAATGAAAATTAGAAAACTATATATAGACTTTACACCTTGACGGCGTCACGTATTAACCTCTGATGCCGTCAACTCGCCGCCATGATGAAATTCGTATTGCCTAGATCCACTTCTGACGCCGTCATGTAGAAAATCACTCTGGGCCGTCACGTGTATTTGGACCCTGACGGCCTAGGTGACGCCGTCAGGCCAATAAGCTTAGAAACTCTCTGGGCCGTCACGTTATAAATTCCATATCCACCTCTTTTGTAACTCTTGACGTCATCACGTGTAAAAGCTTGACATCGTCAGGTACTGTTCCAGCAAGGAAATTTGAGACTTAGCCATTTTCTTCACTTTTATGCTCAAAAAACATCCAAAATGCTTCCTTTTTCAGATTTCTCTCCAAAAGTACCTAAAATGACAAAAGGAATGATTTAGGGCAATAATTGATCAAATAATCTCAAATTCGGGCTTAAATGACCCCTTAAAAGCGGTACACTTTTCGCCTCATCACATGCTTAAAAGTGAGAATGGCGTTTGTTGGTTATATACTGGCGTGGAGTTGACGAATTGTCGTGACCAAAATGAGAGTTGACCGGATTGCTGCCAAATTGGTGTATCGAAACAACACAATGTTAAAAAAAACATGTAAATAATAAAAGTAATTGTGATAAGAATAATATTTTATTAATTAATATTATCATACGAATAAAAACATAAACAATAAAAATACATCAAATCAATAAAAAATCCAAAGAGAACTTGAAGTAGATTAATACACACAGATGATAGAAATTACACCAAATTTGTGGCTCATCATTGAATCCAAAGAGGACTTGAAAATCCTTGGATCAATGTCCTGCATAAAATCATGTTACATAACGTAGATGGAAACTACTAAAACTACGTTAGGCATAAGTGTAAGGGCGGGGATCCTTTGAAACCTTTTTATCATACGCCCTATCATTCCAAGGAATGCAGATGGCTAACAAAAGCATAATATTCCCAAACCACATTGATACGTGGGAATTGCGCCCTCGCAATAGGTTTTACCTCTCAATGGATCTTGAGAAGCTTACAACCCCCACCAGGCAGTGTACCTGATCGTTGTAGTATAGTATAGTGACAAGTACTGGGTGATTGATCGTTCAACTCTGGAATAGTGTCGCTAGGATTAGAAAGCCTACTAAACTAGGTCTAAAGATGAGGGATGATTCTTTTTGTATTTTTATATTTTATGAAAGCAAGTAAAATCTCGGGTTTTGAAGGAGTGGGCGGAATTAGTTGCTAGCCAACTAACCCAATTAATCTAAAGATGCAATCAAAATAAAATAACAAAAATGAAAATGAAACTAATATACTAATATGGTGGAAACAATAATGAGGAAAGTTGTGTTTACTTAGATTTCATTACTCCCTAGATATCTTTTACAGGTTGATTAGCTTGTTAGAATTGCATGGATGACGGGTCATATTCCTTAATACTAGTCGTAGGGCCGTGTACAATATTCCCTAACTCTATAAGATCCTACTTCACTCCTATGTCGAGCCGTTAGAAGCTCCTAACATGGGATCATTAGAATTCTCTTACACATTAAATACAACCAAAAACCGTAGTACACCTCCGATCATGTTTCTTAAGACGTTCAAGCAAGTTACCAATGGAAGTCTACCGGTTTTCTTAAGCCTAACATCGAATACAATCATCCGTAACAATTATAAACAAACAATCAACCCATAATGAACATCTAGGTTTCATTACATGTAAGCAAACACAATGAAAATCTAGCCTAGCATGTTAAAGAGAAGACAAGCGTAAGATATAATCAGACAACATATAGACATATTGGATGATTTGAATAAGTACTTATCTTCAATTGAACATGGAAGAATCAAGGGGTTGAAACCCTTGAAAAGCTGTTAAAATTCGTCTAGGGTTTATTCCCCCAAAGTTGCACACAAAGTTCCACCCTAATGAATGAAAATTGGAAAACTATATATAGATTTTACATCTTGACGGCGTCACGTTATACGCCGTCAACTCGCCGCCATGATGAAATTCGTATTGCCTAGATCCACTTCTGACGCCGTCATGTAGAAAAATACTCTGGGCCGTCACGTGTGTTTGGACCCTGACGGCCTAGGTGACGCCGTCAGGCCAATAAGCTTGAAAACTTTTTGGGCCGTCACGTTATAAGCTCCATATCCACCTCTTTTGTCACTCTTGACGCCGTCACTTGTAGAACCTTGACACCGTCAGGTACTGTTCCAGCAAGGAATTTTGAGACTTAGCCGTTTTCTTCACTTTTATGCTCCAGAAACGTCCGAAATTCCTTTTCCAGATTTCTCTCCAAAAGTACCTAAAATGACAAAAGGAACGATTTAGGGCAATAATTGATCAAATAATCTCAAATTCGGGCTTAAATGACCCCTTAAAAGCGGTACACTCTTCGCCTCATCAAATACCCTGACACTTGAGATTTGCTTGTCCTCAAGCAAATGCGCTTTTATTCTAATCAAAATACAAGTTAGGGGTCATTTAACACTAATATAAAAGTAATTACAACAAATAATCGTTCCACTAAAAACCAAAAACAAGCACGGAGGTCATACACTAGCACCTCACAAATAGCGTTTAGATACTCACATCTCTCGGGTGTAATAAAGTATATATCACAATATGGAAATGGAAAACATCTCTCACTACCTGTCATAGCAAATAGATTACCATAGGCTTGGGAAAGGATCAAACCTCCACCACTTGGCGTAAGCACCTAGGATAAACTATCAAAGAGGTCTTTTAAAGGGTTATAGCGTTAGGTGTAGGGATATGGAAAACATGGTTTTGTTGGATAAAGGCAATATTTACTGGTTTTGTTGGTTAATTACATGTACAATATGGTGTTGCTAAGCCAAGACTCGACTCGACTTAAGCTAATAAATCAAAAAAAAAAAAAAAAAAAAAACAATAAACAAACATAGAATGAAACGAGATGGTAGTCTGTATGTTTTTCTCTTTTTTCTTTTTCTATTTTTTTTCTTTTTCTTAATTTTTCGATTTTTTTTTATTTACTTTTTTTTTTTTGCATATACTCTTACCCTACCATCCAAAATAATATAGCATAGGGAATGTATATTCCCCTTACACTTGAATTTTTACATACTTTACAATAAATTACTCTAATGACTCGAATCAAGATAATTAAAACACTTGGAGTACTTTTTAAGATTAACGCATATATGGGGGTAATATATGATGTACTTCCCCATTACTCCATAACACAAGTACTTTACCCATGAGTCTGAATCGTCCCAAAACAATATGTACAAGATATGACTCGACTTAGCAACCATGTAATCAACTAGATAATTAACTAAGGGTTTAAACAAATAACAATAATGCACTAAAGATGAGTGCATACACGGAAGGCTAAGGCGATTTGGTTGCACATTTGGGTGGGTTGTAACAAATTCTTCCTTTAAGTAAGATGCTTAAAGTTAGAAATGAAAAGATAGGCTCGGAGGGGTGTACTAGGGGTTTCGAGTACAACGCTAAGGTTTGGGAAAAATTAATTGACTTTACTAGTCAAGGAATATGACTAAAATGGTCAAGTAATTATGATACGGGTTTAACACAAGGGTGATCCTAATGCCTCTTATCATGTAGTAAATCCTACTACACGAATGTAGACTCACTAGCGGTCTCGGGATGCATCACTAACGCAAGTTCTAGAATCTAAATGTTACCGGTACACTCATAAGCACTAATAATAAATGCTTTTCCTATCAAATCTAAAGGCGAACCTCACATATTTGGGTGGAAAATTTTTCTGAATGGTACGGTTTTGTGCTAGTCATACAACTCCTATCCATGAGACGCTTGTTAAGGCTAAAGTTTCACTCCTAAATGTTGTAAAAAATTTTAAATTTGGCACTAAAATTACACTAACAAGTATTTCTCTTAGTTTTATTACACACCTACCATCGAACAAACAAACTCAAGTGCAATTGTATCCTATAAGGTATCATCATTTATCCTCCCCTTACACTTAGGATGAACATTTTCCACAATGTTCAATTAAAGAATGTAAAAGTAAAGCAGGTAAAAGAATGAAAACAAATACTCCCCTGATTCGTTCGGTGTGGATAGTGTGTCAACAAGGTTAGATCTTCCTCCAAGAAAATGAACTTTGAAAGCTTCCCTCCAGAAATATAAATCATCTTCTTGTCATATATAACCTGTTAAACCTGAGAAAACAATCAAGGCAAACCTCGCGTAAAATCGGCGGCAATCTATATATATACTAACAAATCCTAGAAAACAATTTAAGATATAATGCTTGTGGAATGAATGTTTGCAGATTTCCTGGAGTTTATAAAACTAAAGAATCAACAAAAACTTTAAGACTCCGGTTTAACCAAAACTCGCAAAATTTTTCAGAATTTTGGTTCCTGACGCCGTCAGGTTGTAACTCCTGACGCCGTCAGAATGTTCCTAGAAAAATCTTATGTTAAGTTTCCGGAAAATTTCTGAAAAAACTTATGCCTTATTTCTTGGAAAATCCTGCAAAACATCATTATGACTCGATACAAGCATTTGACTCAAACAATTACTAATATACATGTTCATTTAATATTGTAGCGAATCATGCTCATTTTCGTTCTTATAAACAAATTTGGATCTCCCTTACACTTATCTTTTGCAAAATACCTTTATATGCAATTAAGACGAAGTTAAAAATAAAATAAAGCATTTTCACAATTTACTTTGGAACATGATTTTTACCAACAATAAAAATAAGACATGCATACGGAAAGAAATAAAATCAAACAAATAAAAACACATAAAACATGGGTTGCCTCCCAAGAAGCGCCTGTTTTTATTCGAGTCACGAGCCTAACTCTGCCCTTATTTAACAGAAATAGGGGATGTTTTCCCTACACTTAGGATTAAGTGTGGGTGATAGTAGCAATACACACCCTTAGGGTGGAAATATGCCACGTGAGGAAAGAGTGGTGGATGAATTGTATGCTCAAAGGGCTGTGCTCCTATCATCATAACCTTACCTAATTCAATTGGGTTAGTAGGCGGATTAAGATTTTCTCTTAGAAAGGGATCATTTTCTATCAACTTCGAGAGACTCCTAGTTGGGAATCCATCTTGACCTAATAAACCCGGTTTAAACCCATAGTGTTTTTTGTGATCAATCATAAATGGGTGATGTAAGCATGTAAGGTCATTTTCCACTCCTATATTGGCTTCCTCTCTACAAGGCTTAGAGTCCACTACCATTATCCTAATACTACCCAAACTATATGGTTTAATGGGTGGATCAGAACCTATTTCAATTCCTAAATTTTCATCCAAGGATGGAAGATTAGGTAACAGTTTTGGTTGGGGCTCCGGTTCATCAAAACTAGGAACTTCCTTAGAACTAAAAGAAAGGTCATCACTACAAGTGTTAAAACCTATATTCTCTAGTTGTGCTTGGTCCAAGGGTTCTACCTCTATTGAGGTTCCCATAGTCTCTTCTACTTCTTCCGGGTAAGTCAAGGGAGGTGTGTACGCATCAAATGATGGTAGGACTTGTGGAGCACTGAGTGGGCTTATGTTATTCACCTCGTCCTCCATTGTATCTAGATTACCTATGTGTTCATCTTGTATTATGGTGAAATCAAACCACTCCGTGCACCTAGGTATCTCATCTATAGGCTTATTATCCCCAAACAAACTTCTTGCTTGTTCCCTTAAACTTGCTATCAATTGATCCGTAACAATATTTGTTGGGTTGTCCAACTTCTTAGCGAGTATGGCACAATTCTCTATGGCTTCCCATGCTTCATCAGCACTTAATCCCCAAAGGTCCCCATCTGCGGTATGGTCAATGTCCATTTTGGTATAGTGGTCGACACGATGGAAAACTATTTTAATTTGGGACCACAGATCGAAACTATGATGAGGGACTTTTCGGAGTAAATTTTTAAAACGAGTCCATGCATCATAAAGTTAAAAATAAAAATCTTACTAGAAAGGAATCTAGCAAGTAGACCTAATAAAAAGAAATTCTAACCAAGACAATAACTATTCCCCGGGCTGCGGCGCCAAAAACTTGATACGTGGGAATTGCGCCCTCGCAACAGGTTTTACCTCTCAAGGGATCTTGAGAAGCTTACAACCCCCACCAGGAAGTGTACCTGATCGTTGTAGTATAGTATAGTGACAAGTACCGGGGGATTGATCGTTCAACTCAGGAATAGCGTCGCTAGGATTAGAAAGCTAATGTGATAAAATCAAATCAAGTATATATAGTATAGTATAGTACTCAAAGTAATCCGCAAAGAAATACGGATAACCCGAGGTCGTAGTCCGTGTGAAGGGTGAATGGAATTTCGAATTCCCGATTCGTGAAACGTATCGTGAAAGTGGTAAAAAGTGATTTGAATGAGATTACACTAATGAATATGAAAATGAGACACAATTAATCACTTAAGCACGTAATTCAAGTAATCAAACCAAAAACGTAACGTAGAATCAAAAACGAAAGCTTAAACGTAATTAAAACGTAAACGTGCGAAATAAAACGTGAAATTTAAGCTATACTACACCTACGGACTTGAAAATAATTTTTCTAAGTTAAAAATGATAAAAGAAAATTTTAAGAAAAAGAAAAATATTTTTTTGACTTTTTATTTAAATTTTATTAATTACAAACTAATTTATCTAATTTAAAAATTAAAAGAAAATGGAAATAAAGTGAGAAAAATGCAAAATAAATTTTGAAAATTATTAAATAACTAGAAACTATTCTTAAAACTTGAAACTAATTTTTTTGGCTTTTATGTAATTTTTGTGAATTAAAAAACTATTAAATCTAATTAAAAAGTAATAAAAATTGAAAATAAATGGGAAAAATGCAAGATTAATTTCTAAAAATCTAAAATAAATGAAAACAAATTTCTAAAATATTTTTGGATTTTTTAGGCTTTTTCTGATAGTTTTTGGAATTTTTGGTAATTAAAAAGTATTAAAAATTGAATAAAAACTAAAATTAAATAAGAAAAATAGCAAACGAACTCAGAAAAATATAAAAAATTCAGGGAAATTCTAAAATAATATTCTAAACCTAGGAAAAATTTTAAATCTTAAAAATAAGCATTGGAAGTTCTTATGGGCTTAAAACAGCTTATGTTGAAATGCTTATTTATAAGCAAATTTTGACCAGAGTTGACCAAACTTTGACTCAATGGATTTTTGACTCAAATAAACTCAAATGAAAAGTTATCAGACCAAAAATCACTTAGAAACACAGATAATGAGCCCAAACAGTTCAAATAAGCAATAGGAAATAAGCAGTTAAGCAACAGATAAGCTATTGGCAAAATCTCAATGGAAACAATAACTAGAAGCACAAATTAACTTGTATGAACCACAAAACTTAGATTATGAGCAATAATACTCAATTGCAGCCCTATAACTTGAAACAGACCCTAGGCTAAACCACACAACTAAGCAGGCTAAATAAGCAGTCCCAAAAAGCTGAGAGGTAAAAGCTAATGGGGGAAAAACTCTCTCTGACCAACTGAGATGCCAAATAAACCAAGAAATCCAATTCCCAAACCTATTAACTAACCTAAAAGCTACTAAGAACTCAGACCAAAACCTGATGAACAGGGGAATGAAAGGCTCCAACAGTCATCTTCAAAGCAATTTTTTAATAAGCAAATGAGTTTCAAATCTCAAATTTCTTTTTAAATAAATTTCTTTTTTAAACACAAACACTCACAAGTACAGATCTAAAGTATGACAGACTTGATGAAACAGTAACACAAAACAACAACAATCTAATAATGAAATGATAAGAGAGACTAATGTATTAAGCAACTATTAATAATAAACAGAAACAGGTAACATAAACAGATTTAAACTACTATTAACTACTTGATGCAGAATTAAATTAAAATAAATGAAAACTTACAACTAAATCCCCCTCAGCTCAACAGAGGGGGTTCACTATGCTTGCCTGTCTTTAAGACAAGCCAATACTCCTTTTGGCTGCCTATACTCCACAATAAGCTGATGCTTAATCCAATAAGCCAACAGTTGACTATGTTTGACCAATTGTGAATTTGGAAATTTGAAAACAGAACAAGCTTACAGTAGACTAGGAAGTTTATATAAGCTTATTTCAAACACAATAAAGCTTATTGAAGCTTAATTAAAACTATTTTGATCTATTTTTTATTTTTATTTTTGATTTTTTTTGATTTTTTTGATTTTTTTTTTCTTTTCAATGTAAGATGAAACAGATACTTAACAGATATATAGAAACAAACTAAAAACTATGGAATTAAGCTAAATAGAAAGTAAATACTGAATATTAAACTAAAATGAAAATTTAGACAGAATTGTATAAGAAACTTAATTATATTAAAATTAGAAAGTTAGTACAAATGCTGGAATTGAAATTACAAAAATAGGAAAACAGAAACTAATACAACTTACATTAAAAACCTACACAATGAACTACACACCATATCAATGAATGAGTGGGGGTATATATAGGCTGAGGATGAGGCTCCTTGGTATATCCAGCTCATCAATCCGCGTCATTTTGTGCTTCTTTGAGTTTATCTTAGCCCTTGGATGCGTTTCCAGATGCTTCCCATCAACATGAGCCCTTAGATTAATTGATTGATGTGACTGATCCTCCGTGTGTGCTGTGATTGGTCCACGTGTGCCCCTCTGACGTATCCTAACACCTTCTAGAAACCCAATCATTGGGTAATTATTGTTTAATTGGGTTAATTTGATGGGGTGAAAAGCTAGGGTTCTAGAACAGTTCTTTTTCTGGGTGTGTTGGTAAAAAGGGGGCGAGTAAATTTGTTTTGGGGATTAGTATTAAGGGTTGTTGACCGGGTTGGTCAAGGGTTTGACTTCGGGTTAAAAAGGTGGACCGGGTGTAGTTTAAGGGGTTTTGGGCTTTTATTTTATGATTGGGCTTGGATAGGGATTTGGATTAGTTGTATTTTTTTTTTTGGATCCGGAGTAGTATTATTACTTTAGACCTAGTAAATTGATCAAGGACCAAAATTGTATTTTTCTGAAACTGGAGGGACCAAATCTGGTATTCATCAAAAGTATCTCCCAAGGGCTAATGTTGTCATTTTCTGATTCATGAAGTACCATTTTTGATTTATACTTCTAAAATTCTTCAAAGGACCATTTTTGTCATTTTCTGAAAGTGTAGGGACTAAAGTTGCCAATTCTTCAAATCTTTGACCAGGGACCATTTATGCAACTTTATGAATCTCTGAGGACTTCTAATGACATTTTGAGCTTTCTATGATCATTAAGCTTCCCCGGCTCCGGCGTTTGACCTTTTTCGATTCTCGTGCTCGTTTTTGTCGGTTTTGGCTATGTTTTTGTTCATTTTTCACATATCCGTACCTGCACATACCCAAATACAAAAACACACATTCTCTTGGCATATTTGGTTAGTATTTGGTGTATTTGGTCTGATTTTGGGTCTAAAAAGGATGTGTGAATAAGCATACATCAAAACTCCCCAAGACGAAGGTATTGGCGTGCCCTCACACAATGTCATCACCTCACGTTTAAGAGATAAATAATTTCAAAACCACTTTTTACTGACGTTGTAAAGTAGCAATGATGTTCAAAAGAGATCTCAAAATCATTTATTCCCAAAAATGCTCCGTTTCCCGATTTTCATGAATAACAACTACTACTACTATTTTTGTACTTTTTTCTTTTTTATATATGTGATGGTTTGCTTGACTCTCATTATCAATTCATATTTGTTGATAATTTTCAGGGTCTACGAGTAGAAACACTTCTCACAGGGAAGAGACCATACGGATAAAAATCGTCATCCTTGATTTTTCACAAGCCCCAAAACTAAGCGTAAAATCGAAATCATTGTTTATCCACAAGTTAGATGCTAACACTACCCACAAAAGTAACTTGTGTAATTACCTCTTATTCCCAATTCCTAAGTTTTGTATCTCCAGATTTTAATTTGTGAGAAATGAATTGCTTCATATTTTCTCGTTTTGATAGTTTTTAGTCCGATAAGAGCACAAAATTGGAACGCTAAGTAGTTTCCAAGCTTGCCCTAGAAAACCCCTGCATACAGAAATCGGGTCCACATGAAGGTCTCTGATTTAACACGATTTGTGGGGGGGGCCCTTTTGTTTACAGCCGAAACATCCCATGTTTGAGACCCGAGACGGAAACTTTTTATTAGGGAAACCCCCGGAGTCGAAGCTTGGCATTTTTGCATAATTATAAGTACTTTAATAATATTTGGTCCTTAGTCCTTTATTTCAATTACAACAACGGTTTAAGAGCCGCCAAGATGTAAGAGCTTTTATTATGACCTTGGATTTATATCCGCTGGTTTTTATAGCTTTGGATTCCTCTGCCTTATTATTGGATTTGGATTATTATTATTGATATTCATAATCATATACCAAACCCCGAGTCCTACGGCCTTTACTAAGATTACAACATCGGCTGCGAACCGGCAAGATGCAATAGTCTATTTCACCGTAACACTGACAGTACCCCTATGTGTACCAAACCCCCATATGCAGAGATTTTGTTGGGAACGAGAAAAAACTAAGTATTTCCCAAACCCCATACACTTAATTAATCCTAGAGATCTATTATTATTGGTGTGCAATCTTGTGGGAAAAAGGAGGCCACAAGTACCTTTCATGGGCTCTAAAGAGATCCAACTACTCCACGTTTAGCACGAAACTTCTAAATAAACTATATCATTCCTCGATCTCCGCAAATTTAAAATCCCAAGTAATGAGATCCGCGGATGCTTAGCCGATAATCTTTTGATTATACTGGTTAAGGGAGACGAGCTAAGGCTCAACAAGCCCGGTCAAGTCGAAACATTTATTTCTACTCTCGCCGGTAGGAAAGTCAAAACAAGGGGTCAAATCTTATTATACCATATATCATCATTTTTTTTTATTAATAAAAAGGTGATAAAAATTTTAAATTTTGGTGGAAAAACAGAGTTGTGTAAGTTAACAGCTCAGACGAAGGTGTCAGGTTAAATCGAATCGAAGATTCACCCCCACCCCCCCCCCCCCCCCAGACTAAAGTGAAATATTGTCCTCAATCTTTTAAGGGTACGGGTAGTCTTACGTAAAATCTAAGGCCGTTTATTAAGTATGCCAAGAGATAAACGTTAGTCGATAAGATTTTGGATATGGTGAATTTTCGAAAGAGCAGCGAAGAATGAGACTCGAGTGGAGAGAATGACAAAACACGAGCACGAGAGTCCTCAAACTTTGGGGAAATTCCTGAACATTCACAAACAACCACGAAAACACGAGTTTGGAAAGGGTTGCCCCCCTCACGTCACGTTACTTAAGAAAATAGAAAATAAAGAAAATGAGATGGTAAGCATGGGGTGCCTCCCACGAAGCGCTTGTTTTTGTTAACCGAGTCACATGAGCTTGACTCGATCCCTGATTTTAGTTATCCTTAGGGAAAGTTTAGAGATTTGGGACAACCATGGGTGGTATGTCTCCTCCGAAATAGTGTTTAAGACGATGACCATTCACCTTAAAGTTGGGACCATTAGATTGAGCTAGCTCAACGGTTCCATAAGGGAATACTTGGGTAATGCTGAATGGTCCAGACCAACGAGTTTTTAACTTGCCCGAGAAAATCTTCAATCGAGAATTGAAAAGAAGGACTCGATCACCAACATTGAAGACGCGATCTTTAATCTTAGCATCATGAATCCTCTTTGTCTTCTCTTTGTAGATCAAAGAATTCTCATAGGCTTGATCACGAAGCTCAGTTAATTCATTCAATTGGACTTTACGATGATTACCCGCGGTTTGAAGGTCAAAATTAGCATGTTTCAAGGCCCAGTAGGCCTTGTGCTCAAGTTCAAAGGGCAAATGGCAGGCCTTCCCGTAAACCAGCTTGTAAGGAGTGCACCCAATGGATGTTTTGTAAGCGGTACGGAAAGCCCATAATGCATCATCTAACTTATCAGCCCATGAAGTACGATGTTCTCCTACGGTCCTTTCTAAGATTCGTTTCAAGCAACGATTAGACACCTCAACTTGACCACTCGTCTGTGGATGATATGCAGTAGAAAGACGATGTGTGACACCATATTTGAGCATAACCTTAGCGAATTGGTCATTACAGAAATGGGTCCAACGATCACTTATAATAGCACGAGGTGCACCAAATCGGGTGAAGAGACTTTTAAGAAATTTCACAAAAACTCGAGTGTCATTGGTGGGGAGCGCTTTCATTTCAACCCATTTAGATAAGTAATCGACGGCCACGAGTATATATTTGTTTCCTCTAGAAGACGGGAATGGACCCATGAAATCGATACCCCAGACGTCAAAAATTTCACAGACTTGGATAGCATTTTGAGGCATCTCGTCTCTCTGAGAAATTTTTCCTTGACGCTGGCAAGAATCACATGATTTCACCAATTCATAGGCATCCCGGTATATCGTCGGCCAGTAGAAGCCAGAATCGAAAACTTTCTTAGCGGTGAAGTTGGCACCATGATGTCCCCCGCATGGTAATTTGCAAAGTCGGCGAACCATGGGGTACTAGGCTCACAATGTGATAAACTCCCAAGTGTCTCGAGAGGAAATGTTTCATTAATTTCCTTTTTCTCGAAATCACTTTGATGGGGATTCTCTAATCGTGAACGGTGATCGGCGGTAAGGTTCTCAGCTCCCTTTTTGTCTCGAATTTCAACATCAAATTCTTGAAGGAGTAGAACCCACCGCATCAATCTTGGCTTAGCATCTTGCTTTTCCATTAGATACGTAAGAGCCGAATGATCCGTATACACTATGCTTTTCTTTAAGAGCAAATAAGGTCGAAACTTTTCAAAAGCATAAATGACGGCAAACATTTCTTTTTCAGTAGTCGTATAATGGTATTGAGCATCGGTCATTGTTTTACTAGCATAGTGTATCGGCTGAAAATATTTTGACTTGCTTTGCCCCAGAACTGCACCAATAGCATAATCGCTCGCATCGCACATTAGCTCGAAAGGCAAGTCCCAATCGGGGGCAACTAAGATAGGAGCCTCCGTTAACTTCTTCTTAAGAATATTAAATGCTTCAATGCATTCATTTGAAAAGATAAACGGAGCATCTTTTTCAAGTAAGTGGGTCAGGGGCCGGGCTATCTTGGAAAAATCTTGGATAAAACATCGGTAAAATCCGGCATGACCAAGAAAACTTCTAATTCCTTTTACGGTAGTGGGATGAGGCAATTTGGCAATCACATCGACTTTAGCTCTATCGACCTCAATCCCGGATTTTGAAATCTTATGGCCGAGGACAATGCCCTCTTTAACCATGAAATGGCACTTCTCCCAATTTAGAACCAAGTTGGTGTCTTCACCCCGTTTCAGCATTCTTTCTAAATGGGAGAGGCAAGAAGTGAAAGAATCTCCATAAACCGAGAAATCATCCATGAAAACTTCCATGGTTTTCTCAATCATATCCGAGAATATAGACATCATGCACCTCTGGAACGTGCCTGGAGCATTACATAAGCCGAAAGGCATACATCGGTAGGCAAACGTTCCGTAAGGGCAAGTGAAAGTGGTATTTTCCTGGTCTGTAGGGTCAATCGGAATTTGAAAGTAACCAGAAAAGCCATCGAGAAAACAATAGAACTCATTTCCCGCTAAACGTTCTAGCATTTGATCCATAAATGGAAGTGGGAAATGGTCCTTACGAGTCGCATCATTCAATTTTCAATAATCAATACACACTCTCCATCCGGTAACAAGACGTGTCGGAATCAATTCATTATCTTCATTAGTCACTACGGTCATTCCACCTTTCTTCGGAACACAGTGAACCGGGCTAACCCATGAGCTATCCGAGATTGGATAAATCATTCCGGCATCGAGGAGTTTGATAACTTCCTTTTTGATAACCTCATGAATTTTCGGGTTAACCCGTCGTTGTTGTTGGACAGAAGGTTTGTAATTGTCTTCAAGCAAAATATTGTGGGTACAAAAACGAGGGTCGATACCCTTGATATCGGAAATTTGCCAAGCGATGGCACTTTTATGCTTCTTGAGCACATCTAAAAGACGGTTCTTCTCCTCATCTTTAAGGTCTTTCGAAATAATGACGGGAAGTTTTTCGGTTCCTTCTAAAAATGCGTACTCAATATGAGGAGGTAAATCCTTGAGCTCGGGCTCCGGAGGATTCTCAGTAGACGGCTTAACTTCTTTAACATCGGCCATTTTAAGGTCCATCGGAGGGAGAAACGGATTTGGGTCTTCATTCAACAATTTTTCAATCAAAAGAACATCTTCCTCCGGGTCGCAAACGGAATGATCAATTTCCGGAGAAATTGAATCATTAGAAAGAAAGGCCTCGATCTCTTCCAAGATGAAATCACTACCCTCAAACGAAGTAAGGGAAGGGGAAGAATCGGAAATGATTGGTTCAGAAGTAGGAGTGCGATTGCCACTCGAAGCATTTTCGGTAAAACTAAGTAACTCTTGAGAATACTCCTCCGTAACTTCGTCGATAACATCAACTCGGTTCACGGAAAATTTGTCATAATCGGATGAATATCTCGCGGTTTGATCCAAGTTAAACGTTACGGCTTCGGTACCAACGCGTAGGGTAATTTCTTCATCGAAAACATCAATTAACGCACGGCCAGTGCTTAGGAAACCTCTCCCAAGAATGAAAGGTACCCGTGGATCTGCATCAAAATCGACAATGACAAAATCGGCGGGGAAATGAAATTTTTCCACATTGACGAAGACATCCTCGGCTATTCCCATCGGGCGGGAAGTAGTTCGGTCGGCAAGCTCGAGGGTCATGCAAGTCGGAGTCAAATCGGGTAAAGATAACTTTTTCCAAATGGATAACGGCATTAGGTTAATGCTAGCACCAAGATCGGCCAAGACGAAGCAATGAACCATCCCAGGAAAATTCCAAGGAATGAGAAATCGACCGGGGTCTTCAAGCTTTTCGGGAAGCTTTTTGAGGATAACTGCCGAGCAATTCTCATTCATCTGGGTTTTTGACATTTCAAATAATTTTTCTTTTTTACTTAAAAGACCTTTTAACATTGAAGCAAATTTAGGCATCAAAAGTATAGCATCCGCGAGACTTATATCAAAGTGTAATTCTTGAAAAATCTGATAAAACTTTTCCATCTGGTTTTTATCTCTCTCACGGTGCATTTGTTCATTTAAGCATGACGGATAAGGCAATTTTGTTTTGACGGGAATTTCTTTCTCAGTTTCATGAACGACTTTATCTTTTCCTTTTGACGTTGGGACCACCGGAGGTTGGATGTTTTTGGTCCTTCCATTATCAATAGGAATTCCCGTATCTGTTGTCACCTTGGTTTCATGGGCGACTACCTTAGGAGACGAAGAAGAAGAGGTAGTCGGAACCATTGGTCCTTCGTATGAAACACCATTTCTAGTCGTGATCGCCTTTGCATCGCCCCTCGGGTTAGCGATCGTGTTGCTTGGAAGAGTACCCGAGCCCGAGGGTCGATCACTTAAAGACTTCTTCAATTCGGTCATTTGATTAATTAGCATTTTATTTATTTCCTCTTGACTTTTCATAAACTGCTTAAGGAACTCATCCGAGGACGACTGATTTTGATTCACAACTGGATTTTGAAAATTTTGTCCACGGTTATTGTTGTAGAAACCTTGATTTTGAAAATTTTGATTTCCATGATTGTAATTCCCATGATTAGCATTTTGAAAATTCCCTTGATTAGGGCCTTGATTATAATTTCCCGGATTTTGATGAAAACCTTGATTTTGATTTTGAAAACCATTGTTCATCCGATTTTGATTTTGATTTTGGTTAAATTGATTGTTTCGGTTTTGCATGTTATGATTCACTTGATTGACTTGATTCGGTTGATTGAAACCGGGTGGTCCAAGGTAATTGTTTGAACGGTAGCTAAGAAGATTTCGATCTCCTTGAGGAGGTGGGTAACCGTTACCACCCATATTGTAGGTTCCCGAAGTAGCATACACATTCTCGTGAGTGAAGCCACCGGAGGCTGGGCACTCAAAATACGAATGAGGACCACCACAAGTCTCACAAACATGGTTGACCATATTGACTTGATGGTTTTTGACTTGATTAGACGATCTTTCAATAGTAATTGATTCAACTTTTTTAGTGAGAGCAGGCAGCAGCTATAGCATTCATAACTTCATCATTTGATTTGCTACCAGCAGATGAAGTTTGAAGCTTGTTTCTAACTATCCTCACTTTAGCTTTTTTTCAATAATTGTGAAAGCATCTTGAATGTTTCGGGTCAACAAGTTTCCACCCGCAGCAGAATTGAATGAATCTTGATCGGCAAGACTCAACCCATTGTAGAAAGTATCAATCTGATGCAAAGGTGAAAACCCGTGATTCGGACATTTTTCTAACAACTCCTTAAATCTATCCCAAGCTTTGCTGAATGATTCATCGAAAGCTTGTTGAAATCGAAAGATTTGAGTTCGGAGATTAGACGTTTTTTACGGAGGGTAAAAATGATTCACGAACTTTGATGCAAGATCATCCCAAGTATGAATAGAGTTCGGTGGTTCCTTTTCAAGCCAAGTCCGGGCTGCTCCCTTGAGGGAGAAAGGAAACAATTTCATTTTTACCACATCATACGGTACATGGTTCAACTTAATAGTTTCAGTGATGTCGGTGAAATTCCTTATGTGAACATAAGGATCTTCACTTTCTAAACCTTGAAATGAGATGCTCGTGATGATGTTGAGTAACCCTTGATTAATCTCAAATTGATTTGCAGTGATATCGGGAATCACGATGGCTCTCCTCACACCTTTCAATGGTGATTGGAGTTGTTCCTCCATCGGACGCAAATCGTAAGCCGGTTGGGATCCCATCGGAGGGATCTCGTTGTTTTGAGCACCACCCATCGGCAGGGGTCCCAAGTGTTGTTCGTTCGGGTTCATTTCCTCCGTGTTTGGGAAAAGAACTCGGTGTGTGTGATGAAACAAACTTTCCGGATTCAAAAGTGGAGAAATAAGACGTTTAGATGTTGAACGGGTGTTCATACACCACAAAACTCACAAATTTGAAAAATAAAAGGAAAATCTTTTTGTATTTTTTTTTTTTTTTTTTATAAAGCAAAATCCAAAAACTTAAACTTTTTTTTTCTTTTTTCAAACGTTAGGTTAATCGTAACCGTTTCCTTCAAAACTACTCGCGACAGAACGGGAGAGAAGAGTGTTTCTCTCTTCAGCTTGCAATTTAATGTCAAAGCTTACCATATTTTCCGCTTATTCGGTTGTAGAATTTAAAGTAATCTGATTAGCAACTAATTTCACGCGTTGTTATATTGGGAAGCTTATTTGGTTTACAACGCCCCCCCCCCCCCCCTTTCCACGGGAGAGTCGAGGCTGTAACTTTCTTTTTGGTATTTTTGAAAACACTTTAAGAAAAGTGTTTTTCATTTTTAAATTTTTTTTTGTTTTCATAGAAAATATATACAAGGAAGGTTTTCAAAACACAATTTCGAAAACGAAAACCAAAAATTCACTTCAACCTTCCCCGGCAGCGGCGCCAAAATTTTAATGTGATAAAATCAAATCAAGTATATATAGTATAGTATATTACTCAAAGTAATCCGCAAAGAAATACGGATAACCCGAGGTCGTAGTCCGTGTGAAGGGTGAATAGAATTTCGAATTCCCGATTCGTGAAACGTGTCGTGAAAGTGGTAAAAAGTGATTTGAATGAGATTACACTAATGAATATGAAAATGAAGCACAATTAATCACTTAAGCATGTAATTCAAGTAATCAGACCAAAAACGTAACGTAGAATCAAAAATGAAAGCTTAAACGTAATTAAAAAGTAAACGCGTGAAATAAAACGTGAAATTTAAGCTATACTACTCCTACGGACTTGAAAATAATTTTCCTAAGTTAAAAATTATAAAAGAAAATTTTGAGAAAAAGAAAAATATTTTTTGACTTTTTATTTAATTTTTATTAATTAAAAACTAATTTATCTAATTTAAAAATTAAAAGAAGATGGAAATAAAGTGAGAAAAATGAAAAATAAATTTTGAAAATTATAAAATAACTAAAAACTATTCTTAAAACTTGAAACTAATTTTTTTGGCTTTTATGTAATTTTTGTGAATTTAAAAACTATTAAATCTAATTAAAAAGTTATAAAAATGCAAATAAAATTGAAAATAAATGGGAAAATGCAAGATTAATTTCTAAAAAACTAAAATAAATGAAAACTAATTTCTAAAATATTTTTGGATTTTTTAGGCTTTTTCTAATTTTTTTTGAATTTTTGGTAATTAAAAATTGAATAAAAACTAAAATTAAATAAGAAAAATAGCAAATGAACTCAGAAAAATATGAAAATTTTAGAGAAATTCTAAAATAATATTCTAAAGCTAGGAAAAAATTTAAATCTGAAAAATAAGCACTGGAAGTGCTTATGGGCTTAAAACAGCTTATGTTGAAGTGCTTATATATAAGCAAATTTTGACCAGAGTTGACCAAACTTTGACTCAATGGATTTTTGACTCAAATAAACTCAAATGGAAAGTTATCGGACCAAAAATCACTCAGAAACATAGATAATGAGCCCAAACAGTTCAAATAAGCAATAGGAAATAAGCAGTTAAGCAACAAATAAGCTATTGGCAAAAACTCAATGGAAACAGTAACTAGAAGCACAAATTAACTTGTATGAACCACAAAACATAGATTATGAGCAATAATACTCAATTACAGCCCTATAACTTGAAACAGACCCTAGGCTAAACCACACAACTAAGCAGGCTAAATAAGCAGTCCCAAAAAGCTGAGAGGTAAAAGCTAATGGGGGCAAAACTCTCTCTGACCAAATGAGATGCCAAATAAACCAAGAGATCCAATTCCCAAACCTATTAACTAACCTAAAAGCTACTAAGAACTCTGACCAAAACCTGATGAACAGGGGAATGAAAGGCTCCAACAGTCATCTTCAAAGCAATTTTTTAATAAGCAAATGAGTTTCAAATCTCAAATTTCTTTTTAATTAAATTTCCCTTACTACCAAAATCCTCAAAACAGCAAACTAGAAGTATTTCCAATCAGAAATGAAAACTAGAACTTCACTCAAAGTTTGGACCAAAACTGAGTTTCAACTTGCTTTGACTTTTAAATTTCAAAATTACTTTGACTAAAATGAAGTTTTAATGCTCAAATCTTTACTCAAAATGTTATGTTAAACTAATATATGAACAAAATAAACTAAATCTCCTACTTATGCAACTATATTGAATGGTTATGCAACTTAATTAACTGTTATGATGAGTTGAAAGACTAATTTGACTTTATATGTTATGATCTACTGATTTTATGCTAGATACAACTTAATATGACCCTAAGTATTGTAATTAAGCAATTAACTACCTCTGAAACACCAACAACAACAGCAAGCTACTTAAATCCAAACACCCTTATAAGGTGACTGTCACACAATTATTAGGCAACAATTCAGTGAAAAACCAAACCAATCCTCAACCTGAGTGCTACTTATGCTCAAATTATACCAAATATCCACACAGCAACACAGAATTAAACACAAACACTCACAAGAACAGATCTAAAGTATGACAGACTTGATGAAACAGTAACACAAAACAACAACAATCTAATAATGAAATGATAAGAGAAACTAATGTATTAAGCAACTATTAATAATACACAGAAAAAAGTAACATAAACAGATTTAAACTACTATTAACTACTTGATGCAGAATTAAATTAAAATAAATGAAAACTTACAACCAAATCCCCCTCAGCTCAACAGAGGGGGTTCACTATGCTTGCCTATCTTTAAGACAGGCCAATGGACTCCTTTTGGCTGCCTATACTCCACAATAAGCTGATGCTTAATCCAATAAGCCAACAGTGGAGTATGTTTGACTATTTGCGAATTTGGAAATTTGAAAATAGAACAAGCTTACAGTAGACTAGGAAGTTATATAAGCTTATTTCAAACACAATAAAGCTTATTGAAGTTTAATTAAAACTATTTTGATCTATTTTTTTTCTTTTTTTTTTCTTTTTTTTTCTTTTTTTTTTTGGATTTTCAATTTAAGATGAAACAGATACTTAACAGATATATAGGAACAAACTAAAAACTATGGAATTAAGCTAAATAGAAAGTAAATACTGAATATTAAACTAAAATGAAAATTTAGACAAAATTGTAAAAGAAGCTGAATTATATTAAAATTAGAAAGTGAGTACAAATGCTGGAATTGAAATTACAAAAATAGGAAAACATAAACTAATACAACTTATATTAAAAACCTACACAATGAACTACACACCATATCAGTGAATGAGTGGGGATATATATAGGCTGAGGATGAGGCTCCTTGGTATATCCAGTTCATCAATCCGCGTCATTTCGTGCTTCTTTGAGTTAATCTTAGCCCTTGGATTCGTTTCCAGATGCTTCCCATCAACATGAGCCCCTGGATTAATTGATTGATGTGACTGATCCTTCGTGTGTGCTGTGATTGGTCCACGTGTGCCCCTCTGACGTATCCTGACACCTTCTAGAAACCCAATCATTGGGTAATTATTGTTTAATTGGGTTAATTTGATGGGGGTGAAAAGCTAGGGTTCTAGGAACAGTTCTTTTTCTGGGTGTGTTGGTAAAAAGGGGAGCGGGTAAATTTGTTTTGAGGATTAGTATTAAAGGTTGTTGACCGGGTTGGTCAAGGGTTTGACTTCGGGTTAAAAAGGTGGACCGGGTGTAGTTTAAGGGGTTTTGGGCTTTTGTTTTATGATTGGGCTTGGATAGGGATTTGGATTAGTTGTATTTTTTTGGATCCGGAGTAGTATTATTAATTTAGACCTAGTAAATTGATCAAGGACCAAAATTGTATTTTTCTGAAACTGTAGGGACCAAATCTGGTATTCATCAAAAGTATCTCCCAAGGGCTAATGTTGTCATTTTTTGATTCATGAAGTACCATTTTTGATTTATACTTCTAAAATTCTTCAAAGGACAATTTTTGTCATTTTCTGAAAGTGTAGGGACTAAAGTTGCCAATTCTTCAAATCTTTGACCAGGGACCATTTATGCAACCTTATGAATCTCTGAGGACTTCTAATGACATTTTGAGCTTTCTATGATCATTAAGCTTCCCCGGCTCCGGCTTTTGACCTTTTTCGATTCTCGTGCTCGTTTTTGTCGGTTTTGGCTTTGTTTTTGTTCATTATTCACATATTCGTACCTGCACATACACAAATACAAAAACACACATTCTCTTGGCATATTTGGTTAGTATTTGGTGTATTTGGTCTGATTTTGGGTCTAAAAAGGATGTGTGAATAAGCACACATCAAAACTCCCCCAGACGAAGGTATTGTCGTGCCCTCACGCAATGTCATCACCTCACGCTTAAGAGATAAATAATTTCAAAACCTCTTTTTACTGACGTTGTAAAGTAGCAATGATGTTCAAAAGAGATCTCAAAATCATTTATTCCCCCAAAAAAAAAAAAAAAAAAAAAAAAAAAAAAAAAAAAAAAAAAAAAAAACCTACCACAAAAATGAAAACAATAATGAGTACAATCATCAACTCATGGTTAAAAGATGACACAGATGAGGAGGATTTTATTGGTTTGAACTTTGGATGATTTATGGTTGAAGTTTTTCTTTTTTTTTTTTTCTTTTTTTTCAAAAAAAAAATGTGAATGTAATCTTCAACTTTCATATCTGGATTCCTAGGGTGTTTGGTTTCATAAAAGAAATGACTATAGGTATTGGGATGGGAATGGGTTTGTAAACCCACTACTTTTGGTAGGTTCTGATATTAGGGTTTGATTTTCATTTTCAATTACCAAACTCACAAAACCAAACGACTACACTGCTAATGAAAGTCATTCTTTCATACCCTAATCCCCCACCCCCCATCATTTTCATAAAGCCTAGTTATGCTACAAGGGTAAATGAGATCATAGGGTGACCCAATACTAGGAAAGAAGAATACATCACATCATCCATCTATATTTTTGTTTATAGCATAAATCGAATCAACATGAATTTTTAACATTGTCATGTGTGAATTCGGTTGATAAGCTTTGTGGATTCACAAACTATGTCCTTGACCTTCAAGCAATGTCTTTGATGCACCACTAACATCATCACCGGAATATGAAAACCGCGAACAAACTAAAAAGACTATTACACAGTCGAATATGCAATTTTGGAATGTTCAAAAATTATTATTGACTTTGATTTTCGACCAATCAAAAAGCTTCATTAACATAAAAGTTAAACTCTAATAATTGTAATTATTTTACTATTTTTAAATTGTGTTATATTGTTTTAGTAGACATAACTTTAAGATTTTTAGTAGTCCTTGGCGTAATTGGGAATTGGATACTTGTATAAAGAATTTTTAGTAGCTTAACATTTTCAATATAGCTTATAAGCTTATTTGTTTTCGGCTTATATTTCATAAGTCTCAACTTTTATGGGTTACTTTAAGATTTGTTGGCTTATATAAATTTATTATGATATGATAAAATAATATAAGTCTACGAGTCTTAATATAAGCCGGAAAATTGAAGCTTATGAAATATAAACTAAAATCAAATAAGCTTAAAAGCCGACATATTAGCTTAAACAAACACCCCTTAAAAGAAATAATCAAACGTGGTTTGTCCAACACTGTAAAATGATATATGAAACTTCAACACTGTAAAATGATAGATGAAACTTACATTCGTAATGATCACTTTTACAATACATCCAAGCATCCCAAATCATGAATGTATGTCACACTTACTATAGTGATGCATGTCACCTACCACCCCAAATAGACACCATGCATCTTGAAACACTCAAAAACTCAAAAACCCATGAAAATATATAGAAAAAAGGGAACAGTAAATATCCACACTATACCGTAACGAATGAATCTAGGATTTAGTTCACTATTTTTTATATTTCCCATGAGATTATTATCGAAATTTGTCACACTTTGTATAAGTTAAGGGGGACATGAACATGTGAACAAGTTTTTATGTTTCAGTTACTTAGGTTGTATAAAAGAATCTTGATGAACATTCGATTCCATACCCAATGCAACGAATAAGGTAAAGATAATGCTTTTTTACGTTTTTACTACTTTAATTAGGTTAATCAATTGGTTGATTGTCGTAGTCTCGTAGAGGTAGCAACAAATTGATAGTAAACAATGTGAATAGTCTCGAGATTTTAAAATTATGTGCTCTTTGTCTCGGTCTCTCGGGCACGCTTATATGCGACCGAGAAAAATATTCACGTGATGACCTTTTACTAGGTCATCAAAACATGTTGAATGTCGGATTAGTCAAGAGACGAAACTTAGAACATTTTTATCCAAAAGAAAAAACTTGAAACTTCTTTTCTTGTATTCGCGAATATCCCATACCCTCACTTAAAAGCCTCAAAGCTAGCTTATGGTCACTTTAAGTTACTAGTAGTGTAGTGACTCGAAAATAACAGTGAGTGTATATGAGTATATCAGTCAAAGTACATATAAAGAAAAGCATAAAAAAATGTATTTTTTTGCTAAAATAATTATGTTACCACCATTCTGTGTAATCATGTAGAAGTTATGCATGAGTTCAAGTTGGCTTATTTTATTAGTTGCTTTCCCAATAAATTGCATAAAAAGATTAAGAAATTTGCTTCTTTTTCCTTCTCATCATATGCCCACATTGTGCTAATGCACTAACTATTTTATGCTAATATTGCAGCAGTGCATTTGATGCTTTGCACAGATATATTGTAAAAGAGGCATCAATTTTGCAAATACACAACGTGGTAGAGATACGAATATGCCATTTAAATGTTTAGGTGGAGCAAGAATTCAGAAGAAAAATGTGCGAGGTACATCACACATTGCTCCTATCAACTATGAATCGTCGTTACCACCTCTTTTGATCAATGGTGGGCAGTGGGAGAGTCTACCACATGAGTTGCTTCTTGATATAATCAAGAGAGTCGAGGCTGGAGGGAGCTCCTGGCCTGCTAGACAAGATGTGGTTGCTTGTGCTGCAGTGTGCAGGTTATGGAGGGCTACTATGAAACAGGTCGTTAAAACGCCAGAGCAATGTGGATTGATCACATTTCCCATATCATTGAAACAGGTAGTTCATGCTAAATCCTTTTAGAATCATGCTTAATACTTGACAAACTTTGATATATTAATTGTTTTACTTGATGCTTATACTTCAGCCTGGACCAAGAGGTGAACCGATGCAATGCTTTATAAGGAGGGATCGGGCTGCTTCTACTTATCGATTATATCTAGGCTTGAGCCCAGGTATGTTATAATCTTGACTTCACTTTAATTAGTGCATTGTAAAACTGATTATGTGATTATTCCGAACACAAACAGCCAAAAAGCAGTCAAACACCAATACACCATTTATGTAAATACTGTACATAATAAGGTCAACACACATGTCAAAACACCCTTTAGCTTAGATGATTCATTTGTTATCCTAAGATCAGTTAAACTTAAAAGGTGATATGGTACATATTGATGGGTTTCGATAACTACAGCACTGGCGGGAGATCTAAGCAAGCTGTTGTTGGCAGCAAAGAAGGTGAGAAAGGCCACTGGGACAGAATTTCTGATATCTTTAGCTGCTGATGACTTTTCTCGAGCTACCAATACTTATGTTGGAAAATTAAGGTATTTTTCATATAATTTACCTTTTTTATTTCACCCCTATAAACCAGCAGTGGCTATTCCGACCCATTTACTTGTAAATTGGTGAATTTGGGTTATGTTATATCTCCAACGAGTTATATGTCTTATTTATTAAAAAAAAAAAAAAAAAAAAAAAAAAAAAAAAAAAAAAAAAAAAACACACACACACACTTATAAAGAACTACAGCGAAAGTTAATTCATAAAACATCAGACATCCATACGTTTGATATCGTCACCCTAGCAATATATCAACAAAAAAGGATGTCAAACCCGCCTGTTTGACCCGTACCTGAAGTTACCTGTTTTGACCAGCCCATTTTGGCACATCTACCATACACTTTTATCACGCTAACTGATCATTTCTGTGAAACAGTTCCAATTTTCTTGGCACCAAGTTTGTCATTTATGACGATCAGCCTCATTACGACTCTCTAAGCCAAAATTTTGGGTCAAAGAACATAACTTGTGGGGTAGTATCACCAATGGTCAAATCCAAAGTGGTCAACATATCATATGAGCTAAATTTTCTGCGAACTAAAGGGCCTAGAAGAATGCATTGCACCATGAACACTATCCCATCCACTGCGATTCAAAAAGACGGAACTGTCCCTACTCCACCAACATTTGCAGATGAAGAATTCTCACATTTCCCAATTCCAAACACAAATGAAGAACCACTAATTTTGAAAAATAAAGCACCAAGGTGGCACGAGCAACTTCAGTGTTGGTGTCTAAATTTCAAAGGGCGTGTTACTGTAGCATCTGTCAAGAACTTCCAGTTGGCTGTTGACCCGGAACAAAGTGATCAAAGTATGAAACAACAAGATGATGTCATACTACAGTTTGGGAAAATTGGGAAAGATATATTTACTATGGATTATTGCTACCCGCTATCTACTTTCCAGGCATTTGCAATATGCTTAAGTAGTTTTGACACTAAACCAGCATGTGAATAAATTCTTAGCCTATTGCTATGCTGATCCATATCTTCATATGCATTTTAGAGCTTTAAAACTAGTTGTAAATATTGAATTTAAGAAAGCTCTTTGAAGGTACTAGTTATAAGATGTGTGGATCCATAAAAAAATGAATATGGTTTGATGCAGTTACGCTATATGTAGATTCTAATCCGAAAACTCAAGGCACAAATGATTATTAAGAAAACACAAGAGTATCACATATGATGGAGTAACATCTTTATTTTGTACAATTTTGTTGCAAATTAACTCGAATCAAACAACACTTGTCTTCTCATCCTTGTTACTTTTCTCCCCACTTGTATAACGACAACCATGCCGCCTAGGCTTCTCAGGATCATTGTTGTCAGAATCACTCGACTCCATAAAAAGACCTCTAAGACATCTCCTTCGAACAGTACGCTTCTTCAACGGGTTAACATTGACTCTGACTCACGTCCAGCTTTCTATACTTTCGCATTCGTTTCTTCTTCCAAGAACAACCTAGATGAACACCAGGGTTTCTTTCAGTAAACGAGCAGTTTAACACCATTGAGTTATTAATCCCTTGAATATTGCAATTTATATATCCGTAACTTTCCTCATATTCATCGTCTTTTATTTCATTTTCTTCATTCTCCTCCTTTGAACTTTCTTCGCCATCAGATGTTGTATCTGTGATTTCATCATTATTGGCCTTATACCGTCTGATGATGTGGATTGACTTTTCTTTTTTGGCGCCATAGCCTATATGCATGGATGTCCCTTTGTTATCACCAGCAATTGTTACAATACTTCCATGTTTCTTATCCATAAACTGCTGTGGCGTGTTTAAAGTAGTGCCCTTTTCACAATGAGGAGCTTGTGCTTCTTTTCCTTTCGGGGTTTCAGGAGATGCAGGCACCGAGGTTTTGTCCTCTGAATGTGGAACCATCGGTTTGATTTGCGGTTTTTGTGTTTTAGCTCTTGTTTCTGAATTAGAATGCTCACTTGATAACTCCGTGGATGTGTAGTCGTGTTTTTGCTCTTTTTCCTTTTGACCGTTATTTGAGGTTGGTTCTGTAGACCATTGTGGCAGTACATGACGCGGAGTAGAAGGCCTAGAAGAGGGTGGTGATGTGGTTGTTGGGGATGGTTGTGTGGCTGAGACATGGGGCTGAGTGGGCGTATTAGATGGTGATGGTGGATGTGAAGAAACTGGTGAATGAATGCGTGTTTTAGATGGTGAAGAAGGCCGTGATGTGTTAGCAGGAGAAGGTTGTGCAGCTTGTGGTTTTGTGGGCTCTAGAGGTTTGGCAATTGTAGGTGCTGGCGCTGATGTTGGTACTGATGCTGGTGCCGATGTTGGTGTTGGTGATGGTTGGACTGATGGTTGTCGTAGGGAAGCGGGGACTGTGCCGAGAGATAGAAATGGTGATGGTAGGGGTGCTTTTATTTCAGGTTCAGGTAAAGTTGTTGATTGGTCAGGAGTCGTGTCCTGAGGTTGAATTAGTAGCAGTGGTGGTGGTGATTCTACAGGAGGAGGTGGTAGTGTTTGTGGTTGTGGTGATGGTTCAGGAGGTGGTGGTAGCGTTTGCGGTCGTGGTGATGGTACTACCGATAATGCTGGTGGCGCTGTTGGTGCACGAGGTGTTGGAGGTGGAGGTGGTGGTGGTAAGGCTTGTGGTTGTGGTGATGGTGATGGTGCACGAGTTGGAGGTGTTGGTGTAGGCCGTGGACGAACGAGGGGTGGCCTTCTCGGAAGTGTTTGGGTAGGATTGGTAGCAGGGCGAGGAGGTGGAACAGAAGGTCTCAACCGAGGTGCACGAAAGCGAAAGGCGGATCTTTGATCTGTCATGATGTTTGAATGAAGCAAATGGTGAATAGAGTTAAGGGTTAATAAGTGTTAGTTTGTTTGATTGAGTTGATATAAGTTGATACCTTAGAAAGATTATAAGATTAGGCTTCTTAAGTCTAACCTCCATTATAGGCAACTTTATGTTTTATCATCGCAAGTATTCCATATCCATTCCACCATCATTCCTGACTATATGCTTAGCTTTAATTCTAACTAAAGCCTTAAAAAATTTCTTTCTAGCACCAATATTAAGTATCTGTGAATCGCATTGTTTCTTGTTTGTTGTTCGATAACAATTGTTTGGTTGGTTTCAAAATCAAAAATACAACCATACAAAATTGTAAAATGAACTTTTTGTCACTAAAATTACCATAAGACTTCTAAGGTAATCAACTAATCACGATAAATTAATTGCAAAAGTTTAGGCATTGGAGTATTTTTATTAGTTGGCAGAAAAAAAAATTACTATCAGTTACTACTAAAATTTAGTTTACACTGAAAACGCTATAAGTATACTGTGCATATTTTACATATAAAATATATCGATGATGTTGAACACCAGAGGCCTATTAGCTCAGCTGGTTAGAGCGTCGTGCTAATAACGCGAAGGTCGCAGGTTCGAGACCTGCATGGGCCAAATGTTTTTATTTTACGTTTAATTTTGCTTACTTCCTCAAAATTTGGCCAGCATCACACATTCCCTCTTTTAAGATCAAGGAAACCAACCCACACAAGACGCAGGTGCACCATATGTCCATATTGTTGGCTCCTTCTTTGTGCGACAAGAGCTTACTAAGAAACCACGTGAACCATCCTCAACCCACATGACCGGGTGTGGAGCCGAAAGAGGGCATGTTAGCCAAAACTCAAAGGTAGAAATTAGTCACTAATCGAAGATGGATCACAATCTAGTAAAATATGTATTCATTAATATTTGTCGACTGCATTACAACAATAGTTTACACTTTACACTATACGAATTTAGTTTCACTGCTTTCAGAATTTTAAAATCGACGATTATGATCCATCATATTTACATGTATGTTTTCTTTTTGTGTTTAATTTGTTGGAATTAAGTTTAAGTAAGAAAATCGATAAAAGTTAACTACCCATTAATATTTAAGATGAGAATTGCCTTTGAAACACTGTATTCTAAGAGGAGACTATTTTAGATGTGTACAAACCATATACTACGTATATTTTTCATATCCATTACTACTACAAAATATAAATCTATAATACTATGTTATGGGCCTTTTAGCCCATTTGGGTATATATATACATACATTATAATATTATATATAAAAAAAAGAAAATGAACGGGCTAACATTTTGAGCCGGACAAACGTAACGGACTGGGCCGAAAAAAGCGGGAATCAAAACGAAATAGGTGTCGTCGTTTCCCGTCCTAAAATTATATATATAGTAGTGTCCAGCTAAATCCATCAATTGTAAATTGTTACTCATACAGTCATACACATCGAAACAGAATCAAGTTGATACGATAGCAAATTAGCAATAACAAGGTATTTGCGCCCGCCGCGTTGCGACGGGTACTTTTGATAAATCGAATATGGATTAATCAAATTTTTGACTTTGGAAAAGAACTTGAGCTGTAAGCATCAAGGTCAAACCTTCAGGGGAGAGTGAACGGATATCTTTGCGTGGAGGTGTTGGCCCTTATAGTTTTTAAAAAATTTAGAATAATTTTTAAAATTATTTAATAGGTTAAGGGCGCATTTTAAAAGTTATTTTTACTTAAAAACTATATCTATTAAACTTCAACATTTTTTATAAAACCGTACGTACGTCAAAAACATATCAATATTGGGTTTGTTTTGTTCGTTATTGAGAGGGTTTTTTGCCAGTATTTTTTTTTTTTTTTTTTTTTTTTTTTTTTTTTTTTTTTAATTCAAGAAACTGCTGGATATCTGTTAGATATTTGGCAAACAAAGTTTGTTATATAAAAAAGTCGTAAATATTAAGATGTCTAGGGTATGTTCTGTAAGTTTTCTTTTTTTACTAATAAAATTAATTGTTTTTTATTTGAAATTTTTTTACTAATAAAATTTAAAGGTAGGTTAAAAGTACTTAAAACGTATGGTGGTATTGGCTACATATTACACTTGTGGCAGCGATTTGTATTGGCTACATATTACACTTGTGGCAGCGATTTATGAGTCAATGGACTGAAATTAGCCCAACATCGGGCCATTAAATTTTCAAAATATTCAATTGGAGCCGTTTGAAGCTGAGAATATTTAATTGGAGCCATTTGCACCCCCTTTATATATATATATATATATATATATATATATATATATATATATATATATATATATATATATATATATATGTATATATATATATATATATATATATATATATATATATATATATATATGTATATATATATATATATATATATATGTATATATATATATATATATATATGTATATATATATATATATATATATATGTATATATATATATATATATATATATATGTATATATATATATATATATATATATGTATATATATATATATATATATATATATATATATATATATGTATATATATATATATATATATATATGTATATATATATATATATATATATGTATATATATATATTTATATATATATATATATATATATATATATATATATATATATATATATATATGTATATATATATATATATATATATATATATGTATATATATATATATATATATATGTATATATATATATATGGGGAAAAATATTAGCTATAATTAATTGTAGCCAATTGGCTACAATTTTGTGTTATAAATGTGGGTCTCTGATTCATTTTGTGGGTCCTGATTTTTTTCTGTGGGTCCCTGATTCAATGATAGTGTATTTTTTATGAAGGATTGTAGCCAATTGGCTACAAAAATTGTTGCCAAGCTATCCCCTATATATATATATATATATATATATATATATATATATATATATATATATATATATATATATATATATATATATATATTGCTATTTTTTAAATTTTCTACTAGTAATAAGTAAAATATAGGTAGGGTATGATTATGAAATAATTATATTATTTCAATGCAGTTATCTAACAAGTTGTATCTTAATGCTTTTTGTATTTTTTTTTTAATCATTTAAACTACTAATAATATCAACTGTGATCTTAGTTAAATATATTTTATTAGTAAAACATCATAATACTCTCATTAAAATATAATGATTTTAATTTTTTAATCCAGCCAATGTTACGACTTACGACTTCTACAAGTTGATAACATTTTCACGTTGTACGGTACAATACCGTAATGCACAAATTGTGGTGCAAGAATCAAAAAATGTGATGAGAGTATCAACTCCTTATATTATATGGGTTTTTCTATCATATGCTTTATAGCGGCACATGATAAAAAGTATAAAAGAACATACAAAAAATTATTTTATGGATCCATAAGTGTATTTTAATTGATCCCTCGTACTTTTTGTACTTTTTATCATGTGTCATAGGACACATGTTAGAAAAACCCATATTATATTCAAACGGACTAATATATTAACACATTCAAAACTTTTATTAGTGAGGAGAGTTATATTAAAGATGAGAGTTATATTAAATACCAAACTTTCTTACATACCAAAGGACTCATTCACATCATCCATCTAAAAAAGAAATCAATAGTTGAGATTAAAAGCATTTTAATATTTCACTCATTTTTTATAATTTAAATATCTCTTAAACCGTTAATCGTTAAGCGAAAATAATTACACCATCGCGACGAGCATTTAATTATCTTTCTATAGACGGACACTTTGATATACTTTCAATAAAAAAAATCGTTCTTTTTACTTTTTTTTGGTAGCCGAAAAAATAATATATAATATATCATATATGATATTACATGCATATCATATATGATATTACATATCATATATGATATATCATATATGATTTTTTTGGGCAACGAAAAAAAACATGAAAAAAACAAAAGAAAAAAAATTTTGTCGAAAATATATCAAAGTACCTATTTATAGAAAGATAATTAAATGCTCGTCGTAACAGTATATTTTTTTTCGTTTAACAATTAACGGTTTGAAAGATATTAATATTTGAAAAAAAAAATTATGAAAGTGAGTTTTTTAAATTGTTGAGATTAATCTCATCTATTAAATCAAATAAAGATGGAGAGTAAAGATTAGTCCCTTAATATATAAAAAAAGTTTGGTTCTCAAATGATCTTAAATCTTTATTTATACTCAAATATTTTATGAAGAGGAAGTAAACCTTTATTTATACTCAAACATTTTCACGTGGGTATATTATATTCAGACTGACTAATATGTAAAATAGAAAAAAAAAAAAAAAAAAAGAAAAAAAAAAAAAAAAGTAAATGAAAGGAAAAAGAAGTAAAAAAGTAGAGAAGACTTTCATCTTAAAAGTAAAGTGAAAGTTTTAAAAGCAAATATCTCCAATCATTTACTTTCACTGTCATTAGAGTAGAGGGGGTCATAACTTGTGTTATTTCATAACACCGCGACACATCAGTGCCACGTAATCTTAGCACCAAATAATATAACACCCAAAAACATCAGAAAATTATAATACCAAATAACACCACTTTTTACAAATTTACAAATTCTACCCTCAACATTTTCATTTATTAAAATTCAAACATTTTATTAATAAAACTAAAACATTACAATAGAAAATAAAAACATTACAATAAAAAAAATACATAATAGAAATTACGAAATGAAACATACGAAAACACATAATAAACTAGTCAGTATCATTTGGATTGGTTGGCGAACGTTGCAAGTTATATTTTTCTCTGATTCTTTGTTTTTCCAATTTGATGAAATACGCCTCATCCGGATCGACGTCACTCATTTTCATACTGAGAAATCTAAATTCATCCATACGCCTAGCCGTCTCGTCTTTCATCATAGACGCTTCGTACACCATTTGGGCCGCTTCCCGGGTCTAAGACGAAGCTCGTTAGTTATAGATTCCAAGTTGTTTGACGCACTTCCACCGGTGCTAATCGATGTATCAGACTTTTGTTTTTTGGACGTCCTTTGTTTTCCCGGGAGGACGTGAACGTACATCATCACCAAATAGCTCTTGGTTGGTTTGACCGGGGGACGTCTCCGGTTAAGTCAATCGGTGCCGGCGCGTCCCATTTTGGACACTTCTTTAAAATTAACTACGCGTCCTCTTTAGTAAACGACACACCTTTATGCTCGTCACGATACATTTGTCTAGCGTTCCTCATATCATCCACTTTATTTTCACCACTCTTTCTCGTGCGTACGACACGTTTGTAACACGCTAGAAACTTTTAGCAATTTCCATTCAACGTATGCCACTTGCTTGATATCATATCTTTGTTACGAACTTGAAAATTTTTTCCGGTTGAACTCGTGCATAACCTTATACCAAAAAGTGATGCCCTTTTGAAAAACTCCAACATTCCTATCCTCAGAAATGGCCACCCAACACACGGCAAGTAAAACTTCCTCTTCCAATGTCCAACGTAACGTAGTCTCGCTCACGTCGAGATTTTTTTCAAAATCAACAACCTCGTCGACTAGTTGTTTTTCGCCTTTTTTGCCACACGTTTACCTCCACGTCGGGATTTTCGTGGAGACGTTGGTTCTGGTTCCACTTCAACACTAGCCGCTTGTGAGGATTGGGTTTGTGGTGTTGGGGGTGTGGATTGCTCCGCGTTATTTTGTTGTTGCCACAAATACAACAATTGTTGTTGTTCTTGGAATGACAAGTTACCAAATGGGTTAGGATTTGAAGAAGACCCGATGTTCGGGTTAACGTTAGCATTTACAATACCCATCAAATTTAAAAAACTTGAATCGTCTCGTCTCGACATGGTTTTGATTTTGTGAGAATATGTTATAGTTATTTTTTTTTTGCTTGTGAAAAGAAAGTGTATATACTTCTTGTTGTTCTAGTTCATTTATATAAGGTTCTAAACTTTTTAAAAAAAACTAGCCGTTTGGTATAAACTTTTTTTTTTTTTTTTTTTTTTTTTTTTTTTTGGTTTTTGAAAACTAGGCGTTGCATATTAACTTTGGGGGTGTTATGTAATTTTTTTTTTAACCTTTGTAACGTTATAACGCACGTTGGGCTGCTAACGCGCGTTGAAACGCAGCCCCAACGCCGAGGTGCAGGAAATGGTTCTAACGCCATAACTTGCGTTACATTTGTGCCACGTAAGAATAACGCAAAGTGCACGTTATGACTCCCTCTACTCTTACTAAAAAAACTCAAGAACATAACAATTTTTATATTGTATTACTTTCATTTACTTTCCTCCCTTTTACTGAACCTGAGAACATAATGATCGAGATTCTCTTATGTTCATTTTAAACATGATAAGTAATTTTATAAATGTTGTCGGTATACATTTACTAAAAAAAATAAATAAATAATGGTATCATCTATTCACACAAATTTTATATAGAAACTTTTACAACTGAAATGAGTATATGTGACACGGTTAACTAAAAAGTAAAGAGAGAAAATGAGAGTTAGAATATCAATGATACACAGTAGTCGAACATTAAATTTCTCATAGGTAATAAGTTTTTATTGATCATACAAGTATAGTCGAATTACAATAGAAAACCTAGAACCCTAGCGGACTCAATGCTCACATGTAGGCTTGACCTGATTATTATAATATTGTCTAATACATTTTGTTGTTTGAGCGGTGAAATAACGAAAGGTTGAATAGAAAAAATGATATAATTTTTAAAAATAAATCTAAAGATAAAAATAATGGATAATATATGTGGAGGCCACCCGTATTTGAAACTTTTTTCATTAAGGCCGTTCAAATATCGAAATATCTTTATAGGCAGCTCAAGTATTATTTTGTTCACGTATGTGCCAAATCCAGCCAAATAGATATTAAATGTCAAAAATACCCATACAAGTCTCTAAAGGACAAAATTACCCTTAACACAAAAATTGAAAAATTAAAAAACTACTATACAACAAACACGGTGAAGACCCTAGGGTTTTTATTATCCTGTCGTCTTTTTCATTTGGTGTTAACAACTAGTCAAGCCCACAAGTATAACAATGGAGAGGTATGCATATTGATTACTTGTACATGAAAAGTTATCTACATGATTTTTATTGTATATGATTTTGAAAATTGTGTTTGATTTTGTATGAGTTTAACATTTATTCTTCGACTCTCTATGTTTTCTTTATTTGTTACACCTTGTACATGTTTCAAAATATTTAATGATGGTTGCAATCTTGAAATGGATTGGGGCTTTACAGTTGTGCTATGTACATAGTTTTTAAAAACCAAATGAAGACCATTTGTTACGTACAAGATAAGCATTTGAAACATATAAACTTATATCAATTACGTGAAACTATTAAAATTGTGAAACTGCATGGTTACACTTCATGAAATTGAAATATTTGTGCGTTTTTATGATATTATATTATGTAAATTTACCTTAAACATTGTGCCATTTTACAGTGGTAATGATGCTTCTAATGCGTATTATTTATGGTACAGGTCGAAAACAATGACACATGGTCCTGGTTCTTAAGGTTGTTAATGGGAGATCTCGAGATGATTGATGGAGGTAAGGGTTGGACACTTATCACTGATCAATAAAAGGTAACAACGCAAGTTTGCGTTATGACATTTTCATATTATTAGTATATCACTTGTTAAATCTTATTTTGTTTTCTTTTTCTAAAGGTATTAGTCCCTGCAATTGCAGAGTTGTTGCCAAATGTTGAACATAGGATGTGTGCTCGCCATATCTTCTCAAATTGGCACAAAATATTCAAAGGGGGCAACTTGAGGTTGTTATTTGGAATATTGCAAAGAGTTCAACCATGGAACAAATGGAGAAGAACTTTGAGAGGTTGAAGGAAATTGATAAAATAGCTTACCAAGATTTGAGAGAAATGGGAGTTCAACATTGGTGCATGGTGTATTTTAACACATTCTGCAAAGTAAGCTATAATATTTTGTATAACTTTTGCTTAACTTGTCTTATATCTAATACTAAAATGGTTTAGTAATATGTTTATGTTTGGTGAAGGTCTCAAATGTTGACAACAACTTAGCAGAGGCTTGGAACTGGAGTCTTGTAGAGTTAAGGGGAAAACCCATTATCTACATGCTCGAGGATATTCGGAGGTCATTAATGGAGAGGATCCAAAAACGACGGGACTGGATGTATAAAAAGGAGATCAATATTTGCCCTAGGATTGTTAAAAAAAATAAGAAAGACAGCTGATCAAATAAAATATTGGAGTGTACATCAAAATGGGGCATGTTTGTTTGAGGTAATAAAAGGAAATGATGGTTTTGTTGTTAACCTCTCGGATGGTACCTGTACATGTAGAATGTTTCAGTTGGAAGGGTTGCCATGTTCACATTCAATGGCTGCTATTCAGCATGTTGGTGAGAATCCCGAAAATTATGTTAGTTTTTTTTTTTTTTTTTTTTTTTTTTTTTTTTTTTTTTTTTTTTTTTTTTTTTTAAAAGATTGTTTTGTGAATAAATATAGCCAACTAATAAATCCGTTGAGTGGAGAAGAACAATGGTCTATTGTTGATAAAGAGCCACTGCTACCACCCCCAACTAGAAGAATGCCAGGAAGGCCTAGAAAGAAGAGGGTTATAAACTCAACTGAGACGCGGGTTGTTCAAGGTAATCATAAGTTAGTTAAAAGCGGAACTTCATCTACGTGCGGTATATGTAAGTCAAAAGGTCATAATAGGAGGAGATGCCCTGATCGAAAGGTGATTCTCATTGTTCACTTATTTTATTTTGTTCACAAATGCATTCTATTGATACGCTGGTTATTCTTTTGTAGGATGATGATGTTGTTTTGCCTAAAAGAAGTGTTAGGCATGCAGATAAAGGCCAATCAAAACTTGTGTATGCAAAACAAAGAAATAAGAAAAGAATCCACCCCAAGGTTGTACAAACTACATCTGCAACACCAATTAGTGTAGGGATTGAAGTGAACACACAAAGAAATCAAGTTGGTCAAGCTTTTATGTGACAGGTTACATGAGAGCATGTTTAGGTTATCTTTTTGTTGAAGTTGACATATATTTTTATTTAACAAATTATTAATAAGTTCATCTCGTAAACCATGATCTCCAATTCCGAGAAAACATTAAAAGAGTGCATGTCTTGTATGTAAACAATGATCTCTGAGGTGATTTTGGTTGATATGGTACTTAGCTATTAGAAATGTTGAAGCTTTTATGCGAAATGTTCTTATGACTAACCTAAAAGAAAGCTTTTGTGTAGTTGTTATCGCTCCTTTAATCGGCTACTAAGAACCGGAAACCCGTAATAATACTACTGCAAACTCAAAACATTATTGATACAAATGATTATATAGTTATTAAAGAAAAACTAGTCACAAACTATATGTACATAATCGATAATCTAACAATCGAATGGAAAAAATCTATTAACATCCATTGTCGAAAAACAATTCAATGGAAGATGGCCTCTCTTCCTATGTTCTAAACCGGGGATGTTGACGTATATGGTCTGATAGACCTAATTTGTAAAGACACCAAAAGAAGGACACAGGAAGGACGGCACAGGCCGAACGACACAGGAAAGACGGCACAGGAAGGACGGCATAGGAAGGACGGCCGAACGACACAGGAAGGACGGCACAGGCCGAACGGCCCATGCTGGACGGCACATGAAGGACCACCAGGCAATATGTTCCCTATTGATGTGACCACACGTGTACGTACCACCCAGGTTTTAAGGGAATATGTTCCCTAGGATGACATCATCTACAGTAGCTCAGGTATTATATATACACCATCCTTGGTGAGTGTATACATATACTACACTTCCTACCTCTCTCTACTTTCTCTCTCTAGAATTACTTTCAACTAAAGGGTTCATCCTTCCATGCTTATAGTAGAGGA
The DNA here is from genome assembly GCA_030686995.1 of Artemisia argyi. Lineage (NCBI taxonomy): Eukaryota > Viridiplantae > Streptophyta > Magnoliopsida > Asterales > Asteraceae > Artemisia > Artemisia argyi. The sequence goes on from CM060691.1 coordinate 131,741,327, forward strand.
CTGACTTGACCGTCGGAGGGTGGTCCCAGGGCTCCGGCCTCGGGACTCCTTCTAACGGGTTCTTTCTTGTTTGTAGCACACTTCGAAGCTCGGGACAAGGATGAATGGCACGTGGGAGCCGTCCAGACTTGCCTAGCGGAATTATGCTTCAACAGGGGAAGAAGATGAAATAGCTGATGATGAAGAATAGCAAGGTAGTTCGATCGAAATCTCGATTAGTTGTTATTTACTTGGCTATTAAACGATGGGGCATGTATCTGATTTAGGCTAGAGGGTTTCTTTTATTTGAACTACAAATGAAAGGGGTATATATGGTATTTCACAATAAATTTATTAATTGTGTTAATTTGATCTTTTAAATTATGGGTATTTTAGTCATTTAAGAGTTTTTCATCAAATATTTTATCAAATTTGGTATAGTTGACAACAAATAAATACTTTGACGACCTATAAACATATTTGGATACATGAGCGGTCTATATGAAAAAAATTGAAAAGGATTGAACTTTTTTTTACGGAGATTGTCTTATAACGACACGTGACGGCGAAGACTAATGGAGGCGGTGATCCTGGTATTATTATTATTATTATTATTATTATTATTATTATTATTATTATTATTATTATTATTATTATTATGAATCCACGTTCGCTGGAGCTAGCTAACTAAGCGTTTTCATTGTTATAAGCAAAACACTTTTTTTTAACGGCACTTTTATTAAAAAACCACTAGCAAGGAGCTAGAGAAATTACAAAGAGATCAAATGAGGGTGTTGAAGCCAACTAGCCCAGCTAAAAGAACTATTACATCTAGAGTGACACCACGTAAAAGAACGAATGACAATATCAACAAAAGTAACATCTTTCCGAGGAGTTTGAGCCGAGGAGTTATAAGCAAAACACTCACCTAATTATTTTTTATAAGGCTGGTTATTTGTTATGACGCATCCTAGAGGCTACATTGACAATTTCAATACGCTTATCTTTGGAATTTTATTACTTTCTCAGTCCCAAATATAAGTTCATGTTTGACTTTTCAAAGTCTTTTTTTTCTGACTTTGACCGTAATTTTTTTTACGTACTATATGATACTTGATGAAAAGTATACCAATGAAAATACATTTGAAATACAAATCCATTTATACATTTTGCATCAAGTATTATATAACACGGAAAAAAATATGATCAAAATATGAAGAAAAAGACTTTAAAATATAAAAAATAAACTTATATTTTTGGACGAAGGAAGTATGAAAGTGGGCGTTGAAAGTGCCAGTTAACTTCCAACAATTTTTAAGAGTTATGGTCAAAAACAATTACTCCGTACATGTGTTTTTCAAAAAGGATAATATCGGCGGTGGTACCGGATCCCTTAGAAAGAAAAAACAAATTTAAAAAGTATAAAAAGTAACCAGCAAGCGACACGTGTCCCCAACATATTTTATTTAAAATATCCGTTTAGGGCAAAATCGTAATTTTACTCGTTTTTTACTTTTCCATCTCAATTTTCAAACGCGCATATCTTTTAAACGACAAACTTTTAGAAAAAACCGATTTCACCATAATTTTTAAAATTTAATCCTCTTTAAATTGGTATAAATCTTGTTAAATATTTCAAACTTTTTTTTTACATATCAAATGGTTAATGATTTTCTTGATTTTTTTTGTCATTTTCGGCCCTATTTTTTACCCTCATAAATGTCGAATCGTTAAAAACTTAAAACACGAAAGTTTTTTTATTTTGATTCACTCTTTACACAGGTTTTTGAATCAATCAAATCCGATGTCATACGAGTAAGATATCACACGCGAAAGTTGACGTTTTAATCATATTTGTTGCACACAATGTGTTTGATGAAATGTCTAGCTTAGAATTTTAATGTTAAAATTGCGTTAAATGCATTAATTTTTGTACCACGGCGCATCACTAATCGTTTTATTAATGTAAAATTCAAAAAGTTTTTTTTTTTTTTTTTTTTTTTTTTTTTTTTTTTTTTTTTTAACCGATGAACCATATTAACTGATGAACCTTATTAACCGATGAACCATATTAACTGATGAACCTTGTTCATCAGTTACTTTGGTTCATCAATTTCAGGTTCATCAATTTTTACAGATTCATCAATTTCAGGTTCATCAAATTTGATCAAATGTTTTGGTTCATCATTTTTTTCAGGTTCATCAAATTTTAGGTTCATCAATTTCAGGTTCATCAAATTTTATCAAATGTTTGGGTTCATCAAATTGATCACAGTTTTTCAGGTTCATCAATTTTTTCAGGTTCATCAATTTGATCAAATGTCTCTTAACTTGAATTAGTGTCTTTGTACAATGTCTTTTAACTTGAATTAGTTTTGACACGCCACATGACTTGAACCAATGTTATATTAAACAACCAGACCACTGTAACACATACATCTGAGAGATTAATAAAAGCCACAATATCTTTATTTACATTACAATAGTTTAACACAAGAATACTTATACAATTCAACCAAACTGAGAGTTACACATCATATGAGGTACAAATGAACTATTTAAATCAACTAATTAATTAGCAATATATTGTCTAACACAAAAAGGACATGCCCACCATTTAATAAACCACCGGTGTACCCCAAATATAATTCAACCAAATTGAGAGTTTCCTTAACGATCGAGTACTCCTGCTTCTTTCACCATCATTCAGAAGGTAGTCTCACATATCAAGTACAGCTTCTATGAGTTCATTCATGAATTTCATACTCTCTTGTGCATCAGCCAGTTTTTCTTCATCTCCCCTATCTTGTGAATCTGGAATTCTCCACCATTCGTTGTTCTTCAACCACTGATGAACAATTAATTTTAATTAATTGGTTTTACAAGATATAACTGATCAACATATAGTAAAGTTATATGTTCATCAATTCATAGTACAATATAACTGATGAACATATAGTAAAATTATATGTTCATCAATTCATAATACATCATACGCTTGTATGTTCATCGGTTCATCATAAGCTTATATGTTCATCAGCTCATAACATAATAAAAATGATGAACATATAGTAACTGATGAACCTATTTTTAAATAACTGATGAACCTATTTTCAAATAACTGATTATCAAACGCATTAGCAATAACTGATGAACCTATTTAGTTGACATAAATTAATAATGTCTAAAAACATTGTTAACATATTAACAATGTCTCTATGTTTTGATAATTACAAAGCATAAACTCATTAATCTAAAACTTATAACGTAAACAAGTTTTTAGTGCTTAACATTTGTCTTTACATCCAAATCACTTAAGGTATGAATAAACAAAGTGTTTATTGCATTCTATGATCAAAGGAACAATTTTCTTAAACACTAGACTTTTTATAAAATGTCACAAAACATTTTATATCTTTTACAAAACATTTTTGGAATTAAAGGAATATGTTTAATTCATTATAAATATATGAATTCAAATTTCCAACCAAAAATGGCAAATCTAATCCAGAAAAACCTTCCTCACAAAAAGACAAATAAACCCAACGTTCTGGAGGGGCGGCCCCCTTAATTCCCTAGGCGGCCCCCTTAATTATTAAGGGGACCGGCCACGCTCCAGAACAGTATTTTTTTCCCTATAAATACTGGTTCATCCCACAGAATTTTCCTACCTTTTGCACTCCTAAACTTTCTGTTCTAGATCCCCATTTCTATTCTCCAAATCCTTTGATCATAAATACATAATCCTTTGTTTCAAAGTGATTCTTACATTATCCTCTCAAGTGCAAGAAAAGAATACTTCTATCCTCCAAGACAAGAAGTATTACAACTTGTTGTGACCTCCACATCCAAGTTGTTGGTGCATCATCAAGAATATTTACATATATCTTTGTGTAGTGTGTTGTGAATATTTGATTGTAGATAGTTGTGTTACGAATATAGATAGTGTGATTGGCTAGTAGATTGTAGTGAAGATAATTGGTGTGTAGAAGATAGGTGTGAACTAGATTGTAGTAAAGATAGTTGGTGTGAAGTAGTTGTGAAGATAGGTGTGTAGTAGATTCGTGTGAAGTAGTTGTGAAGATAGGTGTGTAGTAGATTGGTGTGAAGTAGTTGTGAAGAAGGTGTGATTTCGTTGTGACGAAGCTTTGGTGTGTAATTGGTGTCTAAGGTTTTCTCCGCCATAAGGGAGCTTGTTGATATAGTGAAGAAAACTCTCGAGTAGGTGACTCGAGGAGTGGAGTAGGGCAAGGAAGGTGTCCTTGTAGCCGAACCACTATAAATCCTTTGTCTCGCGGTTAGATCTTTCCATATCTTACTTATTATCTTGATTATATCATTACTTTTGTAGACGTAGACGTATATATATAGTTGCTCATATAGTGCTAGTATTGATTTTACTTAAAGATCAAACGAAAGTTTTATTCACAAAACAAAGTTTTTACAATCAAACTAAAAAGGTTACATACATATAATTGATCATTTCGATCAAGTATAGTTTTCATACAAAATATAACTAAGGATTATAAAAGAAACGATTACGTACTTATCTCTCGTATATAGCTACAATTGTTTATATTATGCATGTGTTGATTTCACATACTTAGCATACATTAGTATTATTGTTTATACTTAGATATACTTGTTCATATTGTTCAAGATTTGAGTTCACATAAGATTGAATCAAAATTTTAAAAGCAAACAAGGTTTTAAAACTAAACTAAGTTTTCAAAATAAAATTAAAAAGACGTAAAACTATTCAACCCCCCCTTCTAGTTTTCCACAATTGGTATCAGAGCCACGTCTAGCAAGATTTTTAAAATAAATTGTATTTTAAAACTTGTAACGATCTATGGAATCTGAAAAATATTTAGAAGGGCAATCTATGCAAAGACCACCACTATTTGAAAGTGATGGATTTTTATATTGGAAAAATCGATTCGAAACTTATGTGAAATCAAAGGATCTAGATCTTTGGCATGTTATTACTAATGGTGATTTTTTACCTACTCAAAATAATCCCGAAACAAATAAAGATGAAATAGTACCTTTTGAAAAACAAAATGATGATTTAAAAAGAAGACTTTCTAAAAACAATGAAGCAAAAATGGTTATTTACAATGCGTTACCACGTAAAGAATACGAAAGGATCTTTATGTGTGAAACCGCAAAAGAAATTTGGAATTCTTTACTAATAACTCACCAAGGTAATAGTCAAGTCAAGGATAACAAAATAGATCTACTTATGCAACAATATGAGCAATTTATGATTCCGGAAGAGGAATCAATTGATAATGCTTTTGCTAGGTTTAACACTATTATCACAAGTCTAAAAGCACTTGATGAGAATTTTTCTAGTAAGAATTTTGTCAGGAAATTTCTTAGGGCTCTTCATCCAAAATGGCGAGCTAAAGTCACGGCTATTGAAGAATCAAAGAATTTGTCAACTCTACAACTTGATGAATTGATCGGTAACTTAAAGGTCTACGAAGAAATAATAAAGAAAGACTCCGAGATGGTCAAAGGAAAAAGGGAGCAAAGCAAATCAATTGCGTTGAAAGCTAAAAAGGACTCTAGTGACGAAGAATGCTCAACCTCCAAAAGTGACGATGAAGAGTATGCTATGGCAGTACGAGACTTCAAGAAATTCTTCAAAAGAAGAGGAAGATACATTAGGCAACCATATAATGAAAGGAAGTGTTTTAAATATGGCAATCCAAATCATCTCATCGGAAAGTGTCCAATGATGTCAAGAGATCAAAATTAAGAGGCGTTTATTGGAGGTGCTTGGAGTGATAGCGATGAGGACAAGAAAGAAACCACAAATGAAGAAAAGTGTCTTAAGGCTAAGACATCAAGCGAGGTACGTTCCGAAACCGAATACTTTAGTGACGAAAATTTATCATTAGATGAAAAAGACCTAGATAGTGAATATAATAGGTTATGCAAATTAAGTCAAAAGGTTATAGCTAAAAATAAGTCACTAAAACATATTAATAATCAATTAGAAAATGAAGTACTCGAATTAAAAATTAAACTACAACATTTGGAAAAAGGAAAAGAAGTTTTTGTAAAATGTAAAACTTGCTTAGAGGTTAAAAATGAAAACGAAAAACTTAAAGATGAAATTTTCAAACTTGACAGGTTTAAAAATAGTAATAACCCACTTAAGAAAATACTAAGTGCTCAAGAAACTTCGGGAGATAAAACCGGTCTAGGATTAACTTCAACTAATGTTTCAACTAGTGAAAATAAAAATATAAAGTTTGAATGTGAATCTAGTAAACAAAAATCATTAGAATCAAATCCTAAGTATATACTTACAAAAGATAGAAAAATACCCATTGCGAATGATGAAAAAGTAAAAACTTTTTGTAAACCATCCTTAAAGACCGAAGTAGGATCCTCTAAACCTAAATTTAGATCTAAAACTCCACCACCAAGAAAACCTAAAAATCATCATCCAAGATCTAAAACATCTCAACCTAGAAGAAATCTAAATAGACAATATTACAATAACACTAGAAATCAAATGTGGAATTATCAACCAAGTTACAATCCTTGGGAAATATTACCACCATACATGCATCCTTGCCAAATGTTAAATATGTTTGGACCAAACAACTTTGGACAAATGAGACAATGGGGACCAAGTGGCTAAATTGTCAATCTTGGAAGAAGTTGGAATATCATTTACAAATGACTTCTATAAGTCAACATGGTCACTTGAAGTGCTTGAAGATATTCCATTGAAGACTAAAAGGTACGCGTTTCTTTTAAGTTCATCACTATAATTTGCATGCTTAGATAAATGATTAGTTAGATTAATGCTTAGTACATAATTGCTTATATTCTTATAACCTAGAAACATCATTGGTTGACTTTCCTAGGAATAAGATAAAATTGTTCATTGCCGAACAAAATAGAAAATGGAAATCTTCTATATCCACTATTAGGAAACTCATGGTGATGAAGTGAAATGAGTTAAGTGGATCAATCGTTAATATAGAAGTAGGATTAGATCCCTCGCGTAAGAAAACTATGGATGAAACAAGCTCTCGTTGACTATGGCATTAAGTCAGATAAGCGTGCGAAAACAAAGGAACTATAGATGTTAGGTTATACCCCATTCAACACTCTCGCATCTAACATATAAATTATCGTCTTCATTTCCTTTAGGATCATAGGATATGTAGAAACGATAGCATGAGATAATAATAGGCTTAACCAATCCTCTTGAGCATGAGATCTTTAATAAACATTTTTTTAAAATATTTGATTTATGATATTTGTTGTCAAAAATCTAATATCTCTAAAAATATGCAAAAACCTCACATTTTGGAAAATAGTCTTTCAAATAACTATCCCACTGTTAAATAACATGTTTTCACTATCAATATCCACAATTTTGTTTTGATCAAAACTAAAGATTGGGAAAATATTCTTTACCGTTCATTCACACATTTTGAAGTAAAAACCCAATCTATTTTATTCAAATAACTCTCACATCCAAGTGAAAACTTACTTTCAAACATTGTTGAATAATGCTAAAAACGTCTCTTTTAAAATCATGCATGGTGATCTCATATTTGTCATCTATATTTATATAAATGACACTTATAAGTGAACTAAATCAAATCAAGAGGACCATGGTTTGTTCATTAAGACTTTGTTTGTAACAAGTCTAGAAATACATGCTATCATAACTACCCACTTAGTGCACATTGATACACATTAGGATTAATCCTCATTGTTATGTAGTTATGAAATACTTGATGTTGCTTATTGTTTCCTAGCACTTATATTTTACTTGCTTGATGAGTATGTTTGCATGCTAGATGAAATTGCTTGTTTACTTAATCTCTTTGGTTAACATGCTTTGGCTACATAATTAGTATATGCTTAATTGCCTCAAAGAGTTGGACTTGTTTGAAACCAAAAACACAACCTTTCTGCAATTCACTACCAAAAACCCTTTTCTGGCAATCTGGGAATCACCAGATGGGCGGCCCCCTTAAATCATAAGGCGACCACCTTAATTATTAAGGGGACCGGCCTCCAATTAAGGGGACCGGCCATCTGATGGTCGAAGGTGTTGTTTCCCTTTTCTATTTTTTAGCCCATTTCATCCTACACTTCCCAAAATTCACAAACCTATTTTATCCTAAACCTTCCATCAATGTTTATCCATCCTTGATCCCACCAATCCTACATTATAAACACTCTCATTCCTCTCAATCTCCACTCATCTCATCATTTCCTCTCCCATTAAACCAAAACCACCAAGAAACTTGTTTGGAGAAAAAAGGCTAACTTCCTTTAAAATTCCGTCAAATCAAATGACGTTGTCAAACATCCAACACCAAATTCCTCCTATGTTTTCAAACATTACTTACCTAACACCTCACTTTCCTTCTCACCAACATTACATATCAAAAACCTTTACTCACCCATATCCTTCTACATTACACTCAAACCTCATAATCTTTTCACAACTCAAGCGATGTTGTTCATAATCAACCAACACCTAAACCTCACTCTCACACAAATGATCCATTTAACAACAAATCATCCATTCGTGCTTCGACTAATGCTCCTTCTTATGATGAGCATGCACAATCCCAAAACAATAATCCCAACCTCATTACCAACACTTTACATGTTGCTCATTCAACAAAAACACCATCCACTCATGAAGGATCTCTTCCACCCATATCATGTTTTCATGATTACCCAAGCTCAAACATGTCTCCACTACCAAGAGTATCACCACCACATCCTACAACTTCACATGTCATTCCTATGTTGCATGTTCAAACCATCACCCAAGACAACTATCATGCTCCACCACCATCACCTTCCTCCGAACACTTGAAGTTCGTTGAGGCGCTAAAAGAAGCCCATGAGCTTAGTGCTCTTTTAGCCTTACATCTTGCTCAACGCAATTTGGATCCACCTTCATCTAGATCACCCTCATCACCACACAACATAAATCAACTTGAGAAGCATGTCAACAATTGACCTTGTTGCATCTTTCTCCTAAAAACCATTGCATTCAATGAACACTTGGATTGAATATCTTCTCACTAGATCACATCCAATACCCTCACTTGAACAACATCCAAAACCTCAATCAACCTCTTCCGCTACAAACTCTCCACTACCAAACTATCCAACATTCATGACCTTATCCTAACTCAATTAATCCAACAACCTCCATTAATCCAACAACCTTATCCTAACTCAACCATCCTCATTCCAAACACTCCATCATCAACCATCTAAGCATACCATATGCTTATGATTTTCACTTTCAAATACGAATCAACCAACCTTTTGTTACAAGCAAGTCCGATGGCTCTCTTTGGCAAATTAGGATCTTTTAACATAATCACTTTGAATTAATTGTTATGTATCCTTAATATTTGTTTACTATGCTTGTTATTTGTATATTGCATATTCTTCTATATATGCTTGTGCTTTTAATATTTTTCTTGCGAGCATTCCATATCTCGATCCCTTGGTGCCATCGAACAAGGGGGAGCACACATCAAGGGGGAGCTTTTATCCCGTCTAACTTCATTTACAAAGCTAGTCGGCATAACCTTTTTGATTTTACAAAAAGGGGGAGAAGTGAATGTCAAACTCTAATACTTGTCTAAAAATTAATTTTTAGGTTTAAAGAGTTTAAGGTTTTGTAATCATCAAAAAGGGGGAGATTGTTGACATAAATTAATAATGTCTAAAAACATTGTTAACATATTAACAATGTCTCTATGTTTTGATAATTACAAAGCATAAACTCATTAATCTAAAACTTATGACGTAAACAAGTTTTTAGTGCTTAACATTTGTCTTTACATCCAAATCACTTAAGGTATGAATAAACAAAGTGTTTATTGCATTCTATGATCAAAGGAACAATTTTCTTAAACACTAGACTTTTTATAAAATGTCACAAAACATTTTATATCTTTTACAAAACATTTTTGGAATTAAAGGAATATGTTTAATTCATTATAAATATATGAATTCAAATTTCCAACCAAAAATGGCAAATCTAATCCAGAAAAATCTTCCCCACAAAAAGACAAATAAACCCAACGTTCTGGAGGGGCGGCCCCCTTAATTCCCTAGGCCTAATTAAGGGGACCGGCCCCTAATTAAGGGGACCGGCCACTCTCCAGAACAGTATTTTTTTCCCTATAAATACTGGTTCATCCCACAGAATTTTCCTACCTTTTGCACTCTTAAACTTTCTGTTCTAGATCCCCATTTCTATTCTCCAAATCCTTTGATCATAAATACATAATCCTTTGTTTCAAAGTGATTCTTACATCATCCTCTCAAGTGCAAGAGAGGGATACTTCTATCCTCCAAGACAAGAAGTATTACAACTTGTTGTGACCTCCACATCCAAGTTGTTGGTGCATCATCAAGAATATTTACATATATCTTTGTGTAGTGTGTTGTGAATATTTGATTGTAGATAGTTGTGTTAGGAATATAGATAGTGTGATTGGCTAGTAGATTATAGTGAAGATAATTGGTGTGTAGAAGATAGGTGTGAACTAGATTGTAGTAAAGATAGTTGGTGTGAAGTAGTTGTGAAGATAGGTGTGTAGTAGATTGGTGTGAAGTAGTTGTAAAGAAGGTGTGATTTCGTTGTGACGAAGCTTTGGTGTGTAATTGGTGTGTAAGGTTTTCTCCGCCATAAGGGAGCTTGTTGATATAGTGAAGAAAACTCTCGAGTAGGTGACTCGAGGAGTGGAGTAGGGCAAGGAAGGTGTCCTTGTAGCCGAACCACTATAAATCCTTTGTCTCGCGGTTAGATCTTTCCATATCTTACTTATTATCTTGCTTATATCGTTATTACTTTTGTAGACGTAGACGTATATATATAGTTGCTCATATAGTGCTAGTATTGATTTTACTTAAAAATCAAACGAAAGTTTTATTCACAAAACAAAGTTTTTACAATCAAACTAAAAAGGTTACATACATATAATTGATCATTTCGATCAAGTATAATTTTCATACAAAATATAACTAAGGATTATAAAATAAACGATTACGTACTTATCTCTCGTATATAGCTACAATTGTTTATATTATGCATGTGTTGATTTCACATACTTAGCATACATTAGTATTATTGTTTATACTTAGATATACTTGTTCATATTGTTCAAGATTTGAGTTCACATAAGATTGAATCAAAATTTTAAAAGCAAACAAGGTTTTAAAACTAAACTAAGTTTTCAAAATAAAATTAAAAAGACGTAAAACTATTCAACCCCCCCCTTCTAGTTTTTCACATATTTTTCAAATAACTGATGATCAAACATACTAGCAATAACTGATGAACCTATTTTCAAATAACTGATGAACCTCATTCTTATGTATTCTATAAAGTTACTCTATCGAATCTGCAAGCTACTAAGTAAACCATGATCCAATCAATAACTGATGAACCTCATTCTAACCTATTCCAACAAGTTACTATATCGAACCAGCAAGCTACTAAGTAAATCATGATCCAATCAATAACTGATGAACCTTATTCTAACCTATTCTAACAAGTTACTCTATCGAACCCGCAAGCTAGTAAGTGAACAAAAAATGCACTAAATGATGAACCTGAAGATCATCAATCGCCACTAAAACCAGATTTCTATCACATTTATGACCTGAATCTAGTTGAAGCATTTCATCGAGCACTCGGTGTGCATCATTATATCGATCACATTTCAACAACAGATCTTTATATTTTTTATTTTCTAAAAAATATGCATTTTTTTCAAAAAAAAATCTAATTCTTATGCATTGTATTTTGTAAAAAATACCTTTTTTTTATGCACAAACTAAAAAAATTAAAAAAAAAAAAAAAAACCCTAAAAATTAAATTAATCTAAAATTACCAGTTAGATTCATCTTTTCCGAGCGTATAATGTGTTTTAATCAATTACAGATGATCGGAAATTGAAACCCTAGTTTTTTCCCCAAATTTTGATTGGAAATTGACGGTTTTTGTGTGTGTGAGTTAGTGTGTGAAATGAATGTGAGAGTAGAGAAGTTGTTTGGTGGGAAGAAGGAAGAGAGTGGGGGTTGTAAATTTACGCTTATACCCCTTCTATTAGAAAGAGCGTGTTTTTTTTTTCTTATTTAAATCTGGACCATGTGATTGGTTTTGGTCAACTATTTGACTGATCGAATGGTGGAAAAATGTTTTTAGCCTTTTTAATTTACATCCACTTTTTAAGGGATCGCAACTCTATCGGCGGTTCACAGCTTCATTTAATAATAGCCACGTGATTTTGTGAGAATTTCTTTGCAAGAATTGAACACAGCATTTCTCATAACTAACGTATTTAAAATTCATCCCCACCAACTAACGCAACTTTATATTTCGAGCTTCATTTATTTGATATTTTAAGAAATTGAACGGTTTAAACCAATTTGATGGTAAGAGCATGCACATCTGTAACACGAGTTATAACTTAACTCAGTGCCACGTCAGCGCCACATCAGATTTACCACTTTAACATTAACTCAAAAAAAAAAAAAAAACATCCACAACAATAACACAACCTTAACTCAACATTTGGGCCATACTTTTTTCTTCTTTTCCAATTATTTAACAAAATACAAATTAAAACAAATTACATTTTTATTCAAATAAATAACTAAAAATACAAATGTTATTTACTAAAAAAAAAAAAAAAAACCCACAAGGACTGAAAATGTTATTTACTTTAAAGTTTAAACAAATAACCACAAGGGCTAAACCATAATACCGAAAACCACAAGGACTTAAAATGTAACTTTGCAAATGTTTTCTCTTCTTCTTCGTTGTGAACCTGCAAAACTCAAAAAACACACACTGAAACACACACAAAGCACACACTGAAACACACACACAAAACCCAACAAAAAATCATTTAAATCATTTAAATCGGAAGAAAAAAAAAAAGAAAAGAAAAAAAAACACGCTTAACTCGGCGTTAAGCTGCTAACGCCACACGTTAACGTGGGTTTAACGCAGGTGGATGCAGCGGCTACCGTGCCTTAGCGCACGTTAAAGTGCCTTAACGTGGAGCTCCACGTTACGGATGGGCATGCTGTAACATTTAACTTTGTCGTGGTTCCTCTTTGATTTTTAGTTCAGTAAAGCGATTTTAGTTTATCTTTTCTAGGGCTGAGCAAACGATCCAAACGGACCGGATCGACCGACCGAGACCGAACCGACCACATTCGGTCCGGTCCTCGGTCTTGGCTTTTTGGCTAATTCGGTCCTCGGTCCGGTCGGTCCGGACCGGACCAAAAACCGATTATTTGGCCTAGTTTGACCGGACCGACTGAGACCGGACCGGACCGACCACATTCGGTCCAGTCCTCGGTCTTGGCTTTTTGGCTAATTCGGTCCTCGGTCTTGGCTTTTTGGCTAATTCGGTCCTCCGGTCCAGTCCGGTCTTAGACCGATGCTCACCCCTAATCTTTTCTAACAGATGTATTGTTATTGATTATTTTGACATGAGAATTTATAAGAAAGATAAAATAAAATAAAATGAATTAAGTACCTTGTTACCAGAAAAAACACAACCTTAAAAATCAAATTGTTTTCGTCCTATAAAAGTTTTTGTAAGCAATAATATGTGTAGACATTAGGATCAAATATTGATGATAAACACATTATTATATATACTAAAAGGGGAACCTCAACTGCAGCAAATCACTGTAGCTACAGTGGACGAAATAGTGCTCATGTGCATTTTAGTCCCTGAGGTGAAACTGTTGTTGCAAGATAGGTCCTTTGAGGACTAACGAAGCAACACACTGGGGACTAACGATGCAACACTTCGAGAATTTTAGTGACTTTTTACTTAAAAAAACCATATTATTTCTATAATTATTTTGTACCCAACGAATTTACAAAAATTGTCCCTCAGGTTAGCTGTAAATAGCATCTTTAGTCCTCCGTTAGCGATATTTTGCAAATATAGTCTTAATAATTTTTTTCCCGATCGTTTTATTTCCATTTTAGATTAGACACAACATTCTCGCAGCAACGCGCGGGTGCCCCCATGATGCGTGAGAATCGCAACAGGCTTTACCTCTCGAGGGATCTCGAGAAGCTTACAACCCCCACCAGGCAGTGTACCTGATCGGTGTAGTATAGCATAGTGACAAGTACCGGGGGATTGATCGTTCAGCTTAGGAATAGTGTCGCTAGGATTAGAAAGCCTAAATACTAGTTCTAAAGGTGAGGGATGATTATTTTTGTGTTTTTATGTTTTATGGAAAGCAAGTAAAAATCTCGGGTTTTGGAAGAGTGGGCGGAATTAGTTGCTATTCAACTAACCCAAAACTTAGATGCAATCAAAATAAAATACAAAAAATGAAAATAAACTAATTATACTAAAGTTGTGAGCAGTAATTGGAGAAAATGTGTTTACTTAGATTTCACTACTCCCTAGATATCTTTTACACGTTAATTACTTATTATAATTGCATGGATGACGGATCGTATTCCTTAATACCATTCATGGGGTGGCATACATAACTCCCGAATTCTATGAGCTCTTATCTCCTCCTACACCATGCCCATCACAACTATAGGGATTGTAAACAGTGGCTCATGCATTAAATACAATCAATAAAGACCTAGTACGCCTCGGTTCATGTTTCTTAAGACGTTCAAGCATGTTACCATTTGGAGATCTGCAAGTTTTCTTAAGCCTAACATATAAATCATTCATCCAAGACAAGAATAAACAAGTAATCAACACATAATCAATATCTAGGTTTCATTAGATCTATGCAAACACAAAAGAGATCTAGCCTAGCATAATGGAATTGAGACAAGAACAAGATATAGACAACCAACACATAGACATATTGATTGAATTAGAAGAACACTTATCTCAATTACAATGCAAGGTATCAAGGGTTTGGAACCCTTGAAAAACCTGTAAAAGTTGCACCAAAATCGTCTTTAGGGTTTCTCCAAAACTTCTCTTTTTAATGTGAAAAACTAGACAACTATATATAGGAAAATAGGGATGACGGCGTCAAGAACAAAGGTGTGACGCCGTCATCTCGCCGCCAAATACTTTCTCGGACGGCCTTGATCTACTTCTGACGCCGTCAAGGCCTAGGCCGTCACACAAATTACCCTTGACGCCCTGTGTGTGACGCCGTCATCAACTACGGATTTTAATTCTTGGGGTTTTGATGCCGTCATGAATTTACTCTTGACGCCTTCATGTACTGTTCCCAGTATGGAAAATTGAGACTTTTCCGTTTTCTTCACTTTTATGCTCCAAAAACGTCCAAAATGGCTTCTTTTCCAGAATTCACTCTCCAAGTACCTAAAATCACAAAAGGAACGATTTAGGGCAATATTTGATCAAATAAGTTCGGATTCAGGCTTAAATGACCCCCTAAAAACGGATCATTTTTTGCCTCATCATATACCCTTACACTTGAGATTTGCTTGTCCTCAAGCAAATGCGCTTTTATTCTACTCAAAAGACAAGTTAGGGGTCATTTAACACTAATATAAAAGTAATTACAACAAATAATCGTTCCACTAAAGACCAATAGACAAGCACGGAGGTCATATACAAGCACCTCACAAATAGTGTTTAGATACTCACATCTCTTGGGTGTAATAAAGTAATATAACATTATGGAAATGGAAGATATCTCTCACTACCTGTCATAGCAAAATAGATTACCATAGGCTTGGGAAAGGATCAAACCTCCACCACATGGCGTAGGCACCTAGGATAAACTATCAAAGAGGTCTTTTAAAGGGTTGTAATGTTAGGTATAGGGATATGAATTACACAGTTTTGTTGGATAAAGGAAGTTTTTACTGGTGGCGAGTTAACAATCTTGGTTAATTACATGTACAATATGGCGTTGCTAAGCCAAGACTAGACTCGACTTAAGCTAATAAATGAAAACTAACAAAAACATAAAATGAACATAGTATAAAAAGGGATGGTAGTCCGTATGTCTTTTTTTTTTTTTTTTTTTTTTTTTTTTTTTTTTTGTTTTTTTTGTTTTTTTTTTTTTTTTTTTTTGCATACACTCTTACCCTACCATCCAAAATAATACATTATAGGGGATTGAGCATTCCCCTTACACTTGAATCTTTACATACTTTACATTTAAACTAATCTAATGACTCGAATTAAGAAAATCAAAACACTTGGAGCACTTTTAAGATTAACGCACATATGGGGGTAATAAATGATGTTCTTCCCCATTACTCCATAATATAAGTACTTACCCATGAGTCCCAATCGTCCCAAAACAATATGTACAAGGATATGACTCGACTTAGCAACCATGTAATCAATTAGAAAATTAACTTAGGGTTTAACAAATAACAATAATGCACTAAAGATGAGTGCATACACGGAAGGCTAAGGCGATTTGGTTGTACATTTAAGTGGGGTGTAACAAATTCTTCCTTTAAGTAAAATGCTTAAAGTTAGAAACGAAAAGATAGGCTCGGAGGGGTGTACTAGGGGTTTCGTGTACTAAAAATGAGTACAACGCTAAGGGTGTGGGAAAAATTAGTTGACTTAACTAGTCAAGTAATATGACTTAAATGGTCAAGTAATTATAATACGGGTTTAACACAAGGGTGATCCTAATGCCTCTTATCATGTAGTAAATCCTACCACACGAATGTAGTCTCACTAGCGGTCTCGGGATGCATCACTAACGCAAGTTCTAGAATCTAAATGCTACCGGTACACTCATAAGCACTAATAATGAATGCTTTTCCTATCAAATCTAAAGGCGAACCTCACATTTTTGGGTGGAAAATTTTTCTGAATATACGGTTATGTGCTAGTCATACAATCTCCTATCTATGAGACGCTTGCTATGGCTAAAGTTTCACTCCTAAATGTTGTAAAAAATTTTAAATTTGGCGCTAAAATTACACTAGCAAGTATTTCTCATAGTTTTATTACACATCTACCATCAGACCAAACAAACTCAAGCGAAAGTGCATATGTAAGGTATCATCTTTTTACCCTCCCCTTACACTTAAGATGAACATTGTCCCCAATGTTCAAGTAAAGAATGTAAAAGTGAAAAAGTAAAGAGAATGAAATCAAATACTCCCCTGATTCGCTCGGCATGGATTATAGGTTGGCCAGGTTAAATCTTCCTCCAAGAAAATGAACAATCAAAGCTTCCCTTCCAGAATATAAATCATCTCCTTGTCATACATAACCTGTAAAACCTGACAAAAATAGACAAGACAACCTCGCGTAAAATCGGCGGCATCCACTAAATCCTAGAAAACAAAGTAAGATATAATGCTTGTGGAATGAAGTTTGCAGATTTCCTGGAGATTATAAAACTTAATAATTCACAAAAAACCATAAGACTCCGTTAGAAAAACAAAACCGGTAAAATTTCCAGATTTTAACTCCTGACGCCGTGAGAATGGACCTGCAGAAATTCTTATGTTAAGTTTCCGGAAAATTTCTGGAAAAACTTGGTCCTACTTCCTGGAAAATCCTGCAAAACTTCATTATGACTCAATACAAGCATTTGACTCTAACAAATACGAATATACATGTTCATTTAATATTGTGGAGAATCATGATCGGTTTGTTTCTTAAAAACATATTTGGGGTTTCCCCTTACACTTATCTTTTGCAAAAATACTTCTAGGTGGAGTTAAGACTAGGCCAAACAACATAGTAAAGTATTTCCACTTATTTAGTTTAGAAACATGATCAACCAACAATAAAAATTAAACATGCATACGGAAGCAAATAACAGTCAAACAAATAAAATCACACAAAACATGGGTTGCCTCCCAAGAAGCGCTTTTCTTTATTTACGAGTCTTGTAGCTAGACTCGAGGTCATGGGTTACTACGTGATCTCATCATCAAACGTCACATCCTCCTCACTAATCATTTCATTATTATTTTCTTGGTAATGTTTTACACGTTGTATGTTAACCGTGAATTCCCTACCTTCATCATCAATTAACACTATCGCTCCAAATTTAGAAGAATTCTTTACCGTGAACGGCCCATACCATCTAGACTTAAGTTTTCCCGGAAATAATCTCAACCGAGAATTGTATAATAGGACCTTGTCTCCTTCTGAAAATTCTTTGGGTTTCTTAATTCTCTGATCATGCCACCTTTTAGCTCTTTCTTTATAGGTGATGGAGGATTCGTAGGCTTCTAGTCTAAGCTCATCAAGCTCGTGTAATTGCAAAAACCTATTATTCCTAGCAGTTGTGTAATCTAAGTTGCATGCCTTAAGCGCCCAATAAGCCTTGTGTTCTAATTCTACCGGTAAGTGGCATGCCTTACCATACACCATGCGGAATGGGGTCGTTCCAATAGGTGTCTTGTAAGCAGTTCGGAATGCCCATAAGGCTTCGTCGAGTTTGAATGACCAGTCCTTTCTGTTTTGATTAACCGTTTTTTCAAGTATTCTTTTAATAGCTCTATTAGTGTTTTCGACTTGGCCATTGGTCTGTGGATGATATGCGGTGGAGAATCGATGGGGTACTCCATACCTCTTCATGACCTTTTCCATTTGTGCATTGCAGAAATGTGTTCCCCTATCACTGATGAGAGCTTTCGGAATCCCGAATCTTGCGAAAAGCTTTTTCAGGAAATGAATAACTACTCTTGCATCATTGGTCCTAAGGGCTTGTGCCTCAACCCATTTTGAAACATAGTCCATGGCGACTAAGATGTACTCGTTTCCCCCTGAGGATGGAAAGGGTCCCATGAAGTCAATCCCCCAAACATCGAATACCTCACAAACTTGTATAAAGTTCTGAGGTGCTTCATCCCTATGTGATATATTTCCGGCTCGTTGACATGCATCACACGCATGCACCATTTCTTTTATATCACGGAAAATTGTGGGCCAATAGAATCCCGCATCGAGAATCTTTCGGGCGGTAACGTTTATCCCATGATGCCCACCAGAGGGACCAGAGTGACATTCCCTCATAATCTTAACTGCTTCATTTTCCGAAACACAACGCCTTATAATGTGGTCAGGACACCTTCGGAATAAAAAGGGTTCATCCCAGAAGTAGTATTTTAGCTGGGAAAAGAACCTCTTCCTCTCGTACTTAGTCAGGTGTTCTGGAACAAGTCTACATCTACTTGCGAAGTAATTAGCAAAGTCGGCGTACCATGGCTCCGAATCAATCATTGACTTTAGTTGTTCGTCAGGAAACGAATCCCTAATCTCACTTCTATCGTGCTTATCCAAGGGGTTTTCAAGACGAGATAGATGATCTGCGGCCAGATTCTCTGCCCCCCTCTTATCGCGAATCTCAACATCGAATTCTTGTAACAACAAGATCCACCGAATTAGTCGTGGTTTGGCATCCTGCTTCGCAAACAGATATCGAAGAGCTGAGTGATCAGTGAAGACGACTGTCTTTGAAAGGACAAGATATTGTCGGAATTTATCGAATGCAAATACTATGGCTAATAATTCTTTTTCGGTGGTGGAGTAGTTCTCTTGAGCGGGATTCATGGTTTTGCTAGCGTAGTAAATAGGTTGGAAAAGTTTGTCACGTCGTTGACCTAATACAGCCCCGACAGCGAAATCGCTAGCGTCACACATGATTTCAAATGGTAACTCCCAGTTGGGTGTGATCATGATTGGAGCTTGCGTGAGTTCCCTTTTTAAGAGATCGAAAGCATCTTTGCATTCTTGGGAAAAATCGAACGGAGCATCCTTCACAAGCAATTGAGTCATTGGCCAGGCAATTTTGGAGAAGTCCTTGATGAATCTCCGATAAAATCCGGCATGCCCCAAAAAGCTGCGTATTGCCTTAACAGTCGTGGGGTATGGTAACTTAGATATAGCTTCAACTTTAGCTTGGTCCACCTCTATTCCGTTCCCTGAGATCTTATGCCCTAACACAATCCATTCCTTTACCATGAAATGACACTTTTCCCAGTTTAACACCAAGTTGGTTTCCTCACAACGTTTAAGCATCTTTTCTAAATTAGCAAGACAGCGGTCGAAGGAGTTTCCGAAGACTGAAAAGTCATCCATGAACACTTCCATGCTGTCTTCCATGAGTTCGTGAAAGATTGCGGTCATACAACGTTGGAAAGTGGCGGGGGCATTACATAGCCCAAAAGGCATCCTTTTGTAGGCAAATGTTCCGTAGGGGCAAGTAAACGTGGTCTTTTCTTGGTCCTCGGGTGCTATGGGGATTTGAAAATATCCAGAGAATCCATCCAAGAAGCAATAGTACTCGTGTCCAGATAATCTTTCTAACATCTGATCAATGAATGGTAAGGGAAAGTGATCTTTCCTCGTGGCATCATTGAGTTTCCGATAGTCGATGCATACCCGCCATCCAGTGACAGTTCTCTGGGGTACCATCTCACCCTTGTCATTCTTTACTACAGTCATTCCACCCTTTTTAGGTACAACCTGCACAGGACTGACCCATGGGCTATCCGAGATCGGGTAAATCATTCCTGCATCCAAAAGTTTGATAACTTCTTTCTTTACTACTTCCTTAATGTTAGGGTTCACTCGCCTCTGGGGTTGCACAGTAGGTTTATAATCTTCCTCCATAAGAATCTTATGTGTGCAAAAAGTTGAGTCAATCCCCTTAATGTCGGCCACACTCCATGCGAGTACCCCCTTGTATTTTTTTAGGACCTCTAAGAGTTTAACTTTTTGTTCTTGTTCCAAGGAAGAGTTTATGATTACCGGGAGTTGGTCCTCCCCCCGAAGGAAGGCATACTCCAAATGGTTAGGAAGCTCTTTGAGATCAACGTTAGGAGGTTCGATAATAGAAGGTTTGAGCATGTTTTCGGGCTTTCGGAGCTCGAGATGCTCCGTTGCCTCTTGTCTGGGGTAGAAGGAGACTGCATTAACATCCTCCGTCTTTTCCACCTCTAGCAAAGGCAGAAAACTCTCGTCCCGTAGCCAGCCTTCATCGATTTGTTCATCGACGCAACTATCAATGACATCTGTGAGTTCATCTACTTCCCCGATAAAGTAGAGCCGGTTGGCTGCTTCGAGGGAGAGGTCCATAGAATCCTTAATGTCGAAGGTTGTGCTATCGTCTCCCACTCGTAAGGTCAATTTGCCATCGTAGACATCGATGACTGCACGAGCAGTAGCAAGAAATGGTCTACCTAAGATGATAGGTACCAAGTCATCCTCCTCCATATCCAGGATTACGAAGTCGACCGGGAATTTGAATTTCCCAACTTTGACTAGCACATTCTCGCATATCCCTACGGGGTACTTGACTGATCTATCGGCTAGTTGGATGTTCATACGGGTAGACTTCAATCCAGAATATCCTAGTTTACGGAACATAGAGTGAGGCATGAGATTGATACTCGCTCCCAAATCGGCAAGAGCATTCTTGATTGATAGAGGTCCTATGGAACAAGGCAAGGTGAAACTGCCCGGATCGTCTACCTTCTTTGGTAGCCCTTGATGGGTTACCACTGAGCATTCTTCCCCCAGGGTCACAAGACCCTCGAGTTTCTTCCTGTTAGCGAGCAGCTTTTTGAAGTATGTGCTATACTTTGGCATGTGATAGCAAGCATCAAGGAGAGGTATGGTGACAACTGAGTCTTTTAGGTATGACAAGAACCTCTTGTTATCATTCTCAGTTTTCTGGTTCCTTAACCAGGATGGGAATGGAATTCTCACAGGTGGGTTAGGAAGGGCCGATGGGGAAGGGGTCGTCACGGGCGGTTGGTCTGGGGTGATAATGCCGACATCCTCCTCCTCCCCAGGTTTGTCTGGGTCGAGGGTGATGGGGGACGAGTTTGGGTAAGGAGGGTCTTTGGTTGTCGTTCCAGCTCGTGTGGTTATCGCGAGCATGGGGTCTTTTTTCCTCACTAATGGCGTTTGGAGATTATCTAGGGCCGAGTTAAGCTTTTTGAAAAATTCTCCAATACCCTTCTGCTGCTCGTCGAAAAGCTCATTAAGCCCTTTCATTTGCAAGTCTTTTTCTTGAGTGAAGTGACCAAGGTCATCTTCGAAATTGCTCCTGATTTTGAATTCAGGGCCTTCCTCCCCTTCTCTTTTCTTTACCAGATTTCCCCAAAGGGTGTAATCGTCATTTTGGTAAAAAGGCAAAAGGGAGGGATCAGCATAAATGTCCCCTCCTGACAAGCACGCATGTTCAGTTGTGGCTGCTCCTCCGCATTCTTCTACCTCATGCGGGCCTCCACAGTAATCGCAGATCAAGTAAGGATTCGACAGCTGTTTAGGTAACTGCAATCCAGCTATGTATTCCACTCTTTTGTGTATTTTGCTCAACCGATCCGAGGTGATCTCAGAAATGCTGACAGTCGACTCAGGTTCATCCCAAGTGTCATCCTGGTCTTGAGCATATTCTTCAATCCTATCCCATCCTTCCTCGGCACTTAGATTGGCCAATCTTCCTTTCCTAGATTGGTTAATTCCGTTTCGGTCATTAGAGGAGATATTTTCGTAGAAGATTTGGACCAAGAGCCAAAGCTCAATTCCATGATGGGGAACTTGTCTTATTGAATCTTTGAATCTAGTCCACGATTTATAGAAGGGTTCGTCCTTCTCCTTCCGAAAATGGAGGATCCTATTTCTAAGTGCTGAGGTTTTTCCAGGTGGAAAGAACTTCTCATAGAACTTGGATATGAGTTGCTCCCATGTGAAGATAGATTCAGAAGGGAGTTTGTCATACCATTCTTGGGCTTTTTCATATAAGGAGAAAGGAAAGAATCGCAATCGGGATGTGTCTCTAGTAGCCCCATCCGTATGGAGGGTGTCTACTATTTTTAGGAAGTCCTTGATGTTTTGGATTGGATTTTCCTCATCAAGTCCGCTGAATTTACACACACTTTTGACAAGCCAAACATCGGGTGCATGTAGGACCTCACTGGTGTGTTCGTTCGGGTAGACAATGGCATTTGAAAAGCCATGAGGAGTTGGGGAAGAGTAGTACTTGAGACGCTTAGGAGGGGGTATTATAGGGGTACTCATCTCGTTGTGGGAGCTAGGGGTTGTGATGTGATTTTCTGAATTTTCCTTAGAAAGAGGTGCATCAAAGTCGATAGCAATGCTGGATGGTTCAGGAGTTGAGTGAGTTCGTCTTAACCTACACATTTCTCTTTCGGGTTCTGCATAAGGCAAGACAAGGTCTTTAGTGGTACTACGACTCCTAGTGATCCTAAGGTTGGAGAATTCGTTGGTTGCCATGATGGCGGACGATGAAGAGTTACGAACAAAAGCACGAAGAAATAAGATAGACTAAAGAAAACCTAAAAATAAAAATAAAATCTTACTAGAAAGGAATCTAGCAAGTAGACCTAATAAAAAGAAATCCTAACCTAGACAATAACTATTCCTCGGGCTGCGGCGCCAAAAACTTGATGCGTGGGAATCGCAACAGGCTTTACCTCTCGAGGGATCTCAAGAAGCTTACAACCCCCACCAGGCAGTGTACCTGATCGTTGTAGTATAGTATAGTGACAAGTACCGGGGGATTGATCGTTCAGCTTAGGAATAGTGTCGCTAGGATTAGAAAGCCTAAATACTAGTTCTAAAGGTGAGGGATGATTATTTTTGTGTTTTTATGTTTTATGGAAAGCAAGTAAAAATCTCGGGTTTTGGAAGAGTGGGCGGAATTAGTTGCTATTCAACTAACCCAAAACTTAGATGCAATCAAAATAAAATACAAAAAATGAAAATAAACTAATTATACTAAAGTTGTGAGCAGTAATTGGAGAAAATGTGTTTACTTAGATTTCACTACTCCCTAGATATCTTTTACACGTTAATTACTTGTTATAATTGCATGGATGACGGATCGTATTCCTTAATACCATTCATGGGGTGGCATACATAACTCCCCAATTCTATGAGCTCTTATCTCCTCCTACACCATGCCCAGCACAACTATAGGGATTGTAAACAGTGGCTCATGCATTAAATACAACCAATAAAGACCTAGTACGCCTCGGTTCATGTTTCTTAAGACGTTCAAGCATATTACCATTTGGAGATCTGCCAGTTTTCTTAAGCCTAACATATAAATCATTCATCCAAGACAAGAATAAACAAGTAATCAACACATAATCAATATCTAGGTTTCATTAGATCTATGCAAACACAAAAGAGATCTAGCCTAGCATAATGGAATTGAGACAAGAACAAGATATAGACAACCAACACATAGACATATTGATTGAATTAGAAGAACACTTATCTCAATTACAATGCAAGGTATCAAGGGTTTGGAACCCTTGAAAAACCTGTAAAAGTTGCACCAAAATCGTCTTTAGGGTTTCTCCAAAACTTCTCTTTTTAATGTGAAAAACTAGAAAACTATATATAGGAAAATAGGGATGACGGCGTCAAGGACAAAAGTGTGACGCCGTCATCTCGCCGCCAAATACTTCCTCGGACGGCCTTGATCTACTTCTGACACCGTCATGGCCTAGGCCGTCACACAAATTACTCTTGACGCCCTGTGTGTGACGCCGTCATCAACTACGGATTTTAATTCTTGGGGTTTTGACGCCGTCATGAATTTACTCTTGACGCCTTCATGTACTGTTCCCAGCATGGAAAATTGAGACTTTGCCGTTTTCTTCACTTTTATGCTCCAAAAACGTCCAAAATGGCTTCTTTTCCAGAATTCACTCTCCAAGTACCTAAAATCACAAAAGGAACGATTTAGGGCAATATTTGATCAAATAAGTTCGGATTCGGGCTTAAATGACCCCCTAAAAACGGATCATTTTTCGCCTCATCATATACCCTTACACTTGAGATTTGCTTGTCCTCAAGCAAATGCGCTTTTATTCTACTCAAAAGACAAGTTAGGGGTCATTTAACACTAATATAAAAGTAATTACAACAAATAATCGTTCCACTAAAGACCAATAGACAAGCACAGAGGTCATATACAAGCACCTCACAAATAGTGTTTAGATACTCACATCTCTCGGGTGTAATAAAGTAATATAACATTATAGAAATGGAAGATATCTCTCACTACCTGTCATAGCAAAATAGATTACCATAGGCTTGGGAAAGGATCAAACCTCCACCACATGGCGTAAGCACCTAGGATAAACTATCAAAGAGGTCTTTTAAAGGGTTGTAACGTTAGGTATAGGGATATGAATTACACGGTTTTGTTGGATAAAAGAAGTTTTTACTGGTGGCGAGTTAACAATCTTGGTTAATTACATGTACAATATGGCATTGCTAAGCCAAGACTAGACTCGACTTAAGCTAATAAATGAAAACTAACAAAAACATAAAATGAACATAGAATAAAAAGGGATGGTAGTCCGTATGTTTTTTTTTTTTTTTTTTTTTTTTTTTTTGCATACACTCTTACCCTACCGTCCAAAATAATACATCATAGGGGATTGAGCATTCCCCTTACACTTGAATCTTTACATACTTTACATTTAAACTAATCTAATGACTCGAATTAAGAAAATCAAAACACTTGGAGCACTTTTAAGATTAACGCACATATGGGGGTAATAAATGATGTTCTTCCCCATTACTACATAAAATAAGTACTTACCCATGAGTCCCAATCGTCCCAAAACAATATGTACAAGGATATGACTCGACTTAGCAACCATGTAATCAATTAGAAAATTAACTTAGGGTTTAACAAATAACAATAATGCACTAAAGATGAGTGCATACACGGAAGGCTAAGGTGATTTGGTTGTACATTTAAGTGGGGTGTAACAAATTCTTCCTTTAAGTAAAATGCTTAAAGTTAGAAACGAAAAGATAGGCTCGGAGGGGTGTACTAGGGGTTTCGTGTACTAAAAATGAGTACAACGCTAAGGGTGTGAGAAAAATTAGTTGACTTAACTAGTCAAGTAATATGACTTAAATGGTCAAGTAATACTATTTAGTCATGCCAATCAATGCTCTTTTAGGTTACGAGTAATGCTATTTAGACCTAAAACACAATCCCAGAAACATGTCTAATATATAAATTTTTGTACAATTGTATTATGTATTTTCTCTCTCTAAATTTCCACTAATCATTTGTTGAAATCAACCAATCAAATTATTAAGTACATTTGTAGGCATGATTAGTAGACACAAAATCATTTTTCTTTCACTAAATAATGAATTTTTTTAAGTGTAATTATTATTATTATTATTATTATTATTATTATTATTATTATTATTATTATTATTATTATTATTATTATTATTATTATTATTATTATTATTATTAGAACCATTAAAAATTTACATAAAACTGAACGGGAGTCTAGACACAATCTGTGCTCCCACTCCTTTCTTAATACAAAAACTAACTCGATTAAAAATAAAAACACCACTCTTAACGATATTTGAGTGGTGATTGGTCTTGAACGGTCAACTAAATTAATCAAGTGAATGGTCAACCAAGTCAAACGTCTCAGACCAACTAACCAAGGAGTACAGTGAATTCCCGGGTCGTTATGTCCCGACGAGGTGTGATGGTATTCAAATGGGTTTGTGATCGGGTGATTCTGAATAGGTGATGAGGCGAAAAATGAACCACTTTTAGGGGGTCATTTAAGCCCGGAATTGAATTTATTTGATCAAATATTACCCTAAATCGTTCCTTTTGTGATTTTAGGTACTTTGGGAGTGAAATCTGGAAAAGGAAGCAATTCGGACGTTTTTGGAGCATAAAAGTGAAGAAAACGCCAAAGACTTAATTTTCCATGCTGAGAACAGTACCTGACGGCGTCAAAAGGAAAATCATGACGGCGTCAAGAGTAAAAGTGGTGACGACTCAGTGCAAACCTGACGGCGTCACAACAAGGGCGTCAAGAGTTAATTTTGTGACGGCCTGCATAAGGTGTATACATGACGGCGTCAGACCCAGATCTAGGCAGTCCGAGGAACTATTTGGCGACGAGATGAAGGCGTCAGACATTTGTTCTTGACGCCGTCACCTTCTAAACTCTATATATAGTTTTCTATTTTTCATTCATTAGGGAGGAACTGGTGTGGAGAAACCCTAGGGCCGAACTTTGTAAACCCTAGCTCGTATTTTACAGTATTTTCAAGGGTTTTCAACCCTTGAATCCTTTCATGTGCTATTGAGATAAGTCTTCTCTTAATTCAATCAATATGTATATGTGTTGGTTGTCTATATCTTGTGCTTGTCTTGATTTCAACATGTTAGGCTAGATCTATCTTGTGTTTGCTTGGATCTAATGAAACCTAGATGTTAATTATGTGTTGATTACTTGTTTATGATTATATTGGATGAATGATTTCAATGTTAGGCTTAAGAAAACTGGCAGATCTCCATTGTGTAACATGCTTGAACGTCTTAGGAAACATGAACCGATGTGTACTAGGTTTTATTAGTTGTATTTAATGCATGAGTAAATTCTAATGATCCCATGTTAGGAGCTTCTTAGCCGGCTCGACATAGGAGTGAAGTAGGCGCTCATAGGATTGGGGAATTAAGTACGTCACCCCATGAATGGTATTATGGAATACAATCCGTCATCCATGCAACTATAACAAGTAATTAACGTGTAAGAGATATCTAGGGAGTAGTGAAATCTAAGTAAACACATTTCTCCCACATATTGCTCACAACTTTAGTTTAATTTAGTTTATTTTTATTTCTAGTATTTTATTTTGATTGCATCTTAGTATTGGGTTAGTTGACTAGCAACTAATTCCGCCCAAATCCTTCAAACCCGAGATTTTAATTTACTTTCTAAAAAATATAAAAATACAAAAAGAATCATCCCTTATCTCTAGACCTAGTCTTTAGGTTTTCTAATCCTGGCGACACTATTCCTAGCTGAACGATCAATCCCCCGGTACTTGTCATTATACTATACTACATCGATCAGGTACACTGCCTGGTGGGGGTTGTAAGCTTCTCAAGATCCCTTGAGAGGTAAAGCCTGGTGCAATCCCCACGCACCAAGTTTTTGGCGCCGCAGCCCGGGGAATAGTTATTGTCTAGGTTAGAATCTCTTTTTATTAGGTCTACTTGCTAGATTCCCTTCTAGTAAGATTTTATTTTTTATTTTTAGGTTCTCTTTAGTCTATCTTAATTCTTCGTGATTTTGTTCGTAACTCTTCACCACCCAACATCATGGACGATGGGAACATCTTTGAACCCGTCATCCCACCACAACAAAACCCACCACTTTAACCTCTTAGGCCCCGAACCTTAGGAGAGTATTCACGACCTAGCCACCAAGGCTATCGAAACACCATTGAGCTCACCGGAGCCAATGTGACCCCCTTGCGATCCGACACCATCCGGTTGGTGCAAAGCGGATGTGCATTCCATGGACTTCGTTCCGAAGATCCTAATCAACATCTCAAGGACTTCCTCAAAATCGTAGATTCCATAGACCTAGATGTTGCAACTAGAGAGACAACCTGATTACGCCTATTCCAATTCTCTCTACGTGATCAAGCTAGTCAATGGCTTGAGCGTTTACCCGTAGGATCCATCGCCACATGGGATGATCTCACCACTCATTTCCTTGCTCAATTTTTCCCATCGGGGAGAACTACCAAGCTTAGAAATGACATCTTGATGTTCCAACAACGTCAAGATGAAACCTTTTACGAAGCATGGACTCGATATAAAGACCTGCTCTGAAAAGTCCCTCATCATGGCATTGAACCATGGCTCCAGATTCAAATCTTTTACGATAAAGTTAACTATCAAACAAGGAGAGCTATAGATTACGCAGCCAAGGGCAGGCTAAACAGACTTAGCATTGACGAATGCTGGAAAGTTCTTGAGGGGTTGGCACAATACGAAGAAGAAGGATGGGAGGACCCGATGTTTTCAAGCAAGGGAAAACTTGATTACGCACACGCCACCCAATAGCAGTTATTAGGAAGTATCGAGAAGCAGGTAAAAGAATTAATGAGAGTTGATAAACCTGCTACTGAAACTGCGTGGAATCCTAATTTACGTAGGAAAGCGGTTAT
This sequence comes from Artemisia argyi, assembly GCA_030686995.1. NCBI lineage: Eukaryota > Viridiplantae > Streptophyta > Magnoliopsida > Asterales > Asteraceae > Artemisia > Artemisia argyi. Next base: position 131,770,318 of record CM060691.1, read on the forward strand.
CAACCATAATTTTCCTGAACATTCACGACAAGAGGAGTTCGAAGGGATAATGGTAACCTTCATGAATAATCAGGAAAAGCAAATCCAGCACTTAGAAGCACGCATGGAAAGTACTCGCAATGCTTTTATGGATTTAGCAGACAAATTCATATCAAGGATCAAAGAGAAGATTAAGGAAAAATCCGCACCAAGAAAAATCGAAAAAGTCTTTGAGGTTTCAACTCCTTTGGTGTTTGACCAAGAGGATAACGAGAAATCCTTCCCAAGTGCTTCACCGTCAATCGCCTCCTACTTTTGCGAACATCCTCAGAAAGAGAATAATTCACAATTTCATAACATTTTCGTTGGATGCTTGCGAACCACGCTCCTAAATTTGTGCATGAGACGTTCTTTTGGTTTTAAACCCGGTGTGAAGAGGTTGCGCCTCAAAAATACCATTTTGAGACCCTCTATGGAACAACACCTCTTTGTACCCACCGTTGACCAGTGCGAAGGTTACAACTTAACCAAAACCTCACCCACCCCTTTCTACAACCACACCTCTTTCCGTGACAGTAATGAAACGTTCGACCCTGGTGGACTTCATTAATGGGATAGCTACTCATATTTTTTACTTGTGTTTAGCTATTCACACTAAGTACAGGGACTAAATGTGGAATTACCTCTTTCTATACCTGATACGGGCATCTGACGGCGTCAGATGGTAACTCTTGACGCCGTCACCTCGCTATCTCAGCAAAAATAACCCAAACTCCATCACTTTCAACTCATACCCCACAAATCTCACCCAAATTGCTGCTCCACCTCCGAGTCTCCATCATCTAACCCGACATCTTCCGTGACTAATCTCTACTTGGTAAGTAGTTTTTCCTCACTCTTTTTCGTTCAATTGTCCTTAGGTTCAACCAATTTTGAAAACCCCTTTCATCCGAAACCCCATTTTTGACCCATCATTGACAAATCATAATGCCGTCCCCTTGGTGATTTGTAATCATGGGGTTACCTTTAGATGATGTTGTCCCACTCAAATCATGCGTGTTGATATAAATAATTGACTAAAAACATTATTCATATCTTCCGATATCTCTATGTTTTGATAATCACAAAACTTAAACTAATCAAACCAAAGATCATGACGTAAACATGTATTTAGTAATAAATAATCACTTTCACCAACAAATCACTTAAGGTATGAATAAACAAAGTGTTTAGTGAAATGCATGATCAAAGGGGTATTTAATTAACTAATACAAAGTTTATTTAATTATATAATCTTATTATATATTTTTGAAAAACACTTTTGGTAATAAGGAAAAATGTTTTAATCATACTAAATATATGATTTCAAATATTTAACCAAAATCAGTTAGTTTTTCACCAAATAAACTTTCCCCACTAAAAGACAAAGTTTCTGGCCGTTACAGTTGGGCGGCCCCCTTAATTTTAAGGGGGCCGGCCATGCTTTAAGGGGACCGGCCACGCTCCTCTGTCAGAAACATTTGCCTATAAATACCACCTTAAACCTGGATTTTTTCCCCACCTTTTTGCACAAAAACTTTCTGTTCTAGATCTCCATTTCAATTCTAAAAATCCTTTGATCATTTCATAAGCCTTTGTTTCCAAGTGATCCAAAGCCTCATTCTTTCAAGTGCAAAGAGAAGAATACTTCTATTAGAAGTATTACAACTTAGTATCATCTTGCTATCTAAGTTGTTTGTTTACATTTACTTGTATATCTTTCATACTTTGGTGAATAAGGTGTATGTATTAGTTTACTAGATTTAGTTAAAGAATCTAGAATTGTTAAGTGTAACTTGAAGTGAAGAAGAAGGGTTAGAGAGTAGTGGTGATAGGAGATTGTAGCAATAGGAGCTTGTAGTGAAGAAATTAAGGATCTCTAGTGGAGAAGACTAGAAGACATTTGTAGATTGAAGTTGTGAAGACATTAGTGGCTTGAAGGTGTCAAGACACTAGTGCATTGAAGTTGCGAAGATATTAGTGACTTGAAGGTGTCAAGACATTAGTACTTCGAAGGTGTGAAGAGTATAGAAGATTGGTGTATAGAAGATTGGTGTGAAGAAAATAGAAGATTGGTGTGTAGATTGGTGTGAAGATTGGTGTGTAGATTGGTGTGTAGATTGGTGTGAATATTGGTGTGTAGATTGGTGTGTAGATTGGTGTGAAGATTGGTGTGTAGATTGGTGTGAAGATTGGTGTGTAAATTGGTGTGTATATTGGTGTGTACGGTTTTCTCCGCCATAAAGGAGATATTTGATCTAGTGAAGAAAACTCTCGAGTAGGTGACTCGAGGAGTGGAGTAGGGCAAGGAAGGTGTCCTTGTAGCCGAACCACTATAAATCCTTTGTGTCTCGGTTTGATCTTTCCATCTCTCACTCTTTGATTAATTACTTACTTGAATTTCACACATAGTCATAATTGATAGTATTGTGCATATGTTGATTTCACATAAAGATCAAACTAAAAATCCATTCATAAAACTAATCTTACAAAAACCAACCTAGTACATATAATTATATCTATACACTACTACACATATATATGCTTACATAAAATATATGAAATTGTATATTCTTACCAAACATTATACATAAGCATTGTATATATAAAACCTCTAATAAATCTTGTATTTATACTTTTGTAGTTAAGTATTTTGAAAGTGTACATTATACATAAGTCGTATTTATACTAAATCATAAATTAACTAGTATATATATTTATGTATTAAAGTGATTTGAAAGTTTCATCTTAGAAACTACCTTTTATAAAATAAGCAAAACGAAAAAGACGTAAAACTATTCAACCTCCCCTTCTAGTTTTCCACAATTGGTATCAGGAGCCACGTCTAACAAGATTTTTAAAATATACTGTATTTTAAAACTTGTAACGATCTATGGAATTCGAAAAATATCTAGAAGGAGAATTTACACAAATACCACCATTATTTGAAAATGATCATTTTCTTGAATGGAAAAATAAATTTGAAAATTATGTGAAATCAATAGATCTTGATCTTTGGCATATTATTTCAATTGGTGATCTTAAACTAACCAAAATGGATTTTGAAAATCAACATAATAATCTTCAAATAAAAATTGATAAAAATACTAAAGCTAAATTACTTATTTTCAAAACTCTACCAAATGTTGAATATGAAAGATTATTTCCTTGTAAAACGGCAAATGATATTTGGAAATGCCTTTTAAAGTTTCACCAAGAGAAATGTAAAACCAAAGATGATAAACTTGATATTGCACATGAAATTGTTACTCTAGAAAGTTTAATAGATAAATATTTAGTTGAAATAAACACATGTACTACTAGTTCAAATGTGATCATTGAAGGTACCAATAATGAAGAACACATGTGTCAAATCCGAAGAAAGCATGTTAATAAATCATGGTGCAACAAGGACGATAAAGACGATGTAAATACGGAATACGTGAACATCCTAACAAATGTTAATACAAATAGTGATGACAAGGATTACATGCTCCAAGATCCAAGCAATACTACAAACAAAACATGGAGCGACATGAATAATGGAATTGATCACCGTATAGCGAGTGAAGATTGTACAAGCACAAACAAGGTACAATTCAAAACCAAACATTTTTGCTTTGATCAATTTACATTAGAATTTTCAAAAATGGAAAATAACTTCAAACACTTTTGCAACATTGACTCAAAAATTATTTTTAAAAATGAATCTTCAACATCCGCTGAAAACAACTTTGAAAAAGAAATAATTTTAGAAGACAAAATGTCTAGACTTGAAAGTAATATTGAAATTGATCTTGAATGTAAAAATTGTCAAGACTATAAACATGAAATTAAAATGGAAAAGGAAAAAGCAAAAATATTGGCGAAATTCGAAAATAGTTCTAAATCTTTAAAATATCTACTTAACATTCAAAAGTCATTTTATGATAAAACCGGATTAGGATTTACGGCAGATGAGTATTTGACAAATACATCAAAACAAATAAAATTTGTTAAACCTAATGGAAAAATTTAGAACTATTATTATTTACATCCATTGATTATTTCTCTAGTCAAGAAAGTTATTGTTTGTTTGTTAAAACAAACAAATAATGAATTCTTGTACTTCTCGACGACATCCTCCTCATATGCATTTAAGTGCATTGGATGTTCGCTACTAATCAACTCGGACCCATGAGAATCTGGGTACCAAGCTATCTGTCATGTGTAGGTAATTAACGATCAAAGGAACTACTACTTTTTGGATCGCTCTATTCGCTTTCTTTCATTTGATGACCATTGTCTTTATGGTGTGTTCGTTACTACCTCATGACGAAGGATTCTTGTTCTACCATTCTTAATCTGCACGACTTGTGATGATTGGTGCGACCGATAGTATTTCTATGATCAAGTCTCCTTGATCCTTTTTGCATTGGGATATTACTTCGCTTCATCAACTTGCTTTGGGGAAACCTTCTTGACGTTTTATATTGCTCTCATGACCAATCTTAAAGAAGAGCTGGACCTGAGGTAAGTTTTCTTTTCAAAAACTTGCCTACATTACATTAAGATAGAGTATGCCTCAATTAGTATATTAATATGTTTTAATTTGCAAGTTGCTATGCTTTTAGATCATAAATACCAATATATGCATACATAACATTAGGATAATTAACCCTCTTATTGCTATGTCTATTATCATTTATCTTAGTTTTCATCTATATTGATAATCTTCTACGATCTAGAATAGAATGCTCGCCACTTGTGCTATATGATCTTACTAGTTGCTTTAATAGATGTGTTATAATTAAGACTTGCTAGTGACTCAACATTACAATGTGTCTTGTATACATGCATATATACATATATCTATATTGCATTCATTGATGATTTTCTTTGTCTTTTCCTATCTCATTGCATTTAGATGTTCAATGTCTACCATATCTCTCTCACATCTTTAATTGCCATTAGAGATGATTAGATGTGACAATGGGCTGAATCGATTCTCTTGAAGTATATCTTTCACCTGAAATTTCTTGATTATCAAAATCAATATGTCATATTTAAAAACTTCTCTCTTTGAGTTAAAATCCTTAGAATATCTATTTTATGCTTTTCCGAACAACATGCTTAATCATAAGCTATCATAACATTATTTTGATCTTTATCAAAGCAGAAACATTTTTTTTGAAACAAAACAAAATGTGTCCTATTACGATACAAACTTGAATGTATTTCAAAACATTAAGCCAAGTATTAGTGAATCAAGAATAATTCATATTTGGTAATCTTCGATAGGTAAATTTAGGAACTCGATTTCTTCTAAAAAGGGAATGACTACTGGAGAATCTATTGACTAGAAATTCAATTTAACCTAACGGTTGAATTGCTTCTATGTGAGAAGTTGGGTGTGTGTAACCCGTAAAAATGGTCGTGTTTAGCCTGAATTGAGCACCACTAGTAATAGTCTCATACTCATTCTCCAACTTGATTAAATTGCACTTCCTATATATACCTAACGCTAGTTTACTTTTGTGAACCTTGCTTCTCATTAGATTCTTTCGTTCCCAGATTTATGGCATTAAGTGAAAACTTACTTTCAAACATTGTTGAATAAAACTAAAAACATTTTATTTAAAAACATTATTTTCTCACATATGTCATAAACTTATGTGAAAATGACATCCACAATCTAATCAAATCACTTCATGAGAATCATGGTTTGCCCGTATGGATCTTGTTTGTAACAAGTCTTGAAGTTCATATAATCATATCTTCCCACTTGTTTATCATAAGCTATCTTAAATTCATTTGCACTAATCCTACTTACCATTATCTTCATATAGTTGCATACTTAACTAAGTTTGCTTTATTGCTTCCTTAGTTACCAAACTTAATTGAAATATTAGTAGATGACATGATTATTAGGAATTAATTGTTTTCTCTAATCATTTCTATGATATTCCCTACATTCATGAATAGTATGCTCTATATTGCCTCAAGAGTTGAACTTACTTGAATCCAAATCCAAAAACACAACCTTTTTGAAAATTTTCTGCCAAAAACCCATTTCTGGCATTCTGGGAATCACCAGATGGGCGGCCCCCTTAATTATATAAGGCGGCCCCCTTAATGATTAAGGGGACCGGCCCCTAATTAAGGGGACCGGCCATCTGATGGTCGGGGATACTGTTTTCTTTATCACTTTTTGACCCATTTCAGCCTATACTTCCCTAAATTCACAAACATATTTTGTCCCATACTATCCCTCAAATTTTCCTTCCTAAACCACATTTCTCATACACTATAAATACTCTCCTCCCACCATTAATGCCATCACACCCAAACATGTCATCCTCCAACAACCAAAAACCAAAGACTTCAAGAACCGCAAGGATCTCCGTCAAACCCGTTTGGAGGAGGAAACTTGATTCTTGTCATAACTCTTGTGATGTTGTTTCAAGTCAACCAACAACTCAACCTCAAACCCACTCAAATGAGTCATCCCACAACTTATCTTCCACTAATACCCTCATTAATGCTTCCTCTTTTGATGAGCATGCTCAATCCCAAAACAACAATCCCAATATCTCAATTAACACTTCACTTGGATTGAGTATCTTCTTACTAGATCTCAACAAACCCCATCACTTGAACAACATCACAACCCTCAACCAACAAATTCCAATTCAAATCCACCACCTCCAAGCTCTACAAACTCACCAACACCCATGGAACCAAGAGTTTACCTCCACTAAACCACCAAGCATTTGATATGCTTATGTTTTCTCATTTTCAAATAAAACTCCTCAACCATTTTGGGATTCAAGAAAGTTTGATGACACTTCTTGGTGGCAATATAGGATATTCTATGTTATTTAGAATTCTATTTGTATTGCCTTTGTAACAATGATTATGGGTTGACATAATCATTTCTCTAGTATTGAATGATTTAATATATGTTTCTTATTCCCTTGTGCCATGATTATTAATTGTTAATATTATGCTATATGTATTTGCTTGTGCCATGCTTGTGCTTCTAATATTTTTCTTGCAAGAATTACTTTCTCGAAACCTTGGTGCCCTCAAACGAGGGGGAGCATACATCAAGGGGGAGTTTTCTACCCGTTTAAACTTCTCTCACGAAGTTTATTCGGCCTAACCTTTTTGATTCTACAAAAAGGGGGAGAAGTGAATGTAAACTTACTAAATACTTGTCTAAATATTAATTCTTGGATTTAATAAGTTTAGGTTTTGTAATCATCAAAAAGGGGGAGATTGTTGATATAAATAATTGACTAAAAACATTATTCATATCTTCCGATATCTCTATGTTTTGATAATCACAAAACTTAAACTAATCAAACCAAAGATCATGACGTAAACATGTATTTAGTAATAAATAATCACTTTCACCAACAAATCACTTAAGGTATGAATAAACAAAGTGTTTAGTGAAATGCATGATCAAAGGGGTATTTAATTAACTAATACAAAGTTTATTTAATTATATAATCTTATTATATATTTTTGAAAAACACTTTTGGTAATAAGGAAAAATGTTTTAATCATACTAAATATATGATTTCAAATATTTAACCAAAATCAGTTAGTTTTTCACCAAATAAACTTTCCCCACTAAAAGACAAAGTTTCTGGCCGTTACAGTTGGGCGGCCCCCTTAATTATAAGGGGCGGCCCCCTTAATTTTAAGGGGGCCGGCCATGCTTTAAGGGGACCGGCCACGCTCCTCTGTCAGAAACATTTGCCTATAAATACCACCTTAAACCTGGATTTTTTCCCCACCTTTTTGCACAAAAACTTTCTGTTCTAGATCTCCATTTCAATTCTAAAAATCCTTTGATCATTTCATAAGCCTTTGTTTCCAAGTGATCCAAAGCCTCATTCTTTCAAGTGCAAAGAGAAGAATACTTCTATTAGAAGTATTACAACTTAGTATCATCTTGCTATCTAAGTTGTTTATTTACATTTACTTGTATATCTTTCATACTTTGGTGAATAAGGTGTATGTATTAGTTTACTAGATTTAGTTAAAGAATCTAGAATTGTTAAGTGTAACTTGAAGTGAAGAAGAAGGGTTAGAGAGTAGTGGTGATAGGAGATTGTAGCAATAGGAGCTTGTAGTGAAGAAATTAAGGATCTCTAGTGGAGAAGACTAGAAGACATTTGTAGATTGAAGTTGTGAAGACATTAGTGGCTTGAAGGTGTCAAGACACTAGTGCATTGAAGTTGCGAAGATATTAGTGACTTGAAGGTGTCAAGACATTAGTACTTCGAAGGTGTGAAGAGTATAGAAGATTGGTGTATAGAAGATTGGTGTGTAGAAGATTGGTGTGAAGAAAATAGAAGATTGGTGTGTAGATTGGTGTGAAGATTGGTGTGTAGATTGGTGTGAAGATTGGTGTGTAGATTGGTGTGAATATTGGTGTGTAGATTGGTGTGTAGATTGGTGTGAAGATTGGTGTGTAGATTGGTGTGAAGATTGGTGTGTAAATTGGTGTGTATATTGGTGTGTACGGTTTTCTCCGCCATAAAGGAGATATTTGATCTAGTGAAGAAAACTCTCGAGTAGGTGACTCGAGGAGTGGAGTAGGGCAAGGAAGGTGTCCTTGTAGCCGAACCACTATAAATCCTTTGTGTCTCGGTTTGATCTTTCCATCTCTCACTCTTTGATTAATTACTTACTTGCATTTCACACATAGTCATAATTGATAGTATTGTGCATATGTTGATTTCACATAAAGATCAAACTAAAAATCCATTCATAAAACTAATCTTACAAAAACCAACCTAGTACATATAATTATATCTATACACTACTACACATATATATGCTTACATAAAATATATGAAATTGTATATTCTTACCAAACATTATACATAAGCATTGTATATATAAAACCTCTAATAAATCTTGTATTTATACTTTTGTAGTTAAGTATTTTGAAAGTGTACATTATACATAAGTAGTATTTATACTAAATCATAAATTAACTAGTATATATATTTATGTATTAAAGTGATTTGAAAGTTTCATCTTAGAAACTACCTTTTATAAAATAAGCAAAACGAAAAAGACGTAAAACTATTCAACCCCCCCTTCTAGTTTTCCACAATGCGCTAATCTAGGAAAAAATCTTTCATACCACGGATTTTTTGACCCCCCACCCATGTTTTCTGCTTAAGGGTGTGTTTGGGTAATGGGTTAAGAGTTTGAAAATTGATTTTTCCCTCGTATTTGCATGGCCCGATTTCTGCTAGGTCTGATGGCGTCAGGACCTCCTTCCTGACGGCGTCAGATGTGTCTGACAGCATGAGTCAATAAAATTCTCGTTCTAATTGTTTCCGTCCACTCTATCTTTTTCCAGGAAAATGAGCAAGCGATCTCGACAACACCGTGGCAGCTCCTCTAGGTCCCAACAAGTTAACTATGGGGAGTTGGTCCATAGTTGGGGTGAATTCGACAATGTTTCCGCTACAACTAAGTATGCGGAGCTTTGTAATCACCACATTGATGCTGGTGCAGTGATTGATTGGGCGTTTCTGAGGTCCCAAGGGTTAGAGGCTGCGTTTTTGGGGAGGATCCAAACTGATGGGTTCACGGTTCCTCAATGGGAGAGGTTGTTTAGGATGAGGGAGACTGTGTATTGTGAGTTGGTGAGGGAGTTCTTTGCGACCTTCCACTTTGATCAGGCAGAGGCTAGGACGGACATGGGTGGTACCACTATTTACTTTAGGTTAGGAGGGGAGGTTCGATCATGTTCGGTTACTGAATTTGGGTGGAGGATAGGTTTGTACACTAGGGAGGAGGCTGTTGAGGGAGGTTTTATGCAGAGGTTGTTACATGGGGAGACTTTGAGGAGCGATATGAGGTGCGCCACTTTTTGGCCGACCATCGGGAACGGGGTGTACACCTCGACTATTGGGGCAGCATCAATAAGGGACCCCGTGGTCAGGCTAGTCCACAGATGCATCACATACAGCTAGTCGGGGCGTCATGGCACCACTCACCGTGTCACTGCTTCAGATCTTTTCTACATATATACCATCTTTTCAGCGGATGTTTACTGCAACATCCCATTTTGGGTAGCTAGCTATTTGAAGACCAGTGTGGGGGAGAGGGATATTGATAAGGTGCATGGGGGGATGTTCGTGACCCGATTGGCTCGTTCTTATGATCTTCTTGTTCCCCCGATCATGGGATACTTGAGCGACTGCGGGACTTGTAGGGTAGTGAGGGCTAAATCCCTCAGGAAGATGAGCATCGTGATGCTGCTGGCGGATGGGTCCTATGGTTGGTATGAGGCAGGGGGACCTGATGATGAGGATGATGATGAGGGAGCGCCCCAGCAACATCAGTTCGAGGGTTATGAGGTTGGGTCAGCTGATTACTACCGACACATGAGTCGGGGAGATTGGCAGGCACACCAGGGGGCCTGGATGGGTCAGGTGGACGCATGGCGAACCACCACTGACCAGCGCTTTGATTGGATGTATGATCATACCATCCGCCAGATGCAGCACCTCTCCACCCGTGATAAGCTCGAGCCCCACCTGCAGATTGACCCATTCCCCGGTCGTGAGACAGACTACCCTCCCTACGGGTACACAGGACACCTCCCTCCTGGTTATGACTACCGTTTTGGTCCTCCCCCCAGTGATCTTTCTTGATGTCTGTTATGTTTGAACAATTTATTGATGATGATGTAATTTGAAACAATTGGGATTGTAATAGTTTAGGATGTGGCCTTTGTTGGCGTTGGATAATTTTAATTTTCTATGCTTACTGTTGGGAACGTAGTTTTACTATTTATCAAGTCTCGGTCATTTACTTGTAATAGGTTGCTAAGGCTTGTATGTTTATTATAACTTAAGGCTTATGTAGCAAACCCATGGGCCTTAAGCCCATTTCTATTTATTAGATAGGGAGGAAGGGAGTGTTGCCCTACTCCTTCCCTATATATAGTCTTGTAACCCCTCCTTTGAGAGGTGTTGGTTCTCTAGTGATTTCATCTCTTTCATTTCATTCTAAGAGTTCCTTCCACTCTCTCTCTCTACTCTCTTTCTCTCTCTAGATCTCTAAGTGATTATGTTATAAAATCATGACCTAACAAGTGGTATCATTCGCCAAGGGATAATATAGGTTGATTTAGGTTTGATTTGGTAGAAAAACTAGGTTTTAAAAGTAATTTTTTTGTCAAAAAAAAGGGGGTACTGTTCATCGCAAACTTGCGAGTTTGGAAGTTTAATACTTAGCGAGTTTGGGAGTTTGAAACTTAGCGAGTTAGGAATTGGACATACCGAGTTTGGTCCTTGTGTGTTTATAATTTCTATCGAGTTAGGGATTCCTGTCGAGTTAGGATTTTTTATCTTACCGAGTTTGGGGTTCAAACTTAGCGAGTTAGGAGTTTAAGGTCTTACCGAGTTAGGAATCAAATTCTATCGAGTTAGCAAATTTAAGTTCTACCGAGTTTGGACTCAAAGTTGGCGAGTTAGCCTTTCACCTAATCGTTTATCGAGTTAGGTTATGTGTGGCAACCTACTAGGGTATACTCTGCTCAAATTTCATTCACTTACCGAGTTAGACTTGTACATCCGAGTTTGAAACATTTTTTCAACAACTTTCGAGTTTGAATGATCTCTGAACATACCGAGTTAGGAGAATTGCATAACTTACCGAGTTTGAAACATTGGCACAACTTACCGAGTTTGACTGCTTATTAGAACATACCGAGTTTGAATACAAATCAGAACATACCGAGTTTGAATCACATACCGAGTTTGATATCAAATCTAATTACAACCTTTATTTATCTTTAACGATCCAAGTTTTACATAATCACTAATCATCTAATCTTATCAAAGTTTTTCTATCTTATCTTTCTCTTCTTAATTTCAAAAAAAAAAAAAAAAAAAAAAAAAAAAAAAAAAAAAAAAAAAAAATTATTTTCTACAGTAGACTATACGTTCAATTTTTACGCGAAATTTAAATTTTGGTATAACGTTGAAACTTTTGGCCCAAAATTCAAATTTTTAGGCCAAAATTCAAATTTTTTCGGTGAAATTTGGCGGCAAAATTTTTGAAACTCAAATTTTTCTTGCAACCTTATAATTGCATTTCATAGTGATTTTCAAATTTTGGGAGAGAAAATTTTTTCAAATAATATTTGGAGGGAAAATCTGAATTCACTATTTCGACCTTGCGAGTGACATTTTGCTTGATTTTTTCGATTACATCGCAACAATCAAGGGGGAGAGCAATGTCATCTACAACGTCTCAATCACCTTCTTCCAACTACCTTCCTCACCAATATTCTCATCAGCAACAGTCATCAGCAACAGTACCTTCTTCCAACTACCTTCCTCACCAATATTCTTATCAGCAACAGCATCATCAACAACAAAGTCATAGCTCCCTCATTCGTCATGTGCTGCTCTTTGGCAATGAATCAAGGCCTCCAATGTTGCTACCAGGAACATATACTGTTTGGAAACGGAGATTTCTACAATGGCTCACAGATCGTCCTGCTGCAGATCTCATGCTTAAATCCATTCAAGATGGTCCATACAAAATGATATCTCTTGCTGACTCAACAGGGATTATCAGACTACAAACGGATGAAGATTTGAATGCTACTGAACTTGCTCAGTACGATGCTGACAAACAAGCTGCATGGTTCATGACACTAGCACTTCTCAACTCAATTTACATGAATATGGACTTTCAAGCTAGTGCCTATGAAATGTGGAAATATCTTGAAGCTATGCATCGTACAGAAGAACTTCATCACTTCAGAATGAAGCAAATTCTTGAATCTTGCTTAAGCATGAATCCACTGAAGACCATTCTCCCTGCTCCACCAACTCCAGCTGTTGACCATGGATCCTTAATTTACACTCCAAATGGTCTCTTCTTCAATCCTCCGAATGCACCTGAACCTTTCTTTATTCCACAGTACCATCCTGCAACCCTACATAATAATGTGCAATCTCTTCTGCAAAATCTAGTGAAGCTTAGTCAAGTATCTTCTAAGAAAGGCAATGGCGCTATGACTTCAACTTCTGAATGCTTAAACACAATGAAAGATTCTGATGATGAAGAAGATCTTATCAAACCGAGCATGGCATTTTTGGCATATACAGAAAATATTGCAGATGTGGAAGATCAAGATTATGATTCAACTCCACTCTTTGATGATAATGTTGAATACAATGCCACACTTAGTCAAATGGAAGTTGAAGGGGGTAATCTTAATGCAGCTTTGCAAAATGTCATGGGAGATATTCCATCTGATGATGAATATGCAGATTTGGAATCCAATACAGCAGATTTGGAAGCCGATACAGCAGATGTGATGTTAATGGCAAACATGCAGGAACTTCACATGGATGATACAGACCCAGTGTACGACATAAATGATACTGATGATTCTGAAGATCCATTTGAGAAATTCATGACATCTTTTAGATTACTTCAGACACACCTTAAACTCCTTACTCGCAATAACTTTGCTGAAGATTGTTCCGAGCGTGTACTCAATTTCTTATTTGAAGACGTCTTTGGAGAAGAAGTTGATATTTTCACTAATACGATGTTTAACAACGTGAACCAACTTGAAAAACAACTTACTACAGAAGAATTTCACGAGAATGAATCCAAGGCTGCCTTCAGAGTGCTCAAGGAACGGTTTCAACATTTCATCAATTATGACTGTGAAGATGTAAGCAAGAATTTTTTTGATTTCACTCGAATCAAGGCTCAAACCTTCAAAGATGTCTTGCTCCAACACATGGATGCTATTGAGAAGTCAATTGCCGAAAGAGTACTTCACAAAGAAGAGTATGAACAAAGGGTAAATAAAAGGAAGTTGCAGATTCATGAAGAGCAAGTTCATAAAGTTGATGTATTGGAAGCTAATTTGGTTGTCGTGGAAAGCAATGGGACAGAATCAGATGAGCAGGATGACAACAGAAGATTGGGGAATGATACAGATGCAGACAGTGCAGAGATCAGACCCTTCAATGACTCAGAGCCCAACCTTGACAAAGGACAGATGGATGAGGAAGATTTCATACCCATCTATGACAAAGAACCGAACTTTGACAAAGAGCAAATGGTTGAGGTACAATCTACTGTTGATCATATTATGCATGCATATGAGAAACAACAATCTGAGCAACCTAACTTCAGTAATGAAGGAGAGGTTGACCAGGATGTTGTTCAATGTCTAGTAATACATTCTGAGTCTGAGTCCTTACCTGATAATCCAATTACTGAAACATCATACCAAACTCTTGAGTCTGAAAACCTTCTTCTCAAAAAGACCATTGCCCAGTGTCATAAAGATTTTTCAAAACTAGAGGCACATTGCATCTCACTTGAACTTCAAATGCAAAACGAATCTATAAATTCGGGCAACAATGGTCAATTTTTGAATGAACAAAGAAAACGTGTGGATACATTAGTTAAAGAAAATGAGCTTCTAAAAGGTCAAATTCAAGAAAAGGTGTTTGCACATGTTGCATTACAAAACAAATTAAGAAGACTGACTGGCCAGAGTGTGGATACTAAGTTTGCAAAACCATCAATCTTGGGGAAACAACCTTCTCAAACAAACAGAAAACAATCAGTGGTTCGACAACCAACTGCATTTAGATCTGAACGACCTAAATTTTCAAAACCTCGGTTTGCCTCCCAAGTTGTTGAGATTAACAATTTGACAAAACCAGTCACTCCACATTCTTGGCCTAAGGAAAATGCATCTGTGTCTGCTAAATCTCAACACGTGATTATACCTGGCTCATCTAGGATTAGTTCAAAAACAGTGTCTAATACGAGCATTAAAAGTAAAGATTCTTATGGAAGATATGACATGTACAAGAACTATGATCTAGAAAAGGCTAGGAAAAAGGCGCTACTTCAAAAGGATGGAATTCTAGGTTCAAAACCTCATGTGGAGCCTTCCAATGTAGTGCAAAACACTGCTAGTAGTAGCAAACCAAAACCTAGGAGTTCTCAACAAACTAATAGGAATTGGCTAGCATCTAAGAGTAGTTGCGGAAATAATCATGATGTCTATGCTTTAAAATATCTTCAAAAGGGAAATTCACTTGAAAAGGCTCAATCGACTAAGACAAACAAACCCGTTGAACCAAATGTCATAAGTCAGAAACCTAAGAAGTGGATCAATATAGGACGTAGGTTTTCACAACGAAGTGATGCTCCCACATTTCATTCCACTGCATCTAAAAGGAAAACATCTCCTAGATCTAACATTAGGTGGGTACCTACAGGTAAAATTTTCAAATCGATTGGTCTTAGGTGGATTCCTACAGGAAAAATTTTAGACATTTGCACCAAAACTAATGTGAACTCCACTATATCTACCCCTGAGACAAGAAGGAAAACCGTCGGAATTGTGTGTTCGAGTGTCAAGAAGATAATTGACACTACATCTTTATGCTTCTAACATCTGGAACCCAGTTTCTCTTGGGGATCCGTGTTCTCTGTTTTCTTGTCTCTTCTTTCTTACTTTGCAGATATAACAGGTATGGCTTCGGAACAACTCAGTTTTGGACCCGAGCTTAATGTTATGGCTTCTGAGCACAACAGCTTAGGACCCGCAATCAACCGTCTAACTTTCTAGACTCTTCGGCTGAACAATTGTCTCTCACCTGTAAAGAAGTGGAAACCATGTTTGCTCCATTGTTTGATGATACGATTGTCAACCGTCCCTCTGAGGTCTCACCAATTTCCGCTGCACATCTTGATCACCATCACGTACCTGATTCACCTCAACAAACAACAACAACAACTGTTGGGAGAGACGGTCCTCCAATTGCATCTCCAACAACAGCATAACAAACCGTGTCCAACTCACGACAATCAGCTGAAGACTCCATACCTAAATCAGTTCCAGAAACCGCAAAGCATGACCCTGAGGCATTCTTTAATCCGTTTGCACCGGCTCAACTCATTCCTGACATTACTGAGTCATCTACACGCAATTTGGATCCTGCTCACATGCGAGATAATTACCTCCATCAAGGTTTGTTGATTTAGTTCACCATATTGGTATGCGGTGTTTGACTCCAGATGATTTGCAAAATTTTCTTTAAAACTAAGTGAGTCAAACATCTAACTTTTTTCTTTAAATATTAAAAAAAAAAAAAGAAAAAAAAAATCTTCTTTCTCTGTGTACAAACATCGTAACTTCAAAACTATGTTCCTTCATTAAAACAAATTTTGCTTTACTCTGTCAAAATGGAACATGTTTTGAGGGGGAGAAAACTTTTCACATTATCAAGAAGTTTGGACACCTCATTTTTTATTCTTCAAGGATAAAATGTTTCTTCATCATTCGGATTAAAATCTCATTTTCAAAAACTTCTATGATCTCTCAAATTAAAATGTACAAAAAGGTTTCACAAAATATATGCTGAGGGGGAGAAAGGAAATTCTTTCTGCAATGATTCCAAGTTAACCTTGTTTGGACTTCAAATGGAAAAGTAATTAACCTTTTAATGAGTAAAGATTCACAAATGTCTTAAACTTAGGTAAAAGGATCTTGCATGGAAAATAAAACGGGCTCTAATCAATGTTTTCACAAATGTTCTCAAAAGTTTCACACATAATTAAAATCTCAACGATTCAGGCTAACAATTTTTTATCCTCGGTTGTTTCCATAATTGTGAGTTTCTAATTTCTTCATTGTTGTTGTCTAATCATTACCTAAATGTTTCAAGTGTTTTTCAACAGTCAAAAAGGCATAATCAGAAACTAGGGTTTATGCAATTATCGATCAGGGCTTTCATTTTTTATGTGTTTTGTCTAATTAACTAGTTTATATAGCTTTAGAGAACACTAAAGAATGCTCGATTGGTGTGTTTGCTCAATTAGATACAACATAGGTTTAGAATCATGTGATTTAGGGTCTTAGATGTCGATGTCTTTGCTGCTACCAGGGCATTTGTTTGTTCAATATTCCTGCATTTTGATGCTAACATGTGTGCATAGACTCAAATCATAACCCCAAACCATAATCATAATTGGAAAATCCCGAGTGATAAGATGAGTTAATCTGTGATCTTGTATGTTAATTGGAGAATTCTGAGCATTTTGGTAGATTTAAATGAGTTTCTTGATTCATCTGTATACTTGTTTGTGCCTGATGCATTTTCTCTGTGTGCAAGTACATTTCATCCCATTGAAAGTCAAAATTTCAACATTCGACAAAATGTTTCTTATGAAACATATTTTTGAGGATAAAGGGCAAAATGTGTTTAAAGGCTAAACTGGTAAAAGGATTCAAAATGGTGAGAAACAAGTTTATCAAACTCTACACTCTCGTTTTACACCAGTAAAGCAAGAATGGAAACCAAAGCAAAGGCGTTCAAAACCTTTCGTATTTTCATAATCTGGAATGCTTTGGCTTCAATAAAAGAATGTCTTTGATCTGAACATCCCAAATACAGGAAGGTTTTCATTAATCACAAAAATCAAATCTTCAAAAAGAACACACGAGGTTCAACTCTAAATGGAAATCTTCTTCTTCAAATTTTAAAAACTCAAAAGAGAGACTCCGGGTCTCAAACAACTTTCAACAGTAAAAGAGTTTTGAATTTCAAGCATTCTTTGTTGTATAATACTTGATTATGTTTTCTAAAACCTTGAGCAGAAACATCTCATGAATTTTCAAAAAGTATTTTAAAATACAATTCAAAATTCTGCTCAAGAAGACTATCTCTTGAATAAACTTCATTATTTGAGGGGGAGTATTTTGTTTAAAGAAAACTAATTTTCTATTAAAACAACGACTTGCACTCATTTCAGTGCACAACTCGTTTTTCAAAGAAAGGAAAGTGCCTTGCTAAACCATTTCTTAAAAACAAAACGTGCACTTATCCTTGAAAACAAGAAGATGTTCTCATGCAAAGCTTATCTAAAACTCTCTTAATCTTGGGCAAAATTTATTCAAAATTTTTCAAAAGGTTTTTCAAAATTTTGCTCAAGATTTTTTTCAAATCTTTACTCCCCAATTCGATCCACAGTTTAAAAAATGTCAAAACACATGCTCGTTTTGAGGGGGAGTATTTTGAAATCAAAATGCTTTGTCAAAATCATGTTCATTGGTTTGTGCACACATAACAGTGTACAACCCGTGCATGTAATTTAAAGGACCCTGAGGTACGCTTCAGTGCCTCAATCCTTATATAAGGAGCGAAGGCTTCTTACTTTTGAGTAGAATTAATCAAACATTTTCTGATTTTCATAATTCTGCTCAAAAGACAAGTATTTCACCTCAATGAGTATTCACTTGTTGAGGGGGAGCACTTGAAAACTCATCGTTTTGGAAAACAAAAGTTCTTGTTGATATCTCCCCATAAGACTCAAAAAGTATATTTTAATCAAATGTTTCTCAAAAACAACATCTTATATGCTAGTTTTGAGGGGGAGAAAAGTGAAAGTGATTAAAATATGAAAGTTAAATGTTGCTTAAATGTCAAACCTCATGCGAGCTAGACTCAGATACACCCAGGAATTGACGAAACATAAAAGTTAGTAAATTCGAAAAGACTTTTCCTCGACGGGTAATAACATCAAGTTAGTTACTAGAGCTAGTTGTCACCTAAAAGCTGACAATGGAACTCTTTAACTAGCCACGTAAGCGTGTCTCGAAAAGGATTTGTCTTAGTAGAAATGTACCATTTCGAGAAACTTTCTGTGGACTTGACCAGGCCGGGTAATAACTTCAAGCTAGTCTAACTAGTGATGTAAGCGTGTCTCGAATCGGTCTTGTTCACTGAAAGTGGATAAATTCTAAAAGTGCTCGCTCCTCCTGCATGTGCAACACATGTGAAGGGGGAGCCCTTCATAAATACAAAACTCTCAAAGTGTTAAACAAAATGTTTGACAATAACAAACACTTTGAGAGATTTTCAAAGGTTTCTTGGCTATTGTCGGATAATCACGGAGTTATAAGGTGATTAAGATAGGAAAAATTGTCCTATGATCCGCCAGAGCCGGAGGGATCTACCCAAGGACATCACCAATAGTTAGAATTAGAAGTCCTTAGGTATGATACGAAAAAAAAAAAAAAAAAAAAAAAAAAGAGAAAAGAATGAAAGGGGAAAGAAGGAGTTGAAGAATTAAAAAGAAAAGTAAAGAAAAGGGTGAAAAGAAATAGCCCTCCATATGTTCAACCTTAGGGCAGACACCGGGTTCAATTCGTATGCTACTGGTTGTTGCTAAGGCGACGCCGGTATTGAAGATAAAGCCGTCATGGACCCAGTGACGCACTGCACTTAACCTTCTAGCCACTCAAATTCTCTTAAAAGAGCTTGTTTCATTCTCACGGGGAACCAGTGTAATCTATCGACTTATCTCTTAGAGATAGTTGATATTGAAGCAGGAGACCCCTCCCTAGTCTCCGTATAGGAAACCTAAGTGAGCACTTATCGAGTCTAGAGCCATGGGATACATCAAAGATCTCTTAGGAACACTTAGTATTTCTACAACTGGTGTTCCACATCAATGGGCACCATCTGTAAATTATCGAGTCCTTCGCAGATCTGAGCAATCTGCCGAGAATGTTTATGAGAGAATTACATATGTATTTCTCAATGATTGAACGGAAATTCCTGCCAGGGTCAACATCAAACAGCCCTGACAGCAGGTCACTTCGGTAACCCCACAAGGGTTACGCTAAGTGTTCGCGGTGGTTCTTTAACGGTCTACAGTCGTGGAGTGATCCCCAGCGACTCACCCAGTCATTGAGCTACCTAGTAGGTCTCGTAAGCTCCTTCGGGAGTATCTGATATGGGAACGGCCTTGATAAGGGTTAGAAGGAGTCTTCACACTATGCTGTTGACGATCTCTAATTTCTTATCTGTAAGTACCGGTTGTTTATTGCTAACTGTTTACTTTCAGGGACATATCATCTCCATGGAGACTGATTCTGCATGCTCATACATACATCTTGAAGTCAACAAAAGCTCCCTCAAAGATCTAAGCAACACAATGTTCAAAATTAGATTCTACGCCAAAAAGAAGAATCTACAAAGTTTAAGGACTAAAGATCTATGTGAATGAAAGGGAACTACGTGCATGTGAATGTCTAAGTTCAAAGGTGTATGAGCATGTTGGAATGGACGACGACCACCACAGACGCAGAAGTGACGCATGGCAGATAACTTCATAAGATGATCACTACCACATCTATTACGAACAAACAATGAAGCAAAAGAACACCCACTCTCTTTTGAAGACGTCTTAAGTTATACGAGTCAAAAGTCAAAGACAAAGAAGAAGACGTCAAGCAACCGTGATGACCGACCCTTAGGGGGAGATTCTTGGGAACGTATTTTTATATTTATTCAAGTCTCGGTCATTACATTTTGTAATAAGATGATCACAACTACATCAACTAAGAACAAAGAATGATGAATTATTTAGAAGACGTCTAAAGCATTGAAAGTCAAAAAGACGAAGACGTCAAGCAACCTTGATGACCGACCCTTAGGGGGAGATTGTTGGGAACGTAGTTTTACTATTTATCAAGTCTCGGTCATTTACTTGTAATAGGTTGCTAAGGCTTGTATGTTTATTATAACTTAAGGCTTATGTAGCAAGCCCATGGGCCTTAAGCCCATTTCTATTTATTAGATAGGGAGGAAGGGAGTGTTGCCCTACTCCTTCCCTATATATAGTCTTGTAACCCCTCCTTTGAGAGGTGTTGGTTCTCTAGTGATTTCATCTCTTTCATTTCATTCTAAGAGTTCCTTCCACTCTCTCTCTCTACTCTCTTTCTCTCTCTAGATCTCTAAGTGATTATGTTATAAAATCATGACCTAACACTTACGTTCATTAATAATAATAGAATGTGCTTATGGTGTCATTCTTCGTTGTGTGTGATTTTTATTTTGTTTGTTTGTTATTTGCTTCCGTATGCATGCTTTATTTTTATTGTTGGTAGATCATGTTTGAAAACTAAATAGTGGAAATACTTTACTTTGTTGTTTGGCCTAGTCTTAACTTCACCCAAAGGTATTTTTGCAAAAGATAAGTGTAAGGGGAAACCCCAAATATGTTTTTAAGAACAAAATTGATCATGATTCTCCACAATATTAAGTGAACATGTATATTCGTATTTGTTAGAGTCAAATTCTTGTATCGAGTCATAATGATGTTTAGCAGGATTTTCCAGGAAGTAAGACCAAGTTTTTCCAGAAATTTTCTGAAACTTAACATAAGAATTTCTGCATGTCACTTCTGACGGCGTCATGAGTTTACTCTTGACGGCGTCACGTGTAAAATTCTGGAAATTTTACCAGTTTTGTTTTTCTAATGGAGTCTTAAAGTTTTTGCTGAATTATTAGTTTTATAATCTCCAGGAAATCTGCAAACATCATTCCACAAGCATTATATCTTATTTTGTTTTCTAGGATTTAGTAACATATGTAGATTGCCGCCGATTTTATGCGAGGTTGTCTTGTCTGTTTTCTCAGGATTTACAGGTTATGTATGACAAGAAGATGATTATTATTCTGGAAGGGAAGCTTTGATTGTTCATTTTCTTGGAGGAAGATCTAACATGACCACCTTATTATCCATACCGAGCGAATCAGGGGAGTATTTGATTTCATTCGTTTTACTTACTTCGCTTTTACATTCTTTACTTGAACATTGGGGACAATGTTTATCTTAAATGTAAGGGGAGGGTAAAATAATGATACCTTACAAATACACTTTTGCTTGAGTTTGTTTGTTTGATAGTAGATGTGTAATAAAACTATGAGAAATACTTGTTAGTGCAATTTTAGCGCCAAATTTAAATTTTTTTACAACATTTAGGAATGAAACTTTAGCCATAGCAAGCGTCTCATGGATAGGAGATTGTATGACTAGCACATAACCGTATCATTCAGAAAAATTTTCCACCCAAATATGTGAGGTTCGCCTTTAGATTTGATAGGAAAAGCATTTACCATTAGTGCTTATGAGTGTACCGGTAGCATTTAGATTCTAGAACTTGCGTTAGTGATGCATCCCGAGACCGCTAGTGAGACTACATTCGTGTAGTAGGATTTACTACATGATAAGAGGCATTAGGATCACCCTTGTGTTAAACCCGTATCATAATTACTTGACCACTTAAGTCATATTACTTGGCTAGTTAAGTCAATTAATTTTTCCCACACCTTAGCGTTGTACTCATTTTTAGTACATGAAACCCCTAGTACACCCCTCCGAGCCTATCTTTTCGTTTCTAACTTTAAGCATCTTACTTAAAGGAAGAATTTGTTACACCCCACTTAAATGTACACCCAAATCGCCTTAGCCTTCCGTGTATGCGCTCATTTTTAGTGCATTATTGTTATTTGTTAAACCCTAAGTTAATTATCTAATTGATTACATGGTTGCTAAGTCGAGTCATATCCTTGTACATATTGTTTTGGGACGATTGGGACTCATGGGTAAAGTACTTATTTTATGGAGTAATGGGGAAGAACATCATTTATTACCCCCATATGTATGTTAATCTTTAAAAGTACTCCAAGTGTTTTGATTTTCTTAATTCGAGTCATTAGATTAGTTTATTGTAAGTATGTAAAAATTCAAGTGTAAGGGGAATATTCATCCCCTATGATGTATTATTTTGTAACCTTGTTCTAAATTCCAGTATTACTAGTAGACTAATCTTATCTCCCTGTTAAACAGTCAGATAATTATTAGTCAACCACTTGTGAATGGTCAACCATAATAGTCAAACAGCTTAGTCCAATGCTTCCGTGGAATACAGTGTTTCCCCGGGTCGTTATGTCCCAACGAGGCGTGCGAAAGTATTAAAAACGAATCTGTGATCGAGTGGTTTTGAACAGGAAAAAGGTATGAGTGATTTATACTAAGGTTTTATAAAATAAAATGACTTAAATAAACTAATTTAACTAAAACGTCAACCTAAATTATTTAAAAACGTTTAAAACCTAAAAACGCGTACATTTAAATTAAATTTTACGTTAACGTACAAAACAAAACGTGAATTCTGTCCAATATAAATCCCACGGATGTGAAATTTATATTTTTGGAATTCAAATGATAAAATAAAATTATTAGAAAAAGAAAAGATTTTTTTAGACTTTTTATTTAATTATTACTAATTAAAAACTAATTAAACTTAATTAAACTATTTAAACTACTTTAATTATAATAAATATTAAACTAATTTATAAAATTATAAAACTTTTTATAAACCTACTTAACCATCACAGGAATCTACAAAAAATATTAAAAACTTTATAAAAATTATTATTAAACTATTTTACTAATTATTAACTTATTTATTAATTAAAAACTATTTAAACTAATTAAATTATAAAATCTAGAATATGAACAGTAAAAAATCTAGAAAAATTCCTAAACTTATTTTATAACATATAAAAGCTAGGAAAATTATAAAAACTAGGGTGTGCTTAATAAAAACTAATTATGCTATTTAATACTTAAATATTAATTAATTATTATTTAAACTATATTTAATTCTAATAATTACTAAATAACAAGATAAAATTCTAGAAAAATTACTAAAAATACTTTAATATAAAAGGAAATTAATAAAAATATAAAATTGCAAAGTGCTTAATAAAAAGCTAAAAAGGAAAATTAAAAATT
Organism: Artemisia argyi; assembly: GCA_030686995.1. Taxonomy (NCBI): domain Eukaryota; kingdom Viridiplantae; phylum Streptophyta; class Magnoliopsida; order Asterales; family Asteraceae; genus Artemisia; species Artemisia argyi. Next base: position 131,794,009 of record CM060691.1, read on the forward strand.
TAAATTACATTAAATAGAAACTATCACTTATTTTTAAATTGGATTTTTCTGGTTTTTTTCTTTTAGAAATCTATTTAACTACTAAAAACAAGAAACTTTTGTGAAGACAACTTTTTTATAGCTTAAAAATAGGAAAAAATGGACACTAAAAACTAAATCAGTTGACTTTTGTTGACTAAACTAGGAAACAAGCTTAAATGGGCTTATGTGGGGTCCACAGTGATGGATTCTGGTTCTCATAAGTTGTTTGGACATGAATAAGTAAGAATCCAGCAAATAGAACCACTTAATAAGCCAATAAGCACAAAAATAAGCACTTCAAAACTTGGTTCAACCCAGAAATGGGACAACTTTTGATGGCCAATAAATGTGGGTCCCAGTGAGCTTAGGCTTCAACCAAAGCTTGAAATGGGTAGAGGGCCAGCTTTTGAGTCTAAAGAACCAATAAGCTAAGTGTGAGACCCACTGGTGAGGTCTGTGGGGCCCACCAAAGTGGTGACAGTGGTGGAGGAGCTGCTGCAGCAGGGGAGGTGATGCCCCCTGCAGCTGTGTTTCTTAGCTTGTGGGGACACAAAAAATCACAAAAATGTAGTAAGAGTGGGACACTAAAGCTCAACTGGGGGGATACAATTGTGTGAAAATATCAAGCCCTAACTCCTAACACAAAAATCGAAACAATTCTTCCAAGATTTGGATTTTTCCTGAACAATCCCATTTTGACTTTTGAGATTAAACACCTAAGTTGACTTTGTTGAGATTCTACTGATCCTAGATGATTATATAAGTTAAACTAAGCTATATGGAGACTAATGTGAGCAAGAAAATCAAGTTTTTACCCTAAATGAAGATTATGCTAGTCTAAGGTTCAAACAGTTAAGCATCTGAAGGAGATTAAAACTTGTCTTGACTTTTTATCATATGAGCATTGATTTTTTAGCTTGACCTCTCCTAAACTAACCTAATGTGATCTACTAATGCTAAGTAAACATCAAAACAACAACATGATCACATAATACACCCCTGTACCAAACACCCCTTTATTGTATTTGCTGAATTCAAGTTTTGCAGCCCTTAAAAGGGTGATTTAGCCTTGTAAAAAAAATCTAAAAATTAAAATAAAAATACCAGCAAGTATATAAGTAATAAAATAAGCTACAAACCAAATTTTAGGTCTAACGGACATATAAGACTAATGTTAATGGGCGTTGCCCTTCGACCATAACCGATCAAACCAACGCGTTGCTCCCATTAGCAACATCCCAACCGACGCGTCGCATGGCAACAAAAACAAAGTTTCGGTTGCCTTACCAACCGAAACAATTACACCATCGACGCACTTTTTTCAATCATTGCACCCTTTTTATTTATGCTGTTGGGCTTCATCCGCTTCATACCGGACAATCATTCTTCTGTTCTGGTGGAAAGCGGCAAAGACGGGAGTGGTGTACGTTTGTGTGTGTCCGACGCCATGAGAAAGAGAGGCAAAGACGTGAAAATTTTGTTGTGTTTTATGTACGCATCCATGGTTTGGGTCTTGGGTTGATATGATGAAATTTTTGTTATGTTTTTATGTACACAAAGAGGTGAAAAGTAGTTGTGTAATGCATGTTTAAAGAAGTTGTACACAAAGAGGTGAAAAGAAGTTGTATAACTTGCGTAGTCAGCATGCATTTTTAAAGTTCTTATGATGATAACACGTTTATCTATAGGTGAAATCTTGGCATGACACATTGGACTTCACATAATGACATTTTAGTTTTAAAAAAAATAAATAAAAAAATAAAAAATTAAAATGGGGTTGCTTTGGTGGTCACCACTAGCTAATTGTGGTTGGGGTGGAGTTGTGGAGAGAGAAATCTGAGGTGGCGCTGACGTGGCGGGGTTGCTTTTGTGAAAATGGCGTTGCCATTAGCATTAGTCTAACGAAGAAATGAAAAATCAAAAACTAAATGACTGGAATTTTAGAAAAACAGCCCTGGTGGGGCTACTTTGAGGGCTTGTGGGGCCCACAGAAAAATTCACAAAAATATAGTGGAGGTGGGACTTTGAAGATGAGGTGGGGGGCTATAACTTCTGAAAGTTTCAAGTCCTAATACCAAGTACAAAAATCAAAACAATTCCCCCAAGTTTTGACTTTTCTTAACATGTATGCAATTTGACTTTTTAAAGAACACATCAAGTTTGACTTTGGTGAGTTTTGATCTTGATTCTTGCTACTGAAATTGATGCACTAAGCTAAAGTAAGACCAAATTATTCTAGTTAAACAACTTGTGAACTAAATTAAATGATTTTGGTTCTTAAAAATCTTGACAGTGAAACTGTGTAAAACTTAGAGATGGAATTTGACTTTTTCAGGAACAAGTACTGGTTTTTATACCTTACATGACCTAGATAAACCTATTAGAGTATGTCTAAACCAACAACAACAACAAAATCTATCTGAAACTTAGGTAACTCACATGATCCAAACACCCCTTTACAAATATGATTTTTTGCTTTTTGAAGCTAAAGAGATATTTAGACTATGAAATAGAAATCTTAGTACTTATATAATGATATAGTAAACTGAATTGAGCAAAATAACACCATTCATAACAACAATTGACCTATGAATCTAAACTAAGCTAAAATGGCAGTGAAATCCAACAGTTAAGCAACTATGAATCCAAATGAACAAGTAGGTGATTTTAAGAAATAATTTAACTATGTTACTCTAAATTAGCATACAAACACAGATATAAGTCCTAGATAATCTAAGCTATAGTAACATGCTAAAAATTAAGAGATAGGCTTACAAGTGACATCAACTGAGAATCAAGTAGCCAAGGACCATAATTCACCCCTAAAGCTTCCCAATAAGCTACTAAACCCAGGATCATTCCAGAATTCCCTTGCTCCATGCCTTCCTCATTGTTAACACTGAATTTTTATTTTTCATTTATTAATTGGAATTTTTCTTGAATTTTTGATATTTAAACTAAAACTTGTATAAAAGCTTGTAACCTTATAAAAACTTATAGATAATTAAAACTGAGCTTAATAGAACAAGAAACAACAATATTTAACAATGTCAAGTGAATTTGTCAATTTCACATAAAATTGCTAAATATGAATTTGATGAACAAAAATGTAATTAAAGGTTTAAAACAGTTAACATTACATTAAATAAATTGAGTACAACTGATTTTAACTAAGGATTACAACAAATAATTAAATTACACTACGACTACACTATTCTCCTCTAATTAATCTACTCTTTGCTTCCTTCTGCATCTCCTTGCTTTTATAGCATCCAAAAATAATCCAGGTGTCTTCAGGAGAATATCCCACCACACTTGAGCCATTGGATTGCTCCAATTTCATCCTAGCCGTTCAAACACACTTTTGGCGGGAAAAGTAGTTTCTGCAATTGGGGTCTGTGAGGGAAATACTAGTGGGCTAGGTGATGTGTAGGGGACAGGAGATAAGTTTGGTGCAAAGAGGTGGTGGATTTGGAGTGTTGGCAGGTTGTTGCAGGAATAGGGGTGGTGGCAGGTTGTAGGAATGAAACTTGGTATCTCCTAGGGCAAACTTAGGAAGTGGGTTTTGTTGTGGGACTGACAGAGAGGGTAGTGGGGTGGTAAAGGTGGAAGCAGGTGGTGGAGTGGTGGTGTAGCAGGGTGAGGTGGAGAGGTAGGGGATGAAATGGGAACGGGTCAACGCAAGTCAATGCCCATTCCCTGGTTTTATTTGTAAAAGGTGGGAGTGGGCTTTTATGTTTGGGCTTGGGTAAAGGAACTGGACCAGGTTTTCATTTTATGTATTTGGACTTGGATTTAGATATTGTAAATAACACATATGGTCCATTTGGTTTTATAATTTCACAAGGATCAAAAATGTAATTTCTGAAAATTTGAAGGACTGAAAATGTAAGATTTCCAAAGTTATCCAAGGTTTGTACTTTCTCACATGTGAATAATACAAGGGTAATAAAAGTAAATTTCCATTTTTTGAATACCCAAGGACTATTTTTGCCATTTTGGAAACTTCAGGGACTAATCATGTAATTTATTCAAACTTTTTCATCCAGGGACTAATTATGATACTTTGTGAATTCCCAAGGACCCTTAATGATAATTTTCCAATTTTGAAAACCCGAGGACTAAAACTGTCAAGTTTGAAACTTGAGGGACCTGTTTTGTCATTTTTGCAATTTTGAACTTCAAGGGTAAAAATTGTTATTTCATGATTCCTGAGGACTGTTATTGACTTTTCTTTAAAATAAATCATCCAGGGACCATTTCTGACATTTCATGAAAGTTTAGGGACTGATTTTGACAATTTGGTAAACTTTGGCCGTTTTTCCCTGTTTTCAGTTCTTTTATATCTGAAACATATAAAAACACCTTCTAAGGATATTTGTAATATTTTGTGGTGTTTCTGAGTGTTTTTACATGTTTTTGTTGTTCAGATTTGACCGAAATGGTGAGTTTTTATGAACTCATCAATCCCCTACACTTAACTATTGCTAGTCTCTAGCAATCTTGCATCCACTAAAAACCCATTGGTGAGTGCTTATTCACTCACTATTTTATGGCCAAATACCAAACCAAAACGACTATTTGAGCTAATAATTGCCAAGAAAACGTGTGTTTTTGTGTTTGTGATATGCATGTATGGATAAATCATAAAAAGACGAAAAATCTCGGGAAAACAACGAAAACGGGCACGAGAGTAGAAGACGGTCAAAAAGTCAATGCCTGGGATCCAAGAATCAGTTTCAGTCCTCTATCTACTCAGACTTGGCGAGAATAATCTCTGGAATATATTTTTGAAGAAAGTCTAACTCAGCCCTTGAAGTTTGGAAATGTTACATATATGGTCCTTATAATATTTCATTACAAAAAATCTGAAAAGAATCAAGCCTTGGTCCATGATTATTTAAGTCCAAGTCCAAATAATTCTCAAAGTCTAATCCACTTCACCTTTGCACCAAGCCCAATTACCATTTTACCCGAGCCCATTCCCACCTAAGTCAAACACCACTTATCACAAGTAAAAAAACCAAAAATATTACCCGTACCTTATTTCACCCCCAATTCACCCAGATTCCCCCCCAAACCAAGAACCCTAATTTACTATAACCAAAATTACCTCACCTCTAAAACAATTACCCACAATTAACTCTTCTAGAAGCTTATCCCATGTGCCAGAAACGTGTCAGAGTGTGGCAGAGTGTGTCAGATTGATAGAAAGCACAATCAGGACAGATGGCATGCTACAATTGGAGAAGGCGCGTCATCAGATTTAATCCAAGGGTGGATAAACGAAGCAATGATTGAAGGAATGATCAGAGGGCTCAGATTGGCTTTCAATAAGCACAACTCACACGGATTGCCAGCTTGGCAATCCGTAAGCTAACCTCTCCTCTCTTCCTATAAATAGGGGCTCAATCAAGCCATTTAGGTGTGTAGGATTTAGGTAATGAAACTCTGTTAAAATTTCTTTTGAATTGTATTTTAGTTTAGTGAATGTAATTTTACTTGATATTTTAATAAAAGTGCTTATTTCTTTAATATTCTGCTTATTGTTCATCTTAACTTTTGCTTATTCTGCTTTAATTTCTATCATAACTCTGCTTTTATTAGTTTCTCTTAGCATAAATTTCATTTACACTTATATTCTATTTTAGAAATTATAAAAAAATAAAAAGATCAGAAAATAAAGAAAAAAATAAAAAATATGCATATTAGTTATAAAAGCTCACAGTGAGCTTATTTTTCTTTTCATACATTCCATTTAAGCTTTGTAGCTTATTAGTGGAAGTGATTTGAGTCAGTCAAGTGTTGAATCAATTGATCATTGGGAGCAATAGTTGCTGAGGTGTTTAGATAGCTGATACAGAAGCATTGAAATCAGCCTATCATAAAGATAGGCGACTGTGAATCCCCTCTGTTCTTGCTGAGCGGAAGTGATTTGGTAAATCTCATTTGAATTCCTTAGTTTTAAATCAGATTTTATAGTTATTTGTTTTGTAGTAAAGTTTTTAGTTGTAGCAGATTTGATTTGGATTGTTAGTTCTGAGTTTTCTTATCTGTAGTTTACAAAGAGCTGAGTTTGATAACTTTCAGTTTGATATTAGTTAAAGTGAACTGATAGTTGGGATCTGATCTAGTAAGTAGTTGAGATTTAATCGCGTAAACTATCAAACTTGTTTATTGAGAACTAATAGTTGTGATTCTGGATTGAGAAATTGAATTGAATTTTAGATGTTGATCACTGTTTCATTGATTGATATAGCTTTGATTGCATAACTTGATTGTTGAGTAGTTATAGAGGTTTATCTGAGATATATGGATTTGTGTTGTTTGATAATTGCTTGAGTAACTGCCGTAGCTATTAGTTTTAGTTACTACATTGCTGATTTGCAGTCATATCTTAGTTGATTTCATCCAGGTTCATAAGATACTTACCTGACAGTTTTATCTTACTTGAATCTAGGTGCTTATTAGCTCTTTTTATTTTCCCTTCTAATTGGTTTAATAAGCAGTTTCCTAGCTCTATCTTATTTGTTGGTGCTCATTTTGACTTTTGTTAGTTTTGTAGCATCATTTGTGTAGCTTTTAACTAGCCCCTAGATACCGGATTTGGACTGTTTGGACTTAGTCCTTAACAGTTTCAGCTTGTTACTTTCTTTTGGGATTATCTGTGATTGTAGCTTGTAATTGATTAAATTGGGCTGTTTCAGTTAGAATCTGATTAGATTGAGCTTAATTTGCTATATTGAGTTTGTATGCTAGATTAGTTTACAGCTTCTAGTAGTTAGTTAACCTGTTGTATGACCTGCATTCTGCTTCTGTTACATCGCATTATAGTGTCATAGCTGCTGAGTTTGTCTTATTCTAGATTAGCATTCATTAGTTTTTGGTCTTATAGTAGTTTGATATTGCTTCTCTGCTATTCATTCAAGTTTTTGTCCCATAATCCGGTAGATTTGAGCATTGTTCTGTGAGCTTTATGCATCTGTGAGATTGGATGTTTGAAACTAGTAACTGAATTGAGCTGTGGGCCTGCTATTGCATTTACAAGCTTGTACTAGTGTTTAATTGGCATAACTGAGTTTATTTAGAGTAAAATTAGTGTTGTGATTGAAATTTAGTGACTGGATCTGTCTGTTTCAGTTTATGCTTGTGATGTGAGCTTATTGCATAGCTTGTTAATTTCGTTTGCTTGTTTATTAAGATTTTGAGCCTATTAAGATTTGTTAATCTGAACTTTTGAGCAATTTAGCTCATAAACCATCTGAGTTTAAAGTTTCAAACAGTGCAAATCACAAGTGCTTATAAATAAGCACTTGTGATAAGCAGTTTTCCACTAAATAAGCACTTAAACTTTCCAATTTCATTTCAAATTTTTATTCTGAGTTTTTTTTAATATTTTAGAATTTCTGGAATTTTTCCAGATTTTTCCAACCATTTTTACTATTTTTATTAATTTCTTTTGATTATTTTCAATTTTTAAATAGTTTTTAAATCCCAAAAATCAATAAAAATTTAAAAAAGGTTCTGAAAAATACAAAAATATTTTTATAATTTCTTTTATAATATTTTAGAATTTTTAGAATTTAATTTTTATTTTTCCAAGTTATTTTTTCTATTTTTCCTTATTTTTAATTCATTTTTAATTCTAAAAATAGAGAATTAATTCTCGAAAATAAATAAAAAGTCTAAAAAATATTTTCCTTTTTCTTAAAATTCTTTTTATTAGTTTTAAATTTTTAGAAATTATTTCCAAGTTCGTAGGGTCATTTTTCGTCATACGTTACGTTTTAAATTTTACGTGTGCGTTTCCGTTTTTACGTTTTTCATTTTGGTGCATAATTAGCTTGTACTCTTTGCATGCTTTATCATTGTTTGTGAATAATTGAATTTCTTGATTGCTATTTTCACTATATCACTCTTTCATCATTCACTTACACTACACGATTCTCAAACCGATAATTCGAATTTTCCATTCGAGCCTTCGTTGGGAGAACGACCCGGGAATTACTTTCCTAAGCATTTCTTCGGTTTAAAAAAAAACTATACTATAAAAAGATAACATCAAAATGGCGCCGTTGCCGGGAAAGGCCGAAGTGAATTTTTGAATATCTTTTTGAAAAATCGTGTTTTGTTAAGCCTTCCTCTACTTTGTATATATATCTCTATAAAAATTGAAAAATTCAAAACACTTTTCCTAAAGTGTTTACAAAATACCAAAAAAAATAATAAAAGTTACAGCCTCGACTCGATCGAAAGAAAGGGCGTTGTAAACCAAATAAGTCTCGCAATATAACGAAAACGTAATTTAGTTGTTTATCGGACTATTCCAATTACTACAACCGAATAAGCGGGAAATACGGATAGCTAAGACATTAAATTGCTAGCTGAAGAGAGATCCATTCTTCTCTCCCGTCCCGTCGCGCGTGGTTTGAAAGAAACGATTTTCGATTAACGTTACGTTTTAAGAAAAGAAAAACAAAAGAAATAAAAAGTTTTTGTGAAAAAAAAATATAAAAAACAAAAAGATTTTCTTTTCTCTTTTCTTTTTCATTTTCTTTTTAATTTTGCTCGTGGTGTATGCACACCCGATCTTCGTTTGAGAGTCTTACGTTTCCGTTCTCTAACCCCGAGCGGGTTTTACAACATACGAGTCGGGTTCATTTCCTTGACGAGGAGGAGATGAACCAAAACGAACACAACGGACCCCCGCCGATGGGTGGTCCGCAGCACAATGTTATCCCGCCGGTGGGACCACAACCGGCATTTGATCCGCGTCCGATGGAAGAACAACTCCAATCACCATTCAATGGTGTGAGGAGAGCTATTGTGATTCCGGACATCAATGCCAATTTTGAGATTAATCACGGATTACTCAATTTGATCACGGGTATATCCTTTCACGGGTTCGATCACGAAGACCCTTATGCTCACATTAGAAATTTCACCGACATCGCTGAGACGATTAGAATGAACCAAGTTCCTCACGATGTGGTGAAATTGAAGTTATTTCCTTTCTCCTTAAAAGGAGCAGCCCGGACTTGGCTGGAAAAGGAACCGCCGAACTCGATTTACACTTGGAATGATCTCGCTTCCAAGTTTGTGAATTACTTCTATCCTCCCTCTAAAACTTCTAACCTACTTTCTCAAATCTTTCGGTTCCAACAAGCTTTTGATGAAACGTTTAGTGAAGCTTGGGACCGATTCAAAGATTTGAAGGAGAAATGTCCGAACCACGGGTTTACCGACCTTCAGCAGATTGATACGTTTTATAATGGGTTATGTCATGCTGATCAAGATTCGCTAAACTCTGCTGCGGGTGGTAACTTGTTGGCTAGGAACAGGAATGATGCTTTCATGATAATTGAGAATAAAGCTCGTGTGAGAATGTCAAGGAATAAACCTCAAGTTTCTAATAATGGTAAAAATAATGATGAATTGGTAAATATGATTGTGGCTTTAACAAAGAAAGTTGATGCAATGTCTATTGAAAAACCAAACCATCAAGTCAATGTGGTTAGTCACGGTTGTGAGACTTGTGGTGGTCCACATTTGTATTATGAATGTCCGGCCACCGGTGCCTTTTCTCGTGAAAACGCGTATGCTACAAACGCGGGTAACACCGGTTACCCACAACCTCAAGGAGACCGTAATCTCCTCAGCTACCGTTCTTCTCATTTTCTTGGACCACCCGGTTTCGAACAACCAAACCAAGTCAATCAAGTCAATCAGAATCATAATGTGCAGAATCGTAATAATCAAGGAAATCAAAATCAGAGTCGAGCTAATAACGGTTTTCAAAATCATAATCAAGGGTTTAATCAAAACCGGGGTTTTCAAGGTAATTTTAATCAAGGCCCGCCTCAAGGGAACAATTTTCAAAACCATCAAAATCATGGAAACCCTGGGAATTTTCAGAACGCAAATCATGGAAATCAAAATCATGGTAATTACCAAAACCGTGGGCAGAATTTCAACAATAATCAAAATCAAGTTGTTATTCCAAATCCGTCGCCCACGGAAGATTTGATTAAGCAATTGATTCAAAACCAACAATCTTTCATGACAAAATATGAAGAAACAACGAAAATGTTTGCAACTCAAATCAATGATCTCAACAAGCGTTTAAATGATCGACCCTTGGGTTCGGGTATTACATCTTTGCCAAGCAACACGATCGCAAACCCGAGGGGCGAAGTTAAGGCGATCATAACTCGCAGTGGTGCTCAATATGATGGACCCGCAGCTCCTACTACCTCTTCTTCTTCTTCGTCTCCGCCTAAGGTAGTAGACTGTGAGACCGAGGTGACAAAGGACCCGGTTCCTCCTATTAATAATGGAGGAGCTGAAAACGTCCAACCTCCGGTTGTCCAAAAATCGAAAGATAAAGAAAAAGTCGTTTTTGAAAATAATGTGAAATACAAGTCTAAATTGCCATATCCGTCACGATTTAACGATGAAGAGCTCCGTGCAAAATCTAAAAAACAAATGCAAAAGTTTCTCGATATTTTTCAAAAGTTGCACTTTGATATCAGTTTCATGGATGCTCTTGTGTACATGCCGAAATTTGCTTCCACGTTCAAAAACCTCATAAGTAATAAAGAGAAATTGCTTGAATTAGCCGAAACACCGATAAATGCTCAATGTTCCGCGATTCTTCTCAAGAAGCTTCCTGAAAAGCTTGGTGACTCGGGAAAGTTTCTCATTCCATGTTCATTGAAAGATCAAGAAGTTTGTAACGCCTTGGCCGATTCGGGTGCGAGTATCAATCTCATGCCATTATCGATCTACGAACAACTTGGAATGGGGGCTCTTAAACCGACGAGAATGACTTTGGAGCTTGCTAATCGATCGATCACTCATCCAGTTGGAATTGCTGAGGACGTTTTTGTTCGTGTGAATTCGTGTACTTTTCCGGCAGATTTCGTTGTTGTCAATTTTGAAGCTGATCCGAGAGTTCCTCTAATACTAGGGCGACCGTTTTTACGAACCGCTAAAGCCCTAGTAGATCATTTTGAGGATACTCTAACTTTACGACACGATGACGATATTATGATTTTTAAAGCCGATGCTTCGAAATTGAAGAAGTACTCCGTCAAAAGCATCGATGTTTGTGATTTTACCTTTGATGATTTTGTTAAAACTTTCGTCTCCGACTCTTCCCCATCATTTCCTCCGACTAAGGAATATGATTCTCTTTGGGAAGAGGTCGATGAATTTCTTGCAATTGAAACGATTCCGATTTCTGAGACCGACGATTCTTACTTTGATTCGGAGGGGGATATTATTTTTCTTAATAATTTGATGATCGATGAACCGTCAATCCCTCCGGATAAAGTTAAGACGAAGATTGAGCTTATAATTGACGATCCTCTTGAGCCTGAGCTCGAGGAATTTTTACCAGACTTTGAGAGTTTTACCTTCGATACGACTGAGGAGCTGAGTGGCAATCCCACTTATCGTCCTGATTTTTCGGATCCGACGTTTGAAGCTTTTCATTTCGATTACTCAGAAGAGACGAGTCGTGGCAGTACCACTTCTCATGCTTTTATCTCTCTTCCGGAGTTTGAATCATTTCGTTTTAATGAATCTGAATATGAAATGGAAAAGTTTTCTAAATCTGAATATGAAAGTTTCAGTTTTGATCTTGATGTTGATCATGATCCGGGTGGTGTGCTTAAAAATGAGAATTTTAAAGAAAAGTTTTTCCCAACCCTCCCACCCGGAAAAGATTTTAAAAGGAGCTTAAATGATAAGATTCATAATTCCATAATTATGAAATTTTCTTTTCAAGATGATGAGTTTTTCAAGATTGTTATCATGACATTCTTGCCGTTTATAACGTTTGTTGTGATTTCTCTTATCCGTCACTCAGTGGGAAGTGAGGATGTTGTTTTTGACCCTGGTATCGTTTTTCAAAGTTTTCAAAATTAACATACCAGCGGTTATCTCTTCGGGATGGAACTTTCAAATACGTCATATGTTTTCAAAATATTTTGAATGAAAGCCCGAATAAGATTATTTTTCCACGGTTTTTCCCCAAGGACGAATTAATTCGGGGATCGAGTCAAGCTCATGTGACTCGGTGAACAAAAACAAGCGCTTCGTGGGTGGCAACCCATGCTTATCCAATTTCATCTTCTTATTTTCTATTTTCTAACACCTAACGTGAGGAGGGGGTGCCTCTTCTACTCTTGTGTTCCGTGGTTGTTTGTGATGTTTGTTCAGGATTGTCCGCGATTTATGATGACTCTCGTGCTCGTTATCTCTTCACTTGGAGTCTCATTCATCGGTGCTATTTGGAAATCCTATATCCGTTAAATCTTATCGACTAACGTTTTCTTTGGCATAATTAATAAACGGCCTAGAATTTTGTTAGGATTACCTTAACCCATAAAACATTGAGGACAATGTTTCGTTCTAGTCGGGGGGAGGGTGAATCTTCGATTCGATTTTGACCTTGCATTTCACACATGTCGTGTACTCTTGCAACTCCGTTTTTCCACCAAAAATAAAAAGTTGAAAAAATTGAAAAAGTTCAAAAATTTTGAGAAAAGTGAATGAAAAAGCAAAAAAAAAAAAAAAAAAAAAAAAAAAAAAGAGAAAAGTTGAAAAAGTCGTACAAAAAAAAATATATAATAAAGTTTGAATAAGTGTTTTGACACCTTGTTGACTTTCTTGCTGGCGAGAGTAGGAATAAATAATTTGACTTGACCGGGCGTGTTGAGCCCTAGCTTGTTCCCTTAACCAATGATAATCACATAAGCTTGTGCTAGTTTTGTACACAAGGAGCTATAAAATGCGAATTCTTTCTTAAGAATCTGCAAGTTCCCGTACTTGACTTTATACATGCGCAGCTTAAAAGCTTTCGCTAGTCTTTTACATCAGGAGCTAGAAAACGCGAATTCTTCTTCTAGAATTTGCAAGTTTCCGTAACTGACTTTATATATGCGTGGCTGATTATCGGCTAAGTATTCGCTGGTTTCATTATTTGGAATCTTAAATTGCGAAGAGCGAGAAATGATAGAGTTTATTTAGAAGTTAGATGCTAAACATGGAGAAGTGGTTCTCTTTAGAGCTCATAAGAGGTACTTGTGGCTTTTTACTCCCATCAGATACGTCACTAATATATAAATAGATGTTCTAGGTTAATTAGTGGTATTTCGGTTTGAATAATATTTAGTTCTTTGTTTTCTTAAGAGAATTTTTGCTTTAGAAGTTGGGTACATATCAAGGAACATCAAAAATAAGAACAAAAAAATGAAAAATCAAAAGTCAAAAGTTGATTATCTATGTGGTTTTGGAGCTACCCGTTAAGCTTCCATTGATGTATTGAGAAAAAAGTCAAGAAAGAAAAAAGTATCAAAAGTATGAAAAAAGTGAAAAATGAAAAAAGTGAAAGTTGTAGTATTGTTGAATAAGAGCTATGTATGTATCAATAAGTTGTTGGCGCGTGAGGTGCATGCGATAAGTGATTAGTAATCAGTCACATGAGGTGCACGTGATCGTACTCCGCAACTTATATTTCTGATATTGTATGTACCCCAAATTCCTTGATGTGGACCGAATTTCTATTGCAGTGGTTCTTAAGAGAAAATGAAAAACTACTTATCGTTTTAACTTAGGTATCACTATCGGACTTAAAAATTATCGAAATGAGAAAATATGAAGCAATTCATGTCTCAATAAAATAAAATAATGAGATACAAACCTAGGAAATGGGAGTAAGAAGTTTCCACAAGTAACTGTTATGAGTAGTATTAGCATCTAATTTGTAGATAAGTTGTGATCTCGTTTGTACGCTTAGTTTGGGGACTCGTGAAAAATCAAGGATGACGATTTTTATCCGTATGGTCGCTTCTTTAATAGAAGTGTTTCTACTTGTCGACCCTAATAATTATTGCAAGATAATGAAAGTTCAACAAACCGTCACAAGAATAAAGTATGGAAAAGTACAAAAATAGAAAGTGTAAGTGGAATAAAGGAATAAAAGGAAAATTTTGAAAAACGGAGCGTTTTCGGGAATAAATGATTTTATTACTTCTTTCGAACCTCCTTGCTACTTTTCAAAGTTAGTAAAAAGAGTTTTGAAATTATTTATCCCAGAAGCGTGAATTGATCACATTGCGTGAGGACACGGCAATACCTTAGTCGGGGGGATTTTGGTGAGTGCTTATTCACTCACTATTTTATGGCCAAATACCAAACCAAAACGACTATTTGAGCTAATAATTGCCAAGAAAACGTGTGTTTTTGTGTTTGTGATATGCAGGTATGGATAAATCATAAAAAGACGAAAAATCTCGGGAAAACAACGAAAACGGGCACGAGAGTAGAAGACGGTCAAAGAGTCAATGTCTGGGATCCAAGAATCAGTTTCAGTCCTCTATCTACTCAGACTTGGCAAGAATAATCTCTGGAATATATTTTTGAAGAAAGTCTAACTCAGCCCTTGAAGTTTGGAAATGTTACATATATGGTCCTTATAATATTTCATTACAAAAAATCTGAAAAGAATCAAGCCTTGGTCCATGATTATTTAAGTCCAAGTCCAAATAATTCTCAAAGTCTAATCCACTTCACCTTTGCACCAAGCCCAATTACCATTTTACCCGAGCCCATTCCCACCTAAGTCAAACACCACTTATCACAAGTAAAAAAACCAAAAATATTACCCGTACCTTATTTCACCCCCAATTCACCCAGATTCCCCCCCAAACCAAGAACCCTAATTTACTATAACCAAAATTACCTCACCTCTAAAACAATTACCCACAATTAACTCTTCTAGAAGCTTATCCCATGTGCCAGAAACGTGTCAGAGTGTGGCAGAGTGTGTCAGGTTGATAGAAAGCACAATCAGGACAGATGGCATGCTACAATTGGAGAAGGCGCGTCATCAGATTTAATCCAAGGGTGGATAAACGAAGCAATGATTGAAGGAATGATCAGAGGGCTCAGATTGGCTTTCAACAAGCACAACTCACACGGATTGCCAGCTTGGCAATCCGTAAGCTAACCTCTCCTATCTTCCTATAAATAGGGGCTCAATCAAGCCATTTAGGTGTGTAGGATTTAGGTAATGAAACTCTGTTAAAATTTCTTTTGAATTGTATTTTAGTTTAGTGAATGTAATTTTACTTGATATTTTAATAAAAGTGCTTATTTCTTTAATATTCTGCTTATTGTTCATCTTAACTTTTGCTTATTCTGCTTTAATTTCTATCATAACTCTGCTTTTATTAGTTTCTCTTAGCATAAATTTCATTTACACTTATATTCTATTTTAGAAATTATAAAAAAATAAAAAGATCAGAAAATAAAGAAAAAAATAAAAAATATGCATATTAGTTATAAAAGCTCACAGTGAGCTTATTTTTCTTTTCATACATTCCATTTAAGCTTTGTAGCTTATTAGTGGAAGTGATTTGAGTCAGTCAAGTGTTGAATCAATTGATCATTGGGAGCAATAGTTGCTGAGGTGTTTAGATAGCTGATACAGAAGCATTGAAATCAGCCTATCATAAAGATAGGCGACTGTGAATCCCCTCTGTTCTTGCTGAGGGGAAGTGATTTGGTAAATCTCATTTGAATTCCTTAGTTTTAAATCAGATTTTATAGTTATTTGTTTTGTAGTAAAGTTTTTAGTTGTAGCAGATTTGATTTGGATTGTTAGTTCTGAGTTTTCTTATCTGTAGTTTACAAAGAGCTGAGTTTGATAATTTTCAGTTTGATATTAGTTAAAGTGAACTGATAGTTGGGATCTGATCTAGTAAGTAGTTGAGATTTAATCGCGTAAACTATCAAACTTGTTTATTGAGAACTAATAGTTGTGATTCTGGATTGAGAAATTGAATTGAATTTTAGATGTTGATCACTGTTTCATTGATTGATATAGCTTTGATTGCATAACTTGATTGTTGAGTAGTTATAGAGGTTTATCTGAGATATATGGATTTGTGTTGTTTGATAATTGCTTGAGTAACTGCCGTAGCTATTAGTTTTAGTTACTACATTGCTGATTTGCAGTCATATCTTAGTTGATTTCATCCAGGTTCATAAGATACTTACCTGACAGTTTTATCTTACTTGAATCTAGGTGCTTATTAGCTCTTTTTATTTTCCCTTCTAATTGGTTTAATAAGCAGTTTCCTAGCTCTATCTTATTTGTTGGTGCTCATTTTGACTTTTGTTAGTTTTGTAGCATCATTTGTGTAGCTTTTAACTAGCCCCTAGATACCGGATTTGGACTGTTTGGACTTAGTCCTTAACAGTTTCAGCTTGTTACTTTCTTTTGGGATTATCTGTGATTGTAGCTTGTAATTGATTAAATTGGGCTGTTTCAGTTAGAATCTGATTAGATTGAGCTTAATTTGCTATATTGAGTTTGTATGCTAGATTAGTTTACAGCTTCTAGTAGTTAGTTAACCTGTTGTATGACCTGCATTCTGCTTCTGTTACATCGCATTATAGTGTCATAGCTGCTGAGTTTGTCTTATTCTAGATTAGCATTCATTATTTTTTGGTCTTATAGTAGTTTGATATTGCTTCTCTGCTATTCATTCAAGTTTTTGTCCCATAATCCGGTAGATTTGAGCATTGTTCTGTGAGCTTTATGCATCTGTGAGATTGGATGTTTGAAACTAGTAACTGAATTGAGCTGTGGGCCTGCTATTGCATTTACAAGCTTGTACTAGTGTTTAATTGGCATAACTGAGTTTATTTAGAGTAAAATTAGTGTTGTGATTGAAATTTAGTGACTGGATCTGTCTGTTTCAGTTTATGCTTGTGATGTGAGCTTATTGCATAGCTTGTTAATTTCGTTTGCTTGTTTATTAAGATTTTGAGCCTATTAAGATTTGTTAATCTGAACTTTTGAGCAATTTAGCTCATAAACCATCTGAGTTTAAAGTTTCAAACAGTGCAAATCACAAGTGCTTATAAATAAGCACTTGTGATAAGCAGTTTTCCACTAAATAAGCACTTAAACTTTCCAATTTCATTTCAAATTTTTATTCTGAGTTTGTTTTAATATTTTAGAATTTCTGGAATTTTTCCAGATTTTTCCAACCATTTTTACTATTTTTATTAATTTCTTTTGATTATTTTCAATTTTTAAATAGTTTTTAAATCCCAAAAATCAATAAAAAATTAAAAAAGGTTCTGAAAAATACAAAAATATTTTTATAATTTCTTTT
The DNA here is from genome assembly GCA_030686995.1 of Artemisia argyi. NCBI lineage: Eukaryota > Viridiplantae > Streptophyta > Magnoliopsida > Asterales > Asteraceae > Artemisia > Artemisia argyi. The sequence goes on from CM060691.1 coordinate 131,811,225, forward strand.
ATAATATTTTAGAATTTTTAGAATTTAATTTTTATTTTTCCAAGTTATTTTTTCTATTTTTCCTTATTTTTAATTCATTTTTAATTCTAAAAATAGAGAATTAATTCTAGAAAATAAATAAAAAGTCTAAAAAATATTTTCCTTTTTCTTAAAATTCTTTTTATTAGTTTTAAATTTTTAGAAATTATTTCCAAGTTCGTAGGGTCATTTTTCGTCATACGTTACGTTTTAAATTTTACGTGTGCGTTTCCGTTTTTACGTTTTTCATTTCGGTGCATAATCAGCTTGTACTCTTTGCATGCTTTATCATTGTTTGTGAATAATTGAATTTCTTGATTGCTATTTTCACTATATCACTCTTTCATCATTCACTTACACTACACGATTCCCAAACCGATAATTCGAATTTTCCATTCGAGCCTTCGTTGGAAGAACGACCCGGGAATTACTTTCCTAAGCATTTCTTTGGTTTAAAAAAAAACTATACTATAAAAAGATAACATCACCCATTTTTAAAAATTTAATGGATTTTGAAATCTCTTTACCAGACAGCCATTACTTCTGGAGTAGCCAGGTGTGAGAACTGTGGTACACCTGATAACCGTGTGATTTTGAGCAAACCACCAGCTGTCAACGGATTTGTTTTGTCTTTACCAAAAGCCGTTTGCTTCTGGACTAGCCAACTCTTGATGGACATAGTCGACATCTTGGTGAGCTGATTACCAATTATGGTTTTTCACTGCCTTTACCACAAGCCATAATCTTGCGGGCTAGCCAACTCATTTGCTTTATGGGATATGGGGAGTTGAGGAACCATACAATTTTTGGCAAATTGCAAGCCATAAACGGATTTGATATATCTTTACCAAGAGCCATTTGCTCCTGGATTAGCCAGTCCTTATGTGGGTTAGACAAGGTGGACTGATAACCATAAAATTTTGAAATAAAGTGAAATTTTTTTTAAAAATTTTTGCCAAAAACGGGGGTACTAGAAGGTATAATATAATCAAATTCGCTAGAATTTCCCCCCCACACTTAGAATTGAATATTATCATCAATATTCAAAGTCCCAGCTATTATGCCGACTCTTTGAACGTAAAAAGGCAACATTACAAGCTAAATGTGGAAATAACATTTTTCACTTTATTTATATAGATATATACATACACATTTTTTTTATTTTATTATTATTTTTTTTAAGTATATACATGGTAAGAACATCATGGGTAACTCCCCCACACTTAGGGTAAAAACCCCTTATGCATGCTACTGTTTTTGTTTACCGAGTCGCTAGTTTGACTCGACCCCGAATTCATTTGTTCATGGGGAAGTAAGTGGACTAAACAATCTCCATCGGACTTTCTTTCAAGATGTTTTAGATTAACATTGATGTACGTGAAAGTTCCACACCGATGAGATAAGTACCCGACTTACATGCAAATACCGGGATCAAATATAGTATCCTCACTCCTGAAGGAGTGACGGATAAGTGGAGAAGTCACGGGGTACCTGAAGAAAGATAAGAAAATCATGATAACAATCATAATTGACTTATAAAAAGGAGACTTCAAAATGTCTATATTATGAATTTCAGCATTGAAGCTCCTTTTGTAAGAAAACTTCTCCATGTGAGTTTTCTTACAAAGTAATATACCGGGTTTATGTGGAAGGATTCTGTATTGATTTGTGCAAACACTTGGGATGTTAATCTCAGTAATGTGTTTAGGATATTTATGAATGAATGTGAGTTAGCACGCGGAATTTACTAAAACACACTAAAGGAACAAAGGTGGTGAATAAGTAAATGAGTATGAACACAACATGAATAACACAAAACGATTCAATATTATTGATGAAATAATACGGGTGATCTTAACTATCACCAGGATTACAAATGTAACCTTGAATCTTTGATATGTGAAAAGGTTAAAGATAGAAGTTATGCATGGGAAAGCTATGAAAGCTGTATGAAAAGATATCTAAGATGGTGTCTTAAGGGTTCCTTTTATAGTATAAGGAGCCCTTATTACAAGTGGTCAAGTTGCTTAATATAATATACTAGAGGTTTATCTTATCCTAATATTACACCTTTCAAGGTAAAACACTCCATTATATCTACTGAGACTTCTGTACTACTTCTACTTAACGTATAACTTTGTACAAAGACTAATAATACAAGTAAATATCTCTAATTAAAATATAGCAACTTGTCGTGAAAACTGGCAGGACCTTCTTTAACTAGCAGTACCTTCTTACCCAGAAGGTACTGTTAGTATATCTTCAACATCAGCAAAACTGAAGAGGCAGGCTTAACTATCACTAGCAGGCTCGTCTGGCAGACTCTTTACTTTGTGCATTTTATTCCCAACAATCCTCCCCTAAACTTGTTATTCCCATATAAAATAACCAAGTTTCTTTGTGAATAAAATTCATACCTTGAGGATTTGAGGGAACTCTTCCAAAAACCTTATCTTTTTCTTCTTAGGCTTTCATACTGATCAAGTATGCTCTCCTTCAATCTTTTGACTGCATCAGTCTCTTCTTCACACAAAAGCTTATTGGAGATCAAGACTGATAATACTTCATAGCTTAAAGGATACTCTTTCTCTCCTAGCATAAAGAGCTCTATTCCACTCTGAGTTGAAAGATGATGAACATGACTCATGCTGAAGTATTCCCATGTAACAGATAAATCATAGTAAGGAAATTTCCAATGAGTATCAGTTGGATTTGGATCATATAATCTGCTGAACTCCACCCATAGCTCTTGCTCCTTTGCATCTGGCTTATACATGGTTTTCAGCTTCTCTTGAACTAATACCCATAATTCATCTAAATCCATTCTGCTACATGCTTTAAGTAGATTTTCAAAGTTCTTGAAAATCTCAACCTTGTTTCCAACTCTTGTTATCTTTCATGCTTTGCCAAACTTGTCATTGAAGATTTCCCAATCTATGACTGGATGCCTTGCATGTAAGGGTTCAGCAAAAACAACATGTGAAACATGGACAACCATTTCTCTTGATTGAACAGGAGGTAATTCTGCTTTCTCTGCTTGTTCCTTCTGATCATCTTCTCTTCCTTTGGAAGGCCTTTCTTGAGTATCCATGAGAAAACTGGTTTTGTTTCTTCTGTAAGCCACTAAGTATAGAAGCTTCAATTCATCAAAAGATTTACCTTTGAGTTGATGATCTTTCATGTTCACTTCTCTTTTCAGATATATCTTGAAGAACTTCTTCTGATCTGCTTCAGAATGTGGCATTTTGAATCCTTTCTTCTGATTCTTCTGAATCTGCTGATAGACATCATCCAATGCCTCTTGATTGTATTTCTTGGTGATGAAATCATTGAGCTTGATTGTCATTTCATCTGAGCTAAGAGATTCATCACAAATCAGGGTATAAGCTTCACCTCTTACAATTGGGTCAATGGAGATGATGTATTGCAGCTGAGCATCAAACTTTTCTTGCAGCATTCTTGATTCTTCTTTAGCCCTCAATACTTCTTCTGCATGAAGCTTTTTGGACAACTCTTCATCTACAGCCAATTGTACTTGTTCTTTCTGCTTCATCTTTTTAGGCTTTGGTTCATCTTCAACCACAATTTTCTTGCCCTTGTCTTTTGGTGATGATACTGGACTTGGAGCAGCAGATTGTTCATCAGAGACAATAAACCTCCCCTGAGGCTGTGATCCCCTCTTTCTTTTGTAAGACACTTGATCAGATCCTTTTAAATTCATAGCTAATAGCCTCTGTATCCCAGCAGGCTCTTGCTCTGCTTCAGTAGTATCTTTCAAGCTAACAGGCTCTTTTTCTTGAGTAGCAGGCTCTATTTCTTGAATAGCAGGCTCTTCATCAAACACTGGAGTTCCTTCATGAAACTGAAATTGAATCTCTTCTTCATTTTTAGAACTACCCATCCTCCCCTTTTTGGAAGAGAGACCCAAACCCTCTGCATCTGAACTTGAGGAACTAGAAACAACCAACTGAGTAGACTTTTTACCCTTCAGCAACTTCACTTTCAACTCTAATTTCTCAACCCTCTTAACTAACTTGGTGTTGATCTCTGTAAAATGTTTGTTTTGACTTTCAAGAGAAGTTTGTAAGTACTGCACTTGCTCCTTTAATTCCCTGATAGTCTGAGCATCTACACTTTGTTGTGGAGGAGATTGTAGTGGTGAGTTATGATGTGATAATGATGGTGATGTTGCAGATGGTGTTGGTGTTTGTTGATGAGATGGTATTGGTACTGGTGATGGTGGTGTGACTGATGGTGTTGTTGGTGTGGGTGATGGTACTGGAGATGGATGTGGTGATGAATGTTCAGGTTCTTCAGAATGTTGTGGTAACATTTCCTCAAAAAGTGGTACTTCTTCTCCTTGAAAACCAATTTTCATGTTTGAAAACACCTTGTATGTAAGTTTGGGAGTTTTAAAAGGTTTGTTTGGGGGAAGTAACAAATGTTTGGATTTGTTGATGAGGCACTGAATGAACCTTGGGTACATCAAAAATTTTGTTTCACTGTCCACATTTTTAACCATTACTTCAAAAATATATTTTGAAAAGTTGAATTTCTTGTTTGTTGCCAGGCAAATGAGAGCTGCAGCCATGTTACCACTAAATTGCTCCCATGAGGTTTTCTTTTGGCTTAAACAATGAAGGATGGTATGAATCAAAAATCTCCATTGAGGGGTAAAATGCTTTTTAAGAAATGTAAGCTTTGTAGAAGTTACATTATACCCCATTTTTGTCAAATTTTCAAAGATTTTAGTATCAGGTAGTTGACTAATGCCATCTGAATCATCCAAACGAAGATGTCTTCTAATGGATGACTCGGTAAAAGTCAAGGTTCTACCATCCACTTTGACCTCTAATTCTTGAATCCCATTCCTAAGAGTGTTAACTCTAGCAGTTTGCCAAAATTGGGAAATTTGAGATTCAAAAATAGTGGGATTCATGAGTAAAGCAAACCTGACATAAGAATTGTTTAGAAAATCCACTGCTTGATGAAAAGTTTCATTGTCATCAGACTTTTCCAAAAATGCTAATTGGTTGTGACGTTTGACAAAACTTAGACGAGCCATGGTGAGGTTTGATGAAAATTTTGATTTCAATGGTGGGATTTTATTGTTGTACTGGTAGAAGATGAAAGGTGAGTGTGAATTATGATAAGGATTGAATATGAGAAAAATGACTTTTGACCGACTATAAAAGTTATGGATAAGTAATTGAAGAGGCGGTCAAAAAGATCTTTTATTATAATAACTATATCCTTAATTCGAGGAAAACATGAATAATTCACAAAAATACCCTTTTAAAAACAACGGCTATAATTTAGCCTGACAGACTCAACGGCTATGTAGCAGTACCATTTTACTCTACCAGTACTAAAATTTGAACTACCAGTACCTTGTTTTGAAATAAAACTTGGCAGTCTCTTTGAAATTTTAGAAAATATCCCTTATAGTTTTTAGCAAACTACCAGCTATCAACAGATTTGATAAGTCTTTACCAAGAGCCGTTTGCTTTGGACTAGTCAGTTCGTTTAAGTTTTTGAAACTGGGTGAACTGATTACCTTATAGTTTTTAGCAAACTATCAGCTATCAACAGATTTGAGAAGTCTTTACCAAGAGCCGTTTGCTTTAGACTAGTCAGCTCTTAAAGTTTTGAACAACTTGGTGAACTGATTACCATTTCCATATCCTGATTGTGTTAGCAAGCTTTGAGTAACCTGAAATGGTTAGTTGTAAACCAAAAGAACAGAGTGCAAAGCACTTGTTTTATAGCATTGTTAACATTTAAACATCAAGATGAGCAAAAACAGAGCAAACTTTGAGCTACCAGTACCAATTTTGTACTGACAGTACCTTATGACTAACTAGCAGTACCATGATTAGAGGCCAGAACTTGTTTATTTATATACAAAACACATGTTTTTCAAAGATTTATCATACCAATACCTGCTACCAGGTATTTAAACCTGCCTAAATCAAAAGCTTTGGTGAGAAGGTCTGCAAATTTATTTTCAGAATCAATTTTGACAACTTGAATTAACCTTTTCTCATTGCAATCTCTTATGAAATGGTGTCTGATTTCAATGTGTTTTGTTTTTGAATGTTGAACTGGATTTTTAATGATACAAATAGTACTGCTATTGTCAATGTAAATAATGGTGTTAAGAAAATTGCACCCATAGTCAAGCAATTGATTCTGGATCCAAAGAACTTGGCCACAACAACTTGCACTTGCAACATATTCTGCTTCAGTTGTAGAGTTGGCCACCATTGTTTGCTTCTTACATTGCCATGATATGAGTCTGCAGCCAAGAAATTGACATCCACCAGTTGTGGATTTTCTGTCTAGGGTTGCACCAGCATAGTCACTATCTGAGTAAGCTACCAAATCAAAAGATGATTCCCTTGGACCACAGACCCAACTTAGGCTGCCCCTTGAGGTATCTGAAGATTCTTTTGACTGCTGTGAGATGAGAAACTTTTGGATTGACTTGAAACCTTGCACATACACATACTGAGAACATGATATCTGGTCTTGATGAAGTAAGGTACATTAGGGACCCAATCATTGATCTGTAGTTGTGCACATCAAAATCTTCACCCTCAGCATCTTTGTGTAACCCCTTTTCTGGATCCATTGGTGTACTTGCAACCTTTGAATCTGCAAACCCAAATTTCCTTAGGATCTCTGCTACATACTTATCTTGGCTGATAAATATGCCTTCATTAGATTGTTTCACTTGGAGACCCAGAAAGAAAGTAAGATCCCCCATGGAACTCATTTCAAACTTACTATGCATAAGTTTTTCAAACTCTACACACAATTCCTGATTTGTAGATCCAAAGATAGTGTCATCAACATAAATCTGCTCCAGCAAGATGTCTTTCTTGGTTCTTTTGATGAACAAAGTTGGATCAATCTTGCCTCTTTGAAATCCATTTTCCAATAAATAGAAAGCCAATGTTTCATACCATGCTCTAGGAGCTTGGTATAGACCATAAAGAGCTTTGGTAACCTTGTACACCTTGTCTGGATATTCTGCATCAATGAAGCCTGGAGGTTGAGAAACATACACCTCTTCTTCAATAGTACCATATAAAAAGGCACTTTTGACATCCATTTGGTAGACAGTGAATCCTATGAAAGAAGCATAGGCCAAAAATAGCCTAATTGCTTCAATTCTTGCAACTGGAGCAAAAACTTCTTCATAATCCACTCCTTCTTCTTGAGTATACCCTTGGGCCTCCAATCTGGCTTTGTTTTTTATCACTATTCCCCTTTCATCTTTCTTATTTCTGAAGACCCATTTGGTTCCAATTGCCCTGTAACCTTTGGGCAAATCAACCAGTACCCAAACCTTCTGCAGTTTGAATTGAAGTAGCTCTTCTTGCATTGCTTCAACCCAGCTTGAATCATCTAAGGCTTTTGTAATGTTTTTGGGTTCTACTTGAGAGAGAAAGCATGAAAACAGGCATATGTGGGCAACTTCATGGTTCTTTTCTTCATATACAGCTAGGATAAACCCATCTTTGTCTGAAGATAAGACTTGAGTTCTTGTTTTAACACCAGAATCAATGCTGCTAATCACATTTTCAATGGAGTGATCTTTGAGAATTCTTGTGTTGTGTGTTGTAGGAACATCATAGGAAATTGGAAGGTTTCCAATTCCTATATCTTCTGGTAAGGAATCATCTGATAGAACATTTAATGGTTCAGCAGGACCAATTTGTGAACTGGCAGTACCATCTGTTGAACTGGCAGTACCATCTTGAGAATTGACAGTACCATTTCCATTTTCAGAATTTTCTAGATTCCCTTGATCTTGAGTTCCATGATCATCTTCAACACCTTCATTTGTAGTATTTGAAGACTCTCCATGACTTGAAGATGAATCCAATCCTGTCCAAATTGGCATCAAGATGTAATCTTGATCCTCAGATGCTTCATCATTGTCTTCAAAACCTGCATTATCATTAGTATTTGTACCTGTGACAGGCACATAATTCATAGATTCTGAAAGCTTATCAATGTCAAAACACCAATCTGGTCCAGTGCCTGCAACATTTGGTAGTTTCTATTGGAACTCTATGTGCAGGTTTTCTTCCACTAGCCTAGTGCATTTATTATACACCCTATAGGCCTTACTTTGCAAAGAATACCCTATCATGTAGCCTTCATCAGCTTTTCCTTCAAACTTTCCTAGATGATCTTTGGTATTGAGAATAGTGACATGACATCCAAAAGGTCTCATAAAACTTAGAGATGGTGTTCTACCAAACAAAAGTTCATAAGGAGTCTTTCTATGAGGTTTAATCACAAGAACCCTATTCTGTACATAACAAGCAGTACCTACTGCTTCAGCCCAAAATGAAATAGGCAACTTAGAATCTACTAGCATTGTTCTAGCAGCCTCAATAAGTGTTCTATTTTTCCTTTCTGCTACTCCATTTTGCTGTGGGGTTCTAGCTACACTATATTCTCTTTTTATTCCTTTTTCTTTGCAAAATTCATCCATAACTCTATTCTTGAATTTTGTCCCATTGTCACATCTAATTACTTTTACTTTCTTATCAATTTGGTTTTCTATCCCTGTAATGTAGGACTTAAGGATCTCACTTGTTTCATCCTTAGTTCTTAAAAAGAAAACCCAAGAGAATCTGCTATAATCATCAGTAACTACAAGACAATATCTTTTACCATTCAATCTATTCACAGAAGTAGGACCAAAGAGATCCATATGAAGCATGTATAAAGCTTGAGAAATTGAGTTATGGGTCTTGGGCTTACAAGAAGCTCTATGTTGTTTGCCTTTTAGACAATCAACACAGGTTTGGTCATTTTGAAAAATCTTTTTGGGTAAACCTCTAACCAAATCATATTTTGCAATTGTATTGATTGTTTTAAAGTTTACATGACCAAGTCTTCTATGCCAAAGCATAGATTCATCCAATGAGGCTTTTGCTACTAGACAGGTTAAACTCTCTTTAGGAACAATGTTCTTTAAATCAACAATGTACATATTGTTCTTTCTAGGGATTTTAAGAAGAATCTGACTTTCATCAGGAATTTTAAAATCAGGAGAAAGTACAATGCATTCAGTGTCAGTAAAAAGAACATTGTTCTTTGTGTCATATATTTGTGAGCTTAAGAGATTAAACTGTAGTTCTTTCACAATATACACATTTTCAAAATCTAATTTACTGGTTTTAATTGTACCTTTACCAGTAATCTTTCCTTTGATTCCTCCCCCAAAGGTAACATATCCTCCATCAAATGATTTGAAGTCTGTGAGGTAAGACATGTTGCCTGTCATGTGCCTTGAACATCCACTATCTACATATCCTTGATCTGCAATATCATTTGAATGTTCCTGCACATGTATACACATATTAGTTTCTTTGGGGTACCCAAGCCATGACTGACTTGGGTTTGCCTCGTGCATCAATGTAATCAAACCTTTTTAGGACTATTGATGCACCATTTGGTTGGAGAGGTTTCCAAATCCAACATGCTGAGGACTTAACAACATTTTCATTTTTGACACATTTTATGGCTTTTGGTCTGACAGTACCAATTTTGGCAGTACCATTTGGTCTAGCAGGACCATATGGTCTAGCAGAACCTTTTGGTTTTGGTTTCCAGTCTTGTGTTTTATCCACAAAATCCCTTTCAATATGACTTTTCACAACTTTTGGTGTATGTTTGAAAGTATTACTTGCACCCTTAGTAATGAATTTTGGGTAAACAGTCTCATTTGGTCTAACAGTATGATTAACTTTTGGTGTGTTAGATTTTACAGAACCTTTTCTGGGGTTTGTTTTACTTGTTTTAGACCTTGATGTATTCCCAGAAACCCAATTGTTACAATAAGCATGAGTATGATTAAAACTACCACAGTAATAGCATGCTTTATTGTACAAAACAAAGTTATCACCAAGTTGATGTGACTTAAGATTGTTCCAATTTCTCTGACTACCTCTAGGTTTGCTATTACATTTAGCACAACATTCAACTGTTTTTAGAACAACTTTAGTCTTTGTTATACTCTCTACACTTTTAGGACTGATGAGTCCTACTTTGTTTCCTTTCTTAGAAACTGTCTCTTTTCTATTCTCATCAGATGTACAACCTTCAATAGTTGTAACATCTGAGCTCTTATCAGTGAGCACCTTTTCTTTGGAGAGAGAAGTATTACTTGTACTCTCAAAAGGTTCACTATTTTCTACAGGTTTTACCTTTTCTAGAGGTTTATTTGTGAGTTCATGTAAACCTGATTCAGCAAGATCTAAACCTGGGGGACAAGGAATTCCTCTGTAAGGAGGTGGACATGTGTTGTATCCAATCCCAGATTTGATTTTCTTGTTCATTTGGTTCTCAACTATACTTTTAGTACAAGCAGAAGCATTTTCTAATGTTGTAACAGTTAGTTGAATATTATCTTTTGCTTGTTTCACTTTAGCAAACTCAGTTCTTAACAGGTTTATTTCAGCATCTTTAAGAAATATGTCTCTATTAAGAATAGCTTTTGTGTCAGAAAAGGTGAGTTCATTTTCTCTAAAGTGAATTATCTGTTTCTCAAGTTTGGACATACCACACTTATGATTAACTAGGTCTTGATAAGTTTTTCTTTGTTCTTCTTTCAGTTCATCATAAAGTTTTCTTAAGATTTCTAGTTCTTTAAAAACTTCACAAGTAGCAGAACATTTAGTAATTTGTACCTCAGGATTGGAGAGAGCCATTAAAGCTAATTCATTTGAGGATGACTCTTCTTCACCCATAAAGCTCCAATCAAAACCCAGCCCATCAATAGCTACCATAGCTTTTGTTTCAGTGATGTCCACACTCTTGCTTTTGTTCTCATTGTTTCCCCTGTTCTTGTTCTCAAAACCTCTTCCCTTATCACCCTGCTTCTTTGGTCTTCTACATTCTCTTGAGTATTGACCCTTCATGTGGCAGTTGTAGCACTCCACTTTAGACTTGTCATACCCAGCAGGTTCATTGCTATTGATGACAATCTTCTTTCCAGTCCTCATCAAATATTTCTTAGCCCTCATGCTAAGAAGTGAAAGCTGCCATTTTATGTCCATTTCTTCAAGATCATCATCACTGATCTCTTGAAGATCTTCAAAGGTCAATGTGGAACCATTGTGCTGTGATGTTAGGAAAGCACAACCAATTGTTTCATCTAAAATGGTTTTGGTACTGCTGGAAGTACTGGCAGTACCAAAATTTGTGTTGGCAGTACCTTCTTCTCTACCATCTTTTTCTTCATCAACTTTCTTGGAAGTACCATGAGATGACATAAATGCCATATTTCCTGGGCTTGAACTAGTAGACTTCTTTAGTTCATGCTCTACTATCTTGAAGTTGCTGTAAAGATCATTGAGACTCACGGAATCAATATCTGGTTTGTTTTTCCAGACAATGACATGCATGGCCCATTCAGAGGGTAGACTTCTAAGGAATTTGGAGTTTAAGTCTTCTTGAGATATTATCACTTCATGAATGGCTAACTGACTAGAAAGCTTTTGTAGTCTATTGAACATGCTGTCCAAAGACTCATTTGGTGTGGCTGAAAAGTTTTCAAACTGTTGTTTTAAAAGTGTTTTCTGGGTTTTCTTGGTGGCATCATTACCACCAAATCTAGCCACAATCTCTTGAAAAAGGGTTTTAGCACACTTGTATTTGTTAAAGACTAGAAGCTGGTCATTTGGAATAGACATGAGAAGCATACTCCTGGCTTTAAGATCATTTCTCTTTTGAATTCTTTCTTCAGTAGTTATTGGATTTACTTGCACAGTTGTGACAAGTGCATCATTTACTGTGGAGGTGGTGGTTGCTGGTTTAAATGAGTTTCCTTCTTCAATGATCTCCCAAAGTGCATAGTCTTGCACTTGGAAGTATTGTTCAACCCTCAGTCTCCACATTTCAAACTCATTCTGTTTGAGTAATGGAAGTTTTGCAGCCACATTGGTTTGAATGTGCTCAACATCCATTTTTGCTTTGTTCTTTTATGTCGTAAATATCAGCCTAGCTCTGATACCACTTGTGGAAGGATTCAGTATTGATTTGTGCAAACACTTGGGATGTTAATCTCAGTAATGTGTTTAGGATATTTATGAATGAATGTGAGTTAGCACGCGGAATTTACTAAAACACACTAAAGGAACAAAGGTGGTGAATAAGTAAATGAGTATGAACACAACATGAATAACACAAAACGATTCAATATTATTGATGAAATAATACGGGTGATCTTAACTATCACCAGGATTACAAATGTAACCTTGAATCTTTGATATGTGAAAAGGTTAAAGATAGAAGTTATGCATGGGAAAGCTATGAAAGCTGTATGAAAAGATATCTAAGATGGTGTCTTAAGGGTTCCTTTTATAGTATAAGGAGCCCTTATTACAAGTGGTCAAGTTGCTTAATATAATATACTAGAGGTTTATCTTATCCTAATATTACACCTTTCAAGGTAAAACACTCCATTATATCTACTGAGACTTCTGTACTACTTCTACTTAACGTATAACTTTGTACAAAGACTAATAATTCAAGTAAATATCTCTAATTAAAATATAGCAACTTGTCGTGAAAACTGGCAGGACCTTCTTTAACTAGTAGTACCTTCTTACCCAGAAGGTACTGTTAGTATATCTTCAACATCAGCAAAACTGAAGAGGCAGGCTTAACTATCACTAGCAGGCTCTTCTGGCAGACTCTTTACTTTGTGCATTTTATTCCCAACAGTTTAAAAATTTTGTCCTCGGAGAGTAAATCAACCACGGTATCATCAAAGGAACATGATTCAATCTCGAGTAACAAATGATGTAGATCATTATGCTCAATTAACCTATTGATTGGATTCTTAATTCCATTGATATGAGTGAGTTCACTCACAAGATGTATATCTGTGAATCCTTGTTTATTTGTTTTGCATATTTCGGGAACAAGGTGATTGATATTCTCTTTTGGACTATTGGGATGAGAATTGAGTGATGGATCACGATATAAGAGATTTTGTATTTCTTCTAGATTAGCTAGGAAATCAAAGAGATCATTGTTACTTCCTGGTAGAAGTGGATCAATGTGAGTGAGTTCATCAATGAACTCCTCAAGAAGAGGATCAACATGTGATAGTGATGCCTCAACATACTCAATGTTTCCATAAGATATACAATCATTGCTAGAATCGGAGAGAATCTCAAGTTGATCTTTTAAACACTCAAGAGGGGAAGGTAAATTACACACATGATCAGGAATTCCCTGTGACTCACTTGGGATTTGGACAAGGTTCTCAACACTGGACTTTATTAATTCGTCCGATTCTTTTGAAGGAATTGTGTCAAGATGCTCATCCTCTATATTTAGAGAGTTAGTGGGATCCGTAGGTGTGATAGCAGTAGGAAGAGGGAGTTGCGGAGAGCTAGCATGCATGGATTTTTCCATTTGTTCCTCTGCTAGGGATTCCTCCGTACTCTTATCTCCCTGTATAACCATGGATGGAATTTTAATTGATGAACGTGATGATGGTTTATAAAATTGAAGAATATCAATAGTTTTCTCATCATTAGTAGCATCATCCTCGAGAAGAGCAGCTTTGCAAAATATGGTACGTGTTTTGGCTGTTCTTTCTTCAACAAGTAATTCTTCCATTGTTTTATCGTTTCTAGCAGTTCGTTCTTCAATAGATTTCTCATGAGATATACAAGAAGAGCTTGGTGCATTTTGAAACGATGGCTTAGTCAACTCCTCCTTAATTTCTTTTAATGACTCAAGAGCCTTCAGGAAAATTTCTTCCCGAGTTTGTTCTTGAGGAGTTGCATGGTTCATTTGGTACTGTGGAGGTTGGTCATAGTACGAATAGTCATTATTATTACAAGGAAATGAATTCCCTGTTTGACATTCAGAGCTGTAGTGTGAACCTCCACAGTACTCACAACAATTTGGTTGTTGTGATTGATTGGGTAAATAATACGGATATTTTTCATTACCAAAGTTTTGATTGTTATCAGAGAACCGTTCATAGACAAACGAATTTCTGGTGTGACACTCAAATCCTTGGTGTGGCCCTCCGCAAAATTCACACGCGTATGTCTGTATCTCATAATTTGGTGGCTGATGGAATAATTCAGTCGTGTCATGGTAAGAATAAGGATTCTGGTTATAGACAGACCCGTATCCTGACTCTACCATGCTACAACTGGGATAATTACCACCATTATTAGGACCACCACACCATTGACAATCAGAATGATGTGGATACGACATAAAGAAGAATCAAAGGTTTATAGAGGGTAAGAAATGAAGAATCAAAAAGGTAGGAGGGTAAAGATGGATATTTTTGGCTTTTAGTGGTAAATATACAACGAGTTTTCTTTAAAATCACAACCTGAAACAGCTGGTATAAGGTAAGTTCTGACATTAAATTACGAACTGAAGAGGAATCCATTTATTTCCTCCCGCTAGCCTGCGAGTGATTTTAAAGGAACGATTTCGGTTAACGAATCGATTCCAAAAATATTTTCCAAGTTTTCACCCATACACATATACCCAAAAACATTTTCTTGTGAATAAATTACAATTAAATAACCTTCAGAATAAGTTCCCAAACATAAGATAAAAAAACTTAACGTAATATCCCTGTAAGTGGTGTACCTTTTATAAAGAAGCCATATTATCTGTGATTATTGGGTTAAGTTTACTGTGGTTTAGCCACGATCTTGTTTTGAAAATTTTGTTTTTAGTACATGCACACACGTTCTTTTAGGTCTACAAGTCCTCATCGCGAGCTTGTCAGCATTCCTCGAAAACGTACACAATCTGCCCCGAAAATTGAACCTCAAATACAGACTGAACCTAAACCTGCAGTCATTATGGCAGAAGACCGCCCAATGTAACTTTTTAAAGTTTATTGTTTAATTGTTTAAATTGTGTAAATCAGTAGTATAAATCAAACACACATTTTTCCTGTTCAAAACCACTCGATCACAGATTCGTTTTTAATACCTTCGCACGCCTCATTGGGACATAACGACCCGGGGAAACACTGTATTCCACGGAAGCATTGGACTAAGCTGTTTGACTATTATGGTTGACCATTCACAAGTGGTTGACTAATAATTATCTGACTGTTTAACACCAATCAAAATTTGGCGCCGTTGCCGGGGAGGTGTGCTGCGTACAACGAATTTGGAAGCATACGTGGTTCTGAATATCAACTCACTGTACAAATACCATCAGTCTGTAAATTTTTGTAAATCAAAATCATAACTGAAAAGTTCATTAACACTTTTCCTAAAGTGTTAAAAACACCAAAAAAATTAAATAACAACAAAATTTATCGTGAAGTTAAATTACTTCGTTTTCTTTAAAATCACAACCTGAAACAGCTGGTATAAGGTAAGTTCTGACATTAAATTGCGAACTGAAGAGGAATCCATTTATTTCCTCCCGCTAGCCTGCGAGTGATTTTAAAGGAACGATTTCGGTTAACGAATCGATTCCAAAAATATTTTCCAAGTTTTCACCCATACACATATACCCAAAAACATTTTCTTGTGAATAAATTACAATTAAATAACCTTCAGAATAAGTTCCCAAATATAAGATAAAAAAACTTAACGTAATATCCCTGTAAGTGGTGTACCTTTTATAAAGAAGCCATATTATCTGTGATTATTGGGTTAAGTTTACTGTGGTTTAGCCACGATCTTGTTTTGAAAATTTTGTTTTTAGTACATGCACACACGTTCTTCTAGGTCTACAAGTCCTCATCGCGAGCTTGTCAGCATTCCTCGAAAACGTACACAATATGCCCCGAAAATTGAACCTCAAATACAGACTGAACCTAAACCTGCAGTCATTATGGCAGAAGACCGCCCAATGTCAGAGCTTCTCCAGGCACCCATCGAGGGTTGTGGAGATGCTATTATTGTACCCGCCATAGTATCTGATAATTTCGAATTAAAAACCGGATAACTTAATCTGGTTACTTCTAATCAGTTCTATGGTTTCGAAAGGGACGATCCTCATTCACATATAAGATGGTTTAACAAGATCACATCTACCATCAAATATAAGAATGTCCCGCCGGAGGCTATTAAACTACTTCTGTTTCCATTTTCTCTCGAGGGAGCAGCCAGAGTCTGGCTGGAGAAACTACCCCCTCGATCCATAGAAACATAGGAAGATCTAGTTAAGAAATTTGTGAATGAATTCTAACCATCATCCAAAACTGCCTATCTGAGGAATGAGATCACCAAGTTTTCACAAAAACCTGGTGAGACATTCAGTGAAGCATGGGATAGATTCAAAGAGTTGCTTCGCAAATGCCCCCACCATGGATTTTCTGAGTTAATGCAACTCGACACATTTTATAACGGAGTAAGCCAAGCAGACCAAGATTCTCTTAATGCCTCAGCAGGAGGGAATTTTTTGAGTCGTACTGTCAAGGAAGCTTTAGCAATAATTGAAAATAAGTCCAAGGTTCGAACCATACGTAATAAACAGGTCGATCCTTCTACTTCTTCTACCGTGAATCAGTCTAGCACCGATGCTAAGATTGATAAACTCACGGATGCTATACAAGCCTTGGTTCACTCCAATCAGAAGAAAGTCTCTTTCCCACAGAATCCTTCACATGCTGAAGTAAAGAAAGTGGATGTTTGTGTTACCTGCGGTGGACCACATGCCTACTATAATTGTACTGCCACAGACAATAACACATTTGAAACCAACACGATTGCTGGTAGTTCTAGCCAAGGAGGCAATCCATATCGTCCTCCTGCTGAGCCACCATGGCGTCCAAACTCTGTACCACCTGGTTTTAACCAGAACACACAAAACCATCCCCAGAACCAGAACAGAAGTAACCAAGGTTATCCTAACCAAGGGCACTTTAATCAAGGTTATTCCCAAAATTTTCAAAATTAGGGGATTAGAAATCAGGGACCGAGTAACTATAATCCTGGCTACTTTCATGGAAACCCTAATCAGGGACAATTCCAAAATCAAGGGTTTCATCAGAACACTCGAGGGCAAACCCCTCCTGTTCAAACACCAGCTGTTGTTCCAAACCCTACCTCTTCTGATGAATTGTTAAAACAATTCATGAAAGCACAGGAAGAAACCAACAGGTTGTTGATCAGCCAGATTTCTGACATAAAGAAATCTTTAAATGATCGACCCTCGGGCTCAGGTACTTTACCTAGCAACACGATCGCTAATCCGAGGGGCGATGTAAAGGCGATTACCACAAGGAGTGGAGCTTCATACAAAGGACCTAAAACTCCATCTACCTCTTTCTCTTCTCCTGAGGTACTGGAAAAAGAAGCTGAGGTTACAACGGACACGATACCTCCTATTCATAAAGGAAGTACCGACGACGTCCCACCTCCAGTTATCCCCATTCCGACTCCCCCTAAAAGAGTTGTGTTTGAAACTACCGAAGGTTCTGTTGAAAATCCAAAAGCCAACCCAAAACCAACAATTCCATATCCCTCACGATTGCAAGACCAGAAGCTCCGTGAAAAAGCTAATCATCAGATGGAAATATTCTTTCAGATTTTTCAAGAACTACACTTAGATATTAGTTTCGCGGATGCTCTTCTTTTAATGCCCAAATTTGCATCGAAAATCAAAAACCTGTTGAGCAATAAAGAAAAACTGTTTGAGATGGCACGAACTCCACTCAATGAAAATTGTTCTGCAGTTCTGTTGAAATAGCTTCCCGCGAAGCTAGGAGATCCTGGAAAATTTCTAATACCTTGTGTATTTCCAGGAATGGTTGACTGCTTTGCCTTGGCCGATCTTGGTGCAAGCATCAACTTAATGCCCTACTCAGTCTGGAAAAAGCTCTCTCTTCAGGCACTTAGTCCCACTTGCATGACTCTCGAGCTTGCAGACCGTTCAATTTCACGTTCTCTTGGTATTGTCGAGGACGTATTTGTAAGAGTGGGAAAGTTCCATTTTCAGGCAGACTTTGTCGTTGTTGATTTCGAAGCGGATCCAAGAGTTCCTCTCATTCTTGGGAGGGGATTCTTAAGGACGGGTCGTGCATTAATCGATGTTTTCGATGAGGAAATCACGTTACAAGTTGGCACTGAAGCGATAACGTTCAACCTTGATCAAACATCGAGATACTCCTCGAATTATGATGCTGAATCAGTCAACCGAATTGATGTCATTGACATTGCATCCGAGGAGTATGCTCAGGAAATCCTTGGATTCGCTGATAGTTCTCCGAGTGGCAATCCCACTCCCTCTTCTCACCCCATAATCGCTAATTCTTCTCCTTCCCTCACTCCGTTTGAGGGAAGTGATTTCGTCCTTGAGGAATTAGAGGCCTTTCTCAAAAGTGATTCAGTTCCCGAAGGTATTGATAACCAAGAGATTGACCCGGAAAGGGATATACTTCTCCTTGAGAAGTTATTGAATAAAGATCCCTCTCCCATTCCTGTTCTACCTCCACAACTTCATAATGCGGAAGTCAAAAATGTTGAGAAAAATGATGATTTCCCCGAGGTCGAACTTAAGGACCTGCCTCCTCATCTAGAATATGCATTCTTGGAAGGTAACGATAAGTTACCGGTCATTATTGCCAAAGACTTAAAGGATGAGGAGAAAACCGCGCTGCTTAAGGTTTTAAAGTCCCACAAGCAAGCAATTGCTTGGAAGCTCTCAGACATAAAGGGTATTAACCCGGATTTTTGTACACACAAAATCCTAATGGAAGAGGACTTTAAACCTACCGTGCAGCATCAAAGAAGGGTAAATCCAAAAATCCACGAAGTTATCAAGGAAGAAGTTATCAAACTTCTCGATGCAGGATTGATTTACCCTATATCAGACAGTCCTTGGGTTAGCCCAATACATTGTGTTCCAAAAAAGGGTGGCATCACGGTTGTCACAAATGAGGATAACGAGTTGATACCAACTCGTTTGGTTACAGGGTGGCGAGTATGTATCGATTACAGAAAGCTTAACGAAGCCACCCGCAAAGATCATTTCCCTCTGCCCTTTATGGATCAGATGCTCGAGAAACTAGCAGGGAATGAGTATTATTGCTTCCTTGACGGCTTCTCGGGTTACTTCCAGATTCCCATTGATCCACAGGATCAAGATAAAACTACCTTCACATGCCCTTACGGAACATTTGCCTATCGTCGCATGCCTTTTGGGTTATGCAATGCTCCGGGCACTTTCCAGAGGTGCATGATGGCTATTTTCCACGACATGATCGGGAAAACCATGGAGGTATTCATGGATGACTTCTCAGTCATCGGGAATTCTTTCGACTCATGCCTCTCCCATTTAGAAAAGATGCTTCAACGTTGTGAAGACACTAATCTTTGTCTAAACTGGGAGAAGAGCCATTTAATGGTTAAGGAGGGCATTGTCCTCGGCCATAAAATTTCAAAAAGTGGAATTGAGGTCGATAAGGCCAAAATTGATGTTATAGCTAAACTGCCTCATCCCACCACTGTTAAAGGAATAAGGAGTTTCCTTGGCCATGTCGGGTTCTATCGGAGATTCATTCAGGATTTCTCCAAAATAGCCCGGCCCATGAATCATCTTCTTGAAAAGGATGCTCCTTTCATCTTTTCCCCCGAGTGCATCGAAGCTTTTTCTACTTTAAAGAAAAGGCTTACCGAGGCACCGATCCTTCTTGCCCCCGACTGGGACCTACCCTTCGAACTTATGTGCGATGCTAGCGATTTCGCTATTGGTGCAGTTCTGGGGCAACGCAAATCAAAACATTTTCAGCCAATACACTACGCAAGTAAGACCATGAGCGAAGCTCAAGCACATTATACCACCACAGAAAAATAATTATTAGCTATGGTATATGCCTTTGAGAAATTTAGGTCTTACTTAATCCTAACCAAATGTGTGGTGTACGCAGACCACTCGGCTTTAAAATACCTGTTCACTAAACAGGATGCAAAGCCAAGACTGCTTCGTTGGGTCCTGCTCCTTCAAGAATTCGATATACTCATACGAGACAAAAAAGGAGCAGAGAACCTTGTTGCTGATCACTTATCCCGGTTAGAGAATCCTCATCAGGATATTCTCGAGAGAAAAGAAATTAATGAAACTTTTCCTCTGGAGACTCTCAATCTAATCTCTACCCGGGATGATACCTCTACCCCATGGTTTGCAGATTTTGCAAATTACCATGCGGGTAATTTTGTAGTGAAAGGGATGACGTCCCAGCAGAAGAAAAAATTCTTCAAAGATGTCAAACACTATTTCTGGGACGACCCTAACCTCTTTAAAATATGTGCGGATCAAGTCATCCGACGGTGTGTCCATGGTACTGAAGCCATGGAAATCCTTAAAGCTTGTCATGATGGACCCACTGGGGGACATCACAGCTCAAACTACACCTCCAAAAAAGTGTTTGATTCTGGTTTCTATTGGCCCACCATCTATAAAGATGCCCAAGATCTTGTCAAAACCTGTGATGCTTGTCAACATCACGGGAATGTTTCTAAGAAGGATGAAATGCCTCAAAACATCATCCAAGTCTGTGAAATATTTGATATCTGGGGCATTGATTTCATAGGCCCATTCCCATCTTCAAGAGGTAACAAGTATATACTCGTGGCTGTAGACTATCTGTTGATTGAGCCCGAACCACCTAACTTATATTGACCAAATAATGGTCAACAAAGTCAGACAGCCTAGATCAATGCTCCGCGGAATATAGTGGTTTCCCCGGGTCGTATGTCCCGACGAGGTGTGAATTGTAAACAAACGGTTATTTGATCGGGTGAATTTGGATGAAAATGGGTTTGAGATTGATTGATCTAAGGAATCTACAATGAAATAGCTTAAACAAGCTATTTGAATAAGACGAGAAATTAGGAAAAACCAGAAACGATTAAAACTTAAAAACGTGTACGTTACGTTTAAATAAAACGTAAGCGTACAAAATAAAAAGTGAAAACATAAATCTGAAAACACCCAGGGGGTGAAAATGACTTTTTACAAACTAAAAGGTAAAAGAAAATTTTTTAAAAAAATTAAAATAAATTTTTACACTATTTAATTATTTAATATTAATTAAAAACTATTTAATACTTATTATTAATACTTAAAACACTTAAATATAATTTAATACTAATTAAATACTAAAAAGGTGAAAATAAAATTTCTAAAATTATAAAATAACTAAAAATAAGTTTTAAAATTAAAAATAACTATTTTTGTCTTTTTGTGAATTTTCTATTAATTAATTACTTATTAATTATTAATTACTAATTAAACTATTTTAAATTAAGAAAATTACTAAATGAACAGTAAAAATTCTAAGAAAATTTCTAAAATTACTTTATAACATATTAAAGCTATAAAAAATATAAAAACTTGATTTTACTTAATAAAAACTAATTATGCTATTTTAAACTTAATGTTAATTAATAATTAATAAAACTAATATTAAATCTAATAAATACTAAATGACCAAATAAAAATCTGAAAAATTTATTATAAATACTTTAATATATGAGGTAATTAATAAAAATATAAAAATGACAAGTACTTAATAAAAATATAAAAATGAAAATTAAAATTAAATTACATTAAATAGAAACTATCACTTATTTTTAAATTGGTTTTTCTTGGTTTTTATTTTACAAATCTACTAAATACTTAAAAACAACAAACTTTAATAAAAACAAACTTTTTGAAAACTTAAAAATAAGCTGGAATAAGCTAAAATGGTCAACAGTTGACTTTGGTTGACCAAAGTGGAAAAATAAGCTAAATCAGCTTTGGTGGGACCCACAAGGGTGAAATCTGGTCCAAATAAGCTTATGGAACTTGAATAAGCTTGAAAAAGTAAAGGTGGACCACTAAATAAGCTAAAAGCCACCAAATAAGCACTTGGCTTATTTGTTAGAAACTGAAAATTGGGACAGGTTTGTGGGGGTAAATTAGGTGGGACCCAGAGGGATTAAGGTCAAACCATTGGTCAATTCAAGATCCCTACTAGGAGGGGGGTTGAAATGAGCAAGGTGGGGGGCTGTGGGACCCACTGGGTGGTCAGAAAACCACCACCAAGTGGTGGTGGTGGTGGTAGTGCTGCTGAGACAGAGCAGCAATCTGCCCTGCAAGTGACTTTAAGCAACAATAAGCTAAAGCTAAAAAAATCTAAAAATTAAGAACTATATGGGAATCTAAAGCCAAGCTGGCAGACTACAAATGGAAACAAGTTTCACTCAATCAAACCAAACACAAAATTCTAATCAATTGTTGGAACTTTTGTAAAAATCTGGAGTGTGCTGTTTGACTTTTTCCAAAAACTTGTTACATTGACTTTTGTGAACTTTGTATGATCAAATCTGATTATATAAACTATATTATGATATAATAAGTTGATTTAAAGCTAAGCTAACAATTAAAGAGTTGAAATGGAGTGCTTTGAGTTCCACAGTCCAAACAGTTGGGCAGTTATGGGGAAACTTTGGTCATTTTGACTTTTGTATTAAAGACTTATGGTTCTTACTCCTAAACAGCAATAGATAGACCTAAATAAACTTGCCTTAACTAAAATTAATCAACAAATGTAGCCTAAAACTCAGGGTAACCACCTGAGCCAAACACCCTTAAAACCTATGATTACATGAGTATTACAAAGCAAACCTACAATTTGAACCATGAAACTGACTAAGACCCCTACACCAACCTATATGAACACAGAATAAATGACAATCAACAACAAGAACTTATAACAACCCTCAATCACAGATTAAGCAAGAAAATGAGAAAATTGCCTTACATTTGATCCAAGACCAAGCAGTGAGAACCAAAACCCTTACACCACCATCCTAATGCTCCCACTGAGCTATCTAAACCATATGAATCCAAGATCATCCATATCCTTGCTTCTGCTTCCTTCTAATTTTATTTTTCACTATTTTTTTATTTTTTTATTTTATCTTTCTTTACTAAACTGAATTTCATGTATGGAAACCTTGAGAAGACTTGAGATTAAGCTTGAAAAAGCTTAAACAAACACAGAACAACAGATTTTAACAAATTTAAATGACTTTGTCAATATCATTCCAAAAATGCCAAATTCGTATTTTTTCAAAAGTAAACTTGAATTAAAATATGGAAACAGTTTTAGATTACACAAGAAATTGAAATTACATATGGAAAACAAAGATTACAACTGAAATTGTAAAAGCTACACTAGATTGACATAATTAAAACTAAAACTATTCTAAATACTACTCTACTGCTACCACTCATCATTTTCTTCACTCTTTTCTTTTCTTTTATAGTCTCTGAGGGTGACTTGACTTTTCCCACCATCATCTGAGCCGTAGGATAGCTTCTTTTGATCCAAGCCGTTTAAACACCTTTTGGCGGGAAAAGGAAAAGTGGGCAGTTGAGTGGGTTTGGTGGGATAATAAATGAGGAGGGGGGAAAGGTGAGGGGTGGTTGAGTGTTTGGTGAGTGATTGGAGAGGAGGGGGGGACATGGACCTGGAAATTAGGGAGGTAATGGTGGTGAACAGTGGTCGGGTAATGGAGGTTAGGGGTGAGTTGACTGGGGTCAACGCCCAGGGAGTGGGTATTAGTTTTAGGTTGGGTGGGCTTGTTCTTCTTTGGGCCTGGGGTACTGGATCAGGGGTGTTTAGATGGATCAGGCCAAAAGGGTGGTGTTTGTTTGGTTTGTTTAGGTTTTGGTTTGGTTAGTTAATAAAACCACAAGGACTATTTTTGTAAATTAGCAAATTGCAAGGACTGAATATGCAACCTTTCCATAAATATCATAAGGACCAAAACTTGCTAACTTCAATAAACCAAGAACCAAAAATGTAATTTTCCAAAATAAAACGCCCGGGGACCAAATTTGTCATTTTTGTAAAGTCCAGGGACCAAATATGTAATTTTCTCAAAGTTTTCGTCCAGGGATTAAAAGTGACAAATGTGAATTCCCAAGGACCAAAATTGATTTTTCATTCAAAATTATCCCACCAGGGACCTTTTCTGCCAAAATCTGTAACTCCAGGGACCAAAAGTGTAAATTTCCAAAACTTTCCAATTTTTCACCAAAGGACTAAATATGACATTCTATGATTTCAAAATGACCTTTGGTGATAATCTTCTATTTTTTGAATATCCAGGGACTAGTTTTGTAATTTTATGAAAGTTGGGGGACTGAAACTGCCAATTTTGCAAACTTTATACGTTTTTCGTCTGTTTTTGCTCATTTTGCATCTAAAACATATAAAACATAATTTTGGAATATTTTCAGTATTTTGATGCATTACTGAGTGTTTTTGTATGTTTTGCAGTTCATATTAGACCAAAAATGATGAGTGTTTGAGCACTCATCAATCCCCCACACTAAACTATTGCTAGTCCCTAGCAATACTGTTTTGAAAACTTGATGGATTTGAAAAACTCTTTACCAAAAGCCATCACTTCTGGAGTAGCCAGGTGTAAGAACTGTGGCACACCTGATAACCGTGTGATTTTGAGCAAACCACCAGCTGTCAACGGATTTGAGTAGTCTTTACCAAAAGCCGTTTGCTTCTGGACTAGCCAGCTCTTGATGGAATAGTCAACATCTTGGTGAGCTGATTACCAATTATGGATTTTCCACGGCCTTTACCACAAGCCATAATCTTGCGGGCTAGCCAACTCATTTGTTTTCGGGGAGTTGATGAACCACACAATTTTGGGCAAATTGCAAGCCGTCAACGGATTTGATATGTCTTTACCAAGAGCCGTTTGCTCCTGGACTAGCCAATCCCTTTTGTCGCTTAGACAAGGCGGACTGATTACCAAAAAATTTTAAGCACCAGTGAAAAAATTTTTGAAAAAAATTTTTGAAATTTTTGACTAAAAACGGGGGTATTATATAGTAAAATGTAATAAAATTCGCTAGAATAGCGAATACCCCCCCACACTAAGCATGAATATTGTCCTCAATATTCAAAATCCCGGCTATTATGCCGACATTTTGAACGTAAAAGGGCAACATTACAAGCTGAGCGTGGAAAACACCATTGTGTATTTTCACTTCATATGTAATCATAGCATGGGGGACTCCCCCACACTTAGGGTGAAAACCCTATAAGCGTGCTATTGTTTTTGTTTACCGAGTCGCTAGCTTGACTCGACCCCGAATTCATTTGTCCTTGGGGAAGCATGATGTGGAAAAAGCAATCTCACTCGGACTTTCATTCAAAATGTTTGGACAAACATATGAAGCACGTGAAAGTTCCACACCGATGAGATAAGTAACCGGCTCAAGATAATGATACATGATAATGCCGGGATCAAAGATGGTATCCTCATTCCCGAAGGAGTGAAGAAGAGAGGAAGGAACCTCGAGAACAGGCTCATTAGCCTGAGTTTGGATTTCCAAGGGTAAGCTCAAAAACATCCCGGGAGGGTGGGTGGGAATTTGCAAATCCTCATGATTAAGGATATCTCCCCCCGGGATATCATACTCCGGAGGAGTAATGATAAGGTGATCAATGGTGGGCTCAGAAGATATTTCATCAACATCACTGATGTCTCCATGAGATAAAGACTTTTCATCAGTGGTTGAATCATTAAGCCCGATATTGAGATAAGAATTGAGTGATGGATCATCATCATTCAATAAACTTTCAAGGAACAGAATATCCCCCTCAGAATCAAGATAGTTATCATCAACTTCATACGAAGTTGAACTATCTAGAGCAAGGAATGCTTCGACTTCCTCCATATCATCTTTGAAATCAAAGAGATAATCATCACTTCCCGGTGGAAGTGGATTGGAGTGAGTAAGTTCATCGGCGAACTCCTCGAGAAGAAAGTCAACATTAGAGTGGGGAAAGGATGCATCAACATACTCAATGTCTCCATACGATAAACAATCATCACTAGAATCAGAGACAGTCTCAATTTGATCATTTGGATTATTAGGGTGAGAATGAATATCACACACTTGATCAAAAGTCCCCTGTGACTCTCTCGGGATTGGGACAAGGATCTCAACACTAGACTTTATGAATTCGTCCGATTCCTTTGCAGGAATAGTGCTAAGATGCTCATCCCCCATGTTCAGAGAGTGAGTGTGAACTTCGGGTGTGATAACAGACTGAGGGAGATGAGAGGGGCTAGCATTCATGGAATTTTCAAGTTCCATTTGGTCATCGGCTAGTAACTTCCCCGTCTCATTACTTTCTCCCTGATTTTCCGTGGGAGGAATCACAAATGATGAATCAGACGAACCCTTATAAAATTGAAGAATATCGAGGGTGTCTTCATTATCACTATCATCATCACAGTCTAGAAGAGCAGCTTGACGAAATTTGGCACGTGTGATGGCTACTTGTTCTAAGACAAGTAATTCCTCCATACTCAATTCGTTTTTAGCCTCTCGTTCTTCAGCAAGTAATTCTGCCATAGATTTCTCACGAGAGTCTCGAAACGGTGTAGTAACCAACTCCTCCTTAAGTTCTTTTAAAATATCAAGAGCCTTTAGTAAAAGGTCTTGCTCGGTTTCTTGAGGAGTTGTGTGAATCATATCGTGCTGTGGAGGTGGGTCTGAAAACGAATAGTCGTAATTGTTACAAGGAATTGGATTCCTTGTTTGACAATCCGAACTAGAGTGTGGACCTCCACAGTAATCACAACAGTGAAACTGATGTGGCTGTGGGTGGTATGTGCTAGAGTTATAATTGTGATCAGGAAACTGCTCATAGACAAACGTGCTTCCCGATTGACAATCGGAACTGTAATGTGAACCACCACAGTACTCACAACAGTAAAACTGTTGAGACTGATGGTGTGGTAACTGATGGAATGAATCAGTCGTGTCATGATAGGAATAAGGATTCTGGTTATAGACAGACCCGTTTCCCGACTCAACCATGCCACAACCGGGGCAATTACCACCATTATGAGAACTACCACACCACTGGCAAACCAGAAAGTGTGGATGAGACATAGAAAGAATCAAATGTGTATAGAGGGTGAGGAAATGAGAATCAAAGGGGTAAGAGGGTAAAGGTGAGTATTTTTGGGTTTTTGGGTAAACATTTTGTACAAATGAGAAGGAAAATATTTTTGTGTTTTTGTGTTCGTTGAAAACTGATTTTAAAATGTTTTCGGGAACGGTTTTGTTTTGAAAATAAGAAAATATGAACAAAGGATGGATAAATGTACAATGGAACGAATTCCAAAGACACTAATCAGAAAAACCGTCTAGAATAGCGCGCACACCTCCCCGGCAGCGGCGCCAAAAGTTGATTGAGCCCGAACCACCTAACTTATATTGACCAAATAATGGTCAACAAAGTCAGACAGCCTAGATCAATGCTCCGCGGAATATAGTGGTTTCCCCGGGTCGTATGTCCCGACGAGGTGTGAATTGTAAACAAACGGTTATTTGATCGGGTGAATTTGGATGAAAATGGGTTTGAGATTGATTGATCTAAGGAATCTACAATGAAATAGCTTAAACAAGCTATTTGAATAAGACGAGAAATTAGGAAAAACCAGAAACGATTAAAACTTAAAAACGTGTACGTTACGTTTAAATAAAACGTAAGCGTACAAAATAAAAAGTGAAAACATAAATCTGAAAACACCCAGGGGGTGAAAATGACTTTTTACAAACTAAAAGGTAAAAGAAAATTTTTTAAAAAAATTAAAATAAATTTTTACACTATTTAATTATTTAATATTAATTAAAAACTATTTAATACTTATTATTAATACTTAAAACACTTAAATATAATTTAATACTAATTAAATACTAAAAAGGTGAAAATAAAATTTCTAAAATTATAAAATAACTAAAAATAAGTTTTAAAATTAAAAATAACTATTTTTGTCTTTTTGTGAATTTTCTATTAATTAATTACTTATTAATTATTAATTACTAATTAAACTATTTTAAATTAAGAAAATTACTAAATGAACAGTAAAAATTCTAAGAAAATTTCTAAAATTACTTTATAACATATTAAAGCTATAAAAAATATAAAAACTTGATTTTACTTAATAAAAACTAATTATGCTATTTTAAACTTAATGTTAATTAATAATTAATAAAACTAATATTAAATCTAATAAATACTAAATGACCAAATAAAAATCTGAAAAATTTATTATAAATACTTTAATATATGAGGTAATTAATAAAAATATAAAAATGACAAGTACTTAATAAAAATATAAAAATGAAAATTAAAATTAAATTACATTAAATAGAAACTATCACTTATTTTTAAATTGGTTTTTCTTGGTTTTTATTTTACAAATCTACTAAATACTTAAAAACAACAAACTTTAATAAAAACAAACTTTTTGAAAACTTAAAAATAAGCTGGAATAAGCTAAAATGGTCAACAGTTGACTTTGGTTGACCAAAGTGGAAAAATAAGCTAAATCAGCTTTGGTGGGACCCACAAGGGTGAAATCTGGTCCAAATAAGCTTATGGAACTTGAATAAGCTTGAAAAAGTAAAGGTGGACCACTAAATAAGCTAAAAGCCACCAAATAAGCACTTGGCTTATTTGTTAGAAACTGAAAATTGGGACAGGTTTGTGGGGGTAAATTAGGTGGGACCCAGAGGGATTAAGGTCAAACCATTGGTCAATTCAAGATCCCTACTAGGAGGGGGGTTGAAATGAGCAAGGTGGGGGGCTGTGGGACCCACTGGGTGGTCAGAAAACCACCACCAAGTGGTGGTGGTGGTGGTAGTGCTGCTGAGACAGAGCAGCAATCTGCCCTGCAAGTGACTTTAAGCAACAATAAGCTAAAGCTAAAAAAATCTAAAAATTAAGAACTATATGGGAATCTAAAGCCAATCTGGCAGACTACAAATGGAAACAAGTTTCACTCAATCAAACCAAACACAAAATTCTAATCAATTGTTGGAACTTTTGTAAAAATCTGGAGTGTGCTGTTTGACTTTTTCCAAAAACTTGTTACATTGACTTTTGTGAACTTTGTATGATCAAATCTGATTATATAAACTATATTATGATATAATAAGTTGATTTAAAGCTAAGCTAACAATTAAAGAGTTGAAATGGAGTGCTTTGAGTTCCACAGTCCAAACAGTTGGGCAGTTATGGGGAAACTTTGGTCATTTTGACTTTTGTATTAAAGACTTATGGTTCTTACTCCTAAACAGCAATAGATAGACCTAAATAAACTTGCCTTAACTAAAATTAATCAACAAATGTAGCCTAAAACTCAGGGTAACCACCTGAGCCAAACACCCTTAAAACCTATGATTACATGAGTATTACAAAGCAAACCTACAATTTGAACCATGAAACTGACTAAGACCCCTACACCAACCTATATGAACACAGAATAAATGACAATCAACAACAAGAACTTATAACAACCCTCAATCACAGATTAAGCAAGAAAATGAGAAAATTGCCTTACATTTGATCCAAGACCAAGCAGTGAGAACCAAAACCCTTACACCACCATCCTAATGCTCCCACTGAGCTATCTAAACCATATGAATCCAAGATCATCCATATCCTTGCTTCTGCTTCCTTCTAATTTTATTTTTCACTATTTTTTTATTTTTTTATTTTTATCTTTCTTTACTAAACTGAATTTCATGTATGGAAACCTTGAGAAGACTTGAGATTAAGCTTGAAAAAGCTTAAACAAACACAGAACAACAGATTTTAACAAATTTAAATGACTTTGTCAATATCATTCCAAAAATGCCAAATTCGTATTTTTTCAAAAGTAAACTTGAATTAAAATATGGAAACAGTTTTAGATTACACAAGAAATTGAAATTACATATGGAAAACAAAGATTACAACTGAAATTGTAAAAGCTACACTAGATTGACATAATTAAAACTAAAACTATTCTAAATACTACTCTACTGCTACCACTCATCATTTTCTTCACTCTTTTCTTTTCTTTTATAGTCTCTGAGGGTGACTTGACTTTTCCCACCATCATCTGAGCCGTAGGATAGCTTCTTTTGATCCAAGCCGTTTAAACACCTTTTGGCGGGAAAAGGAAAAGTGGGCAGTTGAGTGGGTTTGGTGGGATAATAAATGAGGAGGGGGGAAAGGTGAGGGGTGGTTGAGTGTTTGGTGAGTGATTGGAGAGGAGGGGGGGACATGGACCTGGAAATTAGGGAGGTAATGGTGGTGAACAGTGGTCGGGTAATGGAGGTTAGGGGTGAGTTGACTGGGGTCAACGCCCAGGGAGTGGGTATTAGTTTTAGGTTGGGTGGGCTTGTTCTTCTTTGGGCCTGGGGTACTGGATCAGGGGTGTTTAGATGGATCAGGCCAAAAGGGTGGTGTTTGTTTGGTTTGTTTAGGTTTTGGTTTGGTTAGTTAATAAAACCACAAGGACTATTTTTGTAAATTAGCAAATTGCAAGGACTGAATATGCAACCTTTCCATAAATATCATAAGGACCAAAACTTGCTAACTTCAATAAACCAAGAACCAAAAATGTAATTTTCCAAAATAAAACGCCCGGGGACCAAATTTGTCATTTTTGTAAAGTCCAGGGACCAAATATGTAATTTTCTCAAAGTTTTCGTCCAGGGATTAAAAGTGACAAATGTGAATTCCCAAGGACCAAAATTGATTTTTCATTCAAAATTATCCCACCAGGGACCTTTTCTGCCAAAATCTGTAACTCCAGGGACCAAAAGTGTAAATTTCCAAAACTTTCCAATTTTTCACCAAAGGACTAAATATGACATTCTATGATTTCAAAATGACCTTTGGTGATAATCTTCTATTTTTTGAATATCCAGGGACTAGTTTTGTAATTTTATGAAAGTTGGGGGACTGAAACTGCCAATTTTGCAAACTTTATACGTTTTTCGTCTGTTTTTGCTCATTTTGCATCTAAAACATATAAAACATAATTTTGGAATATTTTCAGTATTTTGATGCATTACTGAGTGTTTTTGTATGTTTTGCAGTTCATATTAGACCAAAAATGATGAGTGTTTGAGCACTCATCATCTGTCTAAATGGGTTGAGACGAAAGCTTTACCCACTAATGATGCCCGAGTTGTTGGGAAAATTTTGAAGTCTCTCTTTGCTCGATTCGGGACTCCTCGTGCCATTATCAGTGATCGTGGTACACACTTTTGCAATGATCAATTTGCAAGAGTGATGCTGAAATATGGTGTAACTCACCATCTTTCTACTGCATATCACCCCCAAACTAGTGGGCAGGTGGAGGTCTCAAATCGAGGCATAAAGAGAATTCTGGAGAGGACGGTAGGAGAAAACCGTGCCTCTTGGTTGGACAAATTGGACGACGCACTCTGGGCTTTTCGTACAGCTTATAAAACACCCATTGGGTGTACTCCATACAAGTTGGTGTACGGAAAGACATGTCATCTTCCGATCGAATTAGAGCACAAAGCCTATTGGGCTTTGAAACATGCAAACTTTGACATTCAGACAGCGGGTGACCACCGCAAGGTTCAGCTAAACGAGCTAAATGAACTACGTGATCAAGCTTACGAGAATTCTTTAATCTATAAAGAAAAGACTAAGAAGATACATGACTCTAAAATAAAGAACCGCGTTTTCAACGTTGGTGACAGAGTTCTTCTTTTCAATTCAAGATTGAAAATTTTCTCGGGCAAGCTAAAAACCCGTTGGTCTGGACCATTTACTGTAGCAAAAGTATACCCATACGGAACTGTTGAGTTATTACAACCCGACGGTCCAACTTTAAAGTAAATGGTCATCGTTTGAAACACTACTTTGGAGGGGACATACCACAAGTGGTTGTCCCAGATCTCCAAACTTTCCCCACGGACTAATTAATACGGGGTCGAGTCAAGCTAGTGACTCGATAAACAAAAACATTAGCATCACATGGGTTCTCACCCATGTTTCTGACTTCTTTCTCTGTTCTACCACCCAAGTGTAGGGGAGTTGCCCCTACTGTAAATAAAGTACATAAAATAAAAATGAAAAATATAAAAATAAAATAAAAGTTGTTCCTACATTTAGCTTATAATATTGTCTTTTTACGTTCAAAGAGTCGGCATAATAGCCGGAACTTTGAATATTGAGGACAATATTCATTTCTAAGTGTAGGGGGAAATTCTAGTGAATTTAATCACATTATACATCTAGTACCCCCGTTTTTGCCAAAAATTTTTAAAAAAATTTCAAAATTTTCACTTAATGAAGTACTTGGCATTAACACAACAAATGGTTATTAGTCCACCATGTCTAATCCACATAAGGACTGGCTAATCCAGGAGCAAACGGCTCTTGGTAAAGATAACTCAAATCCGTTTATGGCTTGCAATTTGCCAAAAATTGTATGGTTCCTCAACTCCCCATATCCCATAAAGCAAATGAGTTGGCTAGCCCGCAAGATTATGGCTTGTGGTAAAGGCAGTGAAAAACCATAATTGGTAATCAGCTCACCAAGATGTTGACTATTCCATCAAGAGTTGGCTAGTCCAGAAGCAAACGGCTTTTGGTAAAGACAAAACAAATCCGTTGACAGCTGGTGGTTTGCTCAAAATCACACGGTTATCAGGTGTACCACAGTTCTCACACCTGGCTACTCCAGAAGTAATGGCTGTCTGGTAAAGAGATTTAAAAATCCATTAAATTTTCAAAAATGGGTTTTTAGTGGATGCTAGATTGCTAGGGACTAGCAATAGTTAAGTGTAGGGGATTGATGAGTTCATAAAAACTCATCATTTCTGTCAAATCTGAACAACAAAAATATGTAAAAACACATAGAAACAACACAAAATATTACAAATATCCTTAGAAGGTGTTTTTATATGTTTCAAACATAAAAGAATTGAAAACAGGGAAAAACGGCCAAAGTTTATCAAATTGTCAAAATCAGTCCCTGAACTTTCAAGAAATGTCAGAAATGGTCCCTGGATGATTTATTTTAAAGAAAAGTCAATAACAGTCCTTAGGAATCATGAAATAACAATTTCTACCCTTGGAAGTTCAAAATACCAAAATTGGTAAAACAGGTCCTTGTAGTTTCAATATTGACAGAAAATACCCCCAGAGTCTAAAAATGGAATTTTATCATCAAAGGGTCCTTGGTAATTCACAAGTTGCCTAGTTTGACCCAAGATGATAAATTCAATAAATTTACAAAACAAGTCCCTGCACTTTGAAAAATTGGCAAAATTGGTCCCCGGTTATTTTAATTTGGAAAAATATAAAAAAGGTCTTTATAATATTTTCACATGGCAAGAAAGACCCTTTTAATATATTTTGGAAAAGTGACAAGTTTGGTCCTTAGAAATTCAGAAATTACAATAAAAGTCCTTGGGCTTTTAACCTTACAAACAAAACGGATCCAAAATAAAATCTAAACTAAAATTCCAAATCCAAACCAATAAATAAAAAAAAACCTGGTCCAGTCAAAGTAATAATCCAAAGCCCAACACCACAAAGCCCATTCCCTTTTAAATAAAACCAGGCGTTGACCTCCTTTGACCCGTCCCCCACCCTTCTTCAACCTCCTTCATCACCTGCTTCACCACTATCCACCATACCACCCCCTCCATGTGCATAGCTTTCCACCTCATTCCCCACCTGTCACTCTCCCAAAGCAAACCCCATCCTTAGTTTTTCTCCAGGAGGGGACACGTACTACACCCACCATCTCTGCATCACCAATACCTACCATACTAACCCACCATCACCCATTACACCTCATTTGGTTCCCTTAACCCTCCATTGTCACTTCAGAAGCATTTAATGCTTGGAAAACGGCTACAAGCAACCTTGGTGGTTTTTGGCGTCAAAATATCTTTTGAACAGGTGTACTTGAAATAGATACGTGTCAAGGTTGAAGAATGGTGGGATTTGCATGAGAAGACACCTGGATCAAATGAGGCTATAAAAGGAGGAAGAAGATGAAGAATAGGGCAGTTAGTTTTTGTATCTAGTTTTCAATTAAAATCGTATTAGTGTAACTTAGTTTCTCAGTTTGAAATTTAAGCTTTTAAGCCTTTCATTAATGTTGTAATGTTGTAAGAAACCTTTTATTCAAGTTTTAATACAAGTAATGTTCCAATTCAGTTTATGCAACCTTGTTCTAAATTCCAAAGTCTCATTAAGTTTTCTAGTTATAATTTGTGGTTGTTTTTGATCATTAAACTCATATAAGCTATTGATATAGCTTATTAACGTTATTAGAAGCATTAAATTCCGGTATTACTTGAAAAAGAAAAAAAATAAGAAAAATAGTTTTTAAATAAAAATTTGTAGTTTTGAATGCATCAAGCTGGAGCAGGGTTCAATTTGGATGGCCCTTGGTATTAGAAGCCTTGTGGAAGGCTTATAGGAAAGAAATTGGGTCCTTGTTCTTGGTTTGTAGCTGGATTGCAAAATTGTAAGCTTAATTCCCATTTCAGCTTTGTACTATTCAACTACTTAATATTGTTACTCTTTAGTTCTTTAAGCTTGTTTGGTGTTAGTTAATATTTATTTTGCCTAAAAACAGTAGCTTGTTATTTAGAATTGATTATTACTTAGTATTTTATTTTTAACTGTCAAAATTAGCTTAGGTGATAATATTAGTAATCAGTGATTAATACTTGTTGTTCTGTGCTCATTTAGTATTATTATACTATATTATAAGTCTGCAAACCAGTATGTTAGCATAGGTTGTGGTTTTTCTTTGAAAATTACATCATTACAAGTTTTAAGGGATGTTTGGATGTAACTGTGTTACTGAGATAAAGACTGTATAAGCTTTTATTTCTGGTTCAAACATATTTCTTTGGTCTCATTTAGACCTTTGAAACCAAAAAACTCAGTACCTATTTGAGAAATAGTCAAACTTTGATTTAAATCCTCAAATTAGTTGACTGTGAATGATTTAGTAGGTGTAATCTTGTAATTTAGCATAAAATTAGTTAATATAACCTTCTATCATTAAGTTATAGCTTAGGTTAACATAATAAATCAAATAATTAGCTTTAAATCTCATAAAAGTCAACTTAGTTTAGTTTTATAAAAAGTCAAAATTGCATATGCAGTTAAAAAGCAAACTTTTCTTTTTAACCTGTAGGATTCATTAGAGATTGGAAATAGATAAAAAGAGTTGTTTTATGATCATTGGTAGCCTGTGTGTTAGAATCAAAAAGAAAATTTGAATTTGGTGGTCATTTGCTTATAAATAAGCAGACTTGAAATTGGCCCTTTGAGCAAAAAGCTCCCCTGCACCACAGGTGTTGAGCCATTTTCTTTGGCTTGTTGTGAGTGTTCCAGTGGGCCCCATTACAAGATTTTTAGTTTTTTAAGAAGCCTTCTAGTCCAGCTTGTAGGATCAGGGCTTATTTGCCCTTTTCTAGCTTCTTTACTAGGGCTGCATCAAGCTCTTAACTTGTCCCATTTGCTTCTTTATACTGAGTATACAGTGTGATCCACCCAAGTTCAAGGCTCCCCCAAGAGCTTATTTGTGGGACCCAGGAGCTGATTCATAGCTTATTTAAAAGCCCTTTGGCTTATCTTTGAGAATCAATAAGAAAATTGGACCCCTGACCCTTTTTGTGGACCCCACACAGGTCTACTTATTGGCCTTGACCAACTGTGCATACTAAGAACTCAGCTTGTTGAGCTTATTTCCTAAGCTCATTCTGAGCTTATTAGTGAGCTTATTGGTCAAATTGATAGACTAACTATCCAACTTGAAGGTTCACTCTTGGTTTTGGACTTTTGAACCCCCTAGTGGACCCCACACAAGCCTGCACATTGGCCTTTGGCCTGTTTGGCTAGGCAATGCTTCAGGAGTGCTTATTTGAGCTTTAAGCTTATTCCTTTAGCTTATTAAGTTAGTTTAGCTTAATTTAGGTGAAACTCAATAGTTTATAGCTTATTTAACCTGTGGTAGCTTGTTTATAGCTTTTAGCTTGTTAAAAGCTCAAATTTGGCTTAATAAGCCATCTGCTGAGCTAATAAGCTCTTACAGAGCTTATTTGTGTAAAATAAAAAAGTTGTGTTTTTTAAAGTTACTTATTTTTACTTATTAAGCAGTTTTGCAAAAAGAAAATCAAAAAAATAAATAGTTTCAAAAAAAATTGGGTGTGTGTGGAGTCGAACTTGGGACCTCGTGGATAGTATCATGTTTTATATCACACACCCCTTCCAGTAGCTCTGGGGCACCAGTTCCGTTCAAACTCACACAAACAATATACTTAAGGTGTTTTTAGCTTAATAAGCTTAAATAAGCCGTTTGACTTATAACTGCTTATTTGAATAAGCTATTGGACCAAGCTTATTTTCCCTAGGCTTTTCATTACTTAATATACTTACTGTAATTTTTTCATAATTTTTACTGTTCAACTAATATTTATTTTAATTAATAATAGTTTAATTAATAATTAGGTAATATTAGGTAATTAAATAGTTTAAACAATTTTTATTTAATAGTAGTACCTTTTTATATTTTTTTTAAGTTTTATAAATCATTAGGTGTTTTTAAAAAATATTTTCCTAATTGTTACTGTTCATTTCCTATTTTCCTTAATTAAATTTAGTTAATTAAATTTAAATTAATAAACAAGTAATTAATTAGTAGCCTAAATATAATTTTTAGAATAATTTTATAATTTTTTAGGATTCCTGTGATGGTTAATTAGTTTTATAAATTTTTCCAAATTTTTATAAGTTATTTTAGTATTATTAGTAATTTAAAATAATTTATATAGTTTAATAAAAATAATTAGTAATTAATTAAAAGAAAAACCATAAAAAGACAAAAATATTTATTTTAATTTTTTATACTTTCTTCAAGTTCATTTTAAAATTTATAAAATAGTTTTGCAAAATTTTTAGTTTAATTTATAGTTTTTATTATTTTTAGTTTAAATTAACATAGTTTTAATTAAATAGTTAAATAGTTTTTATTTAAATAATTAATATTAAATAATAAAATAATCTAAAAAATAATTTTCTTTTTAAATTAAATTTTCTTTTAAGTTTAAGTTTGTAGAATTTTCAATTTTACCCCCTGTAGTTTAATTTGCATTAAAACTCACCTTTTTCCCTGTACGTAGACGTAAGTTTTTTTTTTTAATTTGTATACGTTTTTAATTCAAGTAACTTTTTAAAGTTTATTGTTTAATTGTTTAAATTGTGTAAATCAGTAGTATAAATCAAACACACCTTTTTCCTGTTCAAAACCACTCGATCACAGATTCGTTTTTAATACCTTCGCACGCCTCGTTGGGACATAACGACCCGGGGAAACACTGTATTCCACGGAAGCATTGGACTAAGCTGTTTGACTATTATGGTTGACCATTCACAAGTGGTTGACTAATAATTATCTGACTGTTTAACACCAATCAGTAGGGTAAGAGTGTATGCAAAAAAATTCAAGTGTATGGGGAATATTCATCCCCTATGCTTGTCTTTGGTCTTTAGTGGAACGATTATTTGTTGTAATTACTTTTATGTTAGTGTTAAATGACCCCTAACTTGTATTTTGATTAGAATAAAAGCGCATTTGCTTGAGGACAAGCAAATCTCAAGTGTAAGGGTATATGATGAGGCGAAAAATGAACCACTTTTAGGGGGTCATTTAAGCCCGGAATTGAATTTATTTGAACAAATATTACCCTAAATCGTTCCTTTTGTGATTTTAGGTACTTTGGGAGTAAAATCTGGCAAAGGAGGTAATTCGGACGTTTTTGGAGCATAAAAGTGAAGAAAACGCCAAAGACTTAATTTTCCATGCTGAGAACAGTACCTGACAGCGTCAAGAGGAAAATCATGACGGCGTCAAGAGTAAAAGTGGTGACGACCCAGTGCAAACCTGGCGGCATCACAACAAGGGCGTCAAGAGTTAATTTTGTGACGGCCTGCATAAGGTGTATACATGACGGCGTCAGACCCAGATCTAGGCAGTCCGATGAACTATTTGGTGGCGAGATGACGGCGTCAGACATTTGTTCTTGACGCCGTCACCTTCTAAACTCTATATATAGTTTTCTATTTTTCATTCATTAGGGAGGAACTGGTGTGGAGAAACCCTAGGGCCGAACTTTGTAAACCCTAGCTCGTATTTTATAGTATTTTCAAGGGTTTTCAACCCTTGAATCCTTTCATGTGCTATTGAGATAAGTCTTCTCTTAATTCAATCAATATGTCTATGTGTTGGTTGTCTATATCTTGTGCTTGTCTTGATTTCAACATGTTAGGCTAGATCTATCTTGTGTTTGCTTGGATCTAATGAAACCTAGATGTTAATTATGTGTTGATTACTTGTTTATGGTTGTATTGGATGAATGATTTCAATGTTAGGCTTAAGAAAACTGGCAGATCTCCATTGTGTAACTTGCTTGAACGTCTTAGGAAACATGAACCGATGTGTACTAGGTTTTATTGGTTGTATTTAATGCATGAGTAAATTCTAATGATCCCATGTTAGGAGCTTCTTAGCCGGCTCGACATAGGAGTGAAGTAGGCGCTCATAGGATTGGGGAAGTAATTACGCCACCCCATGAATGGTATTAAGGAATACAATCCGTCATCCACGCAACTATAACAAGTAATTAACGTGTAAGAGATATCTAGGGAGTAGTGAAATCTAAGTAAACACATTTCTCCCACATATTGCTCACAACTTTAGTTTAATTTAGTTTATTTTCATTTCTAGTATTTTATTTTGATTGCATCTTAGTATTGGGTTAGTTGACTCCGCCCAAATCCTTCAAACCCGAGATTTTAATTTGCTTTCTAAAAAATATAAAAATACAAAAAGAATCATCCCTCATCTCTAGACCTAGTCTTTAGGTTTTCTAATCCTAGCGACACTATTCCTAGCTGAACGATCAATCCCCCAGTACTTGTCATTATACTATACTACATCGATCAGGTGCACTGCCTGGTGGGGGTTGTAAGCTTCTCAAGATCCCTTGAGAGGTAAAGCCTGGTGCAATCCCTACACACCAATAGGAAAGGGGTAATAGGGGTTTGAATAATTACACTAAGGAAATATAAGTGAAAACAAGTTAAATAAACTAACTTAACTAAAACGTAAGACCATGTTACCCTAGAACGTGTTTAAAATTAAAAACGCGCGTTTACGTTAAAAATAACGTCAACGCGCGAAATAAAAAGTGAATTTTGAGCTACGCCAACCCTACGAACATGAAAATTATATTTTTACGATCCTAACGATAAAAGAAAATTTTGAGAAAAAGAAAATTATTTTTTAGACTTTTTATTTAATTATTATTAATTAAAAACTAATTAAAAGCTATTAAAACTAATTTAAATAATTAAAAATACCTAATGAACAGTTAAAATTACAAAACCTTTTTCTAAAAATACTTTATACTATAATAAAGCTGGGGAAAATATAAAAAGGTTGAAAAACTCATTAATAAGCTGTAAAATAAGCAGTTAAGCTTATTTAAGCTTAAATGGAAAAAAACACAACTATAAAAAGAACCCAAGGAAATTAAAACACTAACATAAGCATAACCCAGATGGTACTTGCCTATGGCGCGGGGTTGACCAGTCAACCCAAGAGGTCCCAAGGTCGAATCCCACAACTCACTTATTCATATTATTTTTCTTTTTGATTTTTCTCTTTTGCAAAATTACTAAACACAGAAAAATATCAAACTTTTGCAACACCAATTTTTAGAAACACAAAAATAAGCTCAGCATGAGCTTATTGGATTGACAGTGGATTAAGATAAGCAAAAGTGAGCTTATGAGGATTAATAAACTAAGAATGAGCTCACAGCAATGAGCACAAACTTGAATAAGATAGAAGATGATGAAAAGTACTGAGATTAACCAGAATCAATAATAAAGCAACACTAAGATAAGTTAAGAACACCAATAAGCCATCCCATGTTCCACTGATCACTGAAACAGGTCACAGGGCAATTTTGCAGGCCTAATTGGTGGTCATAAGCTATCAATAAGCTTAACAATCTGAACCAAAGAACTAAATAAGCTATAAACAGATGAAATGTATTTAGATTAAGCACAAAAAATAGGAAATCACAATAAGAAGCACAAATAAGCAGTCATAAGCAAATCCAAACCCACATAGATTTACACAGGCCAAAAGGGTAAATGGGACAAACTGCAGCCCACTGTGAGGCCCGCAAGGTTGCTCAGGAGTCCAAAACAAGGTGTGGTCCAATAAGCTAAGATACCCAGCTTTCCAAAAAGCTAAGTTTCACAAGCTAACTCCCACAAACAAGCCCTACAAGAGCTTGTTAAGGTGCTTGTCCACACTGATGGGTCAGTGTGGTTGAGCTCAGTGGGTTAATATGTTGGACCAAGATAAACACTTAGAATAAGCACACTAGGACAAAATAAGCACAAGAGTACATAGATGGTACAGTGGGGTTTCCAAAACAACAATAGTTACAAACTAAGATGCATTAAAGATCAATTTAAAAAGCTAATGAAATAGGGCTACTGAGCCAAACTCCCCTGATGCAGGGGAGATTTTTGAAAACTAAGACAAAAGAGACTCCAAAATAAGCAATAGGAAAATCTAAAAAATGAGATAAAATATGGGCAATAAATCTAAGCTTCCAAACTTTATTTTCCAAAAGGTTTCAGGTCCAAAGGTCTAGAATTGAGATCATGAAAATTCTTCCAAAAATTGGATTTCTAAACGACTCATGCAATTTGACTTTTGAGATGAACATGGTAAGTTAACCTATATGAACTTGGGTTGATTCCTACTGACTTAATATGTTGTTGTAAGCTACAATGCACTGATTATAAGCTAGTTTAACAAGTTATGAACTAATATGACTGATTATGGAGCACAAATTAATAACAGTTAACATAAAATGATGGGTTAAAGAGAGATGTGACTTTTTAACAAAAAGACTATGGATTTTATGCTAAGACTGACCTATTAGGGCCTAAAGTACACTGAATGATCTAAGAGCAATTACCAAAACAAGGTCAAACACACAAAACACCATAAGTCCAAACACCCCTTATATAACTGATTTTGACATTTTATGAAGCAAAATCCATTTCTATCCCATGATATTAGCAACTAACATGTATTATGATGTATATTGGATTATATGAATCACAAAAACACCACACTTGATGACAATAACTACTAGAACATATTGAGCTAAAAATTGACAATTAGGCTCAAAAAATGAGCATCACTAGGATTCAATGAACAACCAACTATTACAATAGCATTAATGCATTCCATTACACTAATTAATCATAAAAATTCAGGTAGATGCTTGTATAAGCAGTTTGAACAGTAAATGGCTAGAAAATGGAAATAGAGGCTTACAAGTCATCCAATGCACAAAATGTAGTACTAAGGCTCAAATTCACAATCCTATTACCCCCCGTGGGGTTCTAAACCAGATACCATCCAAAATCTTCCTTGCTCCATGCTTTTCTTCTTCATTTTTTTTCTATTTTTTTTTTTTTTTTTTTTTTTTTTGTATTTTTGTATTTTTACATTAAAACATGTAAATGTGAAATGTACATGATTTAACAGGGTTTTAATGATCAAAAACAGCTTATAAAACAGTTAATAACACTTTCCACCTCTTTTTAGCCAAACTGAGAAATTAAAGAAAATTGATCAAGAGTGAATTAACTTAGAATTCTTTGGATTTTATTTAACTAAAGGCTTGAAGTTACACTGAGATTACAAGATGAAAACTACACTATCACTTGGAAAGATAACTAAAGGTAATTCGACATTAGGAAATTACACTAAAAATTACTACTAACTACTCTACACTACTAAAAACTAGCTAGCTGGTCTTCTTCCTTGATTCTTTTCATTTATAGGCTTCAAAAATGGCTTCTTGGAAGTTTCCCACTTTGGTTTTAAGCCTTTGGATGAGCAGAATGACTCCTAGCCGTTTGATTCCTTTTTGGCGGGAAAATGGAGATAAACAACTTGGCAGTGATAATTTGGCAGGGGGTAGTTTGGATTTAAGTGGTGGAAAGGAGTGTAGGGTAGGGGTGTTGAGTGTGGCAGGGGAGAGGTGTGATGATGGTGTTGGTGTGGCAGGGATAGCAGGGTCACGGGGAGGAAGGGAATGGTTAGTTTGACTGGGGTGGTGAGGGTTTGACTTGTTGACCCTGGTTATATAACCAGGGGTTGTTTTTGGGTTGGCGGTGGATTTGGGCTAAAGATTGGGCTTGGAGGGAGTTATAAGGTGGGTTTATTTTTGGGTTAGTAGTATAAAAGGGTGTGTTGGATTTAGCTAAGAAACAAAGCCCAAGGACCAAACATGTAATTGCTGAAAATTCAAGGACCACTCTTACCACTTCTCCAAAGTTATTCCAAGGATCTTTTATGCCAATTTTTAATTCCACAAGGTCTTTTGAAGTTTACTTTCCAAATTTAATTATTCGGGGACCAAAATTGTCAATTCTGAAAGTTCAAGGACCAAATATGTAAATTCTCCAAACTTTTCATCCAAGGACCATATTTGCCAAAGTTTAATAATACAAGGACCATAATTTATAATTTCTAAAGTTTTAACTCCCAGGGACTAATTTTGACAATTTTGCAAAGTTCAGGGACTAGTTTTGTAAACTTTTGAAATTTTCCACCAAAGGACTAATTATGACAACTTGTGATTTTCAAAGGACTTTGGTTGACTTATCTCAAAAATAAATACCTAGGGATTGATTTTGACAAGTTTTAAAAGTTGAGGGACTGAAACTGCCAATTATGTAAACTTTGTTCGTTTTTCATCTGTTTTTAATCATTTTGCATCTGAAACATATAAAACACAATCCTGGGATATTTTATGTATTTTGATGCATATTTGAGTGTTTTTGGATATTTTGGCAGTTCAGATACGACAAGAATGATGAGTATTTACACACTCATCAAGTGGCTAATAGCAATAGACTTAATACGAGAAAGTGTATCCAACGCTTCCGCAACGAATTCTCCAAATGTAGAAAAAGTAAAAGGTGTGACCTTGTATCCATTATCCTCACATTTGGACGCATACTTCCTTTTTTCTTCTCCACCGCGTTACACAATGCCACGGCAGGAGCCCATAAAAGTCGCCCCACTACTAGCAAATGGAGAGATTCCGGTCACATCCAAACATGCATCTTTACCTTGGAGCTCATTGAATAATAACAAATCTGCATGACGTAACTCCTTCCCCTCCTCTGAAAGGAACTCAATTGGAGCCTCCTTACGTACCATGATCCCAACCTTGGAGCATATTATTATTATTATTATTATTATTATTATTATTATTATTATTATTATTATTATTATTATTATTATTATTATTATTATTATTATTATTATTATTATTTATAAACCATCACTTTTCATTGAAACCAAGGAAATTACATGAAATTGGAGGGGAGTCTAGACACAATCTGCGCTCCCACTCCTTTTTGAATACACAAACTAACTCGATGAAAAATAAAAGCACCGCTCTTAACGTTGTTAGAGTGGCTGTTGGCAATAGTCCCGACACGCGTAAGTGTATTCAAAGCTTCCACATCAAGTTCCCCAAACGTGGAAAAAGCAAAAGGGACGAACTTGTATCCATTGTCTTCACACTTGGACGCATACTTCTTCCTTTTCTTTTCCACAGCATTACTCAACGCAGCCCCAGGGGCCCATGACGTTACTCCAGTCTCAGCAAACGGAGAGACCCCAGTCACATCCAGACATGCATCCTTACCTTGGAACTAGTTAAATAATAGCACATCTGCAGGACGTAATTCTCTCCCTTCCTCTGAAAGAAATCCCATTGGAGCCTCTTTACGCACCATTATCCCAGCTTTGGAACATATATCAACAAGGATATCACGTACCAAATTATGCCTGAACTTAACACCCACTTCGCTAGCGCAGTGGACCGCGTGATCCCCCCACTGGTCCATACGGTGTACATTGCAACTCAGGCATAAGCTGCCTTCAGAGAACATAGGAACCGCGAGCCTGTAGCATAACACCGATCGAAATTGGCGAGGATTCATCCTTTGTCCGAGACCGTCAATAGGGATGGCGAAGAGGAAGTCCTGCGCATGTGGGGCGCGGATACTGCTAAGTATAGCCACCTGCCTTGGACTTAGTGAGTATTTGGAAACAAGGTCTTTCTCAATGACACCGAAATAACACTTTGCCAAGGTTTTCATCATTTGGGGGGCAGAAGTGCCCCCGGCGACAGTGAGGAAGTCGGTGTTACAAGTAGCGTTGAATATGTCCAAAGCATGCTGGAATGAAGGGCCATGTGTGACAATACCCGTTTTGGTGAGTATTTTATCCTGCAAGTCGTTCGTTTGCATCCGAGAAGCGAGGAAAGCATATTGGATGATATCCCCCGCTGAAAGGATGCCAAGACCACCGCTTTATTGGAAGAGTGGCAAGCCTCCACTGCCAATCACCAAACCCTGGACCCGAAGCAGTAACAATTTTCTCCAAAGAGGCACGTAACGTCTGATCGAACTAAGTTTGGGCCTCTGATAAGTGCAAGGGGGAGCATGTTCTCAAAGCATAAGACAATTTCGAAACTCATGCACAACTACGCAAAAGGAGAAGCTCACATTGCGGATCATTGAATTTGTTAATTGCCTTGATTAAATGTATGGTTTTGGAGACCCTTTTGGATGCCAAATCCCGACAGAAACCTTCGTCTAAACTAACCGAACCACCGAGGAGTTTGACACCATTGAGCGGGCGAGCGATATTTATAGGAAACACGCCCTCCACTCTGCTTCTAGGGTCTTCGGCAGGCCAGAAGAGTTCAGTCTTGTCAACATTTAAAAACAACCCACGAGCGGGGCCCTCCGTCCTAATGATGTCAAGTGCCTTGGCGACCATGAGCGTATCTCCAACAATAGTACCATCATCGAGGTACCACGCCTGAAGGGTAAGTTCACATGACTGATTGATAGCATGAATCAAAGGGT
Source organism: Artemisia argyi (assembly GCA_030686995.1). Classification (NCBI taxonomy): domain Eukaryota; kingdom Viridiplantae; phylum Streptophyta; class Magnoliopsida; order Asterales; family Asteraceae; genus Artemisia; species Artemisia argyi. The sequence goes on from CM060691.1 coordinate 131,856,160, forward strand.
GCAAAGCTAGGGAAAACAACAAAGGGCCCAACGGATCACCTTGTTGGACACCCTGACATGACCGAAGGATGGAGTCCTCATAATAGAGCCTGGCCGGGCGTGCATAACAGAACTCAACCCACGGAGCAATAGACGGGCATCGCCCCCTAGCTTCCTGAAGCAAGACACTCCTGTCAACCAGATTAAAAGCATTCTTAAAGTCCACTAAAAGCATGGAAAGTCCAACTTCACGCCCCTTAGACTCAATGAGCCTATTTACAGAGTGGAGAACAGCCTCGCACCCCCCAGGGATGCCAACCCTGAATTGAAAATCCTGCAAGTAAGAGTTCATGGAATCACCGACCGAGGAGGAGGAAACCTTTGACACAAGCCTACGCCAAACAGTGCCAACAGCAATAGGTCGTATACCGCCGCCAGGCTTTACTAAGGGAGTCAAGGGGGCGCTAGCGATATATTCCCCCAGTTGACTAGGGCACTTTCCACTAAGGAACAGATTAACAACTCCAGTAATGGACCCAAGCAAGTCATCAGCAATAGCAGACGCCGCCCCTCCCAAAATATCCATCAGATTTTGTGCCCGTAGCCCATCCCGACCACAAGACGTCCCCTTGGGGAAGCTGCGGATCCTGTTGAGTACCAAGTCCTTTTCGACAGAGAGGGCATCCTCGTCAAGTGAAAAAGAGGACGGGGTCGGCAGGGGGGCATAGGGGTGTTTGGCTTCGAGCTCCAATAGAGTGTCAGGTGTCGGTGGGGCGATGCCAGAAGACGTGAGCACCTTAATAGCAGCAGTGAAATGCCCGTCCCCAAGTTTACGCTTGCACTGAACCAGGTTGACACCATCTTGATCCTTTAGTTTCGTCACCCCTTTGACAGATGAAGGCACGTCGGCTAACCGATCCATCACCAGACCAAGCCTGTCTACGGGATCCCTCCATCTGAGAATAGCACGAGAAATACTGTCAAGCTGGCATCGTTCTCTCTCGCCGGAACATCGTTGAGCTCTGTTTGTTGGCACAAAAGTGGTCAACACACATGCTGGTAGGATAAGGAGTTGCATGCATGCAGATAAGTCCTCTGGGCACGCTAGAACCTTATCCAACGCTCCGCGAAAAAGCTTAGCAAATCCAAGCCGCGCTCTGGGAGGGATACATTTAACCGTGCGTAGCTTCTTTGCGAAAACCCGATCATGAAGGGTGAGGTCGTAAGTGGGTTCAACATCAAGAGAGGGCATCCCAGTAGCAACACCCTCAATAACCCTATCGACAGTGAGAATACCAACAGACTCACCAGCTACCCTCTCCTCGACTGCATTCAGGGTCGGCCTGAGAGGTACAGGGATACCATAGATCGCAACGTCGTCAAAACGAGGTGCAGGAACTACCTCACCAACGGCATGTTTACAATTCTTACTAAAAGTGTGAGTGCAAAAGCACTCCCCACAAAGCCAAATACCCGCTTGATGAAGTGCCTAGTCAAGAGTAGTAAATAAGGAGGAGACACTCGCAATACGCGTTTTGTGAGAAGCCTTCAAAGCATCAGTCTTAAAATGGCGGGTGCCCAAGTGGTCAATAAAGTATTTCTTAGAAAACCCCTTCTCACGACCACCACTGCACCCCTCGTGTCCTTGCAATGGGCATGATATCCGAAAAGCACCAAGGCTAGTCATAACAAGGATAGACCGTTAGTCAAGGTAAATCAAATCAAAAGGCCCAAATCCTAGCCCTAAGCACAAAACCCTTTAAGCCCAAAAACAAAGTCCACCACAAAGCAAATAAGCCCACACCAAGGTCCCTTTTTATATATCGTCAAAGGTGAGGTCCACCACAAGATAATACAAACCGCAATCCACAAGGAAATACAAAGGCAATCCAAGTTCCCAAGTTACACCTTTTTATATTTTCGTCAATGGTGGGGTCCACCACAAGAAAATACAAACAGTAACTTACAAGATGAAAATAACCAAGATGTTCCCTGCTACTCGCAGTCTAAGGGACCCACAAGCTAATCGCAACCACAAAACAAACCGCAACCCTATGAACCCACTCCAAACCAACAACACCTTCTTCCCCACCAATCAATAACCAGGCCTCCAACGTCAATGGAGGTTTCCCACACATCTGCAGCAGACACGAAGGAGGAGGACCAAACCAAATCTATAACTTGTGAACAAGGGAACCTATTTGGGAAGAAAATCACAAACCAACAACGTGTTGGAGGGACCAAATCCCCACCAAGAACTGCGAAAGAGAACAAAAAGTGAACCCAAACTGCAAACCAACAAGTTGTTTGGATCAATGGGTCAAAGGTAGCAGAAGGAACGGAGGAGGAAGACGATCTAGATGATCGTCATTTTCGCCCACACTTCCCTTATTATTATTATTATTATTATTATTATTATTATTATTATTTAGTGATATTAGCCTAACTTTTTACTAAAACGATCCTGATTAACTATGTACATTAATTATTGTTTGGTAGCATTGGTAAAGTTTTTGCAACAGATTTGCATACTTTATTTGGTTTGCATACTTTATTATTATTATTATTATTATTATTATTATTATTATTATTTATTTATTTATTTATGGTGTTACACAATTTTATTATTATTATTATTATTATTATTATTATTATTATTTTATTATAACATCACTTTATTAAAAACTAATAGAATTTACAAGAAATAAAAATTATTATTATTAGATGCATCTCTATTTATTTAGATGCATCACAATTATTATTATTATTATTATTATTATTATTATTATTAAAGATGTTAAAAAAAATTACGAGCATGGAAACTTCTGGCAAATAAAGGCTTGTTTGTTTGATATTTTAATTAAATTATGTTTAAAGAAAAATGAATTAATGTGAACCGTTCTTCTTATCACTTTATATTTTAATTAATTCATAAATACACATTATATATATATATATATATATATATATATATATATATATATATATATATATATATATATGTTAAGGATCCAGAGAGAAGATAACTTAAAATGAGAAGAATGAGAAATAACTATAATTGCATATTTGAGATGCATCGACTTGAATTAGATGCATCTCTATTCATTTAGATGCATCATAATTAGTTTCAAAAATGATTTTGAAGTGAAAACGACGCAAAGTAGTATTAGGAACAAATTTGACCGCCAGAGGACGAAAAATACATAGGATTCGTCTAACTTGATGAAATGCATCTAATTTATGTATATGCATCTAATTTTTAGTTAGAAAATATATTATGATGCAGCTAAAAGATTATGGATGCATCTAATTCATACTAATGCATCTCTAATGTGTAGGTATAGTTATTTCTCATCATTCTTATTTTAAGGATTCTTCTCATTTGATCCTTAGTTTATATATATATATATATATATATATATATATATATATATATATATATATATATATATATATATATATATATATATATATATATAATCTAGATCAAATAAGATCAATTTTAAAGTTGTAAAAATAAGATCCAATTAAAATCTGACAAGTGATACTCTCATTAAAATAAAATTAAACTTTTTTATTGAGTACAACTAAAATTGTTAAAGTTCCGATGATTTTCTTTTTTAAATTGACAAAACTAAGGTGATATACTTTTATTCGACGTGTAATGTATCACGTTAAGGTGATACACTTTGATTCGACATGTAAATTTATAGTTGTGCACCACTAATTCAAACTCATGTATCAGTTAGTTATTAGTTGCCAAAATGTTAATTCGTATTTATACTTTATTTTTTGTGTATTATTGCTAATATATTTATTTATAAAATGATTTTAGTGATTGTTTAGACTAGATCTTATTTTTACAACTTTAAGTTTGATTTATATATATATATATATATATATATATATATATATATATATATATATATATATATATATATATATATATATTAATTGGTATCAAAACCCAGCCTTGACACGAAAGAAGGGTGTCAACCGTGACCAACACAGCCGTGACCAACGAGCTCGGAGTACTGGCCTATGGAGTGGTGGCTTGGACCCAAAGAAGGGTGCCAACTGTGACCAACGAGGACATTGATTCTTTAAAGAGTGAGGTATTGTTACGATTCCACATTGCGTAACGAGGACATTAGTTGTTCAAAGGTGGGTATTGTGTATCCCATAATTCTATATGCACCGTTGAACACATGCTTTATTGTTGTTTAAATGTTTGATAAGACGTTCACGTTGCAAATTCACTTGGTTGTTCCCTTGTCTTGACATACTCTTTCGAAAGTAGTAGGTAATTTTTGTTTCCACTCAAATGTTTATGTTTCTAACGGTGCAAATTCAAAACACGTGTTAGCAATTGGATGAATATAGATTTTGACGGCTTGTATGCGTTCTATTTAACAAAAATCATGTATTTTATATTTAGAAAAGAAGATTTTTGGTAATCTCTAGCTGTAATCTCGAGATTAAAACCTTAGCAACACGGCAGACATGCTGATAGAGAGTATAATAGACTAAAATAACTCGTGTGGCTGATGTTTACACTTTACCGTAAAAGGCTTTTGATCACTTATTTATAGTGACGGTAATTTCTATTTACGAGAATGTTCCTGGTTTATATTGGTCCAAAACATTACATGGTGAACATTAGTGATGTAGTTAGGGGTCAAAGTCTCAAGAGATCTTTCTCTATAACCAAAATCATACTCCATCGTTATTTTGTACAATGTAACTATGACCAAAACCTTAGCAACACGGCCTTCCTTCGATTGTCATTCCATGAGCGTAAACAAGCTTAAAAGAACCCGTATAGCATCAACTATCACTTAAACGGCACGCATTACTCACGTATGTCTTTAGAAAATGTTGTACAAGTTAACACACTTCTATATTCAGAAAACCCCTTGTACAACCCCTACCATTACGCGCAAATCTTAAAAAAAACATCACCAACTTTCTAAAAATAAAAAAAAGCCAACATCACAAAACAAAAAATATACAAAAACTACATCTTATCCAGACAATAATAATAACAAAAAGAAGACAATATCTAAAAATATCAAAATCATTACATAAAAAAATACGAGTAGTATATAAAAACCAACAGATATACTACTTCGATTCAATCGGATCATCATCACCACATCATCATCAAATCAAAAGTTCAAAACTTTAAAAGTAGTCGCCCATCACTCGTTCTCAAACTCCACCCCTTCCTTCATTTCTTTCTCTTTCTTTTTTTTGGCGCATTTCGTAAAACAAAATAACAAGTTCCAAAAACTAGTACAAAAATAAAAAATGAGTTTTCACGAAACTGAAGATGGAAGATCGTCATCAGATCTTCGAAAACCGTTTTTACATACCGGGAGTTGGTATAGAATGGGTTCAAGGCAGTCAAGTATGATGACGTCATCCCAGATGATCAGAGATCGATCTGTCTCTGTGCTTGCTTGTGTCTTGATTGTGGCTCTTGGTCCAATTCAGTTTGGCTTCACTGTAAGTTTCTTGACTTTTATTGACTTTGATAATTGTAACTTGTAAGGAAAATGTATTTTGAAAGTTCGTTGAGAAATATTCGGATTGTTTTAACTGATCAGATTGCTCTGTTTTGCTGACGTGGCAAAATTGAGCAATTGGATTTTTTTGCTTTCTGAAAAAAAAGCAAAAATGCGCAAATCAAAATTAGTTGGATTGAAAATTAGGTGCTCGAATTTGATGACGTGGCAAGACAGGGTAAAAGGGTAGAATGAAGTTGAGCTTCTTTTGTCCGAGGACATGACTTGGCGATCTAGAATTAGGATAGATAATTAGAGTGTCTAGGTGGTTTTCCTAAGACTAAATGTAGCGCCACATCAGCATTCACTCCCGCCATCAAACCAACCACACACACACAAAGTAAAAGAGTTTAAGTCTAAGTTTGTAACTGGATGACGTGGTCTTGTGATGGTTTCACATGTGAAACATATGACCATTACGGATGGTGTAAGTTATTTTTCAGCAGCGTCACATGTACATATTTGCCCTTGCATTTTCGGTATAGAGATCCATAGCTAGTTGCTTCTATAGGCTTTTTGGGCGATGTTAGTATATATTTGCCCCTGAGCTTCATAACTATTTTTTTTGGTAACCATAGTTTCTGACCTTTTTGGCCGACCAATCCATGGGATTTGAGCCCACTGCCACACAGACGCAAACCTGGTGAAGCCCTTCCCTTTTCAGGAAGGTTTGCACCGGGAGGAATTGAACTTGAGACCTCTCAATAGTTACTCAAGCGCCTTACCACTAGGCCACCCCTAATTGGTTGTTTCATAACTAGTTTTCCTATAGTAGGGGAGAGGGTTGTCACTGCCCACATCCCATGTCGCTCCGCTGGGATTGAGTATTCTTGATGTTGGTTGGCCATTTGAATTGTCTCATTGTGTTTGAAATTAAATTTTCACTGCTTGTTGACTTTGTTTGTTTGTTGGCAATAGGGTGGTTATTCTTCACCTACACAAGCTGCTATTATTCGTGATCTTAATTTGACGGTGCCAGAGGTGTGTTTTTGTTTAATTTTCTTTTTTATGGATATGGATTTATGTGATAAATGTGAAATCTAAGTTTTGCTGTGTTGTTTTAGTTTTCGTTGTTTGGTTCGTTATCGAATGTGGGAGCTATGGTTGGTGCGATTGCTAGTGGTCAAATTGCGGAGTATATCGGACGAAAAGGGGTATGTTTTTGTTCGGATTGAATTTATTTGTATTTTTGTTTGTGGTGGATATGATCATATAAATTGATAAGCAATATGCTTTTGATTATGTAATAGCATTGGAATAAGCACTGTTTCGAACTGTTTCTGTGATTAAGATTATTTAACCTCTTAAAGCCATGAATAAGCATATTTGCCAAACAGTATTGTGTTTTGTTACGACATAATCAAATACAAACACTATCTTTTCCAATTTATTTAGTTAGCAGTTATGATCATAGATCTGATCAGATATCAAATGGAACTGAAGACCGAAATTTATTACAATCAGGAATCCAGAGTAGTGGAATAGGAATCAAAAGTGTATTGCGAATAACCATTCATGAGAAACCTAGTTACAAGAGAGAAAGGGAAGAAATTTTGTTATAAAAGCTAAATCGAACAATGAGCACTAAAAGGAAATTAAATGGACGGACATCAACAACTTTTCACGCCAATTCTTACCGCTGCTTTCGAGCCACACACATGGTTTATAATTCCGGTTCACATGAAACCCACATGAGATTTATTACAGCGGAACACTTGCTAGTCACGTGTTATATACTTATATCTGTATATATTATATAGTGAGCAATAACCATCAAGATGCAAAATTTATAGTTTTTTGAAATTTTGATTTCTTGGTCAAATTGCAGTCTTTGATGATTGCAGCTATCCCTAATATCATTGGCTGGCTTTGTATATCATTTGCCCAAGTAAGCTCCCAATAACCGGTCTTTTGTTTGCTTTTCATCTATGGTTCTTAGGGAGTTCAAGTTGGTAGTAACAACGGTTGTGTTTCTTATAGGATACATCATTTCTTTACATGGGAAGGTTGTTGGAAGGATTTGGTGTTGGGATTATATCATACACGGTAAGTTTTAATCATCTAATATCTGCCCTAGATACTAGAAGTATACTATAGTTTATGGAAAGTGTCATGATGCATATTACGTTTTTTGGATGAAAGGTTCCTGTGTATATAGCCGAGATAGCACCTCAAAACATGAGAGGGGGGCTAGGTTCTGTTAATCAGGTGACTTTATTTTGAACTTCAGTATGTCATTTGTGGTGCCATGAGTCAAGGTGTATACTTTCTTATTTGTGATTGATTTGTGTTTGTAGCTATCTGTCACGATTGGGATAATGCTTGCCTATTTGCTGGGACTTTTTGTCAATTGGAGAATACTTGCTATTTTGGGTAATCGTCTACCATAACCTTTATGTGAAAATCTTGATGGACATAATATTTACTGTATTTCCTTATGCAGGAACTTTGCCCTGCCTAATATTGATTCCTGGTCTCTTTTTTATCCCCGAATCTCCTAGGTGGCTGGTAAGCTTAATGAATTGTTACGATTTTGTTGTAGTTTGAGCTGAAAAAATGGGTGGGTTGGCTTGTGGGTTGGGGACTTGGGTCTAAATGGGTAGTTTCTTATGTTGGGGGGCTTGGGTTGGGTTGGACTTGGCTGACCTGCAAACACATGTACCTTTCTTTTAATTCTATCTTTATGTGCTAATATGCATAGAAAAACTATGTTATGACAAAGTTAGTCGAATCTCTTTAATAAAAGCAATTGAGGAGGTTTAATCTGTTTGAAAACACTTCATATGACTTTTAACCTGTTTACTCCCGTTTGACCTATTTCCTTTTTCAGTTAAACTCTTTGGCTTAACCCATTGGTTCAGCTTATATATAGCCCAAATCGACCCAATTAATAGTAAAAGGGGATGTTTGTTTTAACTCATTTGATTGACTTTTCAAATTTTCAATAAGCTAAGCCGTCAAATAAGCCAAAACAAATGCCCCCTATATGGGTCACGGTTGCCACCTCTAGCTTAAATACCTTCAATTGTAATAACTGCTGAGCAACATTGTCTCAATATTCCAGGCGAAGATGGGTATGACTGATGATTTTGAATCGTCTTTACAAGTTCTCCGCGGGTTTGAATCTGATATTACCGTTGAAGTTAATGAAATCAAGGTAAATCTTCCTCAAATACACCATTGATGGTGAAACATTGTCTGAACTACTGTTATCTTTTGATTTCTGATCTTTTAATGAGTGCCAAAACTTTGAATTTTCAGAGGTCTGTGGCATCGGGAAGTAGAAGAACTGCAATTCGTTTTTCTGACCTTAAACACAGAAGATATTGGTTCCCTTTGATGGTATGTAGTTTTATGATTTGTTCTTTTTTGTAATTGTCTTTCTTGTACTAATCAAAATGATTTCTTGGAAACTTTAATTTTTTGCAGATAGGAATTGGATTACTTGTTCTCCAACAGCTAAGTGGTATCAACGGTGTCCTCTTCTATGCCAGTAACATCTTTCAAAGTGCAGGTCAGTATTAATCAGGTCATTTTATCTGTTAAATGCTAAATTCATTTATTTCACATTTGCTAAGTGGGACTTTGGATATATGTTTTGATAGATTATTTGATTTTGATTATTCAGAATCAGATAATCAGTTGTAAGAAAACGAACTATAGGTCTATAGGGTATAGTGTTTCAATGTGCTTTTGTTTTTTGTAGTTTTTTCAAGTAATGTAGTTCCAGTGTTTTGGATTCTGATGATTCAAGCAGATGATACATAAAATGATCAAAATTGACATTCTTGTAAGAAAAGGATATGCATCTTATATTTTGGGAGTAACATTTCTCAACTAGGCATAAAAAAGGGTGATTTGGTAAATATGATTATACCCATTGAAAATCAGTTTTGTTGCAGCTAGTATGAAACTAATTATCCAAGATTGACTATTGACCATTTAGACCCTTAAATATGATAATTAAAAGCAGCGCCTGTTTATCCAAACATTATATTTTTTTTTTCTTCTGAAAGGGTAAAATAATAAAATAATAAAATAGTAAAATGATTAAATAGAAATTCAACCGCATATGAACTACTCGGATATCGAATACAATCCTAAGTAACCTGGCTTCAATTTGATTTACTTTAACTCGGCAGGAATTTCTAGCAGTGATGCTGCTACATTAGGACTTGGTGCTATCCAGGTAAGCATCAACAACTCCTTGCAACTTAATTTTCTTCATTTTGTAATTTAAATGACTTTCTGACCGTGTTGCGCCATTTAGGTCGTTGCAACTGCAGTTTCCACCTGGTTGGTTGACAAAACAGGCCGTAGGATTCTGCTAACTGTAAGCAAACCCTTGTTACTACGTATTGCATACACTTCTATTTTTAAAATGGGTTGGCTGGGTAACAGGTCAAAACAAGTTTTGGCAAAAGGGGTAACTATTTGGTACAGGTGAACAAATCAATGATCTATACGTCATATATGACTACAGAACTAAAATAATAATATATCTTTTATGATTAACATGATTTAGAAGGCTAATTACATTAAAAATACAATTTGTCGACTTTCGACCTGTTTAACCCTTTTTATGTTTTGTTATCGCCTTATCGGTTTATCTGTTTGACTTCACAGAGATAAACATAACCCTGATTGACTATTTCATAAGTAAATATTTTGAAATGGCCACCTTTAAGGTAATTGTTTTATTTTCTTTCTTTTTTTAGATTTCCTCTGCCGGAATGACACTCAGTCTCGTAGTCGTTGCTGCTTCCTTCTTCATTAAGGTAATCATCTATTTTGTTTATTTTCTTCGCAATTCGGAAGCAAACTACGAGATGCATCAGGTACAATTAATACATTACTTTGTGCAACAATTATCATTGCAATGTTGTGGATAACATTGCAGGGTTATGTGGAAGACACTTCTTCATTATATGCTGCAATGGGCATCTTATCGGTTGTTGGAGTTGTGGTGCGTTTTTTATCTTTCTTTTTATCACATAGAAGTGAGATGATTATTGGTAAAGATTTTCCTAAAAGTTCTTATTTTTAACCAACTTCTTCAACAGGGTATGGTGATCGCGTTTTCTCTTGGAATGGGGCCGATTCCATGGATTATAATGTCTGAGGTAATTTATAATCTACTGCATGAGGTTACATTTGTAAATAAAATCCTCTCTTTTTGATCGAGCATGAAGAACATAATCATAACTTTCACTTTTCTCGCTTATATTGAATAGACAATATAGCTAAAATTCATGGTTGCTATAATCTTGATACCCAAAGAATGTAGTCACTTGTTACTTGCTTCATGGACTCGTCGATTCTTCCTTGTGTTACAGATTCTTCCTGTGAATATCAAAGGACTTGCTGGGAGTATAGCAACATTAGCCAATTGGTTTATCGCCTGGCTCATCACAATGACAGCACCATTGCTTTTAACATGGAGTAGTGGAGGTTTGTTCGCACCCTCTCCTTTCTCTCTAAACAAGTAACACATCAAATGATGAAAATCACAAGATTTTCTACGTAACCACCACTAAAATTGTAAGCACAATCGCTAGAGGCGTTCCATCCATTTACTTATGAATTGCCAATCTGGGGCTCTGGGCTGTGTTGTATAAGAGACAACTCATAGGGTTAAAACAAGCTAAGCTAAAAGGGAACTTGGTCAAATGGGTCAAACAATTTATAAGTCGCCTAAAGTCATTATCTAATACACATATCTACCTAAATAAATTTGTTCCAATTATCCTTTTCATAGCAGACAGCCCGGTCCGGCCTGACCGTATAAAAAGTTTTTTTTTTAAACTTGTTTTCACCCCATTACCCAACCCATCCAACTTGATCATCTTGCCAACTCCAATACACGATTATAATCTGTTTCTCATGGGTTTCTTTGTTTTTGACAGGAACCTTCACTATGTACTTGTTTATGTCTGCTGCAACTGTTGTGTTTACTACTGTTTTGGTACCAGAAACAAAGGGAAAGACTTTGGAGGAGATCCAGTTCTCGCTGAGATAATATGCTTCTGCTTCATTCTTCTTTTCTGCAGTTGTGATTACATATTCTTTCTTTTTATTTGGCTGCTTGTAAGTAATTTGGATTTTGTATTTCTTGTATGCAATGCAAATGCATTTACCTATGGCGGAAGAACATCATTCTATTGTAATAATGTTGTAACAAGTGAGAGAAATGTAGAGCTGAGATTGTTTTTCAATCAAGGGATATATACGACTTCGTACATCTCAATAAGATGAAATGTCGAATGCACCAAACTTTTGACGAGAAATACATTTTACATGATCGTTTTCAATCTAAAACATAAGATGATCGATATTTAAGATTACATTGAATTGAGTGTACCAATTTGTCTTCCCATGCGGTCATGAATGCCCTAGCTGTAAGAATATGAAAATCCACAAGTGAGGTATTCATTGAACGTAGGCATCAAAATTCTTGCTTTCGAGACATAGTAACCTCTCTTTCATGTTGGCCTTGAGACCGGTTGGTAAGATGCTCATGGTGCTGTTTTTGATTTACTGAATTGGTTCCTTTTGACCCGAGTTAAATTCGTATTTGAACTCCTACTTTCTATAGTGTATGGTTTGTATTAACTATTAAGACTATCTGAAGTTGAATGCTGATTTATAACTGAGTTCCAAAACTATGGTTAGTACACAACAATCACTGAACCTTTTGGGCCTTATAACTGATGACAAAAATATGAAGCTTGACCAACTAGGATCTCTATTGATGATTTAGACAAAATGAAGCTTGACCACTGTTTTTGTATTAGTCTAGTTCTTGGCTAGACTGTTTTTCTTTATAAAATTTGCTGTTCAAAAAAAAAAAAAAAAAAAAAAAAAAAAAAAAAAAAAAAAACATTTCCTTAAATGGCTAATCATTAGGAACTCGAAATGACTAGTTACAAAAATCATTATAAAGAGAAAATCAACCCATTTTAATTTAATCCTTGAAATTGAACCATGGATTATTTAAAGTCGATCTAGTTTAGAATCCACTTGATAAAATCCATGAGTGGCTATTTCTCACAAATAATTACTTTCAAAACGCTGGAGATATGTTTTCTAAGTGTGAATGTACATTTAACTGAATTTAAATGATGAATGGGTAAAACGGTAGGGGCAGCAAAATGCCTATAATTATCAAATATAAAACTTTTTTTTTTTTTTTTTTTTTTTGGAACAAGATCCAATATAAAACTTCGTGCAACATATAATCATCCAAAATGCAAATAATTACTCAGTGCTTCTTTAAAATAAACTATGTATCACGTGGGTATAACTGTACTAGACTATAAAAATAAATTTATAATGAAACGTGACCTATTTTAAAAACATCAAATTTCGTACCCCAGATGTATCGAAGTCTTGTGCTATTAAAATAGTTAAATATTTAGAGGTATTTGAAGATACATCCAGCTTTAGGTTAGTTACGAAAATTTTGGTATATTCAATTGAATTAATGTGGAATACTGATAAGTCATGAATGAAATTAAAGTGGAATACTTGATAAGTCATCAATAAAATTTTGGTTATTTAATTGAATTAATGTGGAGATAATTAAAATTTTGGTGGCAACTAAATTACACGTTGTACATAAAATTTGGTCCAAGCAGTTATTCTTTTCTTTGGTTTTATAGTAGGAATAGAAAGATTCATGTTTCTTGGAACCAATGGATTCAAAATCCGTTGTTAGATAACACTTTGTAATTTTCTAGCTTCTTGCTAGTTTTTTTTGAATTCCATTAGCTGTAAAAAAAAAAAAAAAAAAAAAAAAAAATTGGTCCAACTAGTTGCTTTCTACAAAAAGAACTAGTTATAATACCTGTGCACGCACAGGGTTTTTTAAAATTTCGTTTTATTTATGTATTATTATCGATTAAGAAATGAACCACTTAACATGTTTCAAATGGTTTTACTTGGTGGACTAAAAATAAACAATCATATGTATATGTTATAACCTACCTACGTAGTATTATTTTAGGATAATGCTTTTGGATTAAAAATTATACTTTATTATTTAAGCAAAATCACATGATGATATTTGACTTGCATGAGATGTTATTGATATATACTTTTAGTTTTGCAAACCCGTGCTATCAATTTACGATGTGTTTTGTAATTGTTGTATTTCTTTCATTTATATTTTCGTTAAAATATGTAGCATATTTAGATAGCTTTGAAGATTGATTTATTTTCTTAATTATGAATAACCATCATATTATTTTTACTAACTTACCTTTTTGTTTGAAAAGTTGTATTTTCATAAGTTTGTGTTATTTACTTCTCATGTTTGATCATAAAATTATCAAATTAACATAGATGCTTACATTATAGCTTCTTTATTACATAAAGAGAAACGAAAAAAGATGTAATGGGTAAAACTCAAATTTAATCTTAGGTTTATGTATAATGTATAAGAATAATTTTTCTCTAAGCCCGAACTATATAAGAAAATTATTATTACTTGTATAAGTAAATTATAAATGCATGAAAAAAATGACAGAGTATATTCGCAAGTCTTTTAGGATTGTTTGAATCCTTACCGACCTTTCACTTTAATGCAACTTTTTTCACAATTGGCCTAAATCATCAAGGTAAAAGACACTCATATTTTAGATCGTTGGTTGACACCCATAGTGTTATCAATGACAACAAACACCTGTTAAGTTTCATTAACTCACTCAAAGACAAATTACACTACGAAAAGAATTTCTACCATAAAATTCCTCATATAGGCACTAAAACACATCTTTGGTACATTAAAATATATTCATGTATTATCTAAATCAACAACTCAAATAATTATACATTCATACCTTGAGCAGGCGTAGAAAATTCTTCCACGACAATCATGTGTTTATACTTAACCCTCCTCTAAAAAACGCACACAACAAATTGCATTACACTTTAGTGTGTGCGATAAGATAATAAAACTGCAAAAACCACTAACATGTTGCATTATAGTGAGGATAACAACAAAGTTAGTCATAACATCAAATAAGAAAACTTCATATTATAAATAAAGGGGTGTTTGGTTATGCTTATTAAAGGTGCTTATTGGTTTATTCAATTACAATAACACAATAAGTGTATGATAAATGTATAAGCTTTTTTTAGAAGCTTAGTGAAAAACCCCTGAACTCGCAACTAATTCTATTATAGCTTAGTGTGTTTATAGTAAAAACACATTTAAGTGTAGAAGTTTTCAATAAAACATAAAAAAGAGTTACTAAAAGTTGGTGTGTATAACAAAAAAGTTAAACCATAAAAAAAGTTATTAAATACTGTCAGCTAGATAAGGCATAAGCCAAAGTTCTGTTGAGATTTCTTTCGGATTCTATTCAGAAGCAAAAAGAGGTTCACACATAAATCATAAGTATAGAATAATGGTTGTATCTCACATCCGTGATTACTAACTTAATAACCTGATTAAAACTATATATTCATGCTGAATAATTCTCATGTACATACTTTTAATTCGTTTACAATGGCCAACTATTACGTTTTTTTTAAGGAGATGATTGTTTTCAAATAAGGATTGTGATGCGTGCATTTTTTTTTATATATATATATAATTTAAGGAAAACACCTTCTATATTAAACAATGACTATCTAACCCATGTGTTTGTTTGTTTTTTTTTTAATAATTAGGTTTGTATAACGTTTTTAATTGACCGACATGTTGAGGTTGAGGTTGATTTTGTTGTTTAACTTTAACTATTGATATTATTTTGTACAAAATGTGTGAATTTAGTAGCACATAATGAGCGTTGATGACGTTAAAATATGCTCCGTAAAGTTTTTAAAATGTTTTTATGGATATCCATATACAAACTTTAAATAACAATTTCATGAGTCGTTGTTATAAGTAGAATCGCGTATATTTATTTTCATATCACAGTATCGTGCTTACCATTTGATATTTATATTCCTGTTACTAATAATTTAGCCGTATTTTTCAAACCCGTGTATACATAAATTAAACTTTTAAATAGTAACATGAGTCATTATTTAAAAAAATATTTTAATGGATGAAAGTTTAAAACTAACATTAGCTTAAAAAAATATTTAACGTATATTAAAACTAATTCGCATATTTACCAAATTTTGTAATTTTAATAGATGAATGTCTAAAAACTAATACTAATACTCATGTAATTTTAAACAAAGTTAATATTATAAAGTATAGGGGGTATAAAGCGTAAAGGGTTATTTGTGTTTTTTATAAAATTATTAAAAAAACATGAAAACTTGTAATTTTACACTTTACTCTATATAAATTATTTAAAATTCAATCACTAAAGCTGTATTAATTACTTCATATTTTTTTAAGTTTTTGTTTTCATAAATTTGACACCTATATTTTTATGGATTTTTTTTTCTAAACCAAATTTCTCCACCAAATTTATTAAGTTTGACCAAAATCAATTTAATTTTGACTTTTTATTTACCAATCACGTTGCTCGATTTCGCCTACGTGGAAAAACCGAGCTCTGCTATTGGTCCAATTTTTTTTTTCAATGAGAAGGGATTTGCAAAAACACTCTGAAATGATGTAATTCTTTTATTATATAAAAGATTGCCGGTGTATGAAAAGTCTAAAGCATTAACTAATGTATTTATTATTATTATTATTATTATTATTATTATTATTATTATTATTATTATTATTATTATTATTATTATTATCATTATTATTATTACTAGTTATAATGCCCGCGCACACGCGGGTTTTTTTTTAAAAAAATTTAATCATATATTTTTATATATTAAAAAACAAATAATTTAATATTTGTTTTGTTTGATTTATGATGTTTAATTATAGTTTTTTATTATTAAAGATAATTATTTAAAAATTTTAATCATATTGTTAATTACATCTTATATATATTTTTTGTATTTATCTTCTACTTGTATTATGGATAAATATAAAATGTTACATATTAATTTTTAAAAAAAAATAATATTATTACTAAATAAGGTATAGTTTAGTTTTTTTTGAAATGGAAAAGTCACCACTTGAGGTTTTGTTTTATTATATAAAAGATTATTATTATTATTATTATTATTATTATTATTATTATTATTATTATTATTATTATTATTATTATTATTATTATTATTATTATTATTATTATTTTATTTTATTTTATTTTTATAAATAAATACCACTTTATTAGAAACTAATAGGATTTACAAGAAGTTAGTAGGAAGCCGAGATAGTAACTGGGCTCCCACTCCTCTAGCTATAGAAAAGCTAATCCTACTAAAGATATGAGTAGTAGCACATGTTTCAATATCTTGGGTCATCGAGAACTTTCGGATTCATTTTAGTAGGGTCACCGCATCCTTCTCAAGTTCCCCAAAAAAAGAGAAAGAGAAGGGGAGGAACCCGTATCCAATATTCACGCACTTAGCCTCATACTTGACGCGTTTACGTTGTACGGCCTCAATCACCGCACGACCCGACACAAAATCAACCATACCAGTTTGTGTCAAGGGTGATGACCTAGTCAAATCAACACATACATCAAGCCCTCCGTCCCACGAGTAGAGCAACATATCAGCTGGACGTAAGGGTTTGTCCCTTTCCCCAAAAAGCCCAATATCCACCTCCTTACGAGCCTAAATCCCTGACTGAGAACATATGTTGACAAGAACATCACGTACCACGTTATGCTGATGTTTAATACCTATAATACCAGCGCAAGATACAACATGATCCCCATAAATATCCCCAGTAAAGACCCTGGAACAAGCTAAGCACGACATCTGAACAGAGAATAGGGGAACGCCTAGCTGATAACATAACACACACCGGTAGGTCCTAGCATTCATAGTCTGCCCCAACCCAGATATCAGAACCACCCTAAGCCAGTCAGAAGTGTAGTCCTCCATTTGTGATTTCCATAAGGCCATCTGTCGACTAGATAAAGAAAATGTAGATTCGGCTGTTTGGGTAACACGTGTGAAATATATATCTGCCAGTTTCTTCATGAGTTTGGGGGCAGCGATCTCACATGCGCTACTCAAAAGGTCAATCTTCATTTTTCACATTAAAAGCACATAAAGCATCATCAAAGGAAGGCCCAGAAGTTACGATACCAGAATGTCGAAGAAACTTAGTCTGTAAGCTAGCAGATTGAAGTCTAGACGCCACAAGTGCATAGTTTAAGACATCACCGGCAGAATAAACACCAAGCCCTCCGAATGCAAAGGGTAAGGTAGCAAGCCTCCATTTCTAATCGTCAAAACCAGGTCCAAAAGCAGTGACAATACGCTCTAAAGTAGAACGAAGAGCCACATCAAATGAAATCTGAGCACGCTCAAAGACTCGGGGAGAGCAAGTGCGCATAGAAAAATATAATTTAGAAATACCGGCACAAGCACGAAGGAGCAACAACTCATACTGAGGATCATTAATCTTAGCAATAGCACCCATAAGCTCAATGGTTTTGGCAACCCTTTTCATAACAAGCTCACTACTAAAATCAAAGTCCACACTAGCGGGTCCACCCAGTAATTTAACACCGTGTAAAGGTCGGGCAATATTAGGTGGAAAAACACCCACAAGCCTACTTCTGGGATCTTCTTTAGGCAAAAAAACTTCAGTTTTATCAACATTGAGGTGCAAACCATAACGAGGTCTGATGCGTGGTTTTGCAACCTTGCAAAAGGTTTTGCCTCTCAAGGGATCTTGAGAAGCTTGTAATCCCCACCAGGCAGTGGACCTGACCGTTGTAGTATAGTATAGTGGCAAGTACCGGGGGATTGATAGTTCAACTCAAAGAATAGTGTTCGCTAGGTTTAAAACTCAATTAAACTAGGTCTAGAGGTGAGGGATGATTCTTTTTGTATTTTTATATTTTATGGAAAACAAGTAAAGATCTCGGTTTTGAAAGAATGGGCGGAATTAGTTGCTAATCAACTAACTCAAATTACTACAAATGCAAATAAAATGAAATAACACTAAAGTAAATATGGCGAAAATAATAATAAGAGAAAATGTGTTTACTTAGATTTCACTACTCCCTAGCTATCTTTTACCGGTTGATTAGTTTGTTACAATTGCATGGATGACGGGTTATATTCCTTAATACCATTCGTAGGGCCATGTACGATCTTCCCTAACTCTATAAGCTTCTACCTCTTCCTATGTCGAGCCGACTACTAGCTCCTAACATGGCCTCATTAGTAGTTACCTATGCATTAAATATAACCAATTTATCGTAGTACCATCTGATCATGTTTCTTAAGACGTTCAAGCAAGTTACCAATTGGAAGTCTGCCAGTTTTCTTAAGCCTAACATCGAAATCATTCATCCACAACAATTATAAACAAAGAACCAACCAATAATCAATATCTAAATTTCATTACATCTAAGCAAACACAAAGAAAACCTAGCCTAACATGTTAAAGAGAAGACAAGCATAAGATAGAATCAAACAACATATAGACATATTGAATGATTATTGGAAAACTTATCTTCAATTAAGCATGGATGAAACAAGGGTTGAAACCTTTAAAAATAAGGTAAAATTCGTCTAGGGTTTCTCCTCTCAAAGTTGCACACTAATGAATGAAAAATCAAAAA
Organism: Artemisia argyi; assembly: GCA_030686995.1. NCBI lineage: Eukaryota > Viridiplantae > Streptophyta > Magnoliopsida > Asterales > Asteraceae > Artemisia > Artemisia argyi. The sequence continues at coordinate 131,875,325 of CM060691.1, forward strand.
CTATATATAGAGTATTGGGTCTGACGGCGTCAAGAGTAAGTTCTGACGCTGTCAACTCGCCGCCATAATTATCATCGTATTACCTAGATCCAATTCTGACGCCGTCATGTGTAATCTTCCTCTTGGCCATCACTTGCATTTTGTACGTGACGGCCTTGGTGACGCCGTCACGTGTAATTCATCCAAAAACTCTCTTGCGCGTCACGTGTAACTTGATTATCCACCTCTTTGTCAAAGGGTGACGGCGTCATAAGCAAATCCTGACGCCGTCAGGTACTATTTTCAGCATGAATTTGAGACTTTGTCGTTTTCTTCACTTTTTCGCTCCAAAAACGTCCAAAATGCTTCATTTTTCCAGATTTCCTCTCAAAAATACCTAAAATGACAAAAGGAACGATTTAGGGCAATATTTGATCAAATAATCTCGACTTAGGGCTTAAATGACCCCTTAAAAGCGGTACACTTTACGTCTCATCAAATACCCTTACACTTGAGATTTGCTTGTCCTCAAGCAAATGCGCTTTTATTCTATTCAAAATACAAGCTAGAGGTCATTTAACACTAATATAAAAGTAATTGCAACAAATAATCGTTCCACTTCAATCAAAACAAGCACTGAAATTATATACTAGCACCTCTCAAATAGTGTTTAGATACTCACATCTCTCGGGTGTAATAAAGTATATATCACAATATGAAAATGGAAAACATCTCTCACTACCTGTCATTGCAAATAGATTACCATAGGCTTGGGAAAGAATCAAACCTCCACCACTTGGCGTAAGCACCTAGGATAAACTATCAAAGAGTGCTTTTAAAAAGGGTTATAACGTGAGGTGTAGGGATATGATAAACATGGTTTTGTTAGATACAAAAAATTCTTCCTTTAAGTAAAATGCTTAAAGTTAAAAACGAAAAAGATAGGCTCGGAGGGGTGTACTAGGGGTATCGTGTACTAAAAATGAGTACAACGCAAAGGTGTGGGAAAATTAATTGACTTTATTAGTCATGTAATTATGACTTCATTGGTCAAGTAATTATGATACGGGTTTAAACACAAGGGTGATCCTAATATCTCTTATCAGGTAGTAAATCCTAACTACACGAATGTAGTCTCACTAGCGGTCTCGGGATGCATCACTAACGCAAGTTCTAGAATCTAAGTACTACCGGTACACTCATAAGCATCTTTTCCTAACAAATCTAGGGGCGAACCTCACATATTTGGGGTGGAAAATTTTGAGTGGTACAGTTTTTCGTGCTAGTCATACAATTCCTATCCATGAGACGCTTATTAAGATTAAAGTTTCACTCCTAAATGTTGTAAAAAAATTTAAATTTGGTGCTAAAATTGCCCTAACAAGTATTTCTCTTAATTTTATTACACACCTACTTTTAAACAAACAAACTCAATTGCAATCGCATTCTCTAAGGTATCATCATATCATTTACCCTCCCCTTACACTTAGGCTGAACATTGTCCCCAATGTTCATTAAAAAGGATGTAAAATTAATGAAGGTAAAAGAATGAAATAAATACTCCCCTGATTCGTTCGGTGTGGATAATGTGATAACATGGTTAGATCCTCCTCCAAGAAAATGAACGTTGAAAGCTTCCCTCCAGAAATATAAATCACCTTCTTGTCCAATATAACCTATTAAACCTGAGAAAACAATCAAGGCAAACCTCGCGTAAAATCGGCGGCAATCTATATATATGATAAGGATATAATGCTTGTTGAGTGAATGTTTGCAGATTTCCTGGAGTTTATAAAACTAAAGAATTAACAAAAACTTTAAGACTCCGGTAGAAAAACAAAACTCGCAAAGTTTTTCAGAATTTTACACCTGACGCCGTCAGGTTATAATCCTGACGCCGTCATAGTGCTCTGACAGAAATTTTATGTTAAGTTTCTGAAAAATTTCTGGAAAAACTTATGCCTTAATTCCTGGAATTCCTGCAAAACATCATTACGACTCGATACAAGCATTTGACTCAAATAAATACTAATATGCACATTCATTTAATATTGTTGTGGTCCATGTTCAATTCCGTTCTTAGAAACAAATTTAGATTTCCCTTACACTTATCTTTTGCGAAATACCTTTTTATGAAGTTAAGACAAAGTTAAACAACAAGGTAAAGCATTTTTACAATTTATTTTGAAACATGAGCCACAAACAATAAAAATAAAACATGCATACGGAAACAAATAAAATCAAACAAACAAACAAACAAATAAATAAAACAAATAAAACTTGGGTTGCCTCCCAAGAAGCGCTTTTCTATTTACGAGTCTTGTAGCTAGACTCAAGGTCATGGGCTATTACGTGATCTCGTCATTAGTCACATTCTCTAGGTCATCTTCAATCTTGGTTTTGTATTCCGGACCTAGTTACAAGCATTCCTTGTAGAAACCAAATATTCTATTCATAACATAGTCTACTCCTCTATGGCTATCCTCATCATTCCTATAATAGACCACTTGCTTGTGCTCCTTTTTGATGTTTGATAAAAGACGAAATTGTTCAATCTTATAGGTCATTTTGTAAGCTATCTTATCGTTCTCATCCTTGAACCTAACTATCCCTAGAGATGGGTCATAATTCATCTTAGAGGTCTCAACAAACGGCTTTCCGAACACTACTTGACTAAGGCAACCATCTATTACCGGACGAATATCTTCTAAAATCACAAATTCGGTAATGTAAGTGAAGTTTCCTACAAAGACGTGCAATCCTTTTACTCTTCCCACAAAGTAACTCATCCAACCCGTGTTAGGAATCATCCTAGGTCCTAGTTTCCTCTTCATTACCCAATTGTAATGGGTCCTAGTCATAATGTTTATGGGAGATCTAAGATCGATGTAGGCTTTCCACACATGCACATGCTCAATGTTGCATGGTATGTTGATGTTAGAGGGATCACCCGCTTTGATGATTGGTGAACCAAGGATGTATGGTGTTTCGGACTCATCGAATAGATCCTTATGGTATTCCCATTCTTCCTTGGTAGGTAACCTATCAAATTATTCCTCTACATTTTCTACTTCCTCAACTTTCTCTTCCTTTTTATCCTTAATTTCCTTAATCTCATCCCTATCATTTTCTTCCCTATTATTATCGACTGGCTTAATAGTGACTACGTTGACAAAGTGGACGTGTTTGGATGATGAGGGATCCTTAACTTGGGTTCCGCTACTAGTGTCCTTAGTATCCTTCTTTGGTGTAGTTAGCACTTGGTTGTTTAGGGCTTTCAACAAGTTGTCGATTTTATTGGTCATCTCCGCTTGTTGTTGATTGAATTCAGATTCAAACTTAGCTATACAAGCTTCTTGAGATGCCATAAATTTGGACATCAATCCTTCAAGATTATTGGTACTACCATAGTTGTTGGAAGGATTGTTGTTGAAAGTACGGTTAGGAGGTGGACCGTTTGGTTGATAACGATTAGGTGGAGTGGAAGAATTGTTTTGGGGCATGTTTTGGTTTTGTTTCCACCTAAGGTTTGGGTGATTTTTCCAAGAGGGGTTGTATGAATCACTATAAGGGTTTTGCTCAGGTTTGAAAGTGTACCACTTATCTCCCGTTTCGTCGGTACGCGAGGATGCGTAATCCGCAAAAGCTTGTTCGGGGAGTTCCATGCAATCATGAGTGTCGTGGGGACCACTACATAATTCGCATGAAGAAGTGATTTTGATCACTGGGCTTGAAGGTTTAGGATCTTCGTAGGATTTCATGAGAAATCTGACTTGGTCTTCAAGTTCCATGATCCTACGGTCGGGAGTGCTTGAATTGTTCGAAGACAAAGATATTTCCATGACCGTTTTGTTCAAATCACGATGATCATTCCAACTTTCGTTGTCATAGACAGCAAGATCTTCTATGAGTTCCCATGATTCTTCCGCACTTAGATCACGTAGCTTGCCACCGGCCGCTTGGTCAATGGTTCGCCTTGTGGAGAGATCGATATGGTCATATAAAATTTGGACTTGGAGCCAAAGATCTATACCGTGATGAAGGACTTTTTGGAGTAAGTCCTTGAAACGAGTCCATGCTTCATAAAGAGTTTCACCTTTACGTTGTTGGAAAATCAAGATGTCATTTCTAAGCTTAGTAGTTCTCCCCGGTGAGAAAAATTGAGCAAGGAAACGAGTTGTGAGATCATCCTAAGAGGTGATGGATCCCGCGGGTAAACGCTCTAGCTTGGTCATGTAGAGAGAATTGGAAGAGACGTAATTGGGTCGTCTCTCGAGTTTCAACATCAAGGTCTATGGAATGTACAATTTGGAGGAAATCCTTGAGATGTTGATTAGGATCTTCGGAACGAAGTCCATGGAATGCACATCCGCTTTGCACCAACCGGATGGTGTCAGATCGCAAGGGAGATACATTGGCTCCATGAGTGAGCTCAATGGTGTTTCGATAACCTTGGTGGCTAGGACGGGTTCCTAAAGTTCGGGGTCTAGGAGGTTGGTTTGGTTGTGGTGGGTTTTACGGATGGTTTTGTTGTGGTGGGTTGATGGGGTCAAAGAGATTACCACCTTCCATGATGGCGGATGGCAACAGTTACGAACAAAGGAAACAAAGAAAAAGATAGACTAAAGAAGACCTATAAAAATAAAAATAAAAATCTTACCAGAAAGGAATCTAGCAAGTAGACCTAATAAAAAGAAATTTCAACCTAGACAATAAATATTCCCCGGGCTGCGGTGCCAAAAACTTGATGCGTGTTTTTGCAACCTTGCAAAAGGTTTTACCTCTCAAGGGATCTTGAGAAGCTTGCAATCCCCACCAGGCAATGTACCTGACCGTTGTAGTATAGTATAGTCGCAAGTACCGGGGGATTGATCGTTCAACTCAAAGAATAGTGTTCGCTATGGTTAAAACTCAATTAAACTAGGTCTAGAGGTGAGGGATGATTCTTTTTGTATTTTTATATTTTATGGAAAGCAAGTAAAGATCTCGGTTTTGGAAGAATGGGCGGAATTAGTTGCTAATCAACTAACCCAAATTACTACAAATGCAAATAAAATGAAATAACACAAGTAAATATGGCGAAAATAGTAATAAGAGAAAATGTGTTTACTTAGACGTTCAAGCAAGTTACCGGTTGATTAGTTTGTTACAATTGCATGGATGACGGGTTATATTCCTTAATACCATTCGTAGGGCCGTGTACGATCTTCCCTAACTCTATAAGCTTCTACCTCTTCCTATGTTGAGCCGACTACTAGCTCTTAACATGGCCTCATTAGTAGTTACCTATGCATTAAATATAACCAATTTATCGTAGTACACATCCGATCATGTTTCTTAAGACGTTCAACCAAGTTACCAATTGGAAGTCTGCCAGTTTTCTTAAGCCTAACATCGAAATCATTCATCCACAACAATTATAAACAAACAACCAACCAATAATGAATATCTAAGTTTCATTACATCTAAGCAAACATAAAGAAAACCTAGCCTAACATGTTAAAGAGAAGTCAAGCATAAGATAGAATCAAACAACACATAGACATATTGAATGATTATTAGAAAAATTATCTTCAATTAAGCATGGATGAAACAAGGGTTTGAAACCCTTAAAAATAAGGTACAATTTGTCTAGGGTTTCTCCTCTCAAAATTGCACACTAATGAATGAAAAATCAAAAACTATATATAGAGTATTGGATCTGACGGCGTCAAGAGTAAGTTTTGACTCCGTCAACTCGCCGCCATAATTATCATCGTATTGCCTAGATCCAATTCTGACACCGTCATGTGTAATCTTCCTCTTGGCCGTCTCTTGCATTTTGTACGTGACGACCTTGGTGACCCCGTCACATGTAATTCATCCAAAAACTCTCTTGCGCGTCACGTGTAACTTGATTATCCACCTCTTTGTCAAAGGGTGACGGTGTCATAAGCAAATCCTGACGCTGTCAGGTACTATTTTCAGCATGAATTTGAGACTTTGTCGTTTTCTTCACTTTTTCGCTCCAAAAATGTCCAAAATGCTTCATTTTTCCAGATTTCCTCTAAAAATACCTAAAATGACAAAAGGAACGATTTAGGGCAATATTTGATCAAGTAATCTCGACTTAGGGCTTAAATGACCACCTAAAAGCAGTACACTTTTTGACTCATCAAGGTCCATCTACCATGATAAGCTTTAAAACTTTCCCCACAACCAAAGTATCACCAATAATAGTACCATCATCCAGATACCAAGCTTGAAGCGAAAGGCTAAAGGAGTCTCTAATCTTGCATACCAAAGGATGTAAAACTAAATAAAAAATCAAAGGTCCAAGTGGATCACCTTGTTGTACACCTTGATGCGACCATAAAGTATGTTCCCCATAATATAATCTAGCTGGGCTGGAGTAACAAAATTCCACCCAACGTGAAATAGCAGGACAACGAAGACGAACCTCATGAAGCATAACCTCACGATCCACCAAGTTGAAGGCATTTTTGAAATCCACCAACAACATCGAAAGACCCACATCATCTCCACGATCTTCAATAAACCGGTTCACGGCATGAAGAATAGCTTCTCCTCCTCCATATACCCCAACACCAAACTGTAGATCATTTAAATTACCATCCAAAGAATGTCCAATCATAGTAGCACTAACCTTGGAGACCAAACGCCTCCAAACAGTCCCCACAGCAATATGATGAATGCCACCTCCCGGATTGGCCAACGGTGTAAGAGGAGCACTAGCAATCTACTCACCCAACGCCCTGGGGCATTTACCATCCAGAAAAAGATTCACCACTTGGGTGATAGAAGCGACTAACTCATCAGAAATAGCCACTGCTGCACCACTTAAACAATCCAAAAGGTGTTGGGTACGCAAACCATCCCAGCCGCAAGAAGTACCACGAGGGAAACTCTTAATCATATCAAGAACCACAACAGGAGATGCAACGAGGTGATGATGATCAAAAGGTAAATGTGGCATAGAAGGAGCAGGTTTGAAGGGGTGCTTAGCCTTTAAGTCCTCAAGAGTAGCATCATTATAATTAGCAACACCAATAGAAGAAAGAACTCTAACAGCTGCAATATAATGGCCATCACAAATCTTCCTCTTACACTTCTTGACATTACGCTCACCCAAGTCCAAATTTTCCTCATTGATATTAGACCATGTTGGGGAGGGTTCAGCTAAAACCTCTCTCACAAGTTGCCACCTCTTTCATCTAGTTTATCATCCCACTCCTAAAATCCCCATTTTAAATTTAAAAATAAAAAACCAACAAAAACGCAAAACAAATACAAACCAAACACACATGCCCATTTTTAATTGATTAAAAATTTACATTTCACTCCATTTGGCGCAACTCAAATATTTGGCTTTTGGTTTGACGCAATGGCTTGTTTGACGCAAGGTTCACGTCGACTTGCCGCCGGGTCCAAACAACTATACCCAATACTTAGAACCATTAACAAGATAGGGTTTGTGGGCTTTTAAAAAAAAGAAGAAAAAAAAGCACCTTATTCGGTGGTGCATGGTCTATTGCTCTATTTATTAAAATTAGAGCAAATTTTCTATATGGTACAAATACTTAGGTTGTGGCCATCATATGATTAAAAAAAACAACTCTTCTCAAAGGCTTATTTGGTGGTGCATGGTCGATTGCTCTATTTATTAAAATTAAAGCAAATTTTCTATATGGTACAAATACTTAGGTTGTGGTCATCATATGATTAAAAAAAAAAAAAAAAAAAAAAAAAAAAAAAAAAAAAAAAACTCACTCTTCTCAAAATGGTCATATGCGAATGTGCGACATGTGTCGACTTATTTAATACTTCCTCCGTCTCAAAATTATTGTCCATATTTTCATTTTGAGATGTCTCAAATTACAAGTCCACTTTCTATTTTTAGTAATAAAAAGAGAATTTAGTAAGGGAATATTATATTTGTGTGGTTAAAATTGTAATGGCCCCACTTTTATTAAACTTTGTTTTTCTTGTCTCTTGACAATAATTTTGAGACAGAGGAAGTATTAAAGTACAATGAATAAAAGTGGGACTTTGATTAATTTTTGCGTAAATGACAAATATACCCATCTCTTAAATATAAATAAATACCAGTAATTCATACCCTCTTTCATCAACTCCTTCTCCCTTATTCACCACCCATCACCGCCGCCTGGCCACCAAAAATTCTGACCAGCCAGCCACCACCTCAAATATACCCACCACCAATTACAAGCCAACATATATACCATGAGATCTACATAAATCTGTGGTCAAAATCACCTTCGAAACTTCCAAATAAATATTTAAAACTCAAATAATATTTGTAGATCTATTTAAATAAATAAATAAAAATAAAAATAATCAAACTTGTATAATATATAGGTCTATCAAAAAAGAAAAACTAAAAACTGATAACATCAAATTGTCCTGATATTTTAGTGTCAATTTCCCCCGAATATGCTCATCATTTGTGTCATTTTACTTAAATATATACTCTTATTCATTAATATTTCATTTTCAGGTTAATAATGAGCATAGAAATGAAAAGACGCGGATTTAAAAAGTTATTAATTTAAATACACAAGAGTATGCTGACCAGACAAGAGTTACGGCGTAAATCTCTGCTCTACTTACGCCGTAACAAGGATTTACTCTAGAAGACCAAAAGTCAACGTGTTCAAGGTTACGGCGTAACTCCAACTTAAGTTACGTCGTATATTTTTCCTGGCTTAGAAGAGTTTTAAGGTCCAATTAGTTACGTCGTAACCATTTGTAAGGTTACGGCGTAAACTTGTTAACGAGAGTTCTATGATCGTAACTTTTCTCTAAGTTACGACGTAACATTATTACTATGGATAAGATCGTAAGAGATGCTGATGTTACTATTAATGGATAATTAGGCCCAAGACCGGTTTGTGGGTTTTAGGAAGTAGGGTTTTACCATTCTAAATAATGATCATCAATAAAGTTATACCTACGGGGTTTACAATGTTCTAACATGGTATCGGAGCGGATCTGATCCTCAGAACTAGGTGGCTAAGTTGAGCCACCTCCCCTAAGCTGCCCCGTCAAACCTTATCATACAAAACTCTTTCTCTTCCTTCCGCTGCTTACAATATTTTGGACAACATAAAACCCCGTAGGCTATCATTATTATTCATGTACATTATATATAGATTATATGAGTAAACACTAATGGACCCTAAGCCCACAGACCGGGCTTGGGCCGATTATCCTCTAATAGTTTTGACATAACTAACCCTAGATGTTACGCCGTAACTTAGTCAAGGCTATAAATACAAGCCCTGATTCTGCATTTTCACAGATCTTGTCAACACACAAAAACCAGAGACGACTCAGGGCTTCAAGGAGGACGATATTCAACAGTATACAAGTCATTTCCAAAGGAGAATTTACGCCACAGGTTACATAAGTTTTAGTATTTCGTATTACTTTTTTGTATTCGATTCATTGTCTTTCAATATGATCTTAAACATTGAATTCTTTGCATATATTAATATGATTGGCTAAATACATTTGGTGTTAGCCTAGTTATGGAATTTTTATTGCTTTGATGTAGTTTTCTCGTTTTCATATCACTTTATATGTATACCTTCTTTGCTTATTATGGGATACCATTGTTTTGGTAGCATGGATAGTTGGTTGTATCTAGGAAGCTAGGAGAATTGACCATAGGACCCTAGTGAAATAGGTTGCGAGTAATGGTAAGAATTGACCATATGACTACTACTATCTTGCGTGAGAATTGAACCAGACGACCACCTTCCAAAAGGAAGTGCTTAAGAAGTTAGGGGGAACCTAAGTTCCGACCAGCCGGGTTCCGTTGAAGAATTCTTAGATCGTTTCCATAGGTTAAACCCACGAACTCTTGTAATCATTTGGTTACGGAATAGGACGTTATGGAATATAGGCTAGACAAATGGACCAAATGAGTCTAGTGACTTTAACCCCCATGTGGAGCGATAGAGAACACTAATTAGAAAAAGTAATCATAGCATGACAAGATTAGTAACCAGGCTAGCACATTTCTTCCCATTGATTACCTCTTTCATTTTAATTTGCTTCTTTTATTTCATTTCTTAGTTTATAATTAATCTATTCAAAACCCCCTTTAAAACAAGTGACACTAGAACTTAAATTAGAATCCACACGCATAGCTCTTGGGATGACCTTAGCTTTACCAACTACTACACTACATACGACCGGTACACTGCCCGTTAGTGCATTAGGTAGACTGATGAGTGTGTAAATACTCATCATTTTTATCGTATCTGAACTGCCAAAACATCCAAAAACACTCAGAAATGCATCAAAATACAGAAATTATTCTAGGAATTGTGTTTTATATGTTTTTGATGCAAAATGTTTAAAAACAAATGAAAAACGAACAAAGTTTGCATAATTAGCAGTTTCAGTCCCTCAAGTTTCACAAATTGACAAAACTAGTCCTTGAAGGTTTAAAATGAAAGAAAAAGTCAACTTTGGTCCTTGGAAAGTCAAACATGTTCAATATTAATCCCTGGATAAAAGTTTTCTACAAAATGGCAACTTTTACCCTCAAGTTTCAAAATTGGCAAAAATAGTCCTTGGGTATTTAAAAATGGAAACTTATCAAATTACACCCTTGTACTATTCACATATTACAATTTAGCCCCTTTTGATTAACTTTTAGGAATTTACACTTTTAACCCCTAAAAAAATCCAAAAATGGCAATTAAGGTCCCTGGGTATTTTAAATAGGAAAAATGGCATTTATGGTCCTTGGGTTAACAGATATGGCAAGAATAGTCCTTGTGAATACTTTGGGTGAATTGCAAATCAGGCCCTTGAAGTTTCAGGAAATTACAAAATTGGTCCTTATGGTTATATATATAAACGGACCCTTTAAAAATATAACCAAACAAACAAAACACCCCAACTTAATAAACCCACTACCCAATCCACACAAACCTAAGCCCAATCCAAGCCCAAAAATACAAAACGCACTCCCTTATTTTAATAATCCCCACCAGGTCTGACCCGGTTAAACCTCCACCTCAACCCCATCCTTCCCTCCCCCGTGACTCCATAGCCTGCTACCCCTGCACCAACACCATCATCACCTCTACACTTTTCCCCCCTCTGCCACACTCCACCTCTACTACCTTTCCACCACAACAATCCAAACCACTCCCTGCCAAGTTTAACACCCCCCACTATCTTAATACCATTTTCCTGCCAAATCTAATCAAACGGTCAAGATGTAATCCACTCATCCAAAGGTTGAAATCAGAGGTGGGATACGTCCAAGGAACCTTTTTGAAGGCTAGTAAAGGAAGAAGAAAGAGAAAGAAGAGGGTAGTAGATAATGGTAGTTTTAGTTAGTATAGTAGAATGTTAATTTCAGCTCAATCCTAGTTAGAATCTCCAGTTTAATTAAATTGTATTTGACATTTCTAGTGTATTTACAAGTTTCTTAATCTTAATTTCCCAGTATTTTGTTAAAATTCAAACTTTGCTTATTTTAGTGGAATTGCATTTTAACTGTGTTGCTATCAAAGTTGTTGATTTATGATTCAGTAAGTTGAATTAAGTCCATATAAAGCTATTTGTAAACTTCTGTGAGCATAAAAATCAGTTAAGCTAAAGTGTAGATGAAAGTCTAAAAAATACTCAAAAGTAGTGGAAACTAAAAAGAAGGGAAGAAGGAATAAGAAGAAAGAAAGCTTTGAAACCTGGTTTAGTGTCTCAGGGGGGACAACAGGATAAGATTGGATAGATGGTTTTTTGTTCTGAGCTCACTTGATCCATTTGTAAGCAAATTCTCAAGTTTCTTTTATTTCTACTGTAGCATAGTTGTTTATTACTTTCCTCTATTGCTATTCAGTGTTCTGAGATTATATGATGTTAATATGGACTAAGTTTTCAGTTTCATTGTTTAGATTGTAGTTTAGCCTCTTCAAATCTTCAATTCAGTTTCAATATGAGTGTTTGGTTTAAGGGTTCCCACTGAGTTACAGTGGGAATTGGGTCTTGTTTTGGATTCATTCATGCTACTTTAGGTTATCATACCTTAGTTAGATAATAAAACATAGGTTATTTAGCTAAAAAAGGTCAAACTCTAATTTTCACCTCAACTTCATTCACTGTCCAAATTTTTAGTCCACATTAGTCATCATTCAGTTGCATAAGTACTTAGCATAAGTTGTTTCACCCACATATTAGCTTATTATGACAACTATAATCAATGTGGGTCATTTGAAGTTCAAAAAAGTCAAACTAAGTGGTTAATGTCAAAAGTCAAAATTCCACCCTAGGTAGAAAACCCATTTTCTATGGGAATTGTTTAGATTTTTCTGTTTGGATTCAACCCTTGAGCCTTTCATATGTGGTAGTATATCCAGTTGATCTATTGTGTTTCATTGTCAGTCCAATTTTGTGAATTTTTTTATGGGCCCCACTGGCCTTCAAACAGACCTGCAGGGGGAGTGACATCCCCTGCACCAGGACCCTTAGTAGATGAGCTTGTTTTCTATTGGCCTTAAAGTGTTAATCAGTATAACTTAGAATAAGTTTTTTGTTGTTTTAAGAACTTCATTGTACCATCTTCATTGTCATGTGCTTATTTCTCTTTTCTATGCTTATTTATATGCTTATTCTTGCCCTCCAAATCATTACCACTCAGTCACCTACACTGAATCATCAGTGTAGCTGAGCTACCTTCACAAGCTCCTTGTGAGCTTGTGGGTGGGGCCCACAGTGTGTATTTTGTGCTTTTTGGAAAGCTCAGTAGCTAAGCTTGTCATTTCCAGGGTCTAATTGCATTTCCAAGCTTATTAAATAAGCTAGAATTGGGCTGCAACTTGGCCCCTTAAGGCCTGTTTGGTCTGAGGTTTTTGGACCTTGCTTACTTGTATTTCCTGGCTTATCATATGGGCTTTTCCTTTGATTTCTTCTTATTTTGTACTCATCTCTAGGGTTGTTAGATTATTTAACCCTTGGTTCAACTTTTTAGCTTTTGTGTTAGCTTGTTCTAGTTCAAAAAGCCATTTTTATTTTCATAAGCTCACTGTTTGAGCTCTTAAGCTCCTCTGAGCTTATTCTGGTTATTTATAAAAGTTGCCTTTTTTAAAAGTTTGTTATTCTTAGTGTTTAAGTGTGTTTGTAAGGTCAAAAATCAAAAAGAAAAATAAATAAGAAATGTGCCACAAGCCAGGGTCGAACCTGTGACCTCTTGGGTTGACTGGTCAACGCCAGACCAAAGCCATGCACCATCTGGGCTAATGGTTTGTTAGTGTAATTGTTTCCCTTAGTTATTTATATACCAGTCCAAGTTCATTTTAGCTTAATTAATCATTTAGCTTATTTTACAGCTTATTATTAAGCTTGTCAACCCTTTTATATTTTTCTTAGTTTAATAATCAAACTAAGTATTTTTAGAAAAAGTTTTAGAATTTTTACTTTTCATTTAGTATTTTTAATAATTTAAATTAGTATAATTAGTTAATAAATAGTTTTTAATTAATAATAAATAATACAAAAGTTTAAAAAATATTTTTCTTTTTCTCAAAATTTCCTTTTATCATTAGGATCATAAAAATATAATTTGCATGTCCGTAGGGTTTACGTAGCTTAAATTTCACTTTTTATTTTGTGCGTTGACGTTATTTTTAACGTAAATGCGCGTTTTTTAATTTTTAAAACATTCTAGGGTAACGTAGCTTTACATTTTAGTTATTTTGGTTTAATTAAGTTGTTTTCACTTATGTTTCCTTAGCGTAATCATTCAAATCACCCTTTTACCCTTTCCCGTCCAAATTCACCCGATCACAAACCCGTTTTGATTATCATCACACCTCGTCGGGACATAACGACCCGGGGAAACACTATACTTCCACGGAGATTGACTCTTAGGTTGTTTGACTATATTGACCACATCCGTGGTTGACTTTAGTTGACTGCTTTTGCCTCAATCATAGACCTTAGGTAGGCAAGAATTATAAATATTAAAACCTAGTCAGAAATCCTACATCAAAAACCTTAATATATTTCAAAACATTATAATTAATTGAAGGTTTTGGTGATTGTGGGTCTTGGTTATGGGGTGGCGGTGTTGATGGTGGATCTATGGTGGTGTTGATCTGTGGTGGTGATGGCGGATCTATGGTGGTGATGGTGGTGTTGATCTGTGGTGGTGATGGCGGATCTTTAGTGGTGATGGTGATTGATTGAAGCTCCTTTCGAAAGGACAACCATTTGACACCATTTTATAGTTTTTTTGCTCTTAATGTTGCTGATCTTTCAAAGAAGCTTGGAGGATATGTAGTGTATGCCTGTCTGGGTTGGGTGTGCTTAATTATTAGATAGTAGTTTGGAATTTGTATTTTGTAACTCCAATGTTAACAATTTGTGCAATATTTTCCTAATCTACTATGTTGTTACTCACAAGTATATTCTTAATACATTTTTGTAATTTAAAGTTCTTTTAGAGAGCAATTTGGCTAGAATAAATGGGTGTTTCCGGAATATATGGTTGTCGCCGAATCTGTTGATCATGATGGTATACGAGTCACACATTCACACATACACATGTCGCACATTAAAAAGAGGGTATTTTGATCTTTTTAATACTCTTGTAATAAGACAAAAAAATGATATTAGAAAACACCCAACTACCAATGTACTTTAATATTAAATAAGTGGACACGTGTCGCATATTGGATGCATACGCACATTCGCACATGACCATTTAGAGAAGAGGTGTTTTTTGTACCATTTGGTGACCACAGCCTAAGTATGGGTCATACTATTAAGACCCTCATGCCAAACCTATGCTAAACCCTCCCTAATATTTTTTTGGAAATTCGTGCATTTGTATTACATATTTGTCCTTTTTGTTTTTTTATAAGTTCCTTTTTTAGTATCTTGAGTTGTTCTTTTTTTAATCAAAGTATCCTTTTTTTACAAGTTGTGTCCGGTGTTTTTATTTTTTATTTTTTATTTCACAAAAACACTTTTGTAATAAAGTTGTCACGGGTTTGAGTTGTGTGAATCACGTTTTTTTCAAGTATTATGTTTTTGTCAGGCATCTTCACTATTGAACACTATTGAAGATTCTACATGTTTTTTCTTTGATTGTTATAAGGGAGACTAGTAACTTCAGAAAATTTATACATTCACAAATTACTAACAAAAAAAACAAGAAGTTACGAAGATGTTGTTATAAATAATGCCTAAAAGCGTTATTAATACTTTTCGATATCTCTGCGTTTTGATAATCACAAAATGTAAAATCATTAATCACAAAGATTAGTACGTAAACAAGTATTTAGTTGTTAATATACATTTCAACAACTCAATCACTTAAGGTATGAATAAACAAAATGCCTAATTCATTTAATGATCAAAGGAAAATATTTCTTAAACACTAGACTTTTTATAAAATGTCACCAACCATTTTATATCTTTTACAAAATCATTTTTGGACATAAAGAAATATGTTTAATCTAAAATAAATATATGAATTCAAATTTTTAATCAAAAATAGCAAAAATGTTCCAGAAAAACCTTTCTCACAAAAAGACAAAACTGAGCAGATACATTGGGCGGTCCCCTTAATTAACTTGGTGGCCCCTTTAATTAGGGGACCGGCCCCTAATTAAGGGTACCGGCCACGCTCCTACAGCTCTCAGCTTTGCCTATAAATAGTGGACTATTCCTGGACTTTTTCCTCACCTTTTGCACTAAAAACTTTCTGATCTAAATCTCCATTTCTATCTTATAAAATCCTTTGATCATATAATCTTAAGATTTTATTTCCAAGTGATTCAAGCTTCCACCATCAAAGTGCAAAAGAAGAACACTCCTTCAACAACTAGAGAAGAAGTATTGTAGTCTAATCTATATTGTTTGTTAGTTGTGTAAAGTTGTTGTGTATTTGTAATAAGTAGATCCAAGTGTAAGTAAGTAGTTGTTTTGTAAAAAAGTAGTGTGAAGTTGTGAGGTAGTTGCGGTGTGAAGAAGTCATGAAGCCGTCGTGAAGAAGTCGTGAAGAAGTTGTGAAGAGGTCGTGAAGAAGTTGTGAGATTAGTTCTAGCTATTATTAGAACTCAACATTTAGCTTTGTGTCGTTAATCGGTGTAAGCAAAAGTGTGTAAGGTTTCTCCGCCACAAAGGGAGTTTGTTGACATATGAAGTGAACTCTCGAGTAAGAGACTCGAGGAGCGGAGTAGGGCAAGGAAGATGTCCTTGTAGCCGAACCACTATAAATCCGTGCGTTGTGGTTTGATCTTTCCATCCCAATCTTTTCTTTCATTATTTACTTGCATTGCCATTATTTACTTTCATATTTGTTCATATTGCTCAAGAGCTCAATTCACATAAGATCGAATCAACCGCAGATCACCGAAGAAGTTACTCAAGATCTACAAAAGTCCCGGACTTGAACAAAGAATATGCGAGACATAGTTCAGACATGGATCCCAGAGTTGAACAAAGTAGAAGACATAGTTATATGTTCGAGATAGAGTTAACAAATATTTGATGGTGCAAATTTCAGGGCTTTTCCATCTATACATCATAATTATTTATAATATGCTAGGTGATAGAAATTGTAGGTTTCGGTGCGTTGCCGTAGATATTGGTTTCCAGGAAGATAGGTGGTCCGAAATTCGAGCTCTTTTAATGCAAGAGTTAGACACTCGCAGGGATTATTTCACAAGTATGTGGTGGCATGATGGCTTTACCTGAATTTGGAGCTTGGTGGAATGGTTCGGTCCTTGATTTGCACCGCAGGCCTATTGGATGAGTTTGCCAAACACGGGGTTGGTTATTGCTTCACTAATTAATTGGCTAGTTGTATCTATATCCCCACAACAAAGTTTTACATGTTTTCCGCTTTTGTCTGGTCCAGACTTATCACAAGAAAGTAGCCCGCTTGTGATTGCCATTGTAGGGCATGATGCCTGTGCTCACTACATTTGTGTGACGCTAGATGAAAATTCGCCACTCTCCAATACTCACCTACAATGGGGGGCGTCCAGACTTCCCAATGCATCTGCATGGGAAACTTTATACTCCGATCGACAACGCATGCATACTGAAATTTGTAGAACCATAGAGGGGGGTGAATACGGTTTCTTCGGCTTTTTAGACGTTTAAAAACTTTAAGCCAAAGGGAACACCAAGTGGTTGTATAATAATCCAACAACCACTAATGCAACCAAAGTATATAAAGCAAGTAAACGACACAACGATATATACTGGTTCGGGATGGGGGGGTTTATACCATCCGTATGTCCAGTTGCGAATCCGCGACTCTGATACTATTCACTAGTATAATCCTTTCGGTGGACTACAAACTGTTACAATTCACTCCACCGATATTCACCAATATCGATGCTCACAAAGAAGGAGTTACTCACCAACGGTATTCCGCCCTCAGAAACCACCCAAAAGAATCTCACGATTCGATTTTTCTAAGGATCACAAAGATCACTACCAAGACTTCCCACTGGAAGTATCAAACCCTAACTAGATCCCCAATGATCTAGGCTTGGTTACCAAGACACAAGACTTCCCTTACAAAAAATTGAATGAATGAATATATGTTTGTTCAATCAAGTCCTAACCTAACCTAGTGACTCGATTGTAATAGAAAGGGTATAAGAAAGAAGACCCTCGACACAATCACAAGAGTGGATTAGGTTCTTGTGATTCTTCCCTTGCAAGTAGATGTGTTCTTCCAAAGATCTTAGTGTGATAATCAAGAACACAAGATTAGAGATTGAGATAGAGATAGAGATTTAAGAGTGTTTAGAGAGAAGGAATCTAGAGAGAAAGAATAATGGCAAGGGGTGAGGAATACAAGAGGAAAGGGTGGTATTTATAGGCCAAGATCCAATCTTGGGAAAAATTTACCGAGGCCGGCGCGTCACCCGCGCGTCAACACGCGGGCAGCGCGCCAGGACTCTGTCTCAAGCTTTTCCCAAAACTTGGGTGTTGGACCCTGTAAATACCTATCCTTGCTAAACCCTCAATTGTACTTCACACTAAACCTTAACATTAATCAATCTAAGGTTTACCAACTCAAATAGCCAATTTGAAAATCATTTGTGAAGTGTTTAAAGAGAAACCAAATTACCAAGGGTTTAAAGTGTAGATAGGGTAATTTAGAAGGGGTAGAAGTGTATCTCCTCACATGGCATAGAAAAGAGAGAAAGAATATGCCAAGGAATATTCCAATGCTTGGGGGGGGGGGAAGAATGAGATTGAGGGTTGAGATGAAATGGTTTGAATTGGATGGCTAGGATCAAAGGGAGCCTCCCTTGGTTTTCAAATAATTTGGCATGTGTGGAATGTGGATGGTTGAGATGAGTTCACTTGAAATGAATGGTTAAGATCAAGCCCAGGTTAGGGTTAAGAAAGGATATTCCAAGGGAATATGCTTTGCTTGGGGGGAAAGGAGAAATCAATGGTTGAGATGGTTTTGGTTTGAATTCAATGGTTGAGATCAAGTACATGTGGTGGCATAGATAGGAGAGATTGGATGGATGGTTGAGATGAGTTTAGTTTGAATTCTATGGTTGAGATCAAGCCCATGTGATGATATAAAGATGAGGGATTGGATGGATGGTTGTGATGTGTTGTAATTTAAAATCAATGGCTAGGATGAGATGGAGCCTTATTAGGGTTTCCAACAATTGGCATGTGTTGAATATGAAGGGTTGGGATGTGTTGTAATGGAATGGATGGTTTAGATGTAGTGTGTAAGGGAATATGTAAGGGTGTAAGAGATTGTGGAAAACTAGAAGGGGGGGTTGAAAAGTTTTACGTCCGTTTTAATTTCATGAAAACAAGTTTGTTTTTAAAAATTTCGATTCTAGTTTATGTGATCTCAATACTTGCACTATATGAAAAATTATAAAGTTACTAACTAACTAAGCTAATATTGTATAAGTAAATAAGTAAGTAATGAAAAGAGTTGTGATGAGGCGAAAAATGAACCACTTTTAGGGGGTCATTTAAGCCCGGAATTGAATTTATTTGATCAAATATTGCCCTAAATTGTTCCTTTTGTGATTTTAGGTACTTTGGGAGTGAATTCTGGAAAAGAAGGCATTTTAGACGTTTTTGGAGCATAAAAGTGAAGAAAACGACAAAGTCTTAATTTTCCTTGCTGGGAACAGTACCTGACGGCGTCAAGAGGCTTTTCCTGACGGCGTCAAGAGTAAAAGTGGTGACAGCCCAGAAGAAACGTGAAGGCGTCACCCAAGGCCGTCACATGTTAACTGGTCAAAACTTGCGCGCGTGGTAGCTGACACCGTTTTGGCCATAACTTTTGCATACGAACTCGGATTTGAGCGATTCAAAAAAGGAAATGAAGAGGACGAAGAGATCTACAATTTGGTGAAAAAATGGTCATGACGGCATCAAGAGTAACAGGCTGACGCCGTCAAGAAGGACTGACAGAAAACATGCCTATAAATATAACATCATAACTTCACTTTTTGTAAGCCCTAAACTCTAAGGTCGATTCCTGGGTTTAGGTAGGTGTTTTTCCAGCAAATTAGAGGGTTTCAATCACTCCATAAACATCATGTATTGGTTTGATGATTCTATCTTAATTATGTTTTCCATTATCATTGTTGTTTGCTCTTCTTTGATGATGATTTGCTAATTCACCTTGTGTCTACTTATGATTATGTGAAACTTGTATATAATTGATTAGATCTCATTGATTTCTTGTTGATGTTGTGTCTATCTCCATCAATGAGGGGCTTGTTGATGTGTGTGTCTATCTCCATCAATTAAGGCGTGACAACTTCAATAGATCTAGTTGGTTTAGTTTATAATTCTTGTTTCCTATTGATTCTTGTTTTGATTGAATGAATTCGATGTTAGGCTTAAGAAAACTGGCAGACTTCCATAGGGTAACATGCTTGAACGTCTTAGGAAACATGAACTGACGTGCACTAGGTTTTATTGGTTGTATTTAATGCATGAGTAAATTCTAATGATCCCATGTTAGGAGCTTCTTAGCCGGCTCGACATAGGAGTGAAGTAGGCACTCATAGGATTGGGGAGTTAAGTGCGCCACCCCATGAATGGTATTAAGGAATACAACTCGTCAATTAAAACAAGGTTACAATTCAATAGGTAGGATTGGATAGCTAGCAAGGAGTAACATATCATGGGTAGACATGCTTCACTTATCTTGTAGAACCCTAGTTTACTTTTCTTGTTAATTAGTTCAATTAGTAGCTTTTGGGTTAGTTGATTAACAACTAATTCCGCCCATCCTTCCAATACCCGAGAATTTTACTTGCTTTTCATAAAATATAAAAACACAAAAAGAATCATCCTTCACCTTTAGACCTGGTTAGATTAATTTCAATCCTAACGACACTATTCCTAGCTGAACGATCAATCCCCCGGTACTTGTCACTATACTATACTACAACGATCAGGTACACTGCCTGGTGGGGGTTGTAAGCTTCTCAAGATCCCTTGAGAGGTAAAGCCTGGTGCAATCCCTACGCATCAAGTTTTTGGTGCCGCAGCCCGGGGAATAGTTATTGTTTAGGTTGAGTTTAATTTTTATTAGGTCTACTCTTTAGATTCCTATCAAGTGAGGTTTTTTCCTTTTACTTTGTAGCTTTCTCGTAGTCTATCTTTTCTTTGTGATTTTGTATGTAATTTGCTTCAAATGGACACTTCACTTAGACTTCTAAGATGGCAATATATGGTTGAGTGGCTAGAACACCAAGAAGTGAAAAATACCTCATTTAGAGACACCTATGAATCATATGAGCCTTCACCTAGGATAGATTCTTATGAACAACCTCCATGTTTAGGATCTCGTTTTAGTGAGGCTAATAGAAAAAGCGACCTAGTTTGCCAAGGAATTATGGATAGAGCCGTATCAATAAACCATAAGTTGGATGAAGCACTAGGTTTGTTATTATCACTACCTAAGGATATAGGTGATCGTGACACATGGAATGATGAGGTAAGTAACATAAGCCCACAAAATACTTAACCATCATTTGAGGCACACACACCGCCCGTGACTTACCCGGAGGAAGTAGAAGAAACTTTTGGAATTCCGATGGAGGTAGAACCCTTGGACCAGGCACCACTTGAGGATATAGGTTTGAATACTTGTAGTGATAACCTTACTCCTAGTTCTAGGGAATTTCCTAGCGTTGATGAACCGGAACCTCAATCTTTACACACCTTTCCATCCTTAGATATATTTCTAGGAGACAAAAGAGGAACCGACCCACCCATCAACCAATATTATCCGGGTAGTTTTAGGATGAAGGAAGCCATTCACTCACCCCCTTCACCTCACGTGGCATATTAACACCCTAAGGGTGTGTATCGCTACTTTCTCCCACACTTAATCCTAAGTGTAGGGAAAACCTCCCCTATTTCTGTTAAATAAGGGTAGAGTCAGGCTCGTGACTCGAACAAAAACAATCGCTTATTGGGAGGCAACCCAAGCTTTATTTGTTTGTTTGATTTTATTTGTTTCCGTATGCATGTTTTATTTTTGTTGTTTGTGGCTCATGTTTAAAAGTAAATTGTGAAAATGCTTTATTTTGTTTTTAACTTCGTCTTAATCACATATAAAGGTATTTTGCAAAAGATAAGTGTAAGGGAGACCCAAATTTGTTTATAAGAACGAAATTGAGCATGATCCACAACAATATTAAATGAACATGTGTATTAGTAATTGTTTGAGTCAAATGCTTGTATCGAGTCATAATGATGTTTTGCAGGATTTTCCAGGAAGTAGGACAAAGTTTTTCCAGAAATTTTCCGGAAACTTAACATAAGAATTTCTGCAGGTCAATCCTGACGGCGTCACGAGCTTGCTCTTGACGGCGTCATGGGTAAAAATCTGGAAATTTTACCGGTTTTGTTTTTCTAACGGAGTCTTAAAGTTTTTGTTGAATTATTAAGTTTTATAATCTCCAGGAAATCTGCAAACATTCATTCCACAAGCATTATATCTTTAATTGTTTTGTTTTTATTCCTAAGTCTGGAATTACATCTAGTTGTGAGTTATCTTTGTTCGGGTTGATGCTTTGGGTTTTTGTCTAATTTCTCAGGATTTACAGGTTATGTATGACAAGAAGATGATTTATATTCTGGAAGGGAATCTTTGATTGTTCATTTTCTTGGAGGAAGATTTAACCTGACCACCTTATTATCCATACCGAGCGAATCAGGGGAGTATTTGATTTCATTCTTTTTACTTATTTCACTTTTACATTCTTTACTTGAACATTGGGGACAATGTTCATCTTAAGTGTAAGGGGAGGGTAAAATGATGATACCTTACAGAGTTTGTTTGTTTGACAGTAGATGTGTAATAAAACTATGAGAAATACTTGTTAGTGTAATTTTAGCGCCAAATTTAAAATTTTTTACAACATTTAGGAGTGAAACTTTAGCCATAGCAAGCGTCTCATGGATAGGAGATTGTATGACTAGCACATAACCGTATATTCAGAAAAAATTTTCACCCAAATATGTGAGGTTCGCCTTTAAATTTGATAGGAAAAGCATTTACTATTAGTGCTTATGAGTGTACCGGTAGCATTTAGATTCTAGAACTTGCGTTAGTGATGCATCCCGAGACCGCTAGTGAGACTACATTCGTGTGGTAGGATTTACTACATGATAAGAGGCATTAGGATCACGCTTGTGTTAAACCCGTATCATAATTACTTGACCATCTAAGTCATATTACTTGGCTAGTTAAGTCAACTAATTTTCCCCACACCCTTAGCGTTGTACTCATTTTTAGTACACGAAACCCCTAGTACACCCCTCCGAGCCTATCCTTTCGTTTCTAACTTTAAGCATCTTACTTAAAGGAAGAATTTGTTACACCTCACTTAAATGTACAACCAAATCGCCTTAGCCTTTCGTGTATGCCCTCATTTTTAGTGCATTATTGTTATTTGTTTAAACCCTAAGTTAACTATCTAATTGATTACATGGTTGCTAAGTCAAGTCATATCCTTGTACATATTGTTTTGGGACGATTGAGACTCATGGGTAAAGTACTTATTTTATGGAGTAATGGGGAAGAACATCATATATTACCCCCATATGTACGTTAATCTTAAAAGTGCTCCAAGTGTTTTGATTTTCTTAATTCGAGTCATTAAATAAGTTTATTGTAAAGTATGTAAAAATTCAAGTGTAAGGGGAATTTTCATCCCCTATGATGTATTATTTTGGATGGTAGGGTAAGAGTGTATGCACACAAAAAAAAAAAAAAAAAAAAAAAAAAAAAAAAAAAAATCGAAAAAAATCAAGAAGAAAATATACGGACTACCATCCCTTTTTATTCTATGTTCATTTTATGTTTTTGTTATTTTCCATTTATTAGCTTAAGTCGAGTCTAGTCTTGGCTTAGCAACGCCATATTGTACATGTAATTAACCAAGATTGTTAACTCGCCACCAGTCAAAACTGCCTTTATCCAACAAAACCGTGTATTTCATATCCCTACACCTAACGTTACAACCCTTTAAAAGACCTCTTTGATAGTTTATCCTAGGTGCTTACGCCATGTGGTGGAGGTTTGATCCTTTCCCAAGCCTATGGTAATCTATTTTGCTATGACAGGTAGTGAGAGATATCTTCCATTTCCATATTGTAATTTATACTTTATTACACCCGAGAGATGTGAGTATCTAAACACTATTTGTGAGGTGCTTGTGTATGACCTCCGTGCTTGTCTATTGGTATTTAATGGAACGATTATTTGTTGTAATTACTTTTATATTAGTGTTAAATGACCCCTAACCTGTATTTTGACTAGAATAAAAGCGCATTTGCTTGAGGACAAGCAAATCTCAAGTGTAAGGGTATATGATGAGGTGAAAAATGAACCACTTTTAGGGGGTCATTTAAGCCCGGAATTGAATTTATTTGATCAAATATTGCCCTAAATCGTTCCTTTTATGATTTTAGGTACTTTGGGAGTGAATTCTGGAAAAGAAGGCATTTTAGACGTTTTTGGAGCATAAAAGTGAAGAAAACGACAAAGTCTTAATTTTCCTTGCTGGGAACAGTACCTGACGGCGTCAAGAGGCTTTTCCTGAAGGCTTCAAGAGTAAAAGTGGTGATGGCCCAGAAGAAAGGCGTCACCCAAGGCCGCTACATGTTAACTGGTCAAAACTTGCGCACGTGGTAGCTGACAACGTTTTGGCCATAACTTTTGCATACGAACTCGGATTTGAGCGATTCAAAAAAGGAAACGAAGAGGACGAAGAGATCTAAAATTTGGTGAAAAAATGGTCATGATGGCATCAAGAGTAACGGGCTGACGCCGTCAAGAAGGACCGACAGAAAACATGCCTATAAATATAACATCATAACTTCACTTTTTGCAAGCCCTAAACCCTAAGGTCGATTCCTGGGTTTAGGTAGGTATTTTTCCAGCAACTTAGAGGGTTTCAATCACTCTATAAACATCATGTATTGGTTTGATGATTCTATCTTAATTATGTTTTCCGTTATCATTGTTGTTTGCTCTTCTTTGATGATGATTTGCTAATTCACCTTGTGTCTACTTATGATTATGTGAAACTTGTATATAATTGATTAGATCTCATTGATTTCTTGTTGATGTTGTGTCTATCTCCATCAATGAGGGGCTTGTTGATGTGTGTGTCTATCTCCATCAATTAAGGCGTGACAACTTCAATAGATCTAGTTGGTTTAGTTTATAATTCTTGTTTCCTATTGATTCTTGTTTTGATTGAATGAATTCGATGTTAGGCTTAAGAAAACTGGCAGACTTCCATAGGGTAACATGCTTGAACGTCTTAGGAAACATGAACTGACGTGCACTAGGTTTTATTGGTTGTATTTAATGCATGAGTAAATTCTAATGATCCAATGTTAGGAGCTTCTTAGCCGGCTCGACATAGGAGTGAAGTAGGCACTTATAGGATTGGTGAGTTAAGTGCGCCACCCCATGAATGGTATTAAGGAATACAACCCGTCAATTAAAACAAGGTTACAATTCAATAGGTAGGATTGCATAGCTAGCAAGGAGTAACATATCATGGGTAGACATGCTTCACTTATCTTGTAGAACCCTAGTTTACTTTTCTTGTTAATTAGTTCAATTAGTAGCTTTTGGGATAGTTGATTAACAACTAATTCCGCCCATCCTTCCAATACCCGAGAATTTTACTTGCTTTTCATAAAATATAAAAACACAAAAAGAATCATCCTTCACCTTTAGACCTAGTTAGATTAATTTCAATCCTAACGACACTATTCCTAGCTGAACAATCAATCCCCCGGTACTTGTCACTATACTATACTACAACGATCAGGTACACTGCCTGGTGGGGGTTGTAAGCTTCTCAAGATCCCTTGAGAGGTAAAGCCTGGTGCAATCCCTACGCATCAAGTTGGAAAGATCAAACCACAACACAAGGATTTATAGTGGTTCGGCTACAAGGTCACCTTCCTTGTTCCTACTCCACTCCTCGAGTCACCTACTCGAGAGTTTTCTTTACTATGTCAACAAACTCCCTTATGGCGGAGAAAACCTTACACACTAATGTATACACCACAACTTCGTCACAACTAAATCACAACTTCTACACAACCTCTTCACACCAATCTACTTCACAACTTTCTACTTCACACCTATCTATTCCACACCAATTCTTCTTCACAACTTTCTACTTCACACCTATCTACTTTACACCACTTTACTACTACACAACTTCTTCTCCTACACAACCTCTACTTCTCCTAAACTACTTATAACAAGCACAACACAACTTCACAAATAATATGCACAATATATACAACTACTCTACAATACTTCTTGAACTTAGTTGTAGAAGGAGTATTCTTCTTTTGCACTTTGGATGAGGATGGATTAGAAGGGATTGAATCACTTGAAACAAGCAATATTAATCTAATGATCAAAGGGTTTTGGAAGATGTTTGGAGAGTTTTAGATCTGAAATTTCGTGCAAAAGGTGGGTAAAATACCAGATTTAAGGTGGTATTTATAGGAGAAAAATTCTGACAGATTCTGACACAGGAGCCTGGCCTGTCCCCTTAATTCATGGCCAGTCCCCTTAATTTTAAGGGGACCGACCCTTATAATTAAGGGGGCCGCCCAGCTGTAACGGCCAGAAAATCTGTCTTTTAGTGGGGAAAGTTTATTTGGTGAAAAATTAACTGATTTTGGTTAAAAATTTGAATTCATATATTTAGTATGATTAAAACATTTTTCTTTAATACCAAAAGTGTTTTTCAAAAATATATAATATGTTTATATAATTAAATAAACTTTATAATAATAAATTAAATACCCCTTTGATCATGAGATGTATTAAGCACTTGTTTATCCATACCTTTAGTGATTAAGTTGGATATAATGATATAAACTAGCTTAATACTTGTTTGTGTAGTAATCTTACGGTTGATGATTTTACATTTTGTGATCGTCAAAACATAGAGATATCGAAAAATATAAATAACGTTTTTATGCATTATTTATGTCAACAATCTCCCCCTTTTTGATTATTACAAAATCTAAACTCATTAAGCGAAAATTAGTATATATACAAGTATTATTGTGAGTTTATATCAATTCTCCCCCTTTTTGTTAGCATCAAAAAGGTTATCCCGATTTAATTTGAGCTCCTCCTTGATGTATACTCCCCCTCGTTTTGAGGCCATAAAGGAATCGAGATATGGAATTCTTGCAAAAGATATTTAGTGGACAAGCAACACACACACACACACACATATATATATATATATATATATATATATATATATATATATAGCATGCAAGAATAGAAACTAAACATAACCATAATCATTGATAGAATTAAAAGGTTACAACAAGCATTACATCAACAAGGTAAAAGATTAAACAAGAAGTGCAAATAATAAAAGCCTTGAAGGCTTAAAATCATAACTAAAATAAACCAAAGCTTTAACATGAAGGTCCTCTCTAGAGCTTGACATCCAAAATGGTTTAAGACAATTTTATTTGCAAAATACCAAGCATGTTTAATTGGGTGGAATTTGTGGTGAACATGGAGATAGTGATGGTGGAGGGGTGTTTGTTGATGGTGGTGGAGGAGATGTGTTTGTTGTTGGTGGTGGTGGAGTTGTAGTAGTGGTGGTTGGTAGTTGATGCAACAAGTTTTCAATGTGTGAAAACATGTAAAGTATCTCATCTTTTAGTCCGAACATAATTGTTCGGTTGTGGATGCAACAAAGGCAAGTGTCACCATGAGCTTCAAGTAAGCTCCATGGGACGGGGTTATAGGTTGGTGGATTGATTGGGGATGATGAGAAGTGTGCATCAAGAGGTGTTAATGGTGATAATGAGAGGGTTATGTCAGGAGTTGTGTTTTCAATGGTAGGTTGTGGTGGTGGAGCTCTTGATGGAGGAGACAAGTAGGTGTTTATGTAGTCATTTGTGGATGAAGTGGATGGTATGGAAGAAGTGGATGTTCCATTTGTTGATGGTGTTTTGGAAGGTACATTTGGTGCACTAGGAGATGAGCATTGAGGTGGTGGTGATGGAGTGGTGTTGTCTTCATTGGTGAGATCAATGAAGAGTTGTTTTGGTGGAATAATGACAAGTTTTTGTTTCTTGTCATTGTTTGAGTAGGTGGTTCTTGGTGATGACATGTTGAAAGGATGAGTTTTGATGAAGGTTGAGGATGATGGAATGTGAATTAAACATGTATAGGGATTATATATTATGAAAACATGTTTAGAAATGGAATTAATTTGAAAATAGATGGTTAGATACCAAAAGAAGTTTAGATTTAAAGGGAAATGGTAGCTGAGACTAGCAAAAGAAGTCACAAGATACAAAATAAAACAGTAAAAAATACTGTATGGGTGGCCGGTCCCCTTAAATTTAAGGGGGCCGCCCCTTATGAATTAAGGGGGCCGCCCATCTGACGACCCATAAATCAAAAAATTTAAAAGTTTTTCTGGAAAAAACGTTATATTCTGTTTTGTTTTTGCAGCAAGCTCTATTTGGACATTTTACATTTGTTTTGGTCTATTAGAAAGCATACATGTAATCATAAATAAATCATGCAAGCATAGATTAAACACAAGTATAAAAACAAGCATGCATGTAGAGCATCTAATAATAATAAGTAGTTAATGATAATGTAATTCAAATATGTCTAGAAACATAACAACAAATATTAATTTCCGAATATGTATCGGAAATATAGCACATAAGAAACATATTACAAATTTTTCAAGAAGAATAATAAAGCCAATATCTTAGTCATCATCAATAGCAGTGGCAAATGACTTATAAGTCCTCCTCATCGTCATCCTTTGGATAAGAGAACGAAACAAGAATGCTAGGATGATGAGATTTAAACATACGAGTTTTGCGGGTTTGAGTAAGAACGAGAGGATGGAGGGTTGGATAGATAGATTGATAAATACTATCATCGAGATCGGGATAGTTTTCAATGACATGCTTGTGGATACGAGTGAGAAACATACCATACGGAAGAATAGCTTTAGGATTTACTCTTGCACATTCAATATGTTTGATAAAGAAGTAAGCCAAATTGTAAGGTTGGTCGGCAACAATACAATACAACATATGAGCGAGACAAGCTGGGAGATGGTCGGAGTGTCCTTCGGAACCAAACGCATTCTCACAAACTAGTACTTCCCAATGCTCCATGTCGGGCCTTAATTCTTTAAGAAGAATTTGATTTTTAGGAATTGAGACATGTTTGGACATGATGCTTTGGGTGGAAGTTTCACATTCCAACCCGAGCATTTGACGAATATCTTCGGGAGATGGAATTTCGGAGACAAAAGGACCATGAGTAGGACGAGAACGTTGGAGAGCGCAAAGCTCCCATTCATTTGTGTATACGGATTGACCGGAAAAAGGAATTTGAAGGATTTGACCAAATTGTGCAAGAGTGAGAGTAATAAATTCATGTTGGATCATGAATGAAATGAAGATGGAACCAAAGTCATCGGTTTGAACCGTGACTTGGCTATAGAAGTCAAGAATGAAGCGAGGAATGATGGGTTCATTAATTTGGAAGAGATATTCAAAATGGATATTTGTGAATGAACTTTCGATGAAATCGGATTGATAGTAAGCTTGATCTACGACTCGACCTTCATGAATGTTTCTATCTTCTATATGGCGATAGATACGTGCAATGGAGGGAGAGGTAGTGGGAAGTTGAGAGACTTTGGGAATGTAGTTTTTGGTTAAGGAAATATCTTCGATAGTCGCTTTTGGCATTTTCACCTAAACACAACAACAATACAAAAGACAAATATAAAGAGGAGTAAAAATGTATATATTGTTAAGACTTATGTTGGAACGTAAACATACTTCGACTCTAAGACGATAATCCTAAGAAGTAGTTTACCATGTTCCTTATTTTTATTTTTAACTCGTTCTAGATATATTTTACGATGTTTAGCAAGTAGTTATAGACAAATCCAAATGCCCTTTTAAACATCTTAATATATCATGAAATTTACTAGATTTACTTTAGGTTGTGAAACTAGTCATTTCTTACGAGTTTCTTATGCATGTGATATGTTTTAGAAAAGGATGGTTTATGTTTTGACTCAAAAATACCATTTTTCGTACTAAACCAAACGCTTCCTTAACTAGACACTTACACTACTAGTATGTCAATATATATATATGAATTATATATCTTGACAAGTCTGAATTACTAGTTTTAGGTTTATACTCTTGACAACGTTTTATAAAAATTACAACGACTTAATTTCGACATTATTTGGACATAATCCAAACGCCCTCTTATCGTTTACACAAATATTTTTACTTAGTCGAAAAATATAGTTTCATGTTTTACAAGTTATAGAAACATAATATGATTAGTTTTAACAAGTTTTTATAGCATTATTCAACAATGGGTTTACCAAAAATTTTGAAAAGGAGTGTATGAAATTTTTCAAAAATTTTCGACAAGAGGGTTTGTAATTATTAGTTTCTAGTGTTAATTAAGCATCCTAATCCTAAAGGAAGCATTTAGATATGGAGATTTTATATCCAATTTGAAAGAAATTATGAATTTGAAAAAATTATAAGAACATGCATGATCTTGAGTTTGACCAAATTAGATGGAATTAGATGAAATGTGTTATAAAAAATTTACAATATGTAATGGTGATCGTGTTAGATGAATTTGCCCTTTGCGAAATAACCCGAATTATGTGATTTGGAAGTGGTTTTAGGTGTTTTGGGGTTTGGATTTTCGTCACAGCAGCAGCAGAAAATGGGGGTAATGAGAAAGAGGAGTGTTAGGCAATAGAAATAAGAGGGAAAACGATTTGGGACAATCAGATGGCCGGCCCCCTTAAACATTAAGGGGCCGCCCTTTATTTGGCTACCGGTCCCCTTAAAACATTAAGGGGGCCGCCCTCTAAAATTTGATATTTTGTGGTTTTGGTTTCTGGAAAGAACAAGAAAATATTTATATATATATATATTAGATTTATATTTAATTAAAAATACGTTGGAGAGTATTCGCATGGAAGGAATTACTTGACACTTTTACTTGACATTTCGTCAATTAAAATTTCTTGATCATTTCGGATGAAATTTATCAAGTTGTCAAGTGGACGAGAGAGATGCTGAACGTTTATAAGTGTGTATATATATATATATATATATATATATATATATATATATATATATATATATATATATATATATATATATATATATAGTATGGGCTTATAAGACGAGAATATAGGAGGGAGACGTATGCAACGGAAGACGGGAGTTTGTTTCATCCATAGATTTTTTGACTCATCTCTCTACATCAGCATGAGTGTCGTTGAACATTGAAGTTCAATAAGGCAAATGGGGAGAAAGAAAATGTTCGTAAACGAACAATTTCTAGTTCTAGAAAGTCAACAAATGAATTTTCTAGGTTATAAGATCCTATATATATATATATATATATATATATATATATATATATATATATATATATATATATATATATATATATATATATATATATATATATATATATATATATATAAAATCTAGAGGAAACTATAAGCCGAACAAAATCGCATAAAAACTAGAGACTAAACTAAGCATGCATATCTTAACAAGGAAATAAAAGGAAATGTGTACCTTTCGTCTTCAATGCGTTTTCTTCAAAGTCTTCAAGGAATTGTACGAACAAGAGGTGACAACTAAAATTTCCATGTTTGAATGGCGAATTTTCTACATTGGTCCCCATTGTCTCATTTGACCAAAGTTATTTGATCCGAACATGTTTTGTATTTGACTTGGGTGCATATATGGTGGAAACATTCCCCACGGATTGAAGTTCCACATTTGTTGATTATTGTTAAAGATTCGTCTATTTTGATTTGCTCTTGGTTGAGGTGTTTTAGATCTAGGGTAAAAATTATTTGGTTTCCTAGGTGGTAGAGTTTTAGATCTTGTTTTAGGTTTAGACGATCCTACATTGGTCTTTAAAGATGGTTTATAAAAAGGTTTTATTTCTTCATCACTAGCAAGAGGTATTTTCTTATCATTTATGAGTATATACTTAGGATTAGATTTTATAGGTTTTAGTTCATTGAGTTCACTTTCAAATTTGACATTTTTAATTTCACTTGTTGAAGCTTCGGTTGAGTTAAATCCTAAACAGGTTTTATCTCCGGATACTCTTTGAATACTTATTATTTTACTAAGTGAATGACTACTATTTTCAAATTTATAAAGTTTGCAAATTTCTTCCCTGGGTTTTTCATTTTCACCTTTAAGCTCTTGACATGATTTACATTCTTCAAAAATTTCCTTACCTTTTTCAAGTTGATGTATTTTAATTTTTAGTTCTAGTACTTCATTTTCTAATTGGTTGTTTATGCATTTCAGTGATTTGTTTTTAGCCATTACTTGTTGTCCTAGTTTGCATAATCTATTGTATTCACTATCTAAATCTTTTTCATCTAATGATAAATTTTCATCACTAAAGTATTCGGTTTCGGAACGTACCTCACTTGATGTTTTCGCCATGAGACACTTCTCTTCCTTTCTCATTTCTTTCTCATCTTCATCACTATCACTCCAAGCTCCTCCAACAAATGCTCTTTGATCTTGATCTCTTGTCATCATTGGACATTTTCCAATGAGGTGATTCGGATCACCACACTTGAAACACTTTTTCTCATTCTTGCAATACTTATCATCTTTATTCTTTTGAGATGCTCTCCTTTCATCGTGTGGTTATCTAACGAATCTTCCTCGCCTTTTGAAGAATTTCTTGAAATCTCTTACGGCCATGGCGTATTCTTCGTCATCACTTTCGGAAGATGAACTATCTTCGTTACTAGATTCCTTTCTAGCTTTCAAGGCGATTGACTTGCTTTGCTCTCGTTTTCCTTTGACCATTTCGGAGTCCTTCTTTATAATTGCTTCGTAGACTTTCAAATTTTCAATTAATTCATCAAGTTGCAGCGTTGACAAATTTTTTGATTCTTCAATAGCCGTCACTTTAGCTCGCCATTTTGGGTGAAGAGCCCTAAGAAATTTCCTAACAAAATTCTTACTAGAAAAATTCTCATCAAGTGCTTTTAAACTTGTGATGATAGTGTTAAATCTAGCGAAAGCATTATCAATTGATTCCTCTTCCGGAATCGTGAATTGCTCATATTGTTGAACAAGTAGATCAATTTTATTACCTTTGACTTGATTATTACCTTGGTGAGTTATTAATAAAGAGTTCCAAATTTCTTTTGCGGTTTCACACATAAAGATCCTTTCGTACTCTTTACGTGGTAGCGCATTATAAATAACCATTTGTGCTTCATTATTTTTAGCAAGTTTTCTTTTTAAATCATCATTTTGTTTTTCAAAAGGTACGATTTCATCTTTCTTTGTTTCGGGGTTATTTTGAATAGGTAAAAAATCACCATTGGTAATAACATGCCAAAGATCTAGATCTTTTGATTTCACATAAGTTTCGAATCGATTTTTCCAATATAAAAATCCATCACTTTCAAATAGTGGTGGTCTTTGCATAGATTGCCCTTCTAAATATTTTTCAGATTCCATAGATCGTTACAAGTTTTAAAATACAATATATTTTAAAGATCTTGCAAGACCTGGCTCCTGATACCAATTGTGGAAAACTAGAAGGGGGGGGGGGTGAATAGTTTTACGTCCGTTTTAATTTTATGAAAACAAGTTTGTTTTTAAAAATTTCGATTCTAGTTTATGTGATCTCAATACTTGCACTATATGAACAATTATAAAGTTACTAACTAACTAAGCTAATATTGTATAAGTAAATAAGTAAGTAATGAAAAGAGTTGGAAAGATCAAACCACAACACAAGGATTTATAGTGGTTCGGCTACAAGGTCACCTTCCTTGTTCCTACTCCACTCCCCGAGTCACCTACTCGAGAGTTTTCTTCACTATGTCAACAAACTCCATTATAGCGGAGAAAACCTTACACACCAATGTACACACCACGACTTCGTCACAACTAAATCACAACTTCTTCACACCAATCTACTTCACAACTTTCTACTTCACACCTATCTATTCCACACCAATTCTTCTTCACAACTTTCTACTTCACACCTATCTACTTTACACCACTTTACTACTACACAACTTCTTCTCCTACACAACTTCTACTTCCCCTAAACTACTTATTACAAGCACAACACAACTTTACAAATAATATGCACAATATATACAACTACTATACAATACTTCTTGAACTTAGTTGTAGAAGGAGTATTTTTCTTTTGCACTTTGGATGAGGATGGATGAGAAGGGATTGAATCACTTGAAACAAGGATTATTAATCTAATGATCAAAGGGTTTTGAAAGATGTTTGGAGAGTTTTAGATCTGAAATTTTTGTGCAAAAGATGGGTAAAATACCAGATTTAAGATGGTATTTATAGGAGAAAAATTCTGACAGATTCTGACACAGGAGCCTGGCCGGTCCCCTTAATTCATGGCCGGTCCCCTTAATTTTAAGGGGACCGCCCCTTATAATTAAGGGGGCCGCCCAGCTGTAACGGCCAGAAAATCTGTCTTTTAGTGGGGAAAGTTTAATTGGTGAAAAACTAACTGATTTTGGTTAAAAAATTTGAATTAATATATTTAGTATGATTAAAACATTTTTCTTTAATACCAAAAGTGTTTTTCAAAACTATATAATATGTTTATATAATTAAATAAACTTTGTAATAATAAATTAAATACCCCTTTGATCATGAGATATATTAAGCACTTGTTTATCCATACCTTTAGTGATTAAGTTGGATATAATGATATAAACTAGCTTAATACTTGTTTGCGTAGTAATCTTACGGTTGATGACTTTACATTTTGTGATCGTCAAAACATAGAGATATCGAAAAATATAAATAACATTTTTATGCATTATTTATGTCAACAGAGATTGTGTAAGAGAATATTTGATTTGGATATGATTGGATATGATTGGTTTGTCTTATGTATAAATGGGATTAGGAGAGGATTAAGGCATAATCTAATTGTCATTAAGAAAAAAAGGTTTAGACAATTAAGATTATAGGTTGAGAAAATCATAGGTTACTTATAAGTTGAAATAACACAACGTCGAGAATCCATAGTTTCATATCTCGTGACTTTCCACGGCTCGACGTTCTCAACTAATACCTTGGTTCAAACAAGTTAAGTGCTTTACCTTGATCTAAAGCATAACCCAAGTGGGAAAGGATGCATTTACGCAAAGTGACCTTTGACTTAGTTTGACCAATAAGGGAGTAAACCCGCTACGTAATTAGAGAAGACGTAAGCACGGGATATGAGCATATGGATGCTTCAACATGATGTCACGTGAAATATATATATGCTCCCTAAGTTTAGAAAAGCCTTGGCTAGAGGCGATAGTTAGAAAACATGAGTTGGCATTGTCTCGTAAATGGGTGTTCTAAAAGAGGGATCTCTCAAGTCTCAAAACTCGTTTCGAGTGTTCTCAATTAAGCACATAACATATTCATACCTGTATTGAAAGATCCACATTTGTCGGGTAAGGGGAAAGCCGACTTTCAAAATTCGCCCGGAACCATACAGACTCCTGGCGCGTCACCCGCGCGTTGACGCGCGAGCAGCGCGCCAGGAGCAGACATTGGCTCTGGCGATTTTGAGCTAACGTTTGTTATTTTATGTGTTTCGATGGTTTGTTTGTCATCATTAAAACATAAAGAGATCTTGATCATGTTGCCTCAACAATCTCCCCCTTTTTGATGATGACAAATAAAAACCGAAAGCAAATAAAATTACCAAACTTAGTGAAGACAAACTGCGCTTTTGGTGTAGCTTGCGTCTTGACCTTTGTCTTGTAATTTGGTGAAGCCTTTTCACATTATTTGAATGGTCTTCATGTTCTTGCTTTCTTTTTCCCCTTTTGTCGAATCAAAAAGGCGGGACCGAATGTGCTCCCCCTTGAACATAGCTCCCCCTAGATCGTTGCTCCCCCTTGTTACAAGGCGAGGATCCATGGGACAAGAGCCTCACCTTTGCGGTGGCCTAGCTACATATAGAAATCACAACATGCAACAAACAAGAAAGCCTCACATGTGAAAGTTCCAAAATGGGTTAGGTTACCATTTGGAGACTTGCAACATGGGTTAGTTCTCATCATAACTATAAGTAAATTAGTGTCCAAGATGACTCCACAATCCAAATGTTGAGCATAATAAAAAAAATAGATATGATTCAAACATGATTTTCTCATATAATCCATAATACATTTTATATCACATAGAAGAGCATAAAGCATACAACAAAGACAATTCCTAATACAAGCTTGAGACACATTCTACAATCACCTTATTCAAGCATAATATCAAACACACATAATGAAGGACATACAAGAAGAACATCATTCAATCCTATCATATTTTATTCATACAAGCTTGTGAGAAGACCAAGATTGTTACTACTAGAGCAAGTTTTTACTACTTCACTCTTCATCCTTTTCTTGAAGAAACACCCTTGAGATATCGTTAAGAACGGCGGTCATTATCAACATGTCATTGTTGATAGATTTGTGTAGTTCTCTAATTTCCTCACGTAAAGCGAGAATGTTCCTCTCAATCACATCATTGGTAGTGCAACACGCACACCTATGAGTGTGATCATTCTCAAGGGGTTCCCCAAGTTTTCCTTCAATCTTGGCCCAAATATCGTCTTCAACAAAACAAAGTTTGACAAAATCTTTCACTATTGGGATATCCGCACTATTAATGTTGTCCCAATCAATGTTTTCCTCTTCTTCCCTTGTCATCATTCTCCTACCATCGTAAAAGTGGTATGATGACCCAACAAATTATTCTTCCATATCCATTTTGAGTGTATTTTAAGTGTTATTTAATTGAAACAACATTTGATGTCAAGGTAACTAGTAAGTTTACTCCTTTTATAGATGAATTAATGTTGGTAGTTAGGATTATTATCACATAAAAGTTGGTCATATTATCAATGATCAAGGTACATAGATGCTTGATAAGATGTTCAACCCCTCTAAGACATGTACTAATATGCTTAGGTCACATGGTGTTGGGAAGAGGTATTCAATGAGAAATGAGTGTTCTAGTTAGGCTAAAGTTGAGGTTGGGTGGACTAGAAGCACATGCTAGTTACTATCATTTCCCATGCAAGAAACTACAAGCAATTAATTATTAGGAGATAACATTATTCACTTTAAGCATGCAACATGAAGTCTATCACATAAGGTGAGCAAGAAGAATTAGACACAAGATTTTAAACACAAGTGTGAATTATGTTTCGAAATTTTGTCTAATCTTGGAAACTTAAGATAATCAAAATTTTCAAGACGAATCCAGAAAATTTTGTGTCAAGTTTTCTTGTTCAAGCACATAGTATAGATATGTAGAATCTTGGATACTATCAATCATTGTTTGAATAATGAATTGATAAATATCTTTCCTCTTGGAAGACTTTAGTTTGATCTTCCATCCATGCCTCCACATAAGCCTTAATCACATAAGCTCTAATAACACCTAAAGATTGTTCTCCTAAGATGCATGTTTAAGCATCAAAACCTATCCCAAAGCAATTTGGACTCTTGAAAGTGTCATGCCAAAACTTAGACTTGTTAGTTTTGTGACCTAAGTGTCCTTTTATTCAAG
The DNA here is from genome assembly GCA_030686995.1 of Artemisia argyi. Classification (NCBI taxonomy): domain Eukaryota; kingdom Viridiplantae; phylum Streptophyta; class Magnoliopsida; order Asterales; family Asteraceae; genus Artemisia; species Artemisia argyi. The sequence continues at coordinate 131,912,546 of CM060691.1, forward strand.
TCACCAATGACTTGTTGTATAGGATGACCCCTCTCTTCTCTCAATTCCTTAGGATTGCCTTCATCCGAAACATTAACTTGTAATGTTGGTGACCTTTCTTGATCTTGAACTAAAGGTTCGTTGATCACATCATCTTCTACTGAAGGAGATGATTTAGGCTCGGGCAAGCTCTCATCAAAGGTCACATTGAGAGATTCCTCAATCCTCATTGTTTCCTTGTGAAGCACTATGTATGCTTTACTAGTTTGAGAGTATCCTAGGAACACACCTTCATACGACTTTGGGTCAAATTTGGTGAGATATTCTTTGGTGTTAAGTATAAATACTTTGCAACCAAATACTCTAAAATACTCTAGGGATGGTTTTCTATTCCTAAGTATTTCATAAGGTGTTTTATTAATTACCTTTCTTATGTAGACTCTATTAAAAATGTGACAAGCGGTATCTAGGGCATGACACCAAATTTTTTGTGGAATGGATTGCTCGTCAAGCATTGCACGACTTATCTTTCTTAACTTACGATGTGTTCTTTCAACAATCTCATGCGATTGAGAAGTGAACGGGCCTGATAAGTTATAAGATATTCCATGTTGTTCACAAAAGGTTCCAAATTGCATTTTATCAAATTCGCTACTATGATTTGTTTTAATTGATACAATTGAACAATCAAGTAGGTTTTCAAGTTTCTTTCTCAAAATGTTGAATTTATTCAAGACACCATCCTTGTTTTCTAAGAACAATATCCAAGTGTAATTGGAAAAGTCATCAATGATCATTAAGGTGTAGAAGTTTCCTCCATAACTATGGATCGGAGATGGACCATACAAATCCACATGAATCAATTCTAAAACCTTACTAGTTGACACTTCCCTTTTATTCTTATTATTGGTTTGACCTTGACTCCCTAGACATGTTTCACAATAATGCCTTTCAAAGCTCAACTTTGGTAAATTCCGTACTAGCTCGTTAGAGGCTAGGTTTTGGACTAACCTCATATTGGCGTGACCTAACCTCCTATGCCAAAGCGTTGAGTTGTCTACCATGGACGTAAGGCATATGTGTTGCTTAGAGTTATCACCCAACTTGCATGTATATAAGTTATTTCTCCTATGACCTTTTGCTAACACAACACCATTTTTACTAATAGTGCAATCTACCTTAGTAAATTTGACCTCACAATCATCATCACATAATTGACTCACACTAATCAAATTGAAACTAAGACCCCTAACATGCCCAACATTGGAAATTTCTATGGAGTCATGAAGGACATTACCTTTGCCGATAATTTTGCCGTTAAGTTTGCTTTCAAAAATGACTTGATTGCCATTATACGCCATGTATGATGTGAACAATCTTCTATTCCCGGTCATGTGTTTAGTGCAACCACTATGCACTACCCACTCATCCGGTTGTAGATCACTTTTAAGGCAAACCTACAACAAAAGTAAAACTCATGCCTTTGGTACCCATTGTTTCTTGGGTCCATTTTGGTTAGCATTTAAGGTGCCCAAGTTGAACATTCTTGGGTCTTGAAGTAAGACACATAATTTCTCAATACCATATTTAGAAAAGGCGGACCAAGGATTGTTTTGATAGTCGTTTTGAGTTTGATAGCTTGGTCTATAGTTATGATATGCTTGTGGTCTAAAGAAGTTTTGGTTTGAATAGGAGTTGTCTCTCCTTTGGTAATTGTTGTATTGGTATTGAGAAGACTCTTGACCATAGTTAGACAAAATTCTTCTTTGGTTGTTATGAAATGATGGTCTTTGGTTGTATGAGGTAGAGGATCTCATATTAGGTGTATGAAACAATGGTCTATGATTTACTCGAGGTTGTGAGTATCCAAGTCCATTGCGAGAGTTTGAGTTAGAAAATTGTTTTGTATTTTCTCTTTTTGCAATAGGATCTTGATTACCTCGAGTACTTACAAGAGGAGCTTGAGGAGTAATTGGTTTAATGTTATTGTTTAATGGAGATCCAATTTTCCTCAGATGCCTGGCGCGTTGATGGAGCGTTGACGCGTCAGCCAGCGCGTCAGCCTCGGGGATTTTTGGAGCCTCGTTTTCTTTAGCCTTTACAAATGTTATTGGTTTTGTTAGGCTTATAGGAGTGGTTGTATCTTGTTTAAAAAATCCAATACCTCCCTTGTCTTGAGACACCTTTTGCCGACTTATTAATTCTTCTAAATCGTTTGTGCTCTTTTTATATTTTGAAAAGCTTAATGACTCTTTTTGAAGTTCCAACACTTTTTCATTCAAAGAGTTAACCTCAAGTGTGAGTACTTCACAACTTTTACAAGGTTCAATCAACCCTTTGCAATGTTCTAGTGTTTTTACTTTACTAGCTTGAGTTCTAGTGTTTTTACCTCCGAAAGTTCTTGGCCATGAGATTATACTCTTCGTCATCCATATCATCTTCTTCATTTCTATCCTCTTGACCATCACTATCATCACTAGCTTTAGTACTAGTGACTTTAGCTTTAAGAGCCAAAGACTTAACCTTCTCCTTCTTGTCTTTGGTACTTGCCTTGTCGTTCTCAAGAATCATCTCATAAACTTTGAGATTTCCAATGAGCTCATCAAGAGGTAGTTCCGCCAAATTCTTGGCTTCTTCTATGGCCGTTACCTTTGGCCTCCACTTCACCGGAAGTGCTCGAAGAAACTTTCTCACATGGTTCTTGTTATAGAAGCTAGGATCAAGAGCCGTGAGACTAGTGATTATAGCATTGAACCTTGTGTACCCATTATCAATGGTTTCTTCATCCGAGATCGAGAACTTCTCATATTTTTGTATGAGTAAATCGATCTTGCAATCTTTCACTTGAGAGTTGCCTTGATGAGTGATGATGAGAGAGTGCCAAATTTCCTTGGCGGTCTTGCAAACATGAACTCTCTCGAACTCCCTTCGAGGTAGAGCATTATAGATTAACATCTTGGCTTCATCATTCTTACCAAGCTTTCTTCTTTCATCATCATTAAGATCCATATGTGGCTTTTTCACCAACAACTTTGTTTCCGAGTCTTCCACCAGAAACTCAAAGTTGCCATTTTGGATGATTTCCCACAAATCAAGATCTTTGGACCTAACATAGGTCTCAAATCGGGTTTTCCAAAAGCAAAACCCATCGGTTTCTAGCAAAGGTGGTCTTTGCATAGAACACCCCTCAACATAGTTCTTTTGAGCCATGGATCTATACTCTACTTTTCCAAAAACCTTAGTTAGGATTTTAGATTTTTGGGAAAGAAGTTTTTGACTTAAAACGACTTCTCGGGAAGGCTTTAAAGCTCAAAAACTTGAGTATAGCGCTCTGATACCAATTGTAGAACCGTAGAAGGGGGGTGAATACGGTTTCTTCGGCTTTTTAGATGTTTAAAAACTTTATGCCAAAGGGAACACCAAGTGGTTGTATAATAATCCAACAACCACTAATGCAACCAAAGTATATAAAGCAAGTAAAAGACACAACGATATATACTGGTTCGGGATGGGGGTTTATAACATCCGTACGTCCAGTTGCGAATCCGCGACTCCGATACTATTCACTAGTATAATCCTTTCGGTGGACTACAAACCGTTACAATTCACTCCACCGATATTCACCAATATCGATGCTCACAAAGAAGGAGTTACTCACCAACGGTATTTCGCCCTCGGAAACCACCCAAAAGAATCTCACGATTCAACTTTTCTAAGGATCACAAAGATCACTACCAAGACTTCCCACCAGAAGTATCAAACCCCAACTAGATCCCCAATGATCTAGGCTTGGTCACCAAGACACAAGACTTCCCTTACAAACAATTGAATGAATGAATATATGTTTGTTCAATCAAGTCCTAACCTAACCTAGTGACTCGATTGTAATAGAAAGGGTATAAGAAAGAAGACACTCGACACAATCACAAGAGTGGATTAGGTTCTTGTGATTCTTCCCTTGCAAGTAGATGTGTTCTTCCAAAGATGTTAGTGTGATAATCAAGAACACAAGATTAGAGATTGAGATAGAGATAGAGATTTGAGAGTGTTTAGAGAAAAGGAATCTAGAGAAAAAGAATAATGGCAAGGGGTGAGGAATACAAGAGGCAAGGGTGGTATTTATAGGCCAAGACCCAATCTTAGGAAAAATTTACCGAGGCCGGCGCGTCACCCGCGCGGGTAGCGCGGCAGGACTCTGTCTCAAGCTTTTCCTAAAACTTGGGTGTTGGACCTTGTAAATACCTATCCTTGCTAAACCCCCAATTGTACTTCACACTAAACCTTAACATTAATCAATCTAAGGTTTACCAACTCAAATAGCCAATTAGGAAATCATTTGTGAAGTGTTTAAAGAGAAACCAAATTACCAAGGGTTTAAAGTGTAGATAGGGTAATTTGGAAGGGGTAGAAGTGTATCTCCTCACATGGCATAGAAAAGAGAGAAAGAATATGCCAAGGAATATTCCAATGCTTGGGGGGAGAATGAGATGGAGGGTTAAGATGAAATGGTTTGAATTGGATGGCTAGGATCAAAGGGAGCCTCCCTTGGTTTTCAAATAATTTGGCATGTGTGGAATGTGGATGGTTGAGATGAGTTCACTTGAAATGAATGGTTAAGATCAAGCCTAGGTTAGGGTTAAGAAAGGATATTCCAAGGGAATATGATTTGCTTGGGGGGAAAGGAGAAATCAATGGATGAGATGGTTTTGGTTTGAATTCAATGGTTGAGATCAAGCACATGTGGTGGCATAGATAGGAGAGATTGGATGGATGGTTGAGATGAGGTTAGTTTGAATTCAATGGTTGAGATCAAGCCCATGTGATGATATAGAGATGAGGGATTGGATGGATGGTTGTGATATGTTGTAATTTAAAATCAATGGCTAGGATGAGATGGAGCCTTATTAGGGTTCCAACAATTGGCATGTGTTGAATATGAAGGGTTGGGATGTGTTGTAAGGGAATGGATGGTTTAGATGTAGTGTGTAAGAGAATATGTAAGGGTGTAAGAGATTGTGTAAGAGAATATTTGATTTGGATATGATTGGTTTTTTCTTATGTATAAATGGGATTAGGAGAGGATTAAGGCATAATCTAATTGTCATTAAGAAAAAAAGGTTTAGACAATTAAGATTATAGGTTGAGAAAATCATAGGTTACTTATAAGTTCAAGTAACACAACGTCAAGAATCCATAGTTTCATATCCCGTGACTTTCCACGGCTCGACAATCTCAACTAATACCTTGGTTCAAACAAGTTAAGTGCTTTGCCTTGATGTAAAGCATAACCCAAGTGGGAAAGGATACGTTTACGCAAAGTGACCTTTGACTTAGTTTGACCAATAAGGGAGTAAACCCGTTACGTAATTAGAGAAGACGTAAGCACGTGATATGAGCATATGGATGCTTCAACATGATGCCACGTGTAATATATAAGCTCCCTAACTTTAGAAAAGCCTTGGCTAGAGGCGATAGTTAGAAAACATGAGTTGGCGTTTTCCCGTAAATGGGTGTTCTAAAAGAGGGATCTCTCAAGTCTCAAAACTCGTTTCGAGTGTTCTCAATTAAACACATAACATATTCATACCTGAATTAAAAGATCCACATTTGTCGGGTAAGGGGAAAGCCGACTTTCAAAATTCGCCCGGAACTATACAGACTCCTGGCGCGTCACCCGCGCGTTGACGCGCGGGCAGCGCGCCAGGAGCAGACATTGGCTCCGGCGATTTTGAGCTAACGTTTGTTATTTTATGTGTTTCGATGGTTTGTTTGTCATCATTAAAACACAAAGAGATCTTCATCATGTTGCCTCAACAAAATTAATGAGAATAGAAGAGCACAAACATAGTAAATGGTTACTATCTTATGTTGTAAATAATTATACTGACATGTGGAAAACTAGAAGGGGGGTTGAATAGTTTTCTTACGCCGTTTTTAATTTTATAAAAACTTTGTTTACAAAATCTTCGATTCTAGTTTTATGTGTGATCAATATTTAAACACTTATGTACACTAATATCTACGAAATAAATAATGACAATATAAGTAAGTAAGTAAAGAGATAGAGATGGAAAGATCGCACCACAAGACATAGGATTTATAGTGGTTCGGCTACGAAGCACCTCTTCGCCCTACTCCACTCCCCGAGCACCTAACTCAAGAGTTTTCTTCACTATGTCAACAAGCTCCCTTATGGCGGAGAAAACCTTACACAACTTTTGCTTACACCAATTAACGACACTAAGCTAAATGTCAAGTCCTAATAGTAGCTAGAACCAATCTCACATCACTAGTCACTACAAACCTTCTTCACAATTTATACACACCACTACTACAACACAACTTCTCACAACTTCACTACTTCAATTTTACAACACTACTACTTCTTCACCACTTCTATTCACAACTACTAACACACCTAGATCTACCTATCACACACCTTCTACACCTTTACAAATAATTTAAACAACAACTAACAATATTCACAAATCTACACTACTTCTTAACAAGATGTTGGAGGAGTATTCTTCTCTTTCAGTTTGAATGATGAGGGATTGGATCACTTGAAACAAGAACTAATAAGTTTATGATCAAAGGTTTTAGGAAGATGATTTGAGAGGACTTGGATAGAAAGTTTTAGTGCAAAAGGTGAGGAAAAATTACAGATTTGAACCAGTATTTATAGGCAAAAGTTTCTAACACAAGAGCGTGTGCCGGCCCCCTTAAAATTAAGGGGGCTGCCCACCTGTAATGGCCAAAAACTTTTGTCTTTTATTGGGAAAGTTTATTTGGTGAAGATTTAACTGATTTTGGTTAAAAATTTGAATTCTTATATTTATTATGAATTAAACATTTTCCTTTAATTACCAAAAGTGTTTTTTAAATATATAAAATGTTTATACCATTTTATATAATTTGTAATTATTAACTAAACCTTCCTTTGATCATAAAATGTATTAGGCAATTGTTTATTCATACCTTAAGTGATTTAGTTGGATGTAATGATATTTTGTCACTAAATACTTGTTTACGTAATGATTTTACGTTTAATGATTTTACATTTTGTGATCGTCAAAACATAGGGATATCGAGAAATATTAATAATGTTTTTACGCATTATTTATATCAACAATCTCCCCCTTTTTGATGATTACAAAATTTAAACTCATTAAATCAAAAATTATTATATATGCAAGTATTTAGTGAGTTTATATCACTTCTCCCCCTTTTTGTGAACATCAAAAAGGTTATCCCGATGTCGTATGAGCTCCCCCTTGATGTGTACTCCTCCTCGTTTTAAGGTTATAAGACAAATCGAGATATGGAATGCTTGCACACAATATATATGATGCATGAAACAAATATAAATAAAACAAGAAAACTCATAAAAGTGCAAAAATAAATCTCAACAAGCATTCATTATTTATTAGAATAGATTATGTTAAAAACATAATCATTGTTACATAAGCATACATATATGCTTTTCTTAGCAAACTACAATAGATAATACTAGGTTGCCAACTTGAGGTCTCTAGGACTTGCTTGGAGATTGGAAGCATAGTGGATGAGTTTAGTCGAGAGAGATCTTTGTGGAAATTTTCTTTCGAGAGTTTGGAGTGGTTGATGGAGGGGAGCTTGGAGCGGAAGGGTTGGATTGTTGTGTTTGTGATGGTGGTGGAGAAGCCCTTGTGAGGAGATACTCAATCCAAGTGAAGTGCTCATTGAAAGCAATGGTTTGTTTTTGGAGAAAAATGCAACAAGGACAATTGTTAACATGATTCTCAAGTTGGACAATGTTGTTGGATGGTGAGGATGGAGTAGTGGAAGGTTTTTGAACCAAATTGCGTTGAGCAGGATGTAAGGCAAGGAGAGCACTAAGTTCATGAGCTTCTTTGAGCTCCTCAACGAACTTTTTATGTTCGGAGGAAATGGTGGAGTTGGATTATGGTTGGGGATTGAGGCTTGAACATGTAACATAGGATTCATGTATTGATGAGAGAGATGGATGTGGTTTTGAGATTGAGTATGTTCCTCAAAAGGATCATTTGGAAGAATTGAGTGAGATGGATGTGGAGTATTGTTGGTGAGTAAGATAGTGAGGTTGTCATGTGGAGGTAAAATGAAGGTTTCATTTGGGTGATGTGGATGTTTAGTTGTTGGTTGGTTGGAGACAACATCATTGATAGATGAGAATTTTTGACCTGTATCAAGTTTTCTTCTCCACACGGGTTTGACGGAGATCCTTGCGCCTCTTGAAGGCTTAGATCTTGGGTGATTGGGGGATGACATGATGGATTGAGTGATGATTTATGATGAATGAGGGTATTTATAGTGTGATGATTTAGTGTTTATGGAAGGATAATATGTGGTGGATTTGATAGACAAAATATGTTTGTGAATTTAGGGAAGTGGGGAATCAAAATAGGGTGAAATGGGCTAAAAAGCGGAAAGCAAACAGGAAGCCTCGACCATCAGGTGGCCGGCCCCTTTAATTTTAAGGGGGCGCCCTTTATAATTATGGGGGCCGCCCAGGGCATGGTTCCCAGATTGCCAGAAATGGTTTTTGGCAGAAATTCTTTCAAAAAGATGTTTGTTTGGAGGTTTGGATTTGGGCAAATCCATCTCTTTAGGTAACTAAATAAGTATTATCTTAATGAAGTATGCATGGAAAGTATACATGTATGCAACTAAGCATATATTATAATTTCATGCAAAGAGAATAATGTAAAGGAACATATAAGCAAGTCATATATCCTAAGGCAACTAACTTAGTGTAAGGCAACTAGTGAGTGAGAAACTAATGATGGAACAAATGTAACTAAGTGATTCTTGACATTGTTCTAGTGTGTGCCTATATGCAACAAATGTGGAGATGTGATTGCTTCGACTCCTAATGCAAAGACGAAGATATCCTAAGAAGCAATCCAAAATCTCCTTAATTCTCTTTGCTTGACCCATGATTGCCAAGAATATATATTGGATTATATATTTTGACAATTCATGTGAAATTTCATGCATGATTTTAAGATAAAGTTTTTAGCATTATTCAACAATGCAAGAAAGAAAAGAAATGATATTCATGTGTTTCCTAGAAGTGAGAATTATTTTGAAGTGAATTGAGGTTTTCCTTTGAAAGTATATTTATGCAAAAACAAAATATCTCAATTCTTGATTTTGTTCAAAATAGAATCCTAGACTTAGAATAGCGGAGAAAATAAGAGAGGAATGAAAGACTGATGCTCAGATGACTGGCCCCTTTAAAGTGAGGTCGGTCCCCTTAATTTTAAGGGGGCCGCCCTTATAACTTTAAGGGATCCGCCCATCTGACAAAAAAAAAATAAAAAATAAAAAATAAAAAAAAAATAAAAAAATCCAGAACATTTAAATTTTAGAAATTTCAAACATTTAAGAAAATTCAATCAATTTGCTCCATCATTCCTAATCCTAGACGCAAGTGGTTAAATAATTCACGCTTAAGGGGTTTAGTAAATATGTCGGCAACATTATCTTCCGAAGCTACCTTTTCTATTGTTATATTTCCTTTTTGTACATTATCCCTAAGAAAGTGATGGCGTATTTCTATATGTTTAGTCCTAGAGTGTTGAACGGGATTCTTACTTAAATCTATGGCTCCTTTATTATCACACATTATAGGAATATTTTCTAACCTAACGCAATAGTCTACGAGAGCTTGTTTCATCCATAGTGCCTGTTGACATGCCTTTCCAGCGCTTACATATTCAGCTCTGGTGGTCGAAATAGCAAGAGCAGTTTGCTTCTTGAAAAACCAAGACGTTAGGCAACATCCCATAAACGTGCAAATACCACTAGTGCTTTTTCGATCCACGTAGTCTCTCGCATGATCGGCATCCGCATAGACAATAGTTTCTATGCCGGATCCCTTAGGATACCATAATCCTAAGTGTATAGTGCCTTTAATGTATCTGAAGATACACTTAACCGCTTCTAGGTGAGAGGTTTTGGGATCCTCTTGAAAGCGGGCACAAAGGAAAACACTAAACATGATATCGGGTCTACTTGCCGTTAAGTATAGTAAACTACCTATCATCCCTCTATACTTAATGTTATCTACGGACTCACCTTCTTCATCTCTTGTGAGTTTCACTTCAGTAGACATAGGTGTCTTAAGGGGTTTTGAGTCTTCTAGGCCAAATTTCTTAAGCATTTCCTTAATGTCTTTAGATTGGTTAAAAAATATTCCATCTTTTAGTTGTTTTATTTGTAATCCTAGGAAGAAGTTTAATTCACCCATCATGCTCATCTCAAACTCATCATGCATGATTTTGGCAAATTCATCACACATTTCCTGACAAGTTGATCCAAATATAATGTCATCGACATATATTTGAACAATGATGATATTTGGGTCACTTCTTTTAGTGAAGAGAGTGTTATCTACCATTCCCATGGAACAATTATGCTTAACTAGGAAAGGTTTCAGTCTATCATACCAAGCCTTTGGAGCTTGTTTAAGACCATATAAAGCTTTCTTTAGTTTGTAAACATAATCAGGTTTTGCGAAGTCAATGAATCCCGGAGGTTGTGCCACATAAACCTCCTCATTGATAAAACCGTTGAGGAATGCACTCTTCACATCCATTTGGTATAACTTAAAGTCTAGGGCGCAGGCATAAGCTAAAAGGATTCTAATGGATTCTAATCTAGCTACAGGGGCATACGTTTCGTCATAATCAACTCCTTCTTTTTGATTATAACCTTGGGCGACTAACCTAGCTTTATTCCTAGTTACTATTCCATTTTCATCTAGTATATTCCTAAATACCCACTTAGTTCCTATTATGGTCACATTCCTAGGATTTGGGACTAGTTCCCAAACATCATTTGATTTAAATTGATTTAATTCTTCTTGCATATCCATAATCCAACTTTCATCCTTTAAGACTTCATTTATATTCTTAGGCTTTATTGTTGACACAAAACAAAAGAAATTATTTTTATCTTGAGCTTGTGACCTAAGCGTTCTTTGATTTAGGTTGGCTATAATATTATCTAATGGATTTGACTTTGTTTCCTTAACATTTATAATTTCATTTTCTTCTAAAGTTTCTACTTCAATATCATTACCTAAGGGTTTAGTTTTACTAACCTCAATAGCTTCTTCCTCTATTATATCATCATCTTCTAAGGGCAATGTTTTAGGTAGTGGAGGAGTTTCATCAAAAGTTACATTTAGGGATTCTTCTACTTTCATAGTATGTTTATTTAGAATTATATATGCTTTACTATTTTGTGAATATCCTAGAAAAACTCCTTCATAAGCCTTAGGGTCGAATTTAGTGAGATAGTCTTTTGTATTAAGGATGAAACATTTACTTCCGAATACTCTAAAGTAACCTATATCAGGTTTTCTACCTCTTAATAACTCATATGGAGTTTTTCCTAAGATTCATCTAATAGAAACTCTATTAAGTATATATGTTGATGTATCTATGGCGTGACACCAAAATTTTTGTGGGATAGATTGTTCATTTAATATTGTTCTACTCATTTCTTGTAGAGACCTATTTTTTCTTTCTACTACCCCATTTGATTGCGGAGTACCAGGAGCGGAAAAGTTGTGAGATATTCCATTTTCATCACAAAATTTTCTGAATTGTACTTCGTTATCAAATTCCCTACCATGGTCCGTCCTAATTGAACTATGGAGCATCCTAACTTATTTTGTATCATTTTACTAAATATCTCAAATTTTTCAAAGGCTTCGGTTTTATCACTTAAGAACCTAGTCCACGTGTATCGTGAATAATCATCTACTATAACTAAGGTGTAACGATTGCCACCATAGCTCCACACAGCGGATGGACCAAAAAGATCCATGTGAAGTAATTCTAAGCATCTAGTAGTGGATAACATATTTTTAGCTTTGTGACTATCATGTGCTTGTTTTCCAATTTTACAAGCATTACAAAAGTGTTGATCATATCTTAAACTAGGCAAGTTTCTAACTAGTTCCTTAGAGGCTAAAGATTGTATTTGTTGCATGTTTGCGTGACCTAATCTCCTATACCACAAAGTGGAGTTTTCATCTATAGTAGCTAGGCATATCCTATCTTGCGGTTTGTCTCCTAATTTCATAACATATACACCTCCTTACCTAATTCCTCTACCTATGACTTTTTCATCCTTAATTATTTCACTATCTTTATCGGTAAAGGTAACCCTACACTTATTATCACATATTTGACCTATACTAAGCAAGTTATAAGTTAGATTATCTACATGTTCAACATTTTCAATAGTTAGAGAGTCTTGAGAGATCGTACCTTTGCCTACGATTTTTCCACGACGATCACTACCAAAAACAACGTTACCTCCATTATATGCCTTATATGTGAAAAATAGCTTGCGATTTCCCGTCATGTGTCTTGAGCATCCACTATCTTTTATCCATTTATCGGGCTCCAAATCTACTCCTAGACATACTACATTTGGTGCTTGAGCTACGAAACATTTGTGCTTCATTTTTTCGTCTTCGTCACTAAATTTTCTTCTTCGGGTGGTTTTCCTTTTGTCTTGTGCTTTTAGTTGCTTTTTAATAATTTTCTTGAATTCTTTGACGACCTTTGCATATTCTTCATCTTCACGTTCGGAACTATAATAATCATCATCATTAAGTTCCTTTTCGATCGTTGACTTTATACACTCTTCTTTTTTGCTCTTGGTATGACTCATGGAGTTTTCGCCATTATTACCTTCACACACAAAATTTAAATTAGTAGCACTTGTACTCATTTCAACTAAATACTTATCTACTATACTTTCATTTTCAACTATTTTGTATACAAAATTTTCTTTGGCTTGACATTTCCCTTGATGAAAATTTAAAAGACTCTTCCACATATCATTTGCCGTTTGACAAAAAAATATTCTTTCATATTCAATTCTTGGTAAAGCTTTATATATAATCATTTTAGCTATATTGTTTTTATCAAGCACTATTTTGAAATAATTATTTTGTTTTTCAAAAATGGTTTTTGTTGGTTGAAAATCACCAATTGAAATGACATGCCAAAGATCATAATCTATTAACTTCACATAACTTTTGAATCGATTTTTCCATTCAAGAAAACTTGTATTTTCAAAATATGGTGGTTTAAATGCCATGTTCCCTTCTAAATATTTTTTCGATTCCATAAATCGATTACAAGTTTTAAAATACAATTTATTTTAAAAAATCTTGTTTAACGTAGCTCTGATGCCAATTGTGAAAAACTAGAAGGGGGGGGGGGTTGAATAGTTTTCTTACGTCGTTTTTAATTTTATAAAAACTTTGTTTACAAAATCTACGATTCTAGTTTTATGTGTGATCAATATTTAAACATTTATGTACACTAATATCTACGAAATAAATAATGACAATATAAGTAAGTAAGTAAAGAGATAGAGATGAAAAGATCGCACCACAAGACAAAGGATTTATAGTGGTTCGGCTACGAAGCACCTCTTCGCCCTACTCCACTCCCCGAGCACCTAACTCGGGAGTTAGCAAATATTTGAAGGAGCAAATTTTAGAGCTTTTCCATCTATACATCATAAGTATTTATAATATGCTAGGTGATAGAAATTGTAGGTTTCGGTGCGTTGCCGTAGGTGTTGGTTTCCAGGAAGATAGGTAGTATGAAATTCAAGCTCTTTTAATGCAAGAGTTAGACTCGCATAAATTATTACATAAGTATGTGGTGGCATGATGGTTTTAACTGAATTCGGAGCTTGGTGGAATGGTTCGGTCCTTGATTTGCACCGCAGGCCTACTAGATGAGTTTGCCAAACACGGGGTTGGTTATTGCTTCATTGATTAACTGGCTAGTTGTATCTATATCCCTACAACAAAGTTTTATGTGTTTTCCGCTTTTGTCTGGTCCAGACTTATCAGAAGAAAGTAGCCCCCTTGTGATTGCCAGTGTGGGGCACGACGCCTGTGCTCACTACATTTATGTGACGCTGGATGAAAATTCGCCACTCTCCAATACTCACCTACAATGAGGGCGTCAGACTTCCCAATGTATCTGCATGGGAAACTTTATATTCCGATCGACAACGCATGCATACTGAAATTAATGAGAATAGAAGAGCACAAACATAGTAAATGATTACTAATTTATGTTGTAAATAATTATACAAACACGTGGAAAACTAGAAGGGGGTTGAATAGTTTTCTTACGTCGTTTTTAATTTTATAAAAACTTTGTTTACAAAATCTTCGATTCTAGTTTTATGTGTGATCAATATTTAAACACTTATGTACACTAATATCTACAAAATAAATAATGACAATATAAGTAAGTAAAGAGATAGAGATGGAAAGATCACACCACAAGATAAAGGATTTATAGTGGTTCGGCTACGAATCACCTCTTCGCCCTACTCCACTCCCCGAGCACCTAACTCGAGAGTTTTCTTCACTATGTCAACAAGCTCCCTTATGGCGGAGAAAACCTTACACAACTTTTGCTTACACCAATTAACGACACTAAGCTAGATGCCGAGTCCTAATAGTAGCTAGAACCAATCTCACACCACTAGTCACTACACACCTTCTTCACAACTTATACACACCACTACTACAACACAACTTCTCACAACTTCACTACTTCAATTTTACAACACTACTATTTCTTCACTACTTCTATTCACAACTATTAACACACCTAGATCTACCTATCACACACCTTCTACACCTTTACAAATAATTTAAACAACAACTAACAATATTCACAAATCTACAATACTTCTTAACAAGATGTTGGAGGAGTATTCTTCTCTTGCACTTTGAATGATGAGGGATTGGATCACTTGAAACAAGAACTAATAAGTTTATGATCAAAGGTTTTAGGAAGATGATTTGAGCGGATTTGGACAGAAAATTTTAGTGCAAAAGGTGAGGAAAAATTACAGATTTAAACCAGTATTTACAGGCAAAAGTTTCTGACACAGGAGCGTGTGCCGGCCCCTTTAATTCATGGCCGGCCCCCTTAAAATTAAGGGGGCTGCCCCTTATAATTAAGGGGGCCGCCCACCTGTAACGGCCAGAAACTTTTGTCTTTTCCGGGGAAAATTTATTTGGTGAAGATTTAACTGATTTTGGTTAAATATTTGAATTCATATATTTATTATGAATTAAACATTTTTCTTTAATTACCAAAAGTGTTTTTCTAAATATATAAAATGTTTATACCATTTTATATAATTTGTAATTATTAAATAAACCTTCCTTTGATCGTAAAATGTATTAGGCAATTGTTTATTCATACCTTAAGTGATTTAGTTGGATGTAATGATATTTTGTCACTAAATACTTGTTTACGTAATGATTTTACGTTTAATGATTTTACATTTTGTGATCGTCAAAACATAGGGATATCGAGAAATATTAATAACGTTTTTACGCATTATTTATATCAACATGACAAAACATAGTAAATGATTACTCATTTATGTTGTAAATAACTGTTTGTATTCTGACATGTTCAAAATATAGTAAACTAGGCATTTAGACCCGTGCGATGCACACGGGCTCGATCTAAATGTTCATAGTGTATTGTTCAGCACTAATTTTCGTCATTTTGATCATGTATGGATTTTGTTGGTCAATAAGTTTCTAATTTATGTTTGTTAGCATGAAATGAAAAATATTGATGCCGTTATTTCGTTACTTTTAATTGAGGTCAAGTCAAACACTCAAAATACAATATATAACTCGGGCTGCCTCATGACCAGTGCGATGCACACAGCTTTTTTATTTGTTATTATAATTTATAAATGACTGCGAGCCAAAATTATGTAATTTTTCCATTCTATTCATTATTCAAGGTGATATTTTTAATATGTCGTATTTTGTTATTTTAGCAAACTTTGAAAGCCCGTGCGATGCAGATGGGCTGTATAGAAGTTTTCAAAGTTTAATATCCGTCTTTTATTTTCGTTATTTTATATTCGAGACGTATTTTTGTACTTATATATATAAGTTGTCATGGTAGCATTCATTTTGTAAGCATGATACGTATTTAAAATTGTTTATTGACATGTAATCTTTTAAGATGTATTTTTTATGTAATATTTTTGTCTATTTATTTTGGTATTGACTCTATCGTTTTTTATTGGAACTAACTAATATTAATACATCCGGCTAAGTTATAACTAATTCTTATGATAATCAACAATGTCTGTGCGATGCACATGGGCTGTATAGAAGTTTTCATAGATTTAAAATACATGCGATGCACATGGGCTGTATAGAAGTTTTCATATCATAATATTCAACATTTATTTTCGTCATTTTATATTTAAGTTGTCATGGTGTCACACATTTGCTAAGCTTTATACGTATTTAAAATACTTTATTGAGTTGCACATGGGCTGTATATAAGTTTTTATAGCGTAATCTTCGGCACTTATTTTCGTCATTATATATCTAAGTTGTGATGGTATCACATTTCCAAGCATGTCACATATTTAAAATAGTTTATTGACATTAAAAGAGTATATGTGAAGAGATTTTTTTCAAGACGTTACATTGAAAACAGTCTCTTCACATGTAATATTTTAATATGTATAAGTTACATAAATTATTTTAAATATGAAGCGATGACATTAATGTTGGAGACCTTTTATATTCATCCCCATGCGATGCACACAGGTTTGGACTGCTTCAGGACCCATGCGATGCACACAGGTTGGATCTAATTATTTTCTTTTGTAATGTTTTGGACTAATTTTCGGTTCATGTTTGAAACTCTCATTTTTTGTGAAAGACGGACTTCGTTATTCAAATAAATTACACTATTAAAAGTGAACTATAAAACAAATTTCCTTTTTAACAAAACTATAAAAACATAAAATATTAAAGTAATTAGTATATTCAAGAGTATAAATTATAATTCGTATATTAAAATATTGCATGTTTAATTTGTAACGTACTATTAATATGAATGCTAAGTATTCATCTATATTGACGCCGGTAGCCATGGCATTGTTCTTATTGTTGTTTTGCATGTTTTGTTCTTGATATAATTTTCGTGACTTCTCGGTCTCTTTCTTTAATGTGAAGAGGTTTTTTATAAAATGTTATATTTAAATGAGGCTTTTCATATGTAATCTTTTAATATGAGTAAGTTACATAAATTATTTTTTAATTAATGCATTATTACAACATTTTTCCATAACTATAATATCGAATTTGGAGCATTAATTAGTAACTCACTCTAAGTATTTACAGTATGACGACATGAATCACATGATCTCAAACTCAAACAAATAATGCTTACCTCGCGATAGATGTAGGATAACATTTGAAATACATTTTTTTTTCTCCTTTATATACTTCTTCGATTTAGAAGATTCTTATTCTTAAGATGATAGTGTGAAGATATTTTTATTATATACTACCATTTTTAATATGTAACATCGACATTATTTACACAGTCATATCAAATATCAAATTCACACAATATTCCAAGATGTTTAATTAAGAAAGTGACATTAACACACCGCAAGACAAAAAACTACATTAAGAGCAAAAATATTGAAATGCACTAGTAATAATTATTGACTAAAAATTGAATGCTCGTCTCAGTATTTTCAATAAACTTACTTGCTAACGAATAAATAGTATTAGCCCGTTTAGCGGTATTACATGAAGCAAAATATTGCATGTTTAATTTGTAACGTACTATTAATATGAATGCTAAGTATTCATCCCACCGGTGGCCGTGGCGTTGTTGTTGTTGTTGTTGTTGTTGTTGTTGTTGTCGTCTTTGTCTTTGTCGTTGTTGTTCATTGGCCTTTTGCATGTTTTGTTCTTTATACAATTTTTGTGACTTTTCGATCTCTTTCTTTAATGCTTCTTGACGCGCTACAAAAAAACAATTAGATATAGTTGATCATTAGTAACTTAAATACAGTTTATCAATATATTGCATTTTCGATCAAAGTAAAAATGTTCGTGCATATTCCACTTAATTGATAAGACAATGATGTGTAGGATCTCTTAAACCATGAGAGAAGATGATGTTACTACCAAACCTCCTAAGCACCATCTTTATATCCTACATTCTTACACACAGAAAATACACATGAAATTTACATAAAATAATATAAATCAATATGCTAAATGAGTAAGACGATATGATGCTTACTTTACCACCATAATAAGTTGTAGCCCAATGTGCACGCGGTGTGGAGGAAGTTGTGGTTTGTTGTGTGTGATTTTTGACACATTATATAGTTGATAAAATATTTGTAACTCATGGATTGGAAGGTAAAAAGACTAACCACTAATTGGTGTGTTTAATTTATGCATTCATGGCATTTTTGGTTTGTATTCTTTGAGGTTTAGAGATGGCTTGAAACATGTTGTACCGTGCACACTTTTGTGCATGATTCCTCATGCAAAACATATTGTATCGTACAAACTTTTGTGCACAATGCCTCTTGCGCATTAAATTAAGCACTCTAATCTTTAGATAGTATAGAAGATATACTTTTCATGTTGCTTACACTACCATGTACCGTACTATAATTTGTTCACAAATGCTCTTGCACATTAAATTAAGTCACCCAATATTGTGTAATTGATATACTTTTGTGTTTCTTAAACTACCTTGTACCGTACAAATTTTTTCAATTACTCGAATCTTTAATCTTATGTACTTACCCTTATACATGACTATTAAATCAATGTACTAACACATGAAGCCTCCACATTTCACCATTTATTGGGAGCACTTTGCATTTATAAGACAGCTTAAGTTTTTAGTATATAAGATGATTAAAAATTCATTTATTAATAATAGAGTATATTAATAATTTATGTTGTAAATAATTATACAAATTATTTGGCCAGATAGAAGGAAATAATCATTTCTTGTGTAATTGTCGGAGAGGATTCATTATGGAAAGAACGTCCCGTACACGCAAGACTTATGGTCAATCATATCATGCATGTCCTTTTTCAGTGGTAAATAATCACATGTTTGCTTATTTACATAAATATATAAATAATTTGTTTGTTAAGAATACATTTCTTATAATATTCTTAACATGTAACAGCTAGGAACAAAGGATTTTGGGTGTGGATACTTTTATGTGAAAGGATGCTTTTGAAGAAAAGTACTTTAGTCAAGTCTTTTCTTCAACGCAGTGCTCAAACTACGAAACTAAAGATAATAAGATTGACATGCTTGAAACAAGAAACAAGATGTTATTGCTCAAAACACAATCTTGAAGACAAGAATAAGGACGCTGAAGGCATCACTGGAAATGGAAAGGAATCTCGTGGATCACGCATGTCAGTCGGGTGCAATACTCCATGAGCTTATGGATGACATAAATAATCTTCATGTGTAGTAGGTGTTGTTGTTTTTAAATAATGTGTTAATGTTGTTGTTGCTGTTTAATCAAATAGTAACAGTTATTGTTGTAGTTGTTTAATGTGTTAATGTTTAACGTGTTATTATTGTTGTTGTTGTTGTTTAATTAAATAAAAACATATTAGACGAATACAAAAAACATAACAAATAAACACTACAAAAAATATAACACAAAAAAACATAACAAATAAACAGTAAAAAAACATAACACGAAAAATAAAATAATACTATCTCCATCTCAAACTAATAGTCCATATTTCTTTTTTGGGCTGTCCCAAAAATTGTTCATTTTCCGTTTTAAGTAATAAAAAAAGAATTTATTGGAGGAATATTTTATATAAGTGGTTAAAAATTTTAGTGGTCATACTTTTATTAAACTTTATGAGTTTTATCTCATGACAATAATTCTGAAACAGAAAAAGTAATAATAATAAAATAAAATAAAAACGAAACACAAGAAACAGCATAAAAGTCAAGAAAAAAACAAAACCCCTTTGGTGGGACTTGGAAGGTCCTTTTTGTATTTTTGGGGGTCTAAATAATCTCTTTATTCTTTTTTAAGAATTTGCTCTTAAAATTATTAAATACGTGATGGATCAAATCATGACTATCTAATTAAGGATATCAATTACTGCGTATATGATTAGAACGGCACATGCAAATACCAAAATTGGTTCAGTTATATCGTTAGGTGACCGCCTTATCGGATCACAAGTCTATTCAACCCAAATTCCTTTTTATTTAGGTCAATGCTAATGGTTCAGTTAGTTGTTCTTTCAATCGAATTGGTGATCGCGTTATCCTCATTAGTTCAACTGAATTGGTGACCGGTCACCCTCAACCTTTCAATTGTTTCGGTTTGTCAGCCAACCGCAACTTTCATTCTCTTTTGTGTGTGTATTTTTTTAATTAGTTTTTGTAGGTATGTTTTTAGTTGTTGTCGCGATCATCTATCAAATTATGGTTGGGTATAGTTTTGAAGAAAGTTGATGTGCCGCTGATGTGCCAATAATTGACCACAATATTCATGGTTATTATTAGCATTGGTCTGACAAAGAACTCGCTTGCATCACAAATTTGACTTGCTAAATGATTAAAAGTTAAAACTTAGTGCTAATGTGACAAATTTATATGTGAAATAAGTTTACCATTTATATTTCACTGGGTGTAACAATAATCAGATCCGCCATATCCATCTCGACTCTACATAAACTTTCATACATTCACTAAATCAACTACCAAACAGTCGTAGTAATGACCACCAAACCACTCACACAAACATAATCTATTTAAAAAAAAAACATATTTCTATTAATCACATACTTCTATTTAATTTAATGGTCGAGTAAAAGCTATAAATACCTTATGTACTATCTATTTCAACTCATTATGCTACATACTATACTTAGGTGTGTTTGGTAGAGGGGAAAGAAATAGGAGAAATGGAATTGGATTAAATTTCATTGGTTGGTAGAGAGAAATGAAAAAAGTGAATGATTGAAGAGAAATTAGTGGAGAAATAGAGAGAAATATGTCGTGCAATTTAGTTAACCTCATTTTCATCATTTTGGTGAAGAATTTGGAGAAATGAATTTTTGTTTCTTTTTTTCTTTTGTAATTTTTATACTTTTTCTCGTAATCGTTTCAAATTATAATTTTATTAAAAAATGTACTTGGTTTATAAATTTTTATGTAAACTAATTATGTGTGCAACGTCAGGTGCTCAAAACATTTTGAAAAAGAAAATGTTGGTGAAATTATCGTAATATAATCTTTTCTTTTTCTTTTTCTTTTTCATTTATATGTTTTTAGAGAAGAAAACAATATTTCTGTGATTATTTTTTATTTCATTCCCTGACGCTATCAAATTTCTTATTCAATTTCATTTCTCTAAATTATATTCTCTACTTTATTTCTAATCTCTTAAGTTCTTTCTACCAAAAGTATTCTCTTTTTACACCCAAACTTGTTTGGCATCCATATAGTTAGCCAACCTCTTGTTTCTCTTGAATTTTTGTTTAATTTTATATCAAAATCATATTAATCAAAAAACACTCAAAAACCTAAATTCATATCTTACAAATCCAAATTAAAACACCAAAAATAAAATAAAGATCATACAACTAACAATAACTTAAGCATGTATGTGTAATTCCCCAAAAAAGTGTTTGGGTTTACATACCATGTGTGATTCGACCACCAACCAACGCATACCACCGGTCCGATTGTCTATCCATAGCCGGTCGGCCACTTCCCAGTCTTTTAAAAATTAGGTGTCATGATTTAGTTTGTTTGTATGGATGTTTGTTTATGATAAAATATAACAATGCAACAACAACAACAACAACATACCCAATCCCGCGAAGGCGAGGTATGGGGGAGGTAGAAATGTAGACAGGTCCTACCCCTACCCCAGGTAAAACCTGAGAGTAGAGAGACTGCTTCCAGGGAGACCTCCGGCACGTGCACCAGTGCGAGTGAAAGAGAGACAAAAGAAGCAAGAAGCCAAAGAGCAACAAGTAAAAGCAAATAGAAGCAAGCAACCAACCAACAAGGGGCCAAGAACAAAAGACAACATATAAAAAGAGCAAACAAACAGAGCACCAAAACAACCAACAAACAACAAACAAGGGGCAAGACAAACAAATCAAGCATACAAAACAAGTAGGACAAAAGAAAGAAAGCAAAAGAAAAGCCAAAAACAAACACATCAAAGCAAGGACGCAAAAGCAGGCGGGCAAAAGGCAAGAAGAGCAACACAAAAACAAAGCAAGGCAACGCAAGGGGCTAGAGCTAAGGCAAAAACAAAGGAAAAAGAGGCACCACTAGCCTACTACAACCTAAAAGGGAAGATCAAAGGGGCCACAAAACCTAAAGTGCAAAGGGCAAACTAAACCTAAAAGGCAAAGGGGCAGGACAACAAAGGGAAGAGAAAAGACCCAGACGCAAAGGCAAGCACCTACTACCCAACCAACACTACCCGCAAGTCCTAATCCTAGCTCTCCACGCATTCCTATCTGAGATCATGTCCTCGGACAAGAGAAGCTCCTTCATGTCTAGCTTAAGTCGATCCTCCCACCTGAGCTTAGGTCTTCCTCTCCTCCTCAAACCGTCGACCATCAGCGCTTCGACTCTCCTAATCGGTGCAGTTTGTGGCCTCCTCCTGACATGACCGAACCACCTCAACCTTCCTTCTCGCATCTTCGAGATTATAGTTTCAACTTCATGTATGTTTATGCATGTATGTTTAATTTTGATTTTTAGATTTAGATTTATGTTTGATCAGGAAACAAAGAAAAAGAAAATGAGTGTTAAAATGAATGTTAACTTTTGAGAATATAATAATCTTTATTCATATATAAAAACTGACTAAGGATCAAATGAGAAGAAAATTTAAAATGAGAAGGATGAGAAATAATTATAACTACACATTTGAGATTCATCGATTTGAATTAGATGCATCCCTAGTCTTTTAGATGCACAATAATATATTTTCTAGCAAAAAATTAGATGCATATACATATATTAGATGCATTTCATCAAGTTAGACGAATCCTATACATTTTTCGTTCTCTGCGGGTCAAATTTGTTTTTAATACTACTTTGCATCGTTTTCACTTCAAATTCACTTTCGAAACTAATTGGGATGCATCTAAATGAATAGAGATGCATCTAAATCAAGTCGACGCATCTCAAATATGTAGTTATAATTATTTTTCATCCTTCTCATTTTAAGTTTTCTTCTCACTGGATCCTTACTCAAAACTGACTAAGGTAATTTTTAGAAAAATATTGTATTTGAAATATTACCACCGGTTAAACAAATACCTACTAAACAAGTTATTCATTTTGATGAAGGACCTCCCTATATACTTCTTTCTATCAAAATATAATTGTTCATGGATAAAAAATACACAGTTTAAGAAAAACATTATCATTAAAACTTTATTATTATTATTATTATTATTATTATTATTATTATTATTATTATTATTATTTTCAGAATTACGGTTTTACTCTTAAAATTAATTTAAAATTTCTTTAATGTTTGTAAGGTAAAATTTGAACTAAATTCGCTATTTATTTTTGAAAGTAGACGATTAATTTAAAACAACCCGAAATGAAAATATGTCAGAGGGAGTAGTTAACTAGAATGAGTATTAAAAATAGTAGAAATAACAAAATGAGTTAGGACTCGATAGAATATTTGTAGCTTTCAACATTGAATGGTTTACATAAAGCTAAATAAAGTCCGTGTGACCATGTACAAAGGTTGATTTCGGGTACAACCCCAAAAAAGTCAAATAAACAGAAAAGTCTACACATCCAATCAAATTTACTGTAAAAAGGACCAAAAGTTATCCAAACATAAAAGAAAGTATCCCTACCACGATCTATCTGAAGTGGTCCAGAAACATAATCATTGAATGATAATGTTGATACTTTTTTTAATTCTGTTTATTCAACAATGATACCCAAAATTAGTGGTAATAATTACTCAATCTAAATCGCTAATGATTTGCTGATTTTATAAAACTCGACAACGTGAAATATACAGCACTTGTATGGACAAAGTGATAGAGAAATGACTCATCATTTCTGCAGAAGAAAGAATTTGTCTGCAATGAACACTTTTGAAAAGAAAATAGCACAAAAATGCCGTACAGACAAAATAATGAACCTATCGTACCAAAATCATACGCACCGACAATGGTTCTAACTGAGTGCAGCTGTCATAGTCCACCGTAGAACATTTTTATTTAGAACATTGCAACAATCACAATCACCAAGATATACAACACACAAAGATATAATAAAACATCCACTATATATAATCAACTAAGTACAATATAATAGACTCAAAGCCTCCCGGAGCAAAATGCGTAGCAATGGTTTTAACTGTTTTGCAGATACAAATCTAGCAAGCGTAAAGATTATCCAAATAAACACGAATAAATAGATAACAGATATAACTTCAATGATCAAAATCAGTACAATGAACGAAAAATGGGAGCTAAATACGCCAGTAGAAGGAATACCTCTAATAATAACCCATGTAGCTTCTTGTGTTATGACACTATTTCAACTGGATACTTGTCGATACAATCAGCCCAAGGACTATGAGCAGCCGGTTTTACATTCCTTAGAGCCTTCCAAACCGCACTATTGCATTTAAAACCACTCCCAAACGCAATCTGCCACACTCTATGACCCTTTCTTATCCTCCCTTTCCCTTCAATATAAGCCAATTCATACCAAATAGAACTCGAAGACGTGTTCCCAAATCTATGAAGTGTCATTCTTGACGCCTCAACATGCATTGGCAACAACTGCAAATTCTTCTCAAGCTCATCAATAACTGCTCTGCCACCAGCGTGAATACAAAAATGTTCAAACGCCAACTTAAAATCAGGAATATAAGGCTTAACCTTATCATTAAACAACTTCTTTGCAATCAAAGTACAAAAGAACAAAAGCTGCTCGCTAATGGGAAGCACAAGCGGACCCAACGTCGTAATATTAGTCTTCAACGCACCACCAGCAATTGCCATCAAATCTTTAGACAAAGAAACACCCGTCTTCCCATTATCATCCTGCTCCTGATACACACACCTAAACGCTTTCTCATCCGCCCCACGATGAGTCCTCACCACATGAACTAACTTATACTTAGCACGCGACCTATCACCTCCTTTATTCGACAACAAAACCGCACTCCCACCAACTCTAAACAAACAATTCGGTATCAACATACTCTTCTTATTCCCAAAATACCAATTCTGAGTAATATTCTCCGTACTCACCACAACCGCGTAAGTCTTCCTATGCACTTGCAACATATCCTTGGCCAAATCAATAGCAATCACACCCGCACTACACCCCATCCCACCCAAGTTAAAACTCTTAATATTCCCTCTTAACTTATACTTATTCACAATCATAGAACTCAAAGAAGGCGTAGGATTAAACAAACTACAATTCACAACAAGAATACCCACATCCTTGGCCTTAACACCCGTACTCTCAAACAACTTATCCAACGCCCCATACATAACTAATTCAGCTTCTTCCCTCGCGGCCGCCATACTGGGCCGCGGGGGAATAGAATGCATTGCCTCAGGGACATAAGTTTCTTGTCCTAAACCAGATCTCTCCAATATTTTCCTTTGAAACTCTAGACTAGACTCATCAAAGTCACCAGTCAACCTAGAATGTTTCATAAACCTCTCATAAGGGGCTTTAAGGTGATCGGGTGCGCGATAACAGGCGTAATCGACTAAATAAACAGGGTTAGGCCTAGTCATGATATAAAAAGTGGATCCAAAAACCAAGACAATACAACATATTACAACAGTGATAAGATTATATTGCAAATGTACCCATAATGTTTTTATATCATTTGGGTTTGTCTGTGATGCTTGGATTAATATAGTGATCATTAAAGGGATTAAACATAAGGTTAATAAATGTGAGATTAAGTAATGATAACCCAGTTTTACATACTTGAGATTGACACTTTGGAGAAAGTCCGGGAGGCGGCGGTGCTGGTTGATCTGGACGGCGTTCGGTGGTGGTGCTGTGGTGGTGGTGGTCATGGTGGTGTGATTCAAAGGGAGTTTTGTGATAAGTCAAAGGTTGGGAAAATGGTTTTGGGTTTCGTTTATATAGAAAAATGTGGAATTTTCATGTGGGAATAATTATTTTATGTAAAGTTGAATCATGGTTTTTTGAATATTGTGGAGTGTCATTGGAGGAAAGTGTAGTTTAGTAAAGACTGACGAATGACTTTACTTAGGTATGTTTAGCGAAAATGGCCGACGCTGAGGCTGAGGCTGAGGCTGAGGCTGAGGCTGCGACTTATATTATAAGTTGAAATTAAAATTTGTATTTTTATAATCTTGTTTGGCAAATGAGTTGGGGCTTAAGCTTATTATTGTAAAATTACTAAAAAAGACATAAATAAATAAGTTTTTATATATATTAGATATTTTTGTGGTAAAGTTTTTATAAATAAATAAGTTTTTATAAATAAGTAATTTATTCTTTAAAAGCCTCGGGCTAAAGTTTTTAGCCCATTTTATGAGGCTAAGTTTTTAGCCGACTTATTTTATAAGTCTTTCCATAAGCTCTATGACAAACGAAACTTATTTTATTAGCCGACTTATTTTAAAAGTCCAAGCATCTATAAGCCCTTTGCCAAACACAGCCTTACACTGGGCACACCAGTAACTTTCAGCAACTTTCATTTTGTCCCACATTAGTCTTCTCTTCTTGACAGACAACTTTTTATCACACTAAAGCGACTTTCATCTATTTTTTATTTGATATACAAGCAGTTAATTCTTTTGTTTGTATGTGTGTTTCTAAGTTAGTCGTGTTCACGACCGATTCATCCCAAAAACATTTTGCCGACCTACAAAGACCGAATAGCCACATCAGAGCCGACCTCCTCCGACCCTTTTCGACCCCCTCGACAACCTTACTGGAGCGACCAGTCTTATACATTCTCTCATTTTTAAAATAATTATTGCTAACAAAAAATATACAAGCTAAGAAAAATATCATTATCAGAGTTTTTTTTTTTTTTTTTTTTTTTCTTTCTTAGTTTTGAGTTAAATTTATTTTATAAAGTAGCTTTGTTAGGTTGGAATTTTTATTTTTCACAAGATTTGATCGGTTAGATTTGTTAAGTTAAGATAAGAATCAGTGAGTGTGGATCTTTATCATCTGAAAGCAATCACTAGAGATGTGGCTAGCTCATTATGCTCATTCACTAAGCATGTCCTAATTAAGTGATAGTTGCTAGAAGTACGATGTACTCATTGATTAGCATTTCAAGCTCACTGGCCCGTTTTCAGTCAATCATGGAACGCCCCTCGGGATGTGCCCTATAGGAGCGCAAGCCTTTTTCACACCCATCATTTTCGAGTGAGTATGACACCAAGAATTGACAAGCCTTTAGTTGTACGAGTTGTACGTTTTCTATTTCTTACGTGACTTTGATGAAAGAAAGCATTCTGGGAACAAGAATAAGAGTAAAGGCCTTCCTTGTCATTGTAGTAGGCTTGTTATATCAACTTTGATCTTAGCCCTTGATCTCCTCTCAAACACCGAATATACAAATACTGCCATTCCGTGAGAGTCGGTTTTTATGATCCCAACACGCAAAACACATACTAGCTTATTTGGGTTTGATCTAAATTATTTGTAATCGGAGAACGTATTAAGAGATAGCTAGCTTCATTGTCCACCTCTTGTCCTTAACTTTGTTCATTACTCATTTGTGAACACTGCCCTTCATCAAATTTATTAATATTAGAGAATAAGTTGGCCCAAACTCGACTTGTGGGTTAGGTCCATTAGGGTTTCACGTGTATTGCCTCTATATATATCGTATCCATAAAACGTATCTCTTACGGTTTCATTGTCCAACATGGTATCGGATTAGGTCTGATCCTCAGACCTAGGTGGATACGTTGAACCGCCTCTTTTGTACCATCCCGTCAAATCTCTCTATCTCACTAAAATAAATAAATAAATAAAAAAGCTTGATGGTACGATTTCTGGTGGAATTGCAGGTCCCAAGATTGAAGAACAAGTCTCCTTTCTCTGGTATTGTGTAGGTTGTTTTTTATTGGTTTTCTTTGGAAGACAATAATTTTTGTTGGTTATTATTTTTTTATTAAGAGTTAATGTCATTTTTCGTCCCTGTGGTTTGCCGGGTCAATCACGTTTAGTCCCAGCCGTTAAAATTCGTCGGGTTTGGTCCCCATGGTTTACAACCCATACGGGTTTGGTCCCTTGACCAAGGTTTCCGTCAGTTGACCAAGTATTATTGTGATGTGGCTAATAAGTGGGGGGCAATTTAGTCATTATACTTGTCTCTATATTTCTTTTCCCTTTTAAAACACAAACAAAAACACAGAACAAACACAAACACAACACAATCTAAAAAACACAAACACAAACTCAGAAACAATGGTCTGCTGCAAACGTTGTGGATCAATAGCCATTATCAAAACATCTTGGACACGTAGTAACCCTGGAAGAAGGTTTTATTGCTGCAGTAAAAGGGTTAGTACTCAATTTTTGATTTAAAAAAAAAAAAAAAAAACCCTAAATCGACCTAAGTTGACCTAATTTTGTGATTTGCATTGTAGGTAGCAAGTTGTGGGATTGTAGATTGGTATGATCCTCCTATGTGTGATAGGGCTGTTCAAATCATTCCTACTACTAAATTCAATGAATCGGCTTGAGGGAGATTTACTTGAAAAAGCTAATGAAGCCAAAAGAAATAAGAAGTGGTTGATCATCAGTTGGTGCTTGTTTTTCTTTTATGTATTGTTAAAGTGATATGCTTCTTCAGCTAGTGAATCATCTAGGGTAGATTGGTAGCATATGTATGTTATGTCAAGACAGTTGGTTCTTGTGTGGTCAAGTTGTATTTTGGGTCATAATGAATGAAAAATTATCAATTTCAACTTGACAAACAAATTAGTCTTTAACTTTTATTTCATTAATGCATACATAGATGCATATTTCATTTACCTTGTTGTAGCATACATAGATGCATTAGACAAGGATTGTTAAAGACATTACACAGGTGCATTACATAGATGACCTAGCCCATTTTCCCTTTCCCTACAAGTTCTATCCTTGATGTTTACTACACACTGGTCACCCCAAGGACTGTTTACTTGATATAGTTCACCCTCATTCCACTCAACCTATTAAATTCTATAAATTAAGTAATGGCTAAAAACAAATAAAAACTGATAAGGAACCTATGGAAATTAAGTATTACCTTCAGTGGTGATGCTGCATTAATAATTTTCTTTAAAATCTTAGATGCATGAGGGGTAAAAGGGCCATCAGACTTGCTTATTACCTTTTGAACATTGACTATTCTTTTCATAAGGTATTCCCTTATGTATTCCAAACATGTGATTATTGGCTTGTCCCTTGCATCTACAAGTTGTCTGTTGAAAACTTCACACATGTTGTTCAAAAGGACATCAGACTTTGCCCTACCTGCAATGGCATGAATGAATATGTTAAAGATATTGACATTTCATAAAGTAACTAATTTAACAATCATACTAACCAGAAAAGTGACTTTTAGACCAATGTTGTGTTGGAATCTTCTTCAACCACTCATAAGCCTCTTCTTTATGAGCTTTAACTGCTTCCATGTTTCTGTCAAACATTTGAACAGTTGTAGATGTGGCACACTTCCATAACAAGTCTTTGTACATCTCCCCTCTCCATGAAAGCTTCATGTTGTCATATATATGCTTAAGACAGTATCTATGTTCAGCACATGGAAAGGTCTCTGCAATTGCAGGTATCACACCCTAAAGAGTAAAACAAGTTAATTTTAGACAGTATCTATGTTCACAATAAATTTTAGACAAAGTATTTAGTAATCATACCTTTTGCCTGTCAGTAATAAAGGTAAAGTTAGAGTTGCTGAATAGATTGAGATCATCACCAAGCCAATCAAGAAACCATTTCCAAGACTCTTTTGTTTCAGCCTCTACAATTGCATAAGCAAGTGGGTAAATTCCATTGTTGGGATCTACACCTACTGCTGTCAACACTTGACCAGGGAAAGGACCAGACAAAAAACACCCATCCAACCCCAACAAATCTCTCTTTCCTTTCTTGAAACCCTTTTTTAATGCACCTAAACATATATAAACCCTCCTAAACTTCCTCTCAAGAACTTTGATGGGGTCTGGTGGTCTTTCTAAATCAATCCTAACAGTTGTATCAGGATTCTGGTTTTGTAGCTCAATAAGGTAGTCTCTCAGTTGTGCATAACTCTTAGTGTAATCACCAATCACTTTTTGTTTGGCCAACATCTTAGCTCTTTGAACTTTTTGGTTTGACATACCAACTTCAAGTTTTCTCTGTAATTGATCTTTAAGAGCATTCAATGGAATTTTTGGATTTGGTTTAATGGTTACCTCTACTTCTTTTGACAAGAACTTTGCTGTGCATTTCTTCACAACTCTTGATTGTAAACATTTGTGAACATCCTCAAAAGCTTTCACTTGCCATGTTTCCTCATTTGGTAACTTTGAGCACTGCAAAAACCAAGGGCATTGAGTTTCACTATCTTTTATAGCCACACCTTTTGACCTAATTTTTGATCCAATAGCAGTTTTTAACTTATTGGGCTTACCCTTTACTTGTGGCCCATCAGCTAGCCCACTATAAACCACAGGGTCCATGTTAGATGTAAAAGTTGGTGTCTTTCCTTTACAAACTACTCTCACCCTAACCTTGTCATTCTTTTTTAACCACAACTGTCTTCTTTATTCAACAGCAACCCTTGTAACCATCTCCTTTATTAGTTTGCTACTAGCAAATTGTTGACCAATGAAAAAAATTTCTTTCCAATTGCTTTACTCCTCACTAACCTTATGCATCCTAGCCACCTTCCTTAATGCTTTTCTCCTCTCACCTTCAACATCTGAGTCAGTCCCACTATATAACTCTTCATTATCAACCTCATCCTCCTGAACCACCTCATTAACTTCTTCTACATTCTCTGCACATCCTATCTATTCTGAATTTTTGTCTATGTTCTTCTTAAACTCAGCCATATCAACTTCTACAATGTTCATCATCTGCTCTTCATCAACTACAAAATCACTATCATCACTGTTTGACTCATTATCACTACCTGAACCATTGTCAGTATACCCATGTTCACTACCTGAACCATTGCCCCTCTCACCACTATATGAACCATGTTCACTATCTGACCCATGTTCAGAACAAACATCTACATTTGGGCTTTCATTCCTACTAGACTGGCCTACATTCTTATTCAACCTTCCAACCTTTTTTAAGCAATCCCTCAACCACTCATCCTCACTTACATCATCAACTACCACATTATCATCATTCTCTAATACATCTTGTCTATCATCAGTCACATTTTCTACCAAAGCAAGTTCTACATTCTTAGAAACACAGTGGTCAACATATAAATCAATAACCTTATACTTAGATACATGGGTCATCAATTCCAACACATCTTTGTCAGTCTCTAATTTCCTTAAACCATTATCTAAATCTGTGTTAGGTAACTTGTAAAAAAATTCCATACCTGAACTTCCATTTTCATACCCTAACTCTTTCATCATTGTGGCAACCTCAACAACAGAGAACCTCTCTGAATCAATTGTATCTATCCAATTCACCTTCCCACCTTTGTAAAGTACCTTAGGAGGGCTTGTGAATGCACCTCCATAGTTAATCTTTAAACAAAAGACTGTTAGAAACTTATCTGAACACAAAAAATCACGATTTACATTACAACCTACTATTTGAATTAAAAACAGAGTAATACAATTGGTAGTGTTTACTTACTATAATCATGATATGGATTTGAAGCTGATCCCTTTTTACGCACCCTCCACTCACACAACATTGTGTTACTACACTAGGGTTTCATCCAATTTATGCTTAGATCGACAATTGTGTGTGTGTGTTTCTGATTAGTAACCATAAGGATGAAATATGATGGGTTAGGGTTTGATAAAGACCCCCAAATTCGCGCCATTGGTGAATTACCAAAAATACCCCCGTTTTATAAACCTTTTAATATGAATTAACGGTCAACTGACGGAAACCTTGGTCAAGGGACCAAACCCGTATGGGTTGTAAACCATGGGGACCAAACCCGATGAATTTTAACGGCAGGGACTAAACGTGATTGACCCGGCAAACCACAGGGACGAAAAATGACATTAACTCTTTTATTAATGTATGGATTGTTATCGTTACTTGAAAAAAAAATGTTAATAGTTATTTAGTTGTTTGTTTGTTTTTTTTTTAATGTCGAACCTAGGGTATCAATTCCCAAGACGACTTGTGTTGGTGTCGAATCCAGGGTATCAATTCCCGAGACAACTTTTGTTGGTGTCGAATCCAGGGTATCAATTCCCGAGACGACTTGTGTTGGTGTTGAATTTGCTTTCTTCGTTTATTTCGGTTTTGGGTTATCCCGTTTTATTTTGGTTTATTGTTTTAAATTTGCTTTATTAGTTTACTATTACAGTTCAAGCTTTCGCGATTTTGCCGCTCGAACTGCTGGAGAGTATTAGAGAATAAGTTGGCCCAAACCCAACTTGTGGTTGGGATCCATTAGGGTTTCACGTGTATTGCCTCTATATATATCAGTATGAATAAAACGTATCTCCTACGGTTTCGTTGTCCAACAATTAAATTCAAGGTGTTCATGTGGGGTGTATTTGATGACTTCATTAAACATTACATGTGCTAACATAAATTTGGAACTAATGGGATTTCAATCTTATTTAACACGATTATTTTTCGTTATTGATCTAAATTCTTGTTCTTTTAAATGCAACTAAACGCAACACATCAATAAGTAGGTTAGGTTTCATTTTCAGTTATTGTAATGTATTTATTTTGTAAAACGAATCATCTACTTATAATTGTCATTTGTAAATAAATGTTTGAAATTTATAATTGTAGTAGTAGTCAGTAATTTAGAATGACATAAAACGATGTGTACATACCAACATTGCGCGGTAAATGCAACAAAGAAAGAAATTAGGTTAATTTTATTTTATTAAGACATCTCATTTTTTGCATACAAGTAGCTTGTTTTTGTAAGTTAACTGGCGTGTTAACCAGCTAAAGTTGCGACGCCGGATGCATTTTAAATTTCTTTTGTAATATTTCTTTTTTCTTAATACTTTTTTCAATATAAATTTTCGTGATTGTAGATGTAAAGAAGAGAAAAAGTGATCGAGTATATGAAAGTGAAGAAATGTTTGTGATTTACTCCCTCCATCTGAAATTGTAAGTCCATTTTTATTTTTTCAAAGTCTTTTTATTTCAACTTTGACCATAATTATTTTTTTATGTGTTATATAATACTTGATGTGAAATATATAAATGAATTTGTGTTTTAAATGCATTTTAATTTGTATACTTTTCATCAAATATTATATAACACGTAAGAAAATAATTAAGGTCAAAGTACAAAATAAAAAACTTTGAAAAATAAAAAATAGACTTATATTTTGAGACGGGGAAGTAAATTGTAGTTAACTATACATAAAATGGGCTTGTGGTCCACTTGGCATGTCTTATTCAGTTAAGCTATGCACAACAGGAACAAAATCGTGCCTAGTGGTCCACAAGTGAGGACTTCTCGATTTAGTTCTATTAGTTAGGCATGTCAATTTACGTTTATTTATTTGACTATTTTGTATAAAGCAATATATTTTTTCTTTTTCCTTTTTGACATTCTCACTAATGCCTATTCTTGTGGACCCAAAAGTATATTTCCCTCCCGATTTGGTATGAATGACTACACCAGCTTGGTTCACACATGATTGAGCCGCTTCTTCACTCAACACTGATCACGACTACTGACTACACCAACTTTACTCTTACTCTTCAATATGAGTTTCCAGTATTTGGTTATTCATATTGACAGGTCAATTGTACTGCCCATATTTGGTATGAATAACTACACCAACTTTACTCTACTCTTCAATATGAGTTTCCATTGTCTGGTACTTTCGTTATTCATATCGACAAGTCAATTATACTGCCCTTATTTGGTAATGGCCAACTCTAATGACATTGCGTATCTTCAATTCTTTATACTATAATATACAATGATCCGACCTAACTAATATATGTCGTTGTCACGATCAATCATGTTCCAAAAGGAACAAAATCTATTAGCATAAAAATCTATATGCATTAAGCTATGCACAACAGCGGCTTCAGGCGACTTTCATTTTGCCAACCACATTAGTTTTCTCTTTTCGACGACTTTTTACCATATCAACGCGACCACAAAAAACATACCTCACAAATATTCTTTTTTAATTAATTTATGTTCATTTATTTATTTATGTTCGTATATCATATCTTTGATTGTATAATTTTAAAAATGGTTTGTTTAAACAAAACAACACTTATAAAACATATATTGTGCATAATTTAATATAGTTTATATATGTTTGTCTATGTTCATTTATGTTCGATCATTTATATTCGTTTAGCGTTCGTTTAGTATCTTAACGAATGAACATAAACGAACATAAACAACTCATTTTCTTAATAAACGAAAATAAACAAGAAAATTCGCCAGTTTAAGTGTTCATATCCGTTTATTTGTCCGGTTAAAATTAAACGAACGAACATGAACAAGAAAATTCGTCAGTTTAAGTGTTTGTATCCGTTTATTTGTCCGGTTAAAATTAAACGAACGAACATGAACAAGACTTCGTTCGTGTTCGTCCGATTCGTTTATAGTCGACCCTATTATTGTGCATAGGCACATAGCCTGGGTAGGGTGAACTAATTACTCAACTATGCGAGAGAAAAAAAATGTAACAACTATAAACACTCTAAAAACGAAGTTTTACAAACATACTCATAAAATTTTTAGTTTCATAAAAGTCATTAGAAAATGGAAATATGTGTTCAAAGAAATAGTATAGGCTACCTTTCAAACAATGCCCTTTATAAAATTTAAAAGTTTTTATGTAATTTGACACTTGAGATACAAAAATCGTCATGGAACGTCCGGATATCCACCTTAGGCTAGACACAGCAAGGGGATTCAATCCCCTTACTTTTCCCTGCCACGTCAGCTTTCTCTTTTCAACGACCTGCAGGCAATTCAGTGCCCCAGTAAGGGCGACCTAGTTCAGTTTTTTTTTTTTTTTTTTTTTTTTTTTTTTTTTTTTTTTTTTACACAAACTCAATTTCATTAATAATTAAAACGGTACATAATAATTCAAATAAAATAAAATACATTACAACACTTATTCAAATTACATTAAAACGATCAAACTAGTTTGGATTATGATGATGCCAAATGTCTTCCACCAAATCGGCTTTGAGGTTAAGATGAGTTGTTTTGTTGCATATCTCCCTGGTAATTTCCAGCGATTCCTCATGCGTTCTTAAAGGGTCATAAGAATGGTGCTGCTCCGCTGGAAAGAATTCGGGAGATATCGCCCGTCCTTCGTCTTGAATAATCATATTATGTAATATGATGCATGTGTACATTATATGTCCAAGACACTCTTTGTCAAATCCTTTAGCCGGATGTTTAATCATTAGGAACTTCTTCTTTAGTACACCAAAAGCACGTTCCACATCTTTTCTTGCTGCTTCGTGCATCCTCTTATACAATTGACGCTTGTGATCATGCGTCCCTAGATTTTTAATGGACTTTACAACAACAGAGTATTCCGGATATATCCCATCAGCAAGATAATATCCCCGTTTATAAGGCACGCCGTTAGCAAAGAATTCCACATCCGGTGCTCTCCCCGTTTTGAGATCATTGAAAAGAGGCGATGCACGTAAAACATTTACATCATTATTCATCCCGTCGACACCAAAGAACGCATGCCAAATCCATAAATCATGGGAGGCGATCGCTTCCAATAAAATGAAAGGAGTTTTCCCGTGATCACCCCTACAAAATTGACCTTTTAAACCGTGTGGGCAATTCTCCCACGGCCAATCTGTACAATCAATGCTTCCTATCAGGCCAGGAAAACCATGAACTCGATAGTGATGCTCATAGAGTCTGTCAACGTCAGTAACCATCGGCTTTCGCAAATACTTTGGACCATATAACTCCATAATGAACTCACAAAATTTATAGAGACACTCACGAATTGTTGACACACCCATTTGCACATATTCGTCTAGCATATCAGGATTCACTCCGTATGTCAATTGATGAATTGACGAAGTAACTTTCATCAATGGAGAAATACCAAGTAAGCCCGCACAACTAGGAGTTTGTTGAAAATAAGGTGAATGATCGGTTACCTCTCGAACAATTCGCGTGAATAGTCTTCGGCTCATTCGGAAACGATCATGAAATTGTTCTTCGCCGTATGTTGGGTTAGCGCAGAAGTAAGCAGTCACTAAACGGTTATGAGCACCCAAACGATCCCTAGTAATTTGGTTTCTTGTTTCTTTAGGTTGTGACGCTTGATAAGCCTCCCAACAATCTTCCGCAAACATCAAAAACTCGGTACTAACTTCATTCTCATCATCCGAAGACGAATTGGCGAAAAAGATTTCGAAAGAATTCATGGTGTAATTGAATATAGAGAATGTTTGAAATGAGGTTTGTGAATTAAAAGATTTTTTTTTTTTTTTTTTTTGCCTAAGAGCCTTCGGTAAGGTGCCTTGTGCACCTGCGTTAAGTGTTAACGCACCCAACATTTTGCCCACGTTACCTTACCATCACTGAAAGTCAAGAGGTGCGTTAACTCGCTTGGGCAAGCGGTTAACGTGCGTTAACAAGGTGTAAAAAAAAAAAAAAAAAAAAAAATGGCTAGTTTTTTTTTTTTTTTTTTTTTTTTTTTTTTTTTAAAAACTTTCATTTCCACCCCTATATTATTTGACTGTTTTAAACGGCTAGTAGTGTAAAAAAAAAAAAAAAAAAAAAAAAAAAAAAAAATCAAACCCATTTTATTACAACTATAAATACCCCTTCACCCCCACAATAGTTTTTCACACTTTCACATCTATTTTCATCTACAATACTCTTCTATTAGGGGAAAAAAAAATGTCGGGTGACAACAACAACTCGTTTACGAATCTTCTCGGTGGTGGGTGGAATCACCCATACGCGGGTTCTTCTTTAAATCCAAACGACGTTTCGGCACCACTGATGTGGGGTAACCAACAAGATTCCCAATATTGGACCGAAAGTCAACAAAACGACTTAAATTACAATTTCCAAAATCTTCAATTCTCCCAAAACTCACAACATTCCCAAACGGAAACATATGAAGTTCCGGAAACACCAACCTCTCCTCAAAAACCAAAAAGTCGTGGAAAACGTAAGGCAAAAAAAATCCAAAGAACCCGTTGTTGACGAGGATGCAGGTGCAACAAAAAAGGGGGTGGAACGTTGGACGCCAAGTGAGGAAAAGTTGCTTGCCGAGTGTTGGGTTGCGTGTTCAGAGGATTCGCTGTTGGGGGTTTCACAACAAAGATATGCTACAATCTAAGTGGAAAACGTTGAACCGTGATTGTACTAAGTTCAACGCTTTTTAGAAAAAGGCGCAACGCGAGATCAAGAGTGGGGAAAGTGAAGTGGATGTCCTAACACGTGCTCACCAACTCTATCGTCAAGAAAACCCGTTGTTCGCCAATGAAGACGCTTGGTTGGTGTTGCGCAAACATCGAAAATGGGACGCGCCGGAAGCGGTTGATTTAATCGGTGACGTCCCAAGCCAAACAAACGAGTCTTTGTTTGGTCATGACGAAGAACCACGACCCATTGGCAAAAAAAGGGCCGCCAAGAAACAAAAATCCGAGGCAACGACAAGCATCGGAGCCACGGCTAGTACCGGTTGGTCCATTTCTTCGTTTAATTTTGCGGATATGTTGCGCGCAGAGTTAAGGGCGAAACGTGAAGAGGCGAGTAGGGCGTATCAGGCGACAGCCGAAAATCAAGCCGCACAACAAAGGATGAAAGAGCTAGAATTTTTGATGCTCGACACCACCGGCATAGATCCACATTGGGTGGCATTCGTTAATGCAGAAAAGGATCGAATCGCCATGAAACTTGGGTTGCCTCCGCGTCAATTATGAATAATTATGTGATGTAGTGTTTTATTGATTTCGTATTTTTTTTTAGTATCGTTATTTTATTTTTATTTTTTTTAATTTCGTAATGTAATGTAATGTGTTTTAATTAATGTTATGTTTTTAATAAATGAAGTGTTTGTTAAAATTTGGGGTTGAAATTGAAAATATTTGGGGTGGAGGTGAGTTAAGGTGAGTTATAGGTGAGTTATCTTACCGGGATGAAAAGTCAAGAGTTAAAGTTAAAAGAGAAAAGCTGACGTGGCGCTGAGGTGATAGTGAGTTAAGACTTAACTCACCGTCATCTTACCACATGCTCTAACGGCTAAATTAATCAATAGGGACACAAATAAGTTTTGAAAATGTCTATCCACCAGGCGATTCATTTGAGGTTTTGTCTTGCCTCGATCGAGTAGCCACAAAAGCAACGATAGATTGGGATCGATCGACTAAGTCGATCCTCAACCATTACTGTCTCTAGCCTTAGGTTCAAAATGATAACTTACATTTACAATTAACCACAAGTATGCATTGAATATTAATATGGTGAAGAAGACAAGATATGGTGGTGACTGCAAGTGGCCCACACAAACACTTGCCGTTTCTCACCACTAAAACCCAAAAAGTTCAATTCAACACAACTGGCATACATGCGAATCTATGTTTTTTTTTATAACGTTGTATGTACTATGTGGCTAAATAGACCATATTTCATATTTGGTTTATAACTTCTTTTCATTTTTACCAAAACCAAAAACATTGTTTGAGCTTTGAACCATTCATTTAACTCGAGTTGGTTTTTGCCAAGTTTTTAAGATTTATTTATATGACTCTTTGTAGCTCAGATAATAATAATTTTGGTTAGATGAGACAAAGTTATCATTCAAACACTTACTCGTATCATCATATATTACTTACTTATAAATCTTTAATACTAATAAGAAATCGTTATATTGGGGGGCGGCATGTAGATACCACTTGGGTAAAGTTTTCATCCAAATATAGAAGGTTAGTTATGGGGTTATAAGGTGGTGCTTGCTTTTCTGATTGGGATAGTTTAACACTTGGTTAATGACTTTATGTTATCAGATGTAAGTGATTAGCTTTTAAAACACAAGAGTTTTAACTTATTGCCGTTGCAGATAAATGTACGTATATCCTTTTAAAATATTCTTCCAACAACAAGATCATCACAAGTAGCAAAATCAAGAGTTGAAATGAGGAGAAAGAATTAGTGAATTTCAAATGTCCAAAAATCGTGGGTAAGAAGATATGATGTGATGAAATCATGGTTTTTAAGATCGGGATCCTACCCATGATCATTTTCGTCTTTGCAAGATCGTGATCTTAGGATTGGATCGGGATCTTAAGATCCTACTTTAATATTATTTCTTAATAGTTTTTGTAATATTATGCAAATCTACAAATTATTACATTATAAACACAAAATATTATGAATGTTTTATAGAAATATTGTCCTAAATTATGATTATGAATGTTTAAAAAGATTAACATGTTGTTTTTTTATTTTTACAAAAAAAAAAAAAAAAAGAAAAAAAAAAGAAAAAAAAGGAAAAAAAAAAACATAAATTTATAGTTTTTTTAGTTTGTAATCCGAGAAAAGTAAGATCGGATCAGATTATATCTTAAGATCGTATGTTCAAAATCAGGATCCTATAAGATCTTAAGCTTGCAAAGATCCTATGTAGGATCCGGATCGTTTTTACTTTGCAGTATCGTAAAATCGTAAGATCTTAAGATCAGAATCGAGATCCTGACAACTATGAATGACATATCATTTTCCTTGTATTAAATAATTAGACATACCCTCTTTAAGAAGATATGATGTGATGATATATCATTTTTCCTTGTATTAAATTAGATATACCCTATTTAATGAGATGATGGTAAAAGAAAATATGATGCTTGCTATTTTTAGATGATTAGATAAAGGGAAAATTACGAAACTAGACTAGTCGCTTTACGGTCATATCATTTTCCAATCTAAAAATAAATAAATAAATAACCAAAAAAAAAAAATTTGGGCGACTGGACAACTTGTACAATTTCAAACATAAATAGGTAAGTGTCCCAAGTACTCAAAATTGAAATGACTAACATTCCCTTCCACAAAAAGTGTAGATTGACTGGAACACCTGACCCCGAGTGTCTTTTGGCACCAAACATTGTCCATCCAACAAGGAATAGCTCCGACAACTCTCCTGGCCTAGTGGGGCACCAACTGGAATGAGCACGTATCAAGACTCGGACCCATGAGCTCTTATTCCACAAAGTCTGTTCAGTGTGCTCATAAGTTTTGCGAAGGTGGGTACCTATCTGAAGCAAATGCCAAGGATAGAACTCGAACCTGGGTCTATTGGCTCAAGCACAAGTGCTCCAACCATTGGACTAATGCTCCAGTGGTAACTAACATACCCTTTGTACTAAATCTTATTACAAAATACCAATTTGTACTAATACCACCATCCCCTTCACTTTTCATCTAACACCCATAAAATATGTTTGAAGATATGTTTGAAGATTTTTATAGAATAGATATTATGTTTATCTTATACATTTAGATTGATACGAATATATATTATGTATATCTTATACATTTAGATTGATACGAATATTGTATCTAGATAGTTAACTTGTAAAGGACTCCTTATGCTATAAAAGGAGATCCTAGGTTAGGTTTTACATATGTATCTTTGTGAAAGCTTCAAGGTTGTAAACCCTTTTCATTAGGACCTCCGACACTAGGTGTTGGGAATTCTGCTGAATAGAGAATTCTGCTGAAGTTCCTGCTGATGGTTCCTGCTGAAGAGTTGGTTCCTGCTGAAGCAGTATAACTGTTGAAGACTAGTTTCAGCATAGTTTGTTTCTGCGGATATAGATATTCCGTGTATTATGTTATTTAGTTAGGATATGCATGAGATTAATTAGGAAGTGATAATGCATATCTTTGAAAGTTTTTAGAAGATACG
Organism: Artemisia argyi; assembly: GCA_030686995.1. Lineage (NCBI taxonomy): Eukaryota > Viridiplantae > Streptophyta > Magnoliopsida > Asterales > Asteraceae > Artemisia > Artemisia argyi. The sequence goes on from CM060691.1 coordinate 131,953,557, forward strand.
TTTCTTGTGAAACGGTTTAGGGTTCCTTGGCTATAAAAGGAACACATGATTATGTATTACGTACAAGTTTTAGAAAAACACTTTCAGTATTATTGAAAGATCCATAGAGGATCAAGTATTCTTAGTAATCATTGTTTATACTTGTGTTTATTTTCCGCTTCAGAATACAAGTTATAGAGATTTTCTTTTAGTGTGTTTGTGATTACATAAACATAACTAACGATCCACGAGTGCTCAAAGATCTATCAAGGTCTTAGGTTCAACAAGTGGTATCAGAGCCTCGGGAGAGTGTTTGTGATACTAAGAAACATCAATCTTACACCCTCTCAATCAAAACAACCAAAACAATGCCTGGATCAGATGATGAATCTGATGCTACTCAGAACCAAAACACCACATCTTTCCAACAACTAACTCTCACAAACAGTAATGCCAAATTCCCATACCTTAAGAATACAGAGGAGTATGAATTGTGGTCTATGAAAATGCAAAACTGGATCAAAAATATTGACTGGAATCTTTGGGAAGTTGTCCGTAAAGGTAACAGCTTGAAGAAACACATCAAAGATGCTGATGGGGTTGTTACCATCATGGGTCCTAAAACTGCTGAAGAAGTTCTAGCTGTTTAGAGAGAGAATAAAGTCAGAACTATTCTCCTTCAGGCTATACCAGATGATCACATGGGTGACTTTCACTTCATGGAAGATGCTAAGGACATTTCGATGGCAATCAAGGCTAGGTTTGGTGGGAATGAGGAGTCAAGGAGGTTGAAGAAATCCATGCTGAAACAGCAGTTTCAAGAGTTTCAAATATCTGAGGAAGAAGGAATCCACAAGGGCTATGACAGGTTCCATAGGATCTTGAGTCAATTAAATCAGCTGAAGGCTAGACCAGACAATGAGGACTGCAATGCAAAGTTCCTAAGATCTTTGCCACCATCTTGGTTGCAAGTAAGCATTGCACTCAAAGCTAAAGGTGGATTGGATATGCTCTCTTTTGATGATCTCTACAACAGACTTAAATCTCTTGAGCCTGATGTTAGAAGTCCCATTCATACATCCACTCACTCAGCTTTTGTTAGCACCACATCCAATCAGATGCCTCATGCCTCAAGCCCATATTCCTTAGCATCATCTTCCCACATCATCACTAAATCAACTCCTCAACCAAAATCCAATAATGTAATGGAAGAGGTACTCCACTATTTTGTTGCTGAATATGAACATTAGCAGTACCTAGCTTATGAGGATTTTGAACAGTTGGATCCACTGGATATGGAAGAGATGAACTTGAAATGGCAGTTGGCAATGATTTCTCTGAACATCAAAAGGTTTGAGAATAAGTCTGGGAGGAAGTTTGGTTTCAAGGGAAGAGATCCAGCAAGATTTGACAGAAGAAAGGTCAAGTGCTACACTTGTGGTCAGATGGGTCACTTCTCAAGAGAATGCAAGGATAGAAAGCCTGGTGATGAGGTTAGATATGGTTCCCATCAGCAGAGTCTAGTGGAAGCTGGAACTTCCAAAGCTTTGGTCACTGTGGATGAACATATCAACTGGACGGTTCATGAGCCTGTTGATAATGAAGCTTCTGGTTCTGAGCAGGTCTCTATGCTGGCAAGCTGCACTACAGAGGATCAACATGATCAAGTTGCCTTGATGGGCATCTCTCAGGTACATAACTGTGTTTTTGGTTGTAGTATAAGATATAATGAACTTAAGGAAGCTTATGATGAATTGAAACCTAAATATAATGAATGCTATGTAGAAGTTGAGGCTTATAAACAGGCTTTAAAAACTTTAGAAAGACAAAAAATATGGTTTCAAAAGAATCAGCTTGCTTATGATGAAAAAATAAGGGTGTTAGAAAGTGAATTAGAATGTGATAAGATTGATTTAAGGCGTACTGAGAAAGAAAAGGCTGATGTAGTATCAGAAAACCTAGTGCTAAAAGAGAAACTAGATGAGGAAGTAGCTAGACATAAATCATGGTTAATATCAGGTGACAATTTAGCTAGCTTAATCTATGGTAGTCAATCTTTTAACTCTGGAATAGGTTTAGGTTTTAAGAAGTATGTTGGTTTAGAAGCTAGGAATGATCTAGGTAAGTCAACACCAGCAGGTTTAGCTAACTATGTAAAAGAAGGTAACTTACATGCTATAGCTGGACCTATTAGAGGAGAACACATGCCCACTGACCTTTCCATATCTGTTGACTTTGATGGATCACACCATATTTATGGCAGAAAGTCAAGTGACTTGCCAGACCCTGATTCTAAATCTACTGACTTTGTCTCTTGTTTTGACAGTGACAAGTCCTCTGACCAAGGGTCTACTACATATACCAGTTGTGATTCAAGTGAAAAGTCAGACCTTCCCAAGACCTCACCCAAGACATCACCCAAGAATCCCCACAAGCCTGTTAGAGTTACTGCTGATTCCAAGACAGTTTCCTCTGAAGACTTGTTATTTAATTCTTTGCAAAACAATGTTTTTAATTCTTTCAAAAACAATTCTGTTAGTGGTTGTGGTTTGAATGCTTTTTCATGTTATGGAACATCTTTCACTTTGAATAAATCTTCTAAAAAGAAGAAATGCTTTGTGTGTGGAAGTAAATTTCATTTGATTAAGGATTGTAATTTTCATGAGCAAAGAATGGGTGTATGTGCTAGTCAAAGGAAACCTAGACCAATGTGGAAAAATGTTAATGATATACCACTTTTGTTCCACAAGCAACTCATAAAACCAGCAAACACAATTCTGCTGATAAACCTTCTCATTGGAGAAGATCTGTTGCTAGACCATGTATGAGACCAACTAGTTCTTATTTTCAGAATGGTTATTGGCCTAGATATTTTGAGTCAATGTATGTTGGTGGAGGGTATTGGGATACTGTTGTGAAGCCCTTAGCAGGTTGTTCTTGGACTAAGAAGGGACCTAATTATCAATACAGGCCCAAGAACAATGGTGGATCTTATACATCTACATGGCCTAACTCTTATGATCCACAAGGCAGGCTCAAGTCAGCAATGACTTGAGTCTCCAAAGTGTACTAACATTTTGTATATATTTTTGTTGTTGTTGTTGTAGGATCATCCCCTGAAAAATACTGATTTAGGCATAATAGATAGTGGTTGTTCCAAGAGCATTTCAGGAAATAAGGATAAGATGCATGATTTTGTACCTATAGAAGGAGGAGGCAATGTGACTTTTGGTGGAGGAGATGGTAGAATCACTGGGAAAGGCACAATCAGAACACCTCTGTTGGATTTTGAGAATGTATATTATGTCAAGGAACTGCAACATTTCAACTTGTTCTCAGTATCACAAATTTGTGACACCAAGAATAAAGTCTTTTTCTCAGAGGATAAATGTCTTGTGCTTTCTAAAGACTTCAAACTTCCAGAAGATACAACCATTCTGCTAAGAGTTCCTAGAACCTTTAATTTGTACACATTCAATCTGAATGATGTCCAACCTGAAGGTGATCTAACATGTTTGGTGGCCAAAGCTTCCCTGGATGAATCTACAAGATGGCATAGGAGGATGGCTCATGTGAATTTCAAGACCATTAACAAGCTTTCTAAACTTGGTCTTGTTCAGGGACTTCCTTCAAAAGTCTTCACCAATGAACATAATTGTGTTGCCTGCAACAAAGGAAAGCAACACAGAGCTTCATACAAAGCCATAACAGCTGTGAGCACCATCTCAGAACCTCGTCAGTTGCTGCACATGGATCTATTTGGTCCAACTCCAATCAGAAGTATTGATCATAAGTATTTCTGCCTGGTAATCACTAATGATTATAGCAGGTTTTGTTGGGTATTCTTTTTGAAAACTAAAGATGAAACATCTCCTATTTTAAAAGAATTCATTACCCTTATTGAAAACCAGTTAAATAAAAAGGTTAAAGGCATTAGGTGTGATAATGGGACAGAGTTCAAAAATGTTATATTAATAGAACTTTGTAAGTCTAAAGGGATACAAAGGGACTATAGCACTCCAAGAACCCCACAACAAAATGGGGTTGCTGAAAGAAAGAATAGAACCTTAATAGAGGCAACAAGATCCATGCTTGCAGACTCTAAGTTACCCATTATGTTCTGGACTAAAGCAGTAAGCACTGCTTGTTATGTTTTGAACAGGGTATCCATTACTAGACCTCATTTCAAGACACCTTATGAACTTCTCACTGGGAAAGTTCCTGACATTCATTACCTTAAACCTTTTGGCTGTAAAGTAACCATTTTGAACACTAGTGATTCACTAGGAAAGTTTGATGGAAAAGCTGATGAGGGGTATATTGTGGGTTATTCAGCTCATAGTAAGGCCTATAGGGTTTACAATTTACATGCTAAGAAGATTGAGGAGACCCTTAACCTGAGATACCTAGAAGATCAATCTAATGTTCAAGGACGAGGTCATACTTGGTATTTTGACATGGATTACTTGACTGATCACTTGGGCTATACTAGACATGTTTCTAATCAATCTGCAGGTACAAAAGAGTCTCCCATTAACCATGCAGGTACCCTGTATGATGACTCAGATAGTGAATCTGAGAAAGATGAACAAACCATTGTTGTACCTTCTTTTTCTCCTAACCCATTTGCAGGTAATCATTCTGCTGATGAGCATGAAGATGAGTCACACTATGCAGAGGATCTTGCTAGACTCAAGAAGCAAGAACATGCAGCCACTCAAGAAGCTGAGAGGCTTGGTGAGAAGGTTGCAAGAGAGACTGAGGCTTTGCTCAAACAATTAGCACAAGCAGTTAGTGGAAACCAGGATTCTGCTGACAGTTCTACTGAAGGTTCTCCTGTTTCTTCTGACATGATCAAATCTGCTGATAGTCCTGCTGCACAATCTCCAATCTCTACAAGTGTGTCTACAGACTTTGGAAAACCTTATACACGATTTCCAAGTCCTTCTGATCTTGGTAATCATGAACCCAAAGCTGGAATCTTCAACTCCTCTTCCTATGACAGTGATTTTGGACCCACAGTGAACAATCTTGGCACCACCATTGATGTCAACCCCACTGCAACAAAAAGGATCAATATTGCTCATCCTCTATCAAAGATTATTGGAGATCCTCAAGCACCTGTTAGAACTAGAAGTACTGTGAAAAACACTAAATATGGTGAAGTTGCTTTCATTTCCTATGTCTCCAATCTATAAAGGGACAATCATACAGGCTTTAAGCATTGTTTGTTTGCTTGATTCCTTTCTCAAATGGAGCCAACCAGTGTTCCTCAAGCACTTGCTGATTCAAGTTGGCTTGAAGCAATGCAAGAAGAGATGCTACAATTTAAGAATCAGCAGGTTTGGATACTGGTACCTTTCCCTGATGGTAAATTTTCAATTGGGACAAAATGGATTTTGAAGAACAAAAGAGATGCAAGGGTATTGTGGTGAAAAATAAAGCAAGATTAGTGGCTCAGGGGTTCAGGCAAGAGGAAGGCATAGACTATGATGAAGTCTTTGCACCAGTGGCAAGAGTTGAGGCAATTAGAATCTTCCTGGCCTATGCATCTTATATGGGTTTCATGGTGTATCAGATGGATGTGAAAGGTGCTTTTCTGTATGGTGAGATTGAGGAGGAGGTTTATGTAACTCAACCTAAGGGGTTTGAAGACCCAGATCATCCTAATCATGTTTACAAGGTAGTAAAAGCTCTCTATGGACTACATCAGGCACCAAGAGCTTGGTATGCTAGGCTTTCTGCATTTATGCTGAAGCATGGTTACAGAAGAGGTGCCATTGACAAAACACTCTTTCTTAAGAAAGACTCCAGGGATATCATTTAGTGCAAGTTTATGTAGATGACATCATCTTTGGCTCTACTAAAGAAGAATGGTGCAGGGAGTTTGAGGACTTGATGAAGGGAGAGTTTTAGATGAGTGCCATGGGGGAGCTTACTTTCTTTTTGGGTTTTCAAGTTCAGCAGAAACTTGATGGTATATTTATCAGTCAGGATAAATATGTGAGAGATATGTTGAAGAAGTTTGATATGGAAAATGTCAGAACTGCCACTACACCCTATGAAGCTCCAAAACCAAAGAATAATCTTGAACCAGATCCTACTGTGAATGTTCATTTATACAGATCCATGATTGGTTCATTGATGTATTTGACAGCTTCTAGGCCTGACATTACATTTACTATGAGTGCTTGTTCTAGACACTAGGTCACTCCTCTTACTTCCCACTTGAATGCTGTCAAAAAGATCTTCAAGTACCTCAAAGGCCAACCCAATTTAGGTCTTTGTACCCAAAAGAGTCTCCTTTTAAGTTGGAAGCATATATTGATAGTGACTATGCTGGTGCAAATATGGATAGAAGATCCACAACTGGAGGTTGCCAATTTCTTGGAAGAAGATTGATTTCTTGGCAATGCAAGAAACAGACCATTGTTGTTACCTCTACTACTGAAGCAAAGTATGTTGCTGCTGCCAATTGTTGTGGACAGGTTCTATGGATTCAGAACCAATTGCTGGATTATGGGTTTAATTTCATGAATACCACAATTTTCATTGATAATCAAAGCACCATATGCATAGTTAAAAATCCAGTTTTTCATAATAGAACTAAGCATATTGAAATCAAGCACTATAAGAGATGCATATGAAAAACATTTGATTAAAGTGGCTAAGATTCACACAGATGATAATGTGGCAGATTTGTTAACTAAGGCTTTTGATGGACCTAGGTTTCAACAATTAGTTGTCCATATTGGTATGCTTAACCCTTGACTGCAAAGTTTGAGGGGAGACATAAGCCTCAGGGGAGGCATATGCCTCAGGGGAGGATTGTAGTTGTAAAATTGTATATCATTTGTATATTTTTTATTGCTAACACTAACCAACTAATGTTTTTGTAAGTTTTGTTTGGTTTGTTTGCTAGTTTGTGTCTGTTTTACAGAATGACCTTATGAGTAGTTGCTGATTTTAAGTTGAAATTCACCAAGATTGTTTCAATGGGAATGTGGTCATGTATGCTGAGAGTTTGTTTCTACTGAAGAGTCATATATGCTGAGACTCTTTACTTCTACTGAAGTAAAATTAAAGAGTTGACAATTAAGAAAAGTTGTTCATTCATTCAAGAAACAATTTACAGCTTACAATCAACTTCAAAGTGAAATACAAGACCATTCCTATACTATGTTTACCAAAATTATACTAGCTCCTATCATCTATTACAAAAGGCTGGTGGATATGCATGACCAGTACGATGAAGAAGCTGAAGGTGAAAATGGAAAGGAGGGAATGATGATGATGACGACGAAGATGCTCAAGAACCTAGTTTTATATCTTTGGTCCCTGGCAAGAAGATGCTCAAGAACCTAGTTTTATATCTTTGGTCCCTGACAACATCACATCATCTTCTACTCCACCTTCCTCTTTCCTTTACCCAACACCTCTGCCTACTTACCCTTTCCCCTGTGTCCATGGTATGAAGCACCAGATTCTGGAGCAGGAAGACCCAACACCACATCCCGTGATGTTGGAAGAGATGGATTAGTATTCCTTGGCCTTGGTTGGGATCTCTCTGGTGTGGAAGTAGGAATGAATGACGGATCTTCATCTTCATCCTCTGAAGATTCTTCATTAGAGGTAAAGATGAAAGGAGAGACATATTGTCTCTTAGTAGGAATAGGGGCATGGCTTGGTTCACCTCTCTCCAAAGCATTCCACCTTCTCTCCAGTTCTCTCTCAGCATCTGAATCATCCAAATCCGAAGGAATGTTGGCCGGATCCTCTGATGGTGAGGGACTTGGGAGTTCAACATCAGGATTCTTCTTTGGATGTGCACCAGGTGGAAAGTAATCACTCCAACCATCACTTGATGATGATGAGGATGAAATGGAGGAGGTTAGATCGATTATTTCTGGTTTGGAAGACATGATTTTGGTGGATAATTGGGATTAATTGAGAAATTAGGGTTTTGATGAGAATTGGGGGTAATTGATATCTGTAAAGTGTGATTTGGGGATTATTTTATAGGCGAAGTCAAGGTTTGATGGTAATTAATGCGAGTTGGGTGGCACAGTAAACTCAAGATATTTACTGAAGATATTTTTACTCTTGAGTGGATTCTACTGATTGACTTTTCATCAGCAGATTGACCATAGTTTCTGCTGAAGAGTTAATTTTGAAATTGGATGGAGCCGCTTTACACGTCAGATATGGTCAACGATTTGTTCCGATATTCTTGACCATGATTTGGTAACTTCCATTTATAACCTATTTCGCATATCTTCGCCTAAAACTAACTTATTCCCTCATAAATCGATTTAAACCCATCATCCATTTGCATAATTCATAACCGTTTCTCACAAATCCTTCAAATGGCAACACTTCAATTCAAGAAAGATCATAACAAGGTTGCTTTTATGAGAAAGACAAAAGATCATGAACTGTATGATTCTATCGTAGAGTTTTACAGCGTTCCAAGATTCATTATGCTTTAACACATTCTCCAAATGTGATATATGAATCGATGGTGTAGCAATTTTGGGCATCTACTAGAAAAAGGTCTGACACAAAGATTGTAGCTACTATTGATGGAAATGAGTATGTGGTGACTGAATCATTAATAAGGACAAAGCTTCGTTTGGATGATGAGAATGGTGTTTTTCACTCCAACACTGAAGATATACTTGCTGGGTTGAGGGAAGCTGGTTATCAAAGTACTGACACAACTAAGTGGCTTAAGAATCAGTTTTGTCCTAAGTGGAGGTTTTTGGTGCATACACTGCTCCAATGTATCAGCAACAAGTCTGGTGGCTGGGATCAATTCTCTACCCAATTGGGTTGTGGTATTGTCTGTCTTTCAAAAGGGTTAACTTATAATTTTTCCAAGTTTATTTATGATAATATGCTGGAAAATATTGAGAAGAAAAAGCATAAGTTTTTATTGTACCCTAGGTTTCTACAAATAATTTTAGACATAACCACACAAGACAGAGTCCATATCCCAATTAAGGGTCTTAGTTCTAAATTATTTGCTTCTATGCAAACTAACTATGATGGGGTACATCACCCTCTGTTAGTTGCTATGTTGCCACATGGTAATGATGATGCAGGTGAGGGTGATGCTACTGGTGAGATACCCTCTCAAAATGCTGCTGATGATGGTAATCCATCATCTTCTGGTGTTGCTGCTGATGGTAATCCATCAGTGGTAAATGATGGAGAGCCTTCTACAACTGCTGAAGCATTACATGTTTCTCCTGACCAGCCTCCACCTTCCCCTTTACCTCTGTTACCTAGTCCTGTTCCATCACCCTCTCATGTTGCTCATGATGAGCTTGTTCCTGAGGTTGAGGAGACAATTCAGTCTCTTGGTACCCAAGTACCTACACCTCTTGAACCTGAGATACTAGACTACCCACACCTAGTCCTGTAAGAGAGCCAATTGATGAAGGCTCTCCTAATGTTGTACATATGTCTGTTTCTCCTGACAGGTCCAATGAAGCTCCCATGACCACTGAGCAATCTGCTGGTGGAGCTGAGGACCCTATTACTCTCACCTCTGTATATGATTTGCTTTGCAGGTATGTTAAAAAGACTGATGATCTTCAAAAAGAGCTTGCAGATACCAAATCTTCTCTTGGTGGTGAGATTGAGTTGTTGAAAGAAAGGGTTCAGGAGTTAGAAACTCAACTTGGTCAGTAAAAGAAAAGAAAGGTTGTGATTGATGCTGATGAAGTAAATGAGGATAGGAATTTGGATTCACTTGAGATCTTGGCTGAAGTTGCTCAACAGACTCATGCTTCTTCTCCCAAAGTTGCTGAATCTACAAAACTAAAGAAGCCCATTCAGTTCAGCAGAAGAAATAGAAGACAGTATTTGGCAAAGAAGTCTGCTGAATCTTCTAAGATGTCTAATGATGATGAGGTTCCAATGACAGATGCTGGTGATACTCTTTAGGATAATGAACCAATCATTGATGTTGCTGCTGAGAAGACTGCTAATGGGGTTCACACATCAGTAGATTCATTCTTTGTGGCTGGTAAAGAGTATAAGAATTCACCTAGCATTGCTCCATCTATTCCTGAAAAAGTTTCTCATGAAGACACAATTGTAACTTCCCATACTACAGGATCTACTTATACTCTACTTGATTCAGATGTTCAAGATTTACCTGCTGATCCTCTGGAGGAGTTAGTCATTCCTCATGATGATTCTGCTAAAGCTACTGAAGTGTGTGTTGATGATCTTATCTCAGAAGAAGAAAGACTTAAGCAATAAATACTTTTGAAAGAATGGGAAGATCATAAGAAAAGTACAGAATTAGCAAAAGAAGAACAAGCTAAATATGACTTAGAGTTTCAATCTGCTACAAACAAGTATGTCTCTACTTTGCCTCTTGAAAGACAAAGAGAATTGGATGCTGCAATTCCAAATTTTGATGAAGCAGATTGGATGCATATTGGGGAACAAGTGATTTCTACTCCTGGTTTAGCTAGAGATATTCTTGGAAAGAATGTCAGTGAAAATGATTTGCTTCCTGGAATAATTGAGATACTGAAACGAAGGAAGAGAGAGGCAGCTGAAAGAATTGCCAAAGCAAAAAGGGATAAACCAATGACTCAAGCACAGCAAAGGGATTTTATGAGAACCTATGTGAAAAGTCAAAGCAGTGCACTATATAATAATGCTTAGACTATGAAACAAGTTTGGTCTCCTTCAGATGAACAACTGGTTCTTCAGTATAATAGAATCAAGACTAGATTAGAAAAGGATGGCATGAGTACTCCTAAGCTTGTTCCTACTCTACTTGCTGCTGATGCAGAACCACATTCTAAGAGAGTTAAAATTGATGAAGCTGTTTCTGCTAATGTGCCTACTATATCTTTATCTTTTTCTGCTGATGCTGTTCATACTCTTGATATGAGTGTTCCTACTGTTGATCAAGTATCTTTACCTAGTGTATCTACTTCTGCTAATCCAACAACTACTGTTGCTTCATCTGTTATTGACAAATGAAAAGCCAAAGTTGTAGCAGAAGATATTCCCTCTAAAAAGAGAACAAGAAGACAAATGGAGGAGGAAAGATTGGGGGAAGAAGCTGCAAAGAGGTTGTATGATGATCAACAAGCTGAAATGGCAAGATTTAATGAGCTCAAAGAGAGAGAAGTAGAGCTTGCAGCTGCTAAAGCTAAACAAGTAAGAATGGAGATGGATGCCCAAGCTGCATCTGCTGCACTTGATCAATCTTATGTTCAGGATTCTACTGATGTTCCATTAGATCTTCCATCAGTGGAAACACATGCTGCAGAAGATGTATCTGCTGAGGAGATAACTACTGAAGAACCTTCTTCTCCACATGCTGCTATATATATTCCTGGTAGGAGAGCCAAAAGAATGGCTAGAATGAAGGTTTCACACCCTCCTCCAGTGCATAGGGTAGTAGATGTAAATGCTGCTGATTCTTCTTTTATCAAAGAAGGATCTCCTGATGATTGGCCAGAAGGTTTTAGGAGTGTTTTGGTTAGATGGGAGCTGTATAGGAATGGACAGATCAACACCATTTATAGGCTTGATAAAACATCTCTGTCATTCACATTTCTACAAGAAATTTTACATCTTGTGGATCATCAGGACTTAGTCACACTCAATGAGTTGGTTACCAAGCATTATGCTACTCATACTCCTGAAGGTGCAGGATTATATCTATTGGGGGATCTTCAAGTGCTCATGGATTCTACTACTCCAAATGGTGCTGGTTATGGAGTGTGGAAGAACAATCAGAGGTGGAAAGTACAAAGTTGGAAATTTTATCCTCTTCCTTATGTTCATGTCTTGGAGACTACATTTGGAATTAGGGTAATCATGTTTCTTGAGAAAAATTATCCTCTGACTGTGCCTCTCATGGAGAAAATGCTTCAACAAAAGTTGGAGATTCCTCCTGATCTAGTTGGGAATGCTAGATTGTTTACCGAGTCTTTGGTTCGTTTGTTCAAAATTAGGATCAGGATTCCAAGAGCTGCTAGATGGTATTGTGTTGTATATTTCTTCAATTCTTATTATTTTCTTATTAGTAATAAAAAAAAACTAACAGATTTGTATAGTCTTGTGTATGTTGTATGCAGGTTATGGTGTTGGTTCTTTCCACACCTTCTATGGTTATCAACTTACCTGATGTTGACTATTCCATCAAAAAGTTGGCTAGTCCAAAGGGTACAACTTTGGTAAAGACATGTCAAATCTGTTGATAGCTGTAATAGTTTGCTAAAAACTATTGGGTACTCAACTCACCCATGCTTAACAGCTGAGAGTTGGATGGTTGTCAATTGACCATTGATTTTTCCTTATGGATTCCTAATAATTGGCTAGCCCACAAGTGTATGGCTTGTGGTAAAGGTAGTGGAAAACCATATTTGGTATTCAATTTACCAAGGTGATTTAATCAACCAAATAATTGACTAGTCCTGAGCAAACGACTACCGGTAAAGACAACTCAAATCCGTTTATAGCTGATGATTTGCTAAAAATCATATGGTTATCAGTGTACCATAGTTTTCGAACTTAAACATTTGGCTACTCCAGTAGTGATGGCTATTGGTAAAGAGACATCGAATCCATTATTTTCAATGATTCACCTCTCATAGGAGTTAACACACCTGGATGTGATGAGAATAGTATGAAACTAATCTGTTTTGATGTACATTTGGTCATTTGTTGCTGCAAAGAATGGAGTTTACAAGTTTGTGTTGATCATAGAGATCCTGCTGATGAAGATTCTTTGCTGATGATGTTCGAATTCAATCCTCTTGGTTTGTAACTTTAAAGATCTATCAAGAATCTTGAACTTAACCATGTCAAATTCAAGATTAGGGGAGGATTGTTGGGAATTCTGCTGATTAGAGAATTCTGCTGAAGTTACTACTGATGGTTCCTACTGAAGAGTTGGTTCCTGCTGAAGTAGTATAACTGCTGAAGACTAGTTTCAGCATAGTTTGTTTCTGCGGATATAGATATTCCGTGTATTATGTTATTTAGTTAGGATATGCATGAGATTAATTAGGAAGTGATAATGCATATCTTTGAAAGTTTTTAGAAGATACGTTTCTTGTGAAACGGTTTAGGGTTCCTTGGCTATAAAAGGAACACATGATTATGTATTACGTACAAGTTTTAGAAAAACACTTTCAATATTATTCAAAGATCCATAGAGGATCAAGTATTCTTAGTAATCATTGTTTATACTTGTGTTTATTTTCTGCTTCAAAATACAAGTTATAGGGATTTTCTTTTAGTGTGTTTGTGATTACATAAACATAACTAACGATCCACGAGTGCTCAAAGATCTGTCAAGGTCTTAGGTTCAACACTAGGAGAACCCGTTCCGGAAATGAGGTCAACAAGGATCCTTATGGTATGGAAATCAATGAGCTCAAACCTCAATTTAAGAAATAGGAAGAACTCCTTAGAGCCAATGTCATTAGCACCGTAGGAAATAGGGATCATATCAATGTTTGCCTTTGCTACATGCTCTACTCTTTGTCTGTTAGGCAACCCTTCAACTTGGCCTACTACATGGCCAAAAGAATGGCCGACATTCTCGTGCAAGGCACAATGGCTATGCCATATGGAATGCTCTTGACCCGTCTCTTTAGGCACCTTGCTCTTATTCCTCTAACTCCTAGAGGTCTTTGCCTAGACTACTCTCTCATCCCACACACATTTGTCTCACTAAGTGATAAGAGAGTCTACAAAACCCAAGGGAAACGCCCTCATCCTCCTACTTCCCCATCGTCATCTTCAATGAGTGAAGATGATACGTTACCCAACTCTAGGCTCCCACCTCTTGAATACCATTCACAACTTCCAAATATTCCGAATGAGTCGGAGGAATTTAAGCAAACTTATGGGATGTTCAAATGTCTTGGGAGGTTCCTTGGAAAGCTCAAGAAGAAGGTCGATCGCCAATGAGAGCGTGTGTGAAGTAGTGTTTGGCACTAGGTGTCATTTGAACAATTTGGATGTTTAAAACTTTGTTTTGTGGATTTATGTATTTGTAGGGATATTTGGGTATGTTTAGACCATATTTGTACTAACAATTATGCAGGATGACAACATTTGGCATGTTGTCAAATTTTCAAGTCTATGAAAAATTTCACTAAGTATAGTGAAATTCGCTAGCCCCCGGTCAAAGTCCAATGGTAAGAGTGTTTCTATATCTAATTTTTGCATTTCCTAATCAGATCTATATTTAAGTTTATGTTTTAGGAATTTTTGCAAAAATTGGAAATCGTCTTGACGACGAAAAACCTGGTCTGTCTAGTTTTTGGGGTCTGGCGGAACCAAAAACAGGGTTCCGCAAGTGTAATTTTCTGGGTTACCCAATTTTGGCCCAACGGATCAGACGGAACCCAAACAAGGGTTCCGCCTTTGATGTCGTAGGGTTCTGCCAGGCACCTGCAGATTTTTTTAACTTTTCGAAATTCCATATTTCCCACAACTCCTAATCAGAGTTTTTAGTTAAAAAAATCCTTTCTCATTACTTGATAAGTACATTAGGATCAATCTCAGCCTCTAGAACCACTAGAAACCCCTTTCCCGCCAAAAATCAAATTTAATCATAACCAACCCAAGGAACCCTTGCTCATAAGGCAAGGAACTCTTCTAAAGGTTCCTTGGTATCCGTGGGACATCTTATCCAAAACACTATGACAAGACCACTAAGCATATAGTGTAAATCTTTGTCTTCTTACTCCACCATTTTCATTGGATTGACTTTCAATGATTTGACAACCTTCATAACTCTTCCAAATCATTAGAAACCTCAACTTTTGTATGGTAGAACATCAAATCCAAACACTCCCTTCCACAATTATTCAACTCTATAAATTTGACCATCTTAGAACACTTCCAAATCACACCATCAACATCTCAATCTCTGAATCTAATCTTCTACACCACCATTTTGACAATGAAAAAGTCAACAATCACCTCTCCACCATCTCGACCCATTAGGATAACCGCATGCATAAGTGTAGAACCCTTTTGTTGCAACACCACCATCAACCTTAGCTCCTCATCTTCGAATGAATCACCACTAATCATTTCCTCACCTATCAAAGATGAAAACTTCCTTAATCTTGCAACTCCCACACCATCACCAAAATTCAATCATGTTATCACCACTCCACCAGCAACCAAGACACCCATTGATCCAAGTCCACCACCGGCTCCAACTCAACTATCCAAGTCTCCATCACCACCTAAATCACCAAAACTTGAACCAATGGAACTATTTGGAACTCCACCAACCTCACCACATCCTTTTCTAGAAAATCTTGAGGATATTCCACCTAGATCACCAAATCCCCGACCCTTGCCTTCATTTGCTTCTATTGAACGAATGTCACATGAACACACATGGGCATTCTTTGAGCCCAATGTCCCTTTTGAACAAGAACCACCACCACAAGAACAACCTTCACAACCTAAACCCTTGTTGTTTCACCCCATCTACAAAGACATCCATGGACCTCTCTATGAAGAACCTCACTTAGAACAACACCAACCACCACAACCTCAAGTATCACAACCACAATCCCATTCCTACCACTTTGAGTCCCTCTTTCCCTCATATGAGGAAATTGAGGCATCATTATGGAACAACCCTCCAAACTCCCATGAGGAAATCAACGACCGCCTTGGTAACCTCTATGCTTTCAAAAGCATGGTGGATAATCATCTCCATTAAGCCATGGAGTTTCAAACCACATTGCTTGCATCCATTGCAAACCCATCCTCAACCAAAGAAACTGCCACCATTCTACTACCTCAAGCATCATCCGATGATCAAATCCTAGCCAATCCCCGCCATTGTTGCTCACATTGTGAGCGGGCGGCTAAAATAAGTGAGAGCATAAAAATCATGCTCCACCAAGTCCAAGATGAAACCCGCTTTGCTCTACAACACATTCTTGAATGTTTGGATGCTCACTCACACCCAAACGACTCTTAGAGCGTACTATGGAGGCTTTGCCCCATTTAGGAAAATATTGGGAGACTTCCACTTATAGAAGTAGGATTTTATTTCTTTGTTACTTTTTATTTTTCTTTTTATTTCTAAAAGTAGGAAGAAATTCTTCATTTCTTGTCTTTGACTTTCAGAAAGTCAACTTTTACTTGGAATGACATCTTTTCTACTATCTTGTTTGCAATTTTTGGTTGATCATATATGCGTTGTGATTGTGATTGCTTCTATTCTCATATTGTGTTATGGCTACACAATTTTTTGTGTGTCATTATCGCCAACTAACTCTTTTGTTGTAGGTTCAAAATCCATGTTTCCTACCTTGGCACTCCATTTAGGGGGAGTATTGTCCAAGGGGGAGCACTTGCATTATTTCGCTTCGCAACTCTTCTTTTTGTTTCGACAAAAAGGGGGAGAAAATATATTTAAACTTATATTCTTAAATGGTTTTCATCAAATATGTAATACAAGTTTAAATACAAACATTTAAAGACTTAACACTAGAATTAGTGATTTACTTAAAAAATAATTTTATGTTTTGTCATCAACAAAAATGGGGAGATTGTTAATACAAATATCGCCTAAAAACGTTATTTATATTTTACGATATTTGCTAAGTTTTGTTAACGACAAAGTGTAAACTTTAGTTTTTAGTAAAACATGATTTTAGTTTTAGTCTTGCATAACTAGACTTTATTTGCTACATTTACATTTCATATTTAACATAACATTTTCATATTTTTAAATATAGAAAATGTAACATGTGCATTTATGGAAAGGTTGAGTGTTTGACTTTCAATAAGACTTCTTACACATTATAGAAGGTCTCTTACTCTATCTATTGTGTGTTGACTTGAAGAAGCTTGATTTGACATTGCTAGATATGGAAAAATTTCTTGAAGGCTTTGACTGTCAGACACTAGCGGAACCTTGGGGTTACAAGGGCGGAACCCTTGTTTTGGTTCCGCCAGATCCGCCAGTGGTCTGGTTTGTTTGGCTATAAATACCAAGCCACTTGCAAGAAATCTTTCATCACTTCTCATTATAATTTGCACATACATACTCATATCATTCATCTAACTCATTAACATTTCATTTGTGTGAAGTTCTCTTGTAGCAAAGTAGTTTACAAGTTCATATCAAAGTTACAAGTATTCAACACAACGTTGCAATACTTTTTAGCTTAACATTGTATAGACTTCGTGTAGTTTATACTTCATTTGATTGTGTATATTCAGTAGTGATCGGTTAGTATTTTAGGCCTTAAAATACATAGTGTGACGGGAGTGGTTGTACCCTTGTAAAAGAACTCGACATCTAGCTTTGTGTCGGTAATCTTGTGTAAGCGACGTGTAAGGTTTTCTCCGCCGGTGAAAGGAGCTTGTTGACTAGTAAAAGGAACTCTCGAGTTGGATACTCGAGGCGTGGAGTAGGGCAAGGAAAAAGAGTCCTTGTAGCCGAACCACGATAAACTATCGTGTTGTGGTTTGATTGTTTCTTTCGTTACTCTTGCATATTATATATTGTCTTGTAGTTTAGATCTTTGATTAAACGTAAAGTTTCACAAGATAATTAACTTAAAAACCGTTAAACTATTCAACCCTCTTCTAGTTTTCCACACATTTATCTTTAGCTGAGTTCTCCTATAACAACAATTATCATTCTAGTATGTAGTATGTGCCGTTTGAGGTGTCGTATGGAAGGAAATGTAGATCGCCTGTTCTGTAGACATAGGTTGGAACAAGCCAACTAATTGGTCCTGAACTGGAATGGGAGACTGCAATTAAGGTTTTCAGATTAAAGAGAGATATTTAAGGCAGCGAGAGATCACCAAAAGAGTTATGCGGATAATCGTCGTAAGCCCTTGGAGTTTAGTGTTGGCGATCGTGTAATGCTGAAAGTGTCTCTTTGGAAGGGTGTCGTGCGTTTCGGTAAGAAGGGCAAGTTAGCACCGAGACACGTAGGACCGTTTGAGATTTCAGAAAGGATTGGACTTGTGGCATATCGGTTGAAGTTAGCTGAGGAATTAAGTGGTGTACATGATATGTTTCACGTATCTAATTGAAAGAAGTGTTTGGCGGATGCTAGTCAGCATGTGCCGTTAGATGAAAGTAAGGTTGACAAAACTCTTCATTTTGTCGAGAAACCTGTTGAGATTATGGATCGAGATGTTCAGGGTTTGAAGTGTGGTAAGATAGCGTTTGTAAAAGTACGGTGGGATTCTAAGCGTGGTCCTGAGTTTACTTGGGAGCGTGAGGATCGGACGATATCTAAGTAACCAAATTTGTTTGCTGATGTGGTTGGAGAGCAGATCATTTGTAGTTAGGTATTAGATCGTGGAAGATAGATGTTGGGTATTCATAAATGTTTTAATTAATGTTTGTTTTATGTGTATCTAATATATGTGTGTGTGCTTCTTGCGGCTACCATTTGGATTTTCATTTGGTTCGGGGGTATCGTACCTACCTGTGAGAAGTCGTTTGGATCATTGATGTTATTGATCGGTGTAGTGTATCTATTTTCGTGTATCATTGGAGTGTCGGAATGTTTTCTATCGTGTATTTTTAGTTGGTTCACATTTTGTGGTTCTTTCTCTGTGATTTTATGGCGTGGTAGAATCCCACATAGTCATAAGAATTATTAGCGGTTTATGCTTTTGTGGTGTGGTATTATTCGCTTAATTATCCACAAATGTTCTTTTGTTGTTGTTAGTGGTGACTAGAGTAATTGAAATCTCGGGATGCAATTTCCCTAAGAGGGGGATGACGTAACAACCATGATTTTAACAGGTTAGTTTGACTAATACTCTCGACCTATTTAACTCTTACTTGGTGTGACTTATGTGTTTTGTGTGCTATATATGTTTTATAGGTGAGTTTTAGCACTAATCCCTTTGTGTGGTGTTATTATTGTGAGTGAGTAATGTTGATATTTGGATAAGTTCATTTTGGTCGCCTTAGTGGTGTGGAAATGACTTGTGTGGTTTTGGTGTTTTGAGGTTTTTGCATAACAAGTCTTTGTTCTAACATTTGAGCGTTAATAAGTTACGTAAAGTTTGAGTTTGTGAGTTATATTTACATTTTTGTGTGAGATTCTATTTTTGGAAACTTTATTTCGAAAATGATTATTTTCCGAGTCATCGTAAAAACAAAGGGTTAACGCGTAAGACGTTAGTTATTATTATGGGATGTTATAAACTATCAAAAGTATAAGGTTTTGAGTGTAATAATTAAATTTAATAAAAATAAAAATAAAAATAATATATGGATTAAAGGGGCGGCCGATTATGGTGTAGGGAAGGGAAAAGGAAACCCAATTTGAGTCCAAATATAATTTTTAAGCCCAAGGATTATCCATAATTAATATAAATACAAAACCAAAGCTCACAAATCCCTTTTTCATGCAAATTTTGATCGACCACAAGGACAGGAGAAGAGAAAAATTAAGGTTTTTATTTTTGAAGCTAAAATCAAGAACAAGGTATAATTTCTGATACTTGTATTCACTTAATTGTTTAATTATTGATTAGATTTATGTAATACTAATTATGTTTAATCTAGGGTTTGTAAGTTTCTGTAATTTAATTAATTAAAACATGTTAGGATCAATTATTGATTATATTATGATGATTGGTGAAGAGATTTGAATGTAAAACATGTTAGTTATTGAGTTAGGGTTTTGGCAGATTTGTAAGGCTGTAAAGATACGAAGTTATGGTGATGAGTTAGATCATGAATTTTAAGTCTAAATTGTAGTTCAGTGAAAGATCTTTCCAAAAAGTCCGGCCAAGATCGATTTCGAGGTCCGGAAGGCAACCTAATGATTTTTGCGAGAAAAGGTGTTAAAGCTGTTAAACCGGGACAGATTTAGGGTAAAAGTATTGAGGTTAAAAGTGGGTTAGAAAGTGGAATTAGGGTTATCCTTTCTGTTAGAGTTGATTTCTATATTATACTTGACTTCCACGTGAAGGAGGGACGTTAAAAAGTTGTACAAATATGATTTGTAGGTCAAAACATTTTGGTGTTCGTTCAGATCTGAATCTGGATAGTTTTTTTGTTTGATTTTTCAAAGAGTACTTGTGTGTGTTTCTAGACCATGGCCTTCTGGGAGTAGCTTGTATGCTTATGAGAGACCATGGTGAAATTTTGGTGTGAGTTTTGGAGCTTTTATTACTGTTATTTTATGTGGTTGAATGTACCCCAAAATTCTGCGTTTTCTGATATTATTTGTGCAAGGGATTTAGTGAGCTTAAGTGATAGGTAGTGTTTGGTATGGAGTCTAGGTGAACCATAGTGGTTTATATGACCTTTATACATCTATCATATGTTTGTTACATGGACTATAGCTTTTAGCTTGGTCGCGTGTAATGTGAGTTTATTTTTATTGTATAGATTTGTGATTGTTTATTATGAAGCTGCAAAGACTGAGGTGAGTTCATAGTCCCATTTTTACTATGTTTTAAACGTGGGATGGGAATGATGCTTGTGTTGAAATATTTTTAAGTTACTGTGATTATGTGTTTAATAAATGCATGGACTTGTAAGTGTTATTATATGTGTATGCATGCTATGTGATAAATGTGTGGATATTTTATGTGACTTGTTTGGAGAGTAGTTATGCTTCCATTGTTCGTATGAGCAACTCCCATAGGAGGGAAGTAGTCATACTCACTATATTTCTGTGTGGTCTGATCAGAGGGTGATGGATACCCATTATTATTATAATTATTGATATTGTGGATCGTGGGTGCGTTCCGTCCCTTGTGTCCCTATTGTTGCCTTGTGTTGTGTTGTTGGTCTATTGATAGAGATTACATGCTAGATTGTATAATAACTAGTATTACTACCATGCTATGTTTTATAATCATAGCGAACTGGTTTCCTTGTATGATATTGTGTGTCGTAAACCTATGAATCTCACCAACATTATGTTGACGTTTTTAAGCATCATTTTCAGGTGAGCATTCTAAGGCTAAGGTTGAGAGAAGCGACTAGACGAGACTTAGTTGCATTATGAGAACATTTTATCTTTATATTTAGATTTGATTTGTTGGATTTTGATTGTGATACTTTTATGTTTGACGATTAGTACTTTATGTTTTATTGAGGATACCTTTGGAGATTTGTTTTGGTTATTTTCTTTTGGGGTATTGTTACGACACTTTGTGTTGGTACTTTGCTCTACTTTTGTGCATGTAGAAATTCTCTATTTAGACACCAGGTGTTGTAATGATATCTATGAAGTTACACTCGCATTTCCGCCTTGGCGAGGTGTGACAATTCACTCAAAGTATCTTCAACACAATCCGTGTGTTTAAAACCTCTAACAGATAAGTCAGAATTACCAATGACGCGCGGCAGAGCGAAGCTTTCTGCGCTTTCTTCTTTGCATGGCAATTGCTTGGTGATATCATGCAAAATAGTGTTTTCACAAGATTCATTATGGAAATTCTTGATGGATTCATCTACCTCATCATCGGCAAAAAGTGCCATGTAGACCTCAACGGATTTATTTCTTTCCTCCCTGCGTTTATGCACATCGTTACTAAGCTTTCCAATCATAGCCTCAAGGTTTTAAGAGATTCATCATGACTGAGGAGGCTTGTTAGCATTAAAAGTGACGATCATTATTGAGTCGATAAGTATTGTAATAGGTTAACGTTTAATAGTTAGTCATAGTGCTAGTCCAAGTATTTAATGTAAAGCCTTAAAGGCTCAACCCATTAAGGGCCCATTGTAAGCCCATCCATCTCATGTGATGGAAGTATAAAAGGCACACCAAGGCTCATTTGTAAGGTGTGCTTGTGTGTGTAAGTGTGTGTGTTTTTTAATAAAAGTTCTCTTCATCTTATTACTCTTTTTCATATAATCTAACGCCACACATATCATATCAAGTCACCATCTTCTCTTCATCTTTACTTCATCTAGTGCTTATATTTGTGATAAAGTTGATATATCTAAGGTCCTACAAGTGGTATCAATTGCCTAACAATGATTTAGGAGTGTGTGGAAATCGTTTTCATCAAACTTTCTCTTTAAAAGTTTCATTTTTTATGTAAAAAACGTGTACTTTTCATTAAAAAGTTTTGATTTTTACGTGTTTTAGTGTTAAAATTGTTGTTTTTATTGAAGTTTTAGTGATTCTAAGTGTTTTGGGTAAGATTTGATCATTAGAAACAAGTGAAAAAGGAGTTTTTGGGTGAAAAAATCGTATTTTTGAAGTTTTCTGGTCATCCTACGCGTAACTTGGGTGAATAATACAAGAAACAGCTGTCTACAGTACTTCCTACGCATAATTTGTGGTCAAAACCCTTTTCCTACGCGTAACTCTGGTCAAAACCCTTTTCTTACGCATAACTTTGGTTTTCTACGCGTTAGATTGAGATCCTACGCTTAACATTGATTTTCTACGCGTAAGTTGAAGTCTACGCATAAATTCTTACGCGTAAGTTTCAGAAATTTACGCATAAGTTTCTTTTAAGGTCTTCTCTTCGTGCTACGGTGACTCAGTACTTCCCTGACTTGGATAAGTTTGTGGAATACTTCGACACGGGATATCTTTCAAGCTTGGATAAGTTTGAGAGATCAATTTGGTTGAAAAACCTTACGCGTAACATTCTTACGCATAAACTCTAAGTTTACGCGTAACATCAAAGTCTACGCATAAACAATATTGTTTACGCATAACTTAGATCTTACGCATAACTTAAAGGTTACGCATAACATCTTACGCGTAAGATTATTCAAAGTTTACGCGTAAGATTCAAGGTTTACGCGTAAGTTTTTGACTTTTGACTACAAAACTTCAAACGGCCATAACTTTTGAACCGTAACTCCGTTTTCGACGAATCAGCTGTCAAAACTACCGCGAGACTGAGAAGAAGGACACGTTGAATAATCTAAAGATTATTCAAGCCCAGCTTCGAGGCCCAAATCCACTCCGAACGGAAGTTATTGAGGTTTTAAGGTTTTAGATCAAATTTTTCACCATAAAAACTTGCATCAACTTACACTAAACACAACTCCTACTTCGTTGGAACGATCCAAGATCAACTTTATCACACATCAAAACCTAATGGAAATGAAAATGCAAATCAAAGAGAGAGATTCAAAAAAAGTGTTTACAGTGTTCAAGTCATATGTAGAGAAGATCATCAATATTTATGGCTTAGAAGTAAGTTTCGATGAGGCATTTGAATACTACGTCAGAGACCGATTTCATTATTTCAAAGAAGAACTCATCCAAAACCTGAATCAACTTGAAAAGCTTCTTAATGAAGAAGAACTTCATACGCATAACTGCAAAGAATCTCTTAAAGTCATCCAAACTCAGTTTCAGAGAATATTTAACCCTTGGATAATGAACCAGACAGTGTTTATCGATGCGTTTTATAGAAAATTTTGGGTAAGCTATTCTACCTTCAGAACTCAATGCATAAATCAAATGGATGAACTCGAAAAGATACTTGATGCTGAGGAAGCTGAGTTAAATGAAATTGAGAAGCTGAAACGGGAAAGAGAGCATATTGAAAAGGATATGCAGTTAAAAGAAAGAGAGCTAATTGAAAGAGAGATGCAGTTAAAGGAAACAGAGGTGATTGAGAAAGAGACAAAGAAAGATTTTCAAACAGAAGAGGAAACGGTCAATGAGGGTGATGCATCAGATGATAGTTTGGTTTTCACGGGAAGTGATTCATCTTCAGAACAGCAGGTTGAAAGCAGCAGTCCTAGCTATGATTCAGATACTGATGGTACACAAAGGAATGAAGCTGTTTGGGACACTGAAGATGATCATATCAGACCTTCATCAGACACAGAGATATTGGCTACGGTACAACATTCACATGCTCATGATAATGTTGATATATTTGAGAATATGTTTGTTCATGATCAGACACATCCTGCGCATCCTGAGTCTATGAGTGACACTTATGTGGTGGAACAAAATGATAGTAATATCACTTTTGATACTCCAGATATGGATCCTAATAGAGGTGAGCCTGCCCAGGATGGATCTTCTTATGAACAAGATCGTGCCTTATTTGCTTCATTAATCAATAATTTCAAACAAGAACTTGAGAAGTGCAAAAACGATAATCGTGAAGCTAAGCAAGCGAATGTCTTTTTAAACAAAGAGCTTGAGAGATTTAAAGAAATGGAAAAACGTTTTGAAAATGCAACAACAAGAAATGCTGAACTTGAAATTGAAATCTCAAACCTTAAATCTCACGCTCAAAAGTTTGAAATGTATGGAGAGTCTGTTAAACCACTTTTAAAAAGAAATGAAGAACTTGAAGTTGGTTATAGAGAAGCTGTTCTTCGTGAAAAACGTTCCATTCAAAATCTGGATGCTCAAATGGTTGTTCACAACAGAAAGGTTTAAGCGCTTTTAAAAGAGAACAATGATTTAAAATGTGAAAATTCAAAGCTTCAAAAAACCACATCAAATCTTGAGATTGTTAACACAAAACTTGAGAATGAAAACCAAGAGTTTTTGAAACGAACAAACGATCTTGAAAACAAACTTCGAAAATTGGGACAGACTTCTCAGACTATCAACATGCTGCCTACTAAAGATGAGGAGGTTGAGAAACAAACATCTGGGATTGGTTTTGTGAATAATGCTAATGTGGAAAATGGAAAACTGTGTTTTTTAAACAAAGTGAAAAAGCTGACACCTATTTTGTACAACGCTGAAGATATGGGAAAAGAATTGTCAGATGATCTTTTGTTTGAGTCTCAAGATATTTTAAAATCTGAAGAGGAAAAACGTTTGAAAGTAAAACAAACAAAAAACCCACTCTCATACCACGGCTTTGTGTATGGTTGTCTACAATTGACAGATATACCAAAAGAACCTTTCAAAAGAAAAGACACTAATGTGAAGAGATTTTTCAAAGAAGCTCAACTTGCTACCTATGATACTAAGTTATGGCAAAATAGAGCAAGGAAACAATTTTGTAATCTTAAGCATCACATTGAGCAAACGTTAAAAGTCATTTGGTTTAAACAAGAAAACATCACAAACAACGTTTTCTCTAATCCTCTTTCATCAGATGTACGCCTTAACTTAGAAGTCAAAAAGATTTTGAAAGATGAGATTGAACCTCGTGTGAAAGATATCAATTTATGTTTTGAGTACTTTGAAAAATATCTTGTAACTGAAATGAGAGAAGATCTAAAATACGTTCACTCTCTGGAAGACGAATTTGATGAAAAATGCTTAATTCTAGACATTCAAAAAGAATTTTTCACAAATCAAATAGAGTCGTTCAAGTCAGTATCAGTCAACCATGAGTATGAGAATGTGCATTTTGAACAAACATCTTCTTTGAAATCTGAAAATCTTTGTCTCAAAAAGAAAATCACCGAGCTTTCAAAAGAAGCAGCTGATGTCAAAGAAGAGCTGTCAAAAAGAACTGCTCAGTTTGAGAAACATCTTGCAAAACTCAAAGCACAAAGTATCTCTTTCCAACTAAAATTGCATGAGCAGAATGAGAAAATGTCTTCTGAACACTCTTTGACATCAGTGCCTAAAGAAAAAGAAATGATTTTTGATGAAAATTGTGATGATACCAATATCAAGTTTGATTTTGACGAACTTGATACAAAAAATCTTGAATTGGAACATGCTGTGGCATCATTACAAAAAGAAAATGAGCATTTGAAACAGACTTACAAAAACTTGTTTGATTCAATCAAGCGGTCAAGAGTTCAGAATCAAACTTTAAACAAATTTGACTCTCAGATCACACCAAATCATCTTTTTGAAAAAGAAAAGTCTGTGCTTCAAAAGAAAATTGTTGAATTGGAAAAAACGATTGCACAACAAACCAAGGATTTTGGTGATGCCAAAAATGATTTTTCAATCGAAACAGATAAATATGAAAAATATTTTGCACATCTTGAAAATCAAAATGCTTCTTTGCATGAAAAACTGGCATCATCAGATCATCTTTCTCTTCAAAAAGAATACAATGATTTGAGAACCTCATACAATGCCTTAAAAGCAAAGTTTGATGTTCTTAACCGGTCAAAAGGAAAATCTCAAGTTTCAAACGAGTCTAAACCACAAGTAAGTGTTTCAGAGAAGGTTTACACGGGTGAATCTTCCAAACCGTTTTCGAAAAAGGTTTCTCAGTTTACAACCTATTCTTTGCAAAAAGGAAGGAAGTTTTCAAAGAGACCTAATTTTTCTGAAACACTTACTCCTCAAACAGTTTCAAATGCAAGTGCTCTAAAAGAACAGAATCAAGTTTTTCAAACTCCATACTCTCGTTTTACTCCGATAAAGCCAGTGTGGAAACCAAAGCAAAGCCGTTCAAAACATTTGAATTATTCATACTCTGAAATGCTTCCGCTACAACAAAGGAATGGCTATGCTTTGAAAAATCCCAATTCTGGAAGGTTTCCATTCATCTCAAAAACGAATTTTCGAAATGAAACGCCGAGTTTCAACAATGGATGGAGAACTTCTTATTCAAGTTTTAAAACTCCAAGAGAGACACCGAGTTTCTCAAACAACTTTCAAAAGCAAAAGAGTTTTAAATCACCGTTGATTCCACGAGCTTTATTTCAAAATGAAACACCAATTTTCAATCCTCGTTGGAATTCAACTTCTTTGTCTCGGATTGACACAACTTTCAAAATATGGTAAACCCATTGGCGCCGTGCTTAAATGGGTTCCAAAAGTTGTTGTCTAATCCAAATTCATAATGGCTTTCGTATACTTCAGTACGAAACCCGGGCTTCAATAATGACTTCTTAGTATTTCAGCTAAGGACTCGTTCTTCAAAGAAAGGAAAGTGCTTAAGTTTAAACAAAGGTTTTAAATATTTTTGAGCACTTATCCTAAAAACATTATGGCTTATGCACACATTACAGTGTATAACCCGCGACTTTCAAAGAAAGGACCCTATTGTACATTTCTGTGCGACAATCCTAAAAGATAAAAAGACTTCTCACCAAAAGCTTATCAAAGTCTTCTTATTTTTTATTGAGCAAAATGTTGAAAAATGTTTCAAAAGGTTTTCAAAACTTTTTAGCTCAAGATATTACTCCCTCAATCCTTAAAAGCTTAAATTTAATCAAAATGTTCTATTTTTGAGGGGGAGTAATATAAAGTTGTTCCAAAAAGATCATGCTTAAAGGAAACAAATATGGAATTAACAAACATCCGTTTCTCCCATAAGCTATCCAAAAAGAAAAGGTTTTAATCAATTGGTATCAAAAATACCATGGATATGCTATTTTTGAGGGGGAGAAGACGTGATTAAAATGTGATTGTCTTGAATCTCAAAAGAGCTCGACTCAGAATTGACCCAAGAATTGACGAAACAACAAAAGTTAGTAATCGAAAAGACTTATCCTCGACGGGTAATAACATCAAGTTAGTTACTAGAGCTAGTTGTCACCTAAAAGCTGACAATGGAACTCTTTAACTAGCCACGTAAGCATGTCTCGAAAAGGATTTGTCTTAGTAGAAATGTACCGTTTCGAGAAACTTTCTGTGGATATGACCAGGCCGGGTAATAACTTCAAGCTAGTCTAACTAGTGATGTAAGCGTGTCTCGAATCGGTTGTGTTCATTGAAAGTGAATCAATTCAAAAGTGCAAACTCCTCACGGATGTGCAAATTTCTTATAAATCCATGAGCACATGTGAAGGGGGAGTCCTTCAAATGAAATGCAAAACTCTCGAAGTGTTAACAAAGTATGTTCTTTTTATCATAAACACTTTGAGAGATTTTCACAAATGGTTTGATGGCAACAATAGGATAGTCATGAAGTTATAAGGTGACTAAGGTTAGGAAAAACCGTCCTATGATCCGCCAGAGCCGGAGGGATCTACCCAAGGACAATTCCAATAGATTAGAATTAGAAGTCCTTAGGTATGATTTGAAAAAAGGGAGAAAAGAATGGAAGGATAAAGAAGGGGTTGAAGAATTAAAAAGAAAAGCAAATGAAAGGGTGAAAAGAAATAGCCCTCCATATGTTCAACCTTAGGGCAGACACCGGGTTCAACTCATATGCTACTGGTTGTTACTAAGGTGACACCGGTATTGAAGACAAGACGTCATGGACCCAGTGACGCATTGCACTAAACCTTCTAGCCACTCAGGTATCTCTTAAAAGATATTTGTTTCATTCTCACGGGGAACCGGTGTAAACTATCAACGTATCTCTTAGAGGTGGTTGATATTGAAGCAGGAGACCCATCCCTAATCTCCGCATAGGAAACCAAATTATGCACTTATCGAGTCTAGAGCCATGAGATACATTAAAAGATCTCTTAGGATACACTTCCTATGAATACACTTGTGTTCGCCAAAAAGGACACAAGTTGTAAGAGGCTTTATGAGATCTACGGATCTTGCCTTATCTATCATGATGGTTACTTTGTCTCAAACGGTCTACAGTTGTGGGGTGATCTCCAGCAACTCACCTGAATCATTGATGTACTTCGGTGGATCTTGTAAGCCCTCTCAGGGGTATCTGATTCGGGAACGGCCTTGGTAAGGGTTAGAAGGAGTCTTCACACTATGCTGTTGATGATCTCTAATTCCTTATCTGTAAGTACCGGATGCTTTATTGCTAACTGTTTTATGCAGGTACTGATGAATGTTCCTTGGAGAAAGACCGTTACCATCACTCAAAGATCCACATGCTCATACCCTGCAAAGCTCTCTTCAAAGATCAAAGCAAAGTTCAGAATGTTTCTAAGTCAAAGTCAAAGAATCTACAAACTAACGAAACAAAAATTAAAGTCAAAGAAAAGAGAACTTCACAAAGATTCAAAGTCAAACAAAGTATAAGCATGTTGGAAAAGACGTAAAGACACCTATATTTGAAGATATTGATCAAAGGCAAGAAAGATCACAAAACATGATTGGAACAAAGGAACTAGCAAAGCTATTACATAAAGACTCAAAGTTCAAAAAGAACAAGCTTCAAAGATCAAAGATCAAGGTCACAAAAGAGAGATCTCAATGATCACCCTTAGGGGGAGATTGTTAGCAATAAAAGTGTTGATCATTTATGTAATCAAAGGGAGATCTCAATGATCGTCCCTTAGGGGGAGATTGTTAGCATTAAAAGTGACGATCATTATTGAGTCGATAAGTATTGTAATAGGTTAACGTTTAATAGTTAGTCATAGTGCTAGTCCAAGTATTTAATGTAAAGCCTTAAAGGCTCAACCCATTAAGGGCCCATTGTAAGCCCATCCATCTCATGTGATGGAAGTATAAAAGGCACACCAAGGCTCATTTGTAAGGTGTGCTTGTGTGTGTAAGTGTGTGTGTTTTTTAATAAAAGTTCTCTTCATCTTATTACTCTTTTTCATATAATCTAACGCCACACATATCATATCAAGTCACCATCTTCTCTTCATCTTTACTTCATCTAGTGCTTATATTTGTGATAAAGTTGATATATCTAAGGTCCTACAAGGCTTTTGTTGGTGCTTTCTTGAAAGTTCTTCAACCATTCGTCTTGTTATTTTTGCTTTTTTGTTGATTCTTCCAAATACTTGTTGATAGTTTCTTCGAGGGTCGATCTTCTTTCCCCGTAAGGAGCACGATTGTAGTATCCAGGTGGTCCAACGCGATATCCATCACGACTGTTTCCTTGAAAATGTCTACCTTCTCCATATTTAACCTTTTCGATCTTTCCAACTTCATCATTCAAAGGGCAATCCTTGGCTAAATGATTTCCTTCACAGGTGTCGCATCCCACTTGTATGGCATGCACACTTTCTTTAAGGTTCTTCATTTCCCTGCCAAGATTTCCAAGTTTGTTAGTTATAATATTCATACCCTCCAAACTTCCGCTCGTGCTCCTACTGCTATCACCGTCATGTCATTTCTGTGAGTGGTCCGCCATGTCCTGAATGGTGTCCAAGGCTTGAACAGGAGTCATCCAGGGATCGACCCTTGAGAATCGATCATTTTCCTAGTTGCAATGTTGATCCCCTTGTAGAATATGTTAACCATCTGCTGCTTGTTCATATCATGAGTAGGGCACCTGCAAACAAGATCATTGTACCTATCCCAAGCTTGGTACAATGTCTCATCAGCTTCTTGTCAAAATTATGGATCTCCAACAATTGTTTTTGCCATCTTAGAATGAGGGCAAAATCGTTGAATGAATACTTTCTTGAGGAGACTCCACCTGTTGATGGTTCCAGTAGGCAACCTATCAACCCATCTTTTTGCGGCTCCAGTGAGTGTCATCAGAAACACTCGGAGCATGACCACATCATGAGAAACACCTAGAATGTTGAAGAGGCTGGTGATGTAAAGGACATTTTCCACGTGCTCATAAACGTCTTTAGTCTTATTCCCAGCAAAGGGTTTCTCCCGCAATTCCCTCATAAACTGTGGCTTGATCTCAAATTGGACATCTGCTCCAATTAGTGACGTGACAAGCCCCGGTTCTTGCGCATCCCTAGTCATTGCAAGGTACTCTTCGAGAGTCAACGTATTGATGTCAACAACTTCAATGTTTCCTGAAACTTGAACAAAATGTAAGAAACACAAAATAAAACTTAAAAACTTAAACACAAATCCTAATACAGCTCCCTGACTGCGGCGCCAAAAACTTGATGCAGGCTTTACTGACCAGGTCTTATATTTTGAAAGTCTCGTTTACCTAAGGTCTACCCTAATGCACTAACGGACAGTGAATCCGATCGTGTGTAGATTAGTAACCTGTAAAACCGAGGTCGTCCCAATAGCTATATAGTGTAGATCCTATTTAAGTCTATGTCACGTCTTAAAGCTGGTTTTAAGATGATTTAATTAATTAAAGAAAGCATAAATTAAATAAAGTTGTGAACAGTGGAAGAGAAGTGTACTAGCCTAGCTAGTCATCCTAAATTGTTTATGATTATCTTCTTTATTAAACTATTCTAATGCTTCAAGTGGGGAGGACATGTATCACTAGGTTCATATGGTTAAGTTCCCTAGCCTATCTCCCTAGAATCCTGCCGGGAACCAAAGGCACTACCCTCTGTCATAAGCCGACGTACGGTAGACTAGTTTGAGTCAATAAGTACCACTACATGCTAGATTTATCCTTGTATGGCCCGGCCCCTCGGATCTTAGGCCATACTCTAATTACTTAAGTTTATCAAACCAGGAAAGTGGTCCTATGGTTAATTTGCACACAAGGTAATTTGGCCAGTTGTCATCCCAACCATTTCCCTTGCAACCCAACTACGCTAGGGTCTTTTGGTCAATTCGTCTAGCATACCAGGTATAACCGGTTCATCAAAACTACCGCAACTAAAGGATGTATGGTAAACTAAGCATGCACACACTAGAAACATTATGAAAAGTATGAAAACATAATCAAAACAATAAAGGAGTCATAAGTAGGCTATCACCAGAGGTGCTTAGCCGATCATATTAATAACAACACTCAAATCAATGTTTAAAGAATACATGAATTCTAAACGTGGATTAATAAATAAAAAGCTAAAACTTATGGTGTTATGAGCATGATCTCCCCCTTGGAATAGCTCTGTATGATGCTGTAGAATGCCTCTCTAAATACTCTCTTCATTCTCTAACTTGTGTGGTGAGAAAAGTTGTGTAAAATGCAGAGTTTGGGGCTGGTATTTATAGGCCCGACATAGATACGGCGTAACCCTAAGATTTGGTTACGCCGTAACTAGTGTAATCGTGAAACGATCTTATCCTTTAATGTTGGCTATGGTGTAGTTGTGATGTTTGTTACGTCGTAGCTCCTTAGGGTTTCCACTTACGCCATAATCTTGAAGTGTAGTTATGCTGTAATCTCGAAAAAATCTTGGATCACGTACTATTTCTTAACTACGCCGTAACTCCATGAGTGGTTACGGCGTAGCCTTAATAGCTCACGAATTCTTCTAAGTATTCGAATGATTACGGCGTAACCTCACGAGTTGGTTACGCCATAACTCTTGATAAGCGTTGACTAGTCAATACATATTTGAATTCCTGGCTACGGCGTAGTTGAGAGTGTGAACTACGCCGTAGTTAGCTTCAGCATACTAAGATTAGTAATATCTTCAAGTACTTTCCAATTTTCGCGTCTCTTAAGCTCCTATGTTCGTTTATAACCTGGAAACGAAATATAGAGAAATCAAAGTATCTATCCATATAACAAACACAAACAACGAGCATATTATGGGGAAATTGATAGTTAAATATCATGATTATTTGATGTCATCATTCTTCCTGCTGAAGTTTGAAGTAATGCATGCTAAAAGTAACAAGAGACCACTTCCCCCAAGTAGTTGAAGTAATGCAATCAATCTCATTGTATGAAGCTCAAAAACCCAAAGTACACACTCAATCCCATTAATGAAGTCGTAACATCAAAATCAATTAAGACTCGGAAATGCACTTTTCTCCCTTCAGGAAATTGTAGATGAGAATTGCTACACCAAAGTCAACTAAGTCCCGAGTGTAAGCAATTTATCCCGTATGCAGTCGAAATGATAATCACCAAGACAGTACCATAAAAACAACTAAGTACCAGATGTAGTCAAAATGATAACATCAAAACAGTACCACAAAAAAAAAACAAGTCCCGATGAACACATTTCCTCCTGTAGGATACAGACTAACTAGACAAATCATCATACAATTGTGTACCTCTTTTATCATCAGATACTGTTTCTTACATCTCTTCCTCCACGTAGTTGGAATAATACACCAAAAGCCATGAGTTAAAACACTGATAACACCCGAGAGATGAGAGTATGCACACACTTATTGTGAGGTGCTAGTGTACAATTTCCGTGCTTGTTTTGACTAAGGTAGAATAATCATTTGTCGTAATTACTTTTATATTAATGTTAAACGACCCATAACTTGTATTTTGATTGGTACAAAAGCTCATTTGCTTGAGGACAAGCAAATCCAAAGTGTAGGAATATTTGATAAGGATTTATTTGATGCATTTTTAGGGGGTCATTTAAGCCCTAACTTATGAATTTATGATCAAATATTGCCTCAAATTGTTTCTTTTCTCATTTTAGGTATTTGGGACATGATTTCTGGAATATGGAGTATTTTGGAGCATTTTTGACGTTTTTAGGCTTAAGAATGAAGAAAACAAGAAAGTCAAGAAAAGTCAGGATTTACACCTGACGACGTCAGGCTTTGGTTGCTGATGCCGTCACTTAAAGATTGGAGCTGATGGAAATTACAACGTGATGCCCCAAAAAGAATTTGAAGATTTGCACCTAACGGCGTCAAGTGCAATTGTGTTGAGGCCGTTTGGCTTTAGCTTATAACGAGACGACCCAGAAAGCTTATAACGGGACGACGTCAGGATGCTGTTTGGACGATACGAAACCCTAAAAAGTAGCGTTCTAACGGCGTCAGGATCTATAACCTGACGCCGTCAGCTTGTAATCTCTATATATATTTTAGGCTTTTTCATTCATTAAGTGTGCAACTTTGGTGACAAACCCTAGGGCCGAATTTTTTGAGATTTCAAGGGTTCTCAAACCCTCTTTTCTCTCATGTTTCATTGAAGATAAGTAACTTTTTAATCATGAAATATGTCTATGTGTTGTTTGATTATCTTTTATGCTTTTCTTCCTTTTAACATGCTAGCTTAAGTCATTTAGTGTTTGCTTAGATCTAATGAAACCTAGTTATTGATTGTTGGTGAGTTGTTTATTGTTTGGTTGATTGATTCACGTTAGACTTAAGAAAACTGGCTAACCTCCTTTGTGTAACAAGCTTAAACATCTTAAGAAACGTAATCGGATGTGCACTACATTTTTATTGGTTGTATTTAATGCATGTGTATATGTTAATGATTCTATGATAGAGTAATAAATGTGTCGTCATAAGAAGAAATAGATATTCATTGAGTTGGGGAAGGACGTGCACGCCCCCACGACCGGTATTAAGGAATACAACCCTTCAACTAAACAATTGTGACATTCAACAAACCAACAAGAGATAACTAGGGAGTAGTGAAATCTAAGTAAACACATTTGTCTCATATACGAACTCCACCTAATAACATCAAATAGTACCCGGTTTTTAGTGTTAATTTCCCCCTAGATTGTTCATCTTTTATGTTCATATGTTAGGATATATACTCTTATTTGTTTATATTTTGTTTTCAGGGCAAAGATGAACAAAGGAACGAAAAGACCCAGATTTGGAAGGTTTTAGATGAAAATCATTGAAGTATGCGGATTTTGCACTAACTACGGCGTTGATGCTCCATCTACCTACGCTGTAGCAATTATTTACGAAGACTATGGCATAGCCACATCATAGCTACGACATAGTAACACATCAAAGGGCTCTACGGAGTAGCCTGACTCCACCTACGGCGTAGACCTTAAAATCAAGCAGAAGAGAACTTTTGAGGCCAAAGAAGAAACTACAGCGTAGTCCCATCTTAACTACGCCGTAGATGTGACACATAATGAATCTATGACCATAGCACTTGATCAAGCTATGGCGTAGTTGATATTTACAAAGGCTACGGCGTAGCTGACCATAGGGCTACGTTGTAGCAATGTCGGGCCTATAAATATCAGCCCTAATTCCGAGTTTTATCATTCACTTTTCACCAAACAGAAGTCATGGGGAATTCAGGGAGCAAGAGGGAGAAGTTCTATCAAGCATACAAGTCCATTCCAAGGGAGAATTCACCCGATAAACATAAGTTTATTCATTCATTTGATTTGTATTAATTCAATGTTTACATTTGTTATGTTAAACACTTGTTTTTCTGCATTATTGAACATGAGTGGCTAAACACCTCTTGGTGTTAGCCTGATTATGAAATTGTTGTTGATATGATTTAGTTTTCCCGCATCTTTAGTCGTTTTATTTGTATACTTTCTGTGGAAAACTAGAAGGGGGGTTGAATAGTTTACCGGTTTTTAACTTAATTATCTTTTGAAACTTTCCGTGTAATCAAAGATCTAATCTAAAAGACAATATGTAATATGCAAGAATAAATAAAGAAACGATCAAACCACAACATGATAGTTTATCGTGGTTCGGCTACAAGGACTCTTTTTCCTTGCCCTACTCCACGCCCCAAGTATCCAACTCGAGAGTTTCTTTCACTAGTCAACAAGCTCATTTCACTAGCGGAGAAAACCTTACACATCGCTTACATAAGATTACCGACACAAAGCTAGATGTCGAGTTCTTTTACAAGGATACTGTAACACCCCCAAAATCATCACGTCAGCGGAAGACTTAAAATGTCAGCGGAAGACTTTTTGGGTGTTACTTCGAGGATCTTTGTCACAATCATAGAAAACGACACAAAAGTGACGCCTTAAAGTTTAATTCATTCAAAATACCAAATATTCGAGACATCAAGATGTTTCATAATTTAAACAACAAGTTTATTTGAAATATGTCAAAATGTTTATTTAAGCCCATGCCGGGTTACAAGCCCACTCCGTGCCTTCAAGTTCCTTCTTGTTTAGTTACCTGAGATAAACACATGCTAAAAAGTGTCAACACAAAGGTTGGTGAGTTCATAGAGTTTATAGTTTAAATCGTTAATTAGAAAAAGAGTGATTTCCTTATCAATTTAATACAAATCAATCCGTTGGTTTGCCCTTCACCGGGTCAACATCAAAAATAGTAATTGGTTTATAAATCCATTAACACGAGTTTCGAATCACAAGTTAAGAATG
This sequence comes from Artemisia argyi, assembly GCA_030686995.1. Classification (NCBI taxonomy): domain Eukaryota; kingdom Viridiplantae; phylum Streptophyta; class Magnoliopsida; order Asterales; family Asteraceae; genus Artemisia; species Artemisia argyi. Next base: position 131,989,230 of record CM060691.1, read on the forward strand.
TATTGTAATCACATACAATCAATAAGTTTAAAATCAATGTTCCTGTTATTGCCTTAAGCTCATGATACTCAACGATTAACAGCCAATCATAATCTCAAGTTATGACGGTAAGTAGTAGGCCCTCAAGATAGGTATTTGCCAATAACCTATAATAAGAACAATAAAGTGTGCCTGGTGTTTTCTCTAACAACCAAACGAGGATTTTCAATCACTAATAGTACTATCCACATTTATTTACGTTCACCCTTCAAGTGATTAAGGTTCATGATCGAGGGACTTTTGGCAATAGTAACTTAAGCAATTAACATTGGCCTGACGGTATTTCAATACCCGGTATAAAAGACTTGTGTTCGAGTTTTAAGCATGTATCTCCCTCACGGGAAAATAGTTAAAGAGTGGGCTATGAAATCACAGTAATATGTAAATAGTTAACGAGTACTTGTAAGAGTATAAAACAATAGTTAAGCATGTATCTCCCCCGAAAATGTTTATAAATCATTGTAAAACAAGTAAGAGTAGTGGCTATGACTCACCTTAGTAGTACAGTGGTAGTGGTAGTATCGTAATCTGAACGATGCAAGGCAACGGCTTCACACACAACCTAAAAGATATGGTATGTTTTAGTTGATAGTCTAAGTTTGGTTTTTATTGCGAATACTTGTTATTTAGTTACGAACGAAACTCGTGTTTGTTTAAGTGCCCAAAGTTCAAAAACAAAGTTATATATACATATAACTTGTAAGTAAAATGATCGATGATTGATATAAAGTTAGTTTTTATAACGGAAACAAAATGAACGTATCGTTTTATTTTAATTACGAATATATAACGTATATATATATATATATATATATATATATATATATATATATATATATATATATATATATATATATATATATATATATATATATATATATATATATATATATATATATAAGTTTATGTTTATATAAGTCTTATATTAATTATATGTTTATATATGTAAAAGGTTAATATTATTTTTATAAAATAATATTTACAGAAAATTCCTTTAAGTTTCCAAAATTTACATTTTTAACCCTAACGATATATATTTTACACCGTTAGTCCAAAATATATATAATTTACATTTTAGGTCCAAAAGCATCAATATTTACATTTTCAGCTCCAATTATCATTATTTACAGTTTTAAACTCAAAAAATCAGAAATTACACTTTTGACCCAAAGTTTACAACTTTTGCATTTTTAGTCCCCGGTTTAAGAAATTTTGCAAATCTAGTCCAAATTTCGCCAAAGTCAAAGTTTATCATTTTTATTATTTCAATAAGTTCAGAATGTTCAAAAGAGCTTATTAGAACAGCTTATTAGCTTATTTCTATCATTTTTCGCAAAAAGGCCTTAACGAATCCATTAAGGGCCCGTTAGTGTTTTTCGATCCATAAGGTTTGGGAGGACTTTTGATTCATCGAAATTCATCATTTTTAGTTCTAATCTCATTTCAAAAGAGCTTTCAAAATTAGCTTATCGAAATAAGCTAAAATCAGCTTATTGGGCTTATAAGCCCATTTGTTAATATTTAAGGTTTTAGAAAAATTGTTTTTGCTCGATCAAAAGGGGTCGGGCAAAAGGTCTAAATAAGTCCATAAGGTTGAACAAAATGTGTTTCCTAATTGTTTGCCAGGTTGTCAACGAGTTCATGTTTTAAAAATAATATGTTATGTATCTAGATTTTGAAATAACGAGACCAAACTAGAGGGTTCAATTCATTTTCTGAAACAGTTTTAGAGCCAAGAAATATTCTAAGTGTTTTATTAAAAACGTATGGGTCCAATGACTCACAAAACGTGTGATTTTAATTAGGCAAACGTTATTTTTAGATCAAAAACATTATACTATTCGATTGCTAGCATGTTAAACTCTTAGTAGGTTGAATAAATTTTTATGCGTTATGTATATGTATTACGAAATAAAGAGGTGAAGTAAACGTGCTAAAATCAACTAGTGAGAAGAAAATAATGAAAAGGGTTTCATGTATTCACCTCACCACACAAAGTGGTGCAACATGCGTTTGTGTAAGTCGAGTAGGGCATTGAGGGCTGTGTAGCCTGGTTCACTTCACACCAAGGATCTAGGAATGGGTAGTGATGATTCTTGAATTTGGTTCTAACTCTTGTACGCTTGGCCAACGATTTGTCCCTTGAAACTCCATAATACTTCTCAAAAATTTGAAAGTGATATGTTTGAGTGTGTGTTTTCAGTTGAGATGACTTAGAAAGTTTTATAAGGATGTCTTGAGTGTGAAAACGAGCAGGAGGTTCCCAAAGAATGTATCCAAGCGATTGGGGGACACGGGAGGCAGGTAGAAAACTTATGACACATTTCACTATTTTTATTCTTAGTGATCTTTCAAGGTTCATTTGGGTCTTAACTGAGGTAGTAAACGGGTAGGGGAGGTTGTATCTTTCATCATTCGTGTTTCTATGGTACTAGGTGAATCGAGAGGAGCAATAATATGTAGGTGTCGTGTGTGGAAATCGTAAGATATAAGGGTGGTTTTTGGGGCTGGTCGCGGCAGGGAAAACAAAAGAAAAGAAAACAGAATATTAAAAAGGGCGCTTGGGCCTGGTGGGCTGTTGCGTGAGTTGGGCCCAAACCAAAGAAAATAAATGAAAACAAATTTAAAATGAGCCTATTAGCAGCAGTTTTGGGTATGATCGGCCCTTTGGGTCACGTGGGCCCAGTTCATGAGTTTCGAGAGTTGGGTTACGGTCAAATAATATTAATGAGTGATTTCGGGAATTTTCGTAGGCTCCAGGAATATATAAATATTGTACCTTAAATATACGAAACGTATATTATAAAAATATAAACGTTTAATATATAACTATTCGCGATAATTAGACTATCTAGGTTTGTGTGCAATCAACGTTTCCTAGCAAAAGATAAATCACAATGTCGTAGTGGTTCACATAATATGTCATGCATAAAAAAAAATTTGTTCTCGTAAAAATGGTTAATCTATGTTATGGTAACGTGTTAATTGTAGGAAAATTTACGGGGTGTTATATTACCTACCCGTTAAACGGAATCCCGTCCCGGGATTCTAAGATAAGGTAGCTGTAAAGGTGAGTGGAAAAGGTGAACAAATAACGTATTTATTATTAGCTTCCTAATTGTACTTTCCAGCATAACGTATCTACTACTACATTAGCTTTTTACTTGATGATAACCAATCTTAGTATGATGTTGAATGAAAAACTTGGGGAAACTTAAGTCCAAAAATTTATAGTTGTTACTTGGCAGTATTATTTAAGGTGTAAACAGTATTTTTCCACAGTGGTGTACAGTACATAATTCTTATTCTCGTTAAATAATCCACTTTTTCACTCCTTTTTACCTAACTTTCCTTTCCCCTTATTCTTCTCGTCGACATGCCTCACTTCATCACCAACCTTGCAATCATGTATGCCATTGTTACTGCTATCTATCTAGTGTATGTTCCGAACGAAGATCGTGCTATGTTGGTTGGGATCTTAATGTTTCTTGCACCATTCGTGGTTCTAGCGATCTTCATTGACAAGTTTTGGAAGTGAGGAAATAGTGTCGTAGTGTAGTGGTTGGAATGTTGAAATAAGGTTTGTTGTGTTTCCATGTAATTTCGAACGTATGAATGAAATTTTTATTTCGCTTTATGCTGTCTTAGTTTATGTTAATTTCTCGCTTTTTTTTTTTTTTTTTTTTTTTTTTTTTTTTTTTTTTTTTTTTTTTTACTGCTTATGAATCGTTATATTTGTATTTAGAAGGTCATTATGTATCAAAACATCGGTTGGTTTGATTGTAGTTAAGTTTTTCAAAGGTGGGTTTTAAATGAATTATAACCAAAACTATATATGGAAGTTTGTTTGGCTTTGAATACTTATATAAATATGATTTTTGATTATAGTTGAGTGAAGCAATTGGGTTGAGTTTTGATGAAAATTTGACCATCGAATGATTGATTAATTGGAAAAGATTCGTCATACTTGATTCTTGGGTTCATGATAAATTGAGATGCACAAAAAAAATATTGATGGGGTGTGTAGAAATGTCACGGAAAAATGGTTCGAAACTATAGGTCATGAGACGGTTAGGAGTAGTATTTAAGTTTTGGGCTTGAGCAATGTTGGGCTTAAGTTGGTGATCAAGTTCAATGGTGTGTTGGGTTACTGAAATTTCGAGGCCCAAATGTGTGTCGGCGCGTAGAAGCAGTGGGTTAAGGCCCAAGTTAAGAGAGTGTTTTTGATTTAGTTTTTGCGAGTATGTTTTATTATTCTAAGAAATCTGAGGTTACGGGTTGGTCAGAGATTATTGAAATTTTATATAACGTTTGAGAGTTTGGAAAGATTATGGAGGACTTCACCATTTCTTAGAGATTGAGGGGTCCAATCATGTGAGAGTGTATTACTTATACGTGGCGTGTTCATGATTTAAGTTATGGTGTTATGTGTTTAATGTGATCTTTTTTTTTTTTTTTTTTTTTTTTTTTTTTTTTTTTTTTTTTTTTTTTGCCACTTGTGTTGAAATGCGAAATCCAAGATAGAATTTTTACCACGTATTCCCAAAAAAAAATTTTGTTGCTAGTTTTAATAGATACAGACTTTTTGAAAATTTTTACCGTTTGAAAAACAAACGGTCACATTTAATACAATAATTGAGAATTATTTTTCCAATTCTTTATAAATACCATTGGTACGTGTTGGGTTATCCACACACAAAACAATCAATGGCTTGCAAGCTACCACATACCGCTGAACAAATTCAACAATATATCAAAGCAGAGGCCGAAAATAGTGATGTGGATCGCAAAAATGCTATTTTGAGGGTCATCCTGGAGTTGGAGGTGGCGAAACAATTGAAACAACGGCTTAGAGAACGTTACGCAAAGTGCACAGATATATCGGATGATCGGAAACATGTGATCGATACTTTCTTGCATGACGGATATCGTAAGGATGCGGCTATTATTGAATCGTTATGGGTTTATGTTCATCAGATAGAGGACCATAGTTCCAACAAGATCCGTTGAAGTTTTAAAGAGAATGTTGAAGTTGCTAGGATTGAACAACAACAGCAACAGCAGCAACGGCAACAGCAACAGCAACAACAGCAACAGCAACTACAGCAACAGCAACAGCAACACCAACAACAACAGCAACTACAGCAACAGCAACAGCAACACCAACAACAACAACAACCAAATCCACTACCACCACCACAACAACCACAACAGCAATCACTTCAACAAGGTGCATCGAGTTCTTCTGCACCAAGAGTGGTTGTGCAACAACAACAATTGCCTCATCTGGATCAATTCCAGCCAAGTTTTGAGGAAAATGTGGCGGTCGATGATGGTGGTTGGACTTCTGACATGGAGCGGGAGCTGAGTAGGTTGGAGGCTCAAATAGAAGAAGAGAGGTTGGCAAGCTTCGACCCTTCTGATGATGGATATGATTCTAACAATTCTCAGACTTGGGATCACCCAGACTACCGCTGAAGTGTGATGTTTAATTTAGCGTTGTTTGTAATGTTTTTATGTTTTTCCGTTCAGTCTGCTTTTTAATAATATGGTGCTTGAATAAAATTCCTTGTGATCATACATTGGGTGAGAATTTATTCTGTTATGTTTAGATAAATTAATAATTACAAAAATCTGTGCGGGTAACCTACCCGTTAAACAAAAGAGTTTTGTTGATATAGGTTTTTAGAAAAATTTCTTGAATTATCAGTTTTTATGGATAGAAATTTAGTTTGGGGAGAAGTGAGTGCACATGGTATTTTTATCAGTTGGGAGGATCAATCATTTAGTGTCGTCAAGGTTTACCTAATGATTTTGGTAATGTTTAGCATTATCGATGTTTAATCATATCGTTGTGTATTAATATTCGTGGTTTCATATGCCTGTTAATTCAGAAGTAATTAAACCTATTTATCTATATTTCGTTATTTACATAGAGAAGCGTCCCAAACTATGTAACTAAGGAAATATAAACTCATGGTTCAATGATTTACAATTTCTTGATTTGAACAAAAGGGCGTCCCAATCCATTCAAATTAAGACGTTGTAAATTATTTTAAGATTTTAACTATTTGACAAAATAATTTATGTGTGGATTTTCCGAGAGTACGAAAAGAGTATGTAGTAAATAAAAGATGAAAGCGAGACAATTAAAGAGGATTTGCATAGTACTCAAAATAGTTGGGGGATCATATAAATATATATATTAATATACTAGAGTGTAGTTGTACCATAAACTATTTAAAGGTCACATAATAGTCTAGCGGATGGAAATATGAAGACACGGTATTTGTAATAATCCCGATTAGTAAATGTAAGTCATTAGCATAATCATAACATGTAAGCATATATCAAGTTATATAAGTAAGAAATAATGAGAAGTAACTTTTCTACCAGATGTTGGAATGTAGGCACGGAGGGCATGAAGTGGTATTTTGTAAAAATGGTCCAGTTAAAGTGTAGTTATAGTCCAATGTTTAAAAACATCTGGTTCTCTATAACCGTGGCTCTGAATACCAATCTGTAACACCCCCAAAATCATCACGTCAGCGGAAGACTTAAAATGTCAGCGGAAGACTTTTTGGGTGTTACTTCGAGGATCTTTGTCACAATCATAGAAAACGACACAAAAGTGACGCCTTAAAGTTTAATTCATTCAAAATACCAAATATTCGAGACATCAAGATGTTTCATAATTTAAACAACAAGTTTATTTGAAATATGTCAAAATGTTTATTTAAGCCCATGCCGGGTTACAAGCCCACTCCGTGCCTTCAAGTTCCTTCTTGTTTAGTTACCTGAGATAAACACATGCTAAAAAGTGTCAACACAAAGGTTGGTGAGTTCATAGAGTTTATAGTTTAAATCGTTAATTAGAAAAAGAGTGATTTCCTTATCAATTTAATACAAATCAATCCGTTGGTTTGCCCTTCACCGGGTCAACATCAAAAATAGTAATTGGTTTATAAATCCATTAACACGAGTTTCGAATCACAAGTTAAGAATGTATTGTAATCACATACAATCAATAAGTTTAAAATCAATGTTCCTGTTATTGCCTTAAGCTCATGATACTCAACGATTAACAGCCAATCATAATCTCAAGTTATGACGGTAAGTAGTAGGCCCTCAAGATAGGTATTTGCCAATAACCTATAATAAGAACAATAAAGTGCGCCTGGTGTTTTCTCTAACAACCAAACGAGGATTGTCAATCACTAATAGTACTATCCACATTTATTTACGTTCACCCTTCAAGTGATTAAGGTTCATGATCGAGGGACTTTTGGCAATAGTAACTTCAGCAATTAACATTGGCCTGACGGTATTTCAATACCCGGTATAAAAGACTTGTGTTCGAGTTTTAAGCATGTATCTCCCCCACGGGAAAATAGTTAAAGAGTGGGCTATGAAATCACAGTAATATGTAAATAGTTAACGAGTACTTGTAAGAGTATAAAACAATAGTTAAGCATGTATCTCCCCCGAAAATGTTTATAAATCATTGTAAAACAAGTAAGAGTAGTGGCTATGACTCACCTTAGTAGTACAGTGGTAGTGGTAGTATCGTAATCTGAACGATGCAAGGCAACGGCTTCACACACAACCTAAAAGATATGGTATGTTTTAGTTGATAGTCTAAGTTTGGTTTTTATTGCGAATACTTGTTATTTAGTTACGAACGAAACTCGTGTTTGTTTAAGTGCCCAAAGTTCAAAAACAAAGTTATATATACATATAACTTGTAAGTAAAATGATCGATGATTGATATAAAGTTAGTTTTTATAACGGAAACAAAATGAACGTATCGTTTTATTTTAATTACGAATATATAACGTATATATATATATATATATATATATATATATATATATATATATATATATATATATATATATAAGTTTATGTTTATATAAGTCTTATATTAATTATATGTTTATATATGTAAAAGGTTAATATTATTTTTATAAAATAATATTTACAGAAAATTCCTTTAAGTTTCCAAAATTTACATTTTTAACCCTAACGATATATATTTTACACCGTGAGTCCAAAATATATATAATTTACATTTTAGGTCCAAAAGCATCAATATTTACATTTTCAGCTCCAATTATCATTATTTACAGTTTTAAACTCAGAAAATCAGAAATTACACTTTTGACCCAAAGTTTACAACTTTTGCATTTTTAGTCCCCGGTTTAAGAAATTTTGCAAATCTAGTCCAAATTTCGCCAAAGTCAAAGTTTATCATTTTTATTATTTCAATAAGTTCAGAATGTTCAAAAGAGCTTATTAGAACAGCTTATTAGCTTATTTCTATCATTTTTCGCAAAAAGGCCTTAACGAATCCATTAAGGGCCCGTTAGTGTTTTTCGATCCATAAGGTTTGGGAGGACTTTTGATTCATCGAAATTCATCATTTTTAGTTCTAATCTCATTTCAAAAGAGCTTTCAAAATCAGCTTATCGAAATAAGCTAAAATCAGCTTATTGGGCTTATAAGCCCATTTGTTAATATTTAAGGTTTTAGAAAAATTGTTTTTGCTCGATCAAAAGGGGTCGGGCAAAAGGTCTAAATAAGTCCATAAGGTCGAACAAAATGTGTTTCCTAATTGTTTGCCAGGTTGTCAACGAGTTCATGTTTTAAAAATAATATGTTATGTATCTAGATTTTGAAATAACGAGACCAAACTAGAGGGTTCAATTCATTTTCTGAAACAGTTTAAGAGCCAAGAAATATTCTAAATGTTTTATTAAAAACGTATGGGTCCAATGACTCACAAAACGTGTGATTTTAATTAGGCAAACGTTACTTTTAGATCAAAAACATTATACTATTCGATTGCTAGCATGTTAAACTCTTAGTAGGTTTAATAAATTTTTATGCGTTATGTATATGTATTACGAAATAAAGAGGTGAAGTAAACGTGCTAAAATCAACTAGTGAGAAGAAAATAATGAAAAGGGTTTCATGTATTCACCTCACCACACAAAGTGGTGCAACATGCGTTTGTGTAAGTCGAGTAGGGCATTGAGGGCTGTGTAGCCTGGTTCACTTCACACCAAGGATCTAGGAATGGGTAGTGATGATTCTTGAATTTGGTTCTAACTCTTGTACGCTTGGCCAACGATTTGTCCCTTGAAACTCCATAATACTTCTCAAAAATTTGAAAGTGATATGTTTGAGTGTGTGTTTTCAGTTGAGATGACTTAGAAAGTTTTATAAGGATGTCTTGAGTGTGAAAACGAGCAGGAGGTTCCCAAAGAATGTATCCAAGCGATTGGGGGACACGGGAGGCAGGTAGAAAACTTATGACACATTTCACTATTTTTATTCTTAGTGATCTTTCAAGGTTCATTTGGGTCTTAACTGAGGTAGTAAACGAGTAGGGGAGGTTGTATCTTTCATCATTCGTGTTTCTATGGTACTAGGTGAATCGAGAGGAGCAATAATATGTAGGTGTCGTGTGTTGAAATCGTAAGATATAAGGGTGGTTTTTGGGGCTGGTCGCGGCAGGGAAAACAAAAGAAAAGAAAACAGAATATTAAAAAGGGTGCTTGGGCCTGGTGGGCTGTTGCGTGAGTTGGGCCCAAACCAAAGAAAAGAAATGAAAACAAATTTAAAATGAGCCTATTAGCAGCAGTTTTGGGTATGATCGGCCCTTTGGGTCACGTGGGCCCAGTTCATGAGTTTCGAGAGTTGGGTTACGGTCAAATAATATTAATGAGTGATTTCGGGAATTTTCGTAGGCTCCGGGAATATATAAATATTGTACCTTAAATATACGAAACGTATATTATAAAAATATAAACGTTTAATGTATAACTATTCGCGATAATTAGACTATCTAGGTTTGTGTGCAAGCAACGTTTCCTAGCAAAAGATAAATCACAATGTCGTAGTGGTTCACATAATATGTCATGCATAAAAAAAAATTTGTTCTCGTAAAAATGGTTAATCTATGTTATGGTAACGTGTTAATTGTAGGAAAATTTACGGGGTGTTATAGGTACAACCACTCCTGTCACACTTTGTATTTTAAGGTCTAAAATACTAACCGATCACTACTGAAAGTACACAATGAATAGATGTATAAACCTCACTAGGTTACAAAAAACTAAGCTAACAAGACTTGAAACGTTATGTTGCGACTTATAACCTTTGGTATGAACTTGTGATCTTCTTTGCTACAAAAGATCTCACAAATGAAATGTTAATGAGTTAGATGAATGTAATGAGAATGTATGTGTAAATTATAATGAGAAGTGATGAGAGATTTCTTGCAAGTGGCTTGGTATTTATAGCCAACCAAACCAGCAGACTAGCAGATCCAGCGAAACAAAAACAAGGGTTCCGCCCTTGTAACCCCATGGTTCCGCCAGGTCTGTCAGTCAAAGTCTTCAAGAAATCTTTCCATATCTAGCAATGTCAAATCAAGTTTATTCAAGTCAACACACAATAGATAGAGTAAGAGACCTTCTATAATGTGTAAGAGATCTTATGGAAAGTCACATCCTAGATTTAGTAACCTTTCCATAAATACTCATGATGCATGCCATGATGTCATGTTACATTTTCTTTATTTAGAAATATGAAAATGTTATGTTTAATATGAAATGTAAATGTAGCAAATAAACTCTAGTTATTAGAGGTGGCAAAATGGGCGGGGCGGGCGGGCATGGGCTACGGGCTAAACGGGCTAAATGGGCTATGGGCTAAACGGGCACGGGCTAAACGGGTGCGGGCCGAACGGGCGCATGTTATAAGAATCGCTTTAAAAAGACTTAAAACAACAACAAAAATTTCTCAAACGTAACACCTCATTTATATTTAAGTAACTATCTATAAGTTTTTCATTAAAAACAATTTAATGTTCTCCAATTGAGAGAAAAACATGCGCCCATTATGCCCATTTAACTTCTAAACGGGCAATATATGCCCATTTCAAAAAAAGGAGGGGGACCAAATGTGTCCAAATCTTTTAAAAATTTGCCCATTTAGCCCATTTTTTTTTTATTTTGGGCACAAATTGCCACCTCTACTAGTTATGCAAGACTGAAACTAAAATCATGTTTTACTAAAAACTAAAGTTTACACTTTGTCGTTAACAAAACGTAGCAAAGATCGTAAAATATAAATAACGTTTTTAGGTGATATTTGTAGTAACAATCTCCCCCTTTTTGATGATGACAAAACATAAACTTTATTTTTAAGTAAATCACTAATTCTAGTGTTAAGTCTTTAAAAGTTTGTATTTAAACTTGTTTTACTTAATTGATGAAAATCATTTTAAGTTTAAAAGTTTAAATATATTTTCTCCCCCTTTTTGTCGAAACAAAAAGAATAGTAGCAAAGCGGAATAATGCAAATGCTCCCCCTTGGACAATACTCCCCCTAATTGGAGTGCCAAGTTAGGAAACATGGATTTTGAACCTACAACAAAAGAAGTTAGTTGGCGATAATGACATACGATAAATTGTCTAGCCACACCACAATATGAGAATATAAGCATTCATATCGCAATCACAACTCATATATGATCAGCCAACAATGCAAACAACATAGTAGAAAAGATGTTATTCCTAGTAAAATTTGACTTTGTAAAAGTCAAAGACAAGAAATGAAAAATTCCATCCTACATCTAGAAAAAAAAATAAAATAGAAAAATAACTAAGAAATAAAAGTCCTACTTCTATTAATGGAAGTCTCCCAACAAATTCTTAAATGGGACAAAGCCTCCATAATACGCTCTAGGAGTCGTTTGGGTGTGAGAGAGCATCCAAACGTTGAAGAATGTGTTGTAGAGCAAAGCGGGTTTCATCTTGGACTTGGTGGAGCATGATTTTTATGATCTCACTTATTTTAGCCGCCCGCTCACAATGTAAGCAACCATGGCGGGGATTGGGTCATTTGATGATGGATGTGGTGGTGGAATGGTGGCAGTTTCTTGAGTGGAGGATGGGTTTGTAATGGAGGCAAGCAAAGTGGTTTAAAACTCCATGGCTTGATGGAGATGATTGTCCACCATGCTTTTAAAGGCATAGAGGTTGTCAAGGAGGTCGTTGATCTCCTCGTGGGAGTTTGGAGGTTTGTTCCATAATGACGCTTCAATTTCCTCATAAGACGGAAAAAGAGACTCAAAGTGTTGGGACTTGGATTGTTATTGTGGTTTTGACACTTGAGGTTGTGGTGGTTGGTTTTGTTCAAAGTAGGCTTCTTCGTAGAGAGGTCCATGGATCTCTTTGTAGATAGGGTGAAACAACAATGGTTTAGGTTATGATGGTAGTTGTTCTTGTGGTGGTGGTTCTTGTTCAAATGGTACATTCGGCTCAAAGAATGCCCGGGTGTATTCATGTGCCATTCGTTCGTTAGAGCCAATGATACATGGGAATCACACCAGGCTTTACCTCTCGAGGGATCTCGAGAAGCTTACAACCCCCACCAGGCAGTGTGCTTGATCGTTGTAGTATAGTATAGTGACAAGTACCGGGGGATTGATCGTTCAACTCAGGAATAGTGTCGCTAGGATTAGAAAGCCTAAAATCTAGGTCTAGAGGTGAGGGATGATTCTTTTTGTATTTTTTATATTTTATAAAAGCAATTAAAAATCTCTGTTTTGGAAGAGTGGGCGGAATTAGTTGCTAATCAACTAACCCAATAACTAAGATGCAATCAAAATAAAATAACAAAAATGAAATGAAATCTAATTAAACTAGTGGTGTGAACAATAATAGGGAGAGTTGTGTTTACTTAGGTTTCATTACTCCCTAGATATCTTTTACAGGTTGATAGTTTGTTACAATTGCATGGATGACGGGTCGTATTCCTTAATACTAGTCGTAGGGCCGTGTATAATATTCCCTAACTCTATAAGATCCTACTTCACTCCTATGTCGAGCCGTTAGAAGCTCCTAACATGGGATCATTAGAATTCTCCTACGCATTAAATACAACCAAAAATCATAGTACACCTCTGATCATGTTTCTTAAGACGTTCAATCATGTCACCAATGGAAGTCTGCCAGTTTTCTTAAGCCTAACATCGAATACAATCATCCGTAACAACTATAAACAAACAATCAACACATAATTAACATCTAGGTTTCACTACATCTAAGCAAACACACAAGAGATCTATCCAAGCATGTTTAATTCAAGACAAGTGTAAGATATATTCAAACAACACATAGACATATTGAATGAATTGAAAGAGTACTTATCTCAATTGAACATGAAAGGTTTCAAAGGGTAAAAACCCTTTAAAAAGCTGTAATATTCGGACTAGGGTTTCTCTCCAAAGTTACACCCTAATTGTTCCTCTCTAATGAATGAAAATTGCAAAACTATATATAGATTTTACAGGGTGACGGCTTCAAGAAGGAAATTCTGACGCCGTCAACTCGCCGCCCATAATGAAATCGGATTGCCTAGATCCACTTTTAACGCCGTCATGTGCAATTCTACTCTAGGCCGTCACTCTTATTTGGACCATGACGGCCTATGGTGACGCCGTCATGTCCCTAGTGCAAAACTCTTCTGGATCGTCACGGATTTTATCCACTTCCACCTCTTGTATTACTCTTGACGCCGTCACTTGAGAACTCTTGACGCTGTCAGGTACTGTTCCCAGCAAGGAAAATTAAGACTTTGCCGTTTTCTTCACTTTTATGCTCCAAAAATGTCCAAAATGCTTCCTTTTCCAGAATTCACTCCAAAAGTACCTAAAATGACAAAAGGAACGATTTAGGGCATTATTTGATCAAATAAATTCGAATCCGGGCTAAAATGACCCCCTAAAGACGGTTCATTTTTTGCCTCATCAGCCAAACGAAGGCAAGGGTGGTGGATTTTGTGATCTAGGTGGAAGATCCTCAAGGTCCTCTAGAAAAGGATTTGGTGATGTTGGTGGAGTTCCAAATAGTTCCATTGGTTCAAGTTTTGGTGATTTGGGTGGTGATGGAGACTTGGATGGTTGAGTTGGAGCCGGTGGTGGACTTGGATCAATGGGTGTCTTGGTTGGTGGTGGAGTGGTGATAACATGGTTGAACTTTGGCGATGGTGTGGGAGTTGTAAGATTTAGGAAGTTTTCGTCTTTTATGGGTGAGGAGATGATTAGTGGGGTTTCATCCGAAGATGAGGAGCTAATATTGATGGTGGTGTTGCAACAAAAGGGTTTTACACTTATGCGTGCAGTTCTCCTAATGGGTCGAGATGGTGGAGAGGTGATTGTTGACTTTGTCATTGTCAAAATGGTGGTTTAGAAGATGAGATTCAGAGATTGAGATGGTGATGGTGTGATTTGTAAGTGTTCTAAGATGGTCAAATTTATAGAGTTGAAGAAATGTGGAAAGGAGTGTTTGGATTTGATGATCTACCATACAAAAATTGAGGTTTCTAATGATTTGGAAGAGTTATGAAGGTTGTCAAATCATTGGAGGTCACTCCAATGAAAATGCTAGAGTAAGAAGACCAAGATATGCATTAAATGCTTAGTGGTCTTGTCATAGTGATTTGGATCAGGTGTCCCACGGATACCAAGGAACCTTTTGGAGGGTTCCTTGCTTTATAAGGAAGGGTTACTTGGGTTGGTTAGGATTAAATTTGATTTTTGGCGGGAAATGGGTTTCTATTGGTTTTTATGGCTAAGAATGATCCTAATACAGTTAAAAACTAAAGAGGAATGAGTTTCAAACCAAAAAGGATGTTTTGGTTCTGTGTGGAAGATGAAATTTGAGAAATTGGAAAAATTTCTGCAGGTGATCAACCCCAACGAAAACAAGGGCGGAACCCTGTTTTGGGTTCCGTCTGATCCGTTGGGCCAAACTGGGTTTACCCAGAATAGTGACTGGCGGAACCCTGAATTTGGTTCTGCCAGTTCTGCCCAAGCACAAAAACGAGACAGAACAGGTTTTCCGGGGTCGAGACAAAATCCAAATTTTCTGAAAACTCTTGGAACATAAAATTTAAGGTATAACTGATTAGGAAATGCAAAAAATAGATAAGGAAACACTCTTACCATTAGACTTTGGCCGAGGGCTAGCGAATTTCACTATACTTAGTGAAATTTTCCATAGATTTGAAAAATTGACAACATACCAAATGTTGTCACCCTGCATAATTGTTAGTACAAACAAGTTCTAAACATAACCAAATATCCTACGAGTACATAAATCCATAAGACAAAGTGTTAAATATCCAAATTGTTCAAATGACACCTAGTGCCAAACACTCCCCACACTCGCTCTCATTGGCGATCCATCTTCTTGTTGACCTTTCCAAGGAACCTCCCAAGACATTGGAACATCCCCTTAGTTTGCTTGTACTCCTCGGACTCATTTGGAATTCTTGGAAGTTGTGAAAGGTATTCAAGAGGTGGAAGCCTAGAGTTGGGTAGCCCGTCATCTTCATTCATTGATGATGACGATGGTGAAGTAGGAGGATGAGGGCGTTTCCCTTGGGTTTTGGAGACTCTCTTATCACTAAGTGGTACAAACGAATGTGGGATGAGAGAGTAGTCTAGGCAAAGACCTCTTGGAGTCGGATGAATTGGAGAGATGTGCCTAAAGAGACGTGTTAGGAGCATTCCATAGGGCATAGTCGTTGTGCCTTGCACGAGAATGTCGGCCATCCTTTTGGCCATGTAGTAGGCCAAGTTGAAGGTTTCCTAACGGACAAAGAGTATAGCATGTAGCAAAGGCAAACATTGATATGATCCCGGTTTCCTATGGTGCTAATGACATTGGCTCTAAGGACTTCTTCCCATTTCTTGAATTGAGGCTTGAGTTCATTGAGTTCCATACCATAGGGGTCCTTGTTGACCTCGTTTCCGGTACGGGTTCTCCTAGTTTCTGATGCCCTAACAAAGAGATGCTCATGAAGTACATCCTTGGACACGAGAGGAGTGTCATAAGGATGGATGCGGTCTATGAGAGTGTCAAGAGTTGTGAGTGAATGTTTTTTGGTGTAGATACAAGTACCATGGTTTGGAACCCCTAGGATTTGAGAAAATTCATTGAGAGTGAAGGTGTATTGGTTGCTACTAACCATGAAGTTTATAGACATGTATCCATAATCATCTGAAGAAAGAGTAACGGATGCGTAGAACTCTAGAATGAACCTAGGACAAATAGGCTCATCGATTTCTAAGAGACAATCAAAGTTGATGGTGGCTAGTTCCCTATGGAGATTTGTTCCGGTTAGGAAGGATGGGTCAATAGTTCTACCCTCGTGGACATATCATTTTTCTAAGGCTTTAAAAATGTTCCTTTGAGTTTCGGTGAGGCCTTTGGTTTTGTGGTGTTTGGGTAGGTAGTGAATGGTCTCCTTATAGTCATAATGAGTTGCGGGAGGCATGATGATCCCTAGAAATCACAAAATTGCACAATTTTAGTCTAAATTGATGACTTTTACAATGTGGATGTTCTAGTGTATACCTATATAAAAACAATGTGGAGGTGCGGTTATCTTGACTCATTTTGATGCGTAAAATGTTTTATAATGCAAGTTTTTGTTATAAACAAAAGATAACCCAAATGCTCCTAATTCAATGTAGCTTCGTTTGAATGTACCCGAAAATACGTATTAGTTATGTATTCCCTTTAGCATTCAAGAGACATTATGCAAGTGATGTTTTAAACATAACATTTTTATTTTGTATTTATAATATGAGACGAAAAAATATTTGTTCTATTTGTGAGAAATTTTTGCAAGAATTCGACATGGGGTGTTTTAGTAAACATGTAAATATCTTATAAGGATGCAATTCCTAACTATGGGAAACATGATTAGTTTAGTTTAAACAACTAATGTTCTACCTGATTTACTTAAGTTGATGCATAACCCCAAGTTTTAGTGTTTGTGCAAAAATAGAATTCCTAGACACAGATCAGGAGTATAATTATGTTTAGAATACTTACAATGATGATTAGGGAACAATGTGTATGAAGGAAGAACCAAATTTTCGTTGGTGTGGATGAGTGGTGAAGTGAATAGTAGCAGGTTGGAAGTGGTGATATAAGATAAGTAGTGTTTGGTTTAATATAAAATAAGAAAAAAGTTCCTACAGGTCGGCGGATACGGCGGAACCAAAAGGAGGGTTCCACCTGTTATGGCTGAAGGTTCCACCAGATGAGCAGAAAGAAATAATTGTTTTGATTTTTTTTGATTTTTGTGATTTTATTCTATTGTTCCAAACTATAATGTAGGTTCCATAAGTCCTAAGCCAAGCCTAAGAAGGTTGAATGGTTCTCGTTTAAGGGGTTTTGTAAGAATTTCGGCAATGTTGCCTTCAGAAGAAACTTTCTCAATTGAGATGTTTCCTTTTTGAATATTGTCACGAAGGAAATGATGATGGATTTCAATATGTTTAGTGCGAGCATGTTGAACGGGATTCTTACTAAGATCGATGGCTCCTTTGTTGTCAAAAAGAATGGAGATGTCATTAAGTTGAATTCCATAGTATACAAGAGCTTGCTTCATCCAAAGAGCTTGTTGACATGCTTTTCCGGCCGATATGTATTCGGCTTCAGTTGTTGAGATGGCGAGAGCCGTTTGCTTCTTAGAGAACCATGAGGTGAGACAATGTCTAATAAAAGTATAAATACCACTTGTACTTTTTCTATCAGCATAGTTACCGGCATGGTCCGTGTCGGCATACACTATGGTGTCTACTCCCATTCCTTTGGGATACCATAATCCTAAATGTGTAGTGCCCTTAATATATCTAAAAATCCTTTTAACGGCTTCAAGATGAATTGTTTTAGGATCTTCTTGAAAACGAACACATAGACAAACACTAAACATAATGTCGGGTCTACTAGCCGTTAGGTAAAGTAGACTACCAATCATACCTCTATATTTAGTGCTATCTACGGATTCACTTTCCTCATCCTTTGTGAGTTTAGTTTCCATGGACATGGGTGTTTTGATTGGTTTCGAATCTTCAAGACCAAATTTATTAAGCATATTCTTAATAAATTTTGATTGGTTAAAGAAGATACTATCTTCTAATTGTTTGATTTGGAGTCCTAGGAAAAAGTTGAGTTCTCCCATTATACCCATTTCAAACTCATCATGCATGATTTTTGTGAAATCAACACATAATTCTTGACAAGTTGATTCGAATATAATGTCATCAATATAGATTTGGACTATGATAATGTGTGAACCTTTTTACTTAGTGAAGAGAAGATTATCGACTAAGCCCATGGTATACCTATGGTCAACTAGGAAGGTTTTAAGTCGATCATACCATGCTTTTGGAGCTTGCTTAAGTACGTATAAAGCCTTTTTAAGTTTGTAGACATGATTTGGCTTTTCAAAATCGATGAAGCCTGGTGGTTGAGTAACATACACTTCTTCATTTATAAACACGTTTAAAAATGCACTTTTGACGTCCATTTGAAAGAGTTTAAAATTATGTGCGCATGCATGTGCAAGTAAAATTCTAATTGACTCGAGCCTAGCAACCGGAGAAAAAGTTTCATTGTAGTCAATGCCTTCTTGTTGATTATATCCTTGTGCAACTAGCCTAGCTTTGTTTCTAGACACAATACCATTTTCATCAATTTTATTACGAAAAACCCATTTGGTTCCTATTATGGTTTGACTTTTTGGTTGAGGAGCTAATGTCCAAACGTCATTTCTAACAAATTGGTTTAATTCTTCTTACATGGCTATTACCCTTGACTCGTCTTTTATGGCTTCGTTTATATTTTTCGGTTCACTGGTTGACACGAAACAAAAGAAGTTTCTTTCATTTTAAACTTTTGATCTTAGTGTTCTTCCATTAATATTTCCTATGACACTATCTAATTGATGACTTTTAGATTCTTTGACATTGACAATTTCTTTGTTTAAAAGTTCATCTTCCTTGTTATTATCTATGATATCTTGATTTTCAATAGCTTGACTTTCAACTAAGTCATCATCTACCAAAGGTGATGTCTTAGAGGGAGGTGGACTCTCGTCAAATGTTACATTCAATGATTCCTCGACTCTTAAGGTTTCTTTGTTTAACATAATATAAGCTTTGCTATTTTGTGAGTATCCAAGAAATACACCTTCATAAGACTTTGGGTCAAATTTGGTGAGATAATCCTTGGTGTTAAGTATAAAGCATTTACTCCCAAACACTTTAAAATATCCTAATGTAGGTTTTTTACCTTTATATAGTTCATATGGTGTTTTGTTTAAAAATCGTCTAATTAAGACTCGATTTAAAATGTAGGTTGATGTGTCAACGGCATTACATCAAAATTTTTGTGGAATATTTTGTTCATTAAGCATTGTTCTACTCATCTCTTGTAGAGTCCGGTTTTTGCGTTCTACTACACCATTAGATTGAGGAGTACGTGGAGCTGAAAAATTATGTGTTATACCATTTTTATCACAAAAGTTTCCAAATTGTATTTCATTGTCAAATTCACGACCGTGATCCGTTCTAATAGACACAATGCAAGTTCCTAATTGATTTTGAATTTTCTTACTTAGAATTTCAAATTGGTCAAAAGCTTCATTCTTACTTTTCAAAAATTTTGTCCAAGTATATCTTGAATAATCATCTACTATAACCAAAGTGTAGAAGTTGCCTCCATAACTTTGTATAGCGGATGGACCAAACAAATCAATATGCAAAAGTTCTAGACACCTAGATGTGGACACCATATTTTTAGCCTTATGGCTATTATGAACTTGTTTCCAACTTTGCAAGCATCACAAAAGTGTTGGTCATATTTCAACTTGGGTAGGTTTCGAACTAAGTTTTTGAAGGGGAGGTTTTGGATAAGTCTCATGTTAGCGTATCCTAAACTTCTATGCCATAAAGTTGAAGATTCATCTAATGAGGTGAGACAAAGTTTGTCTCTAGACGTTTGATCCATCTTCATGACATATACGTTGTTCTTAAGAATACCTTTAGCAATGGTTATGCCATCCTTAAGTATTTTACTTCCATTTTCACTAAAAAGGACGTTATATTTTTTCCGAAAAAGTTGACTAATACTAAGGAGATTAAAACCTAAGTTATCAACATGAGCTACATCATCTATATATAGAGAGAGAGTCATGAGAGATTGTACCTTTTCCGATGATTTTGCATTTAGCCTTGCTACCAAACGTAACATTACCTCCATCACATTTATGATATGTTGAAAAGAGGCTTTTGTTACCCGTCATGTGCCTTGAGCAACCACTATCTTTAATCCATTCATCCGGTTCCAAACTAACTTTGAAGCATACCTATTTTATGAAAAACACTCAAACGTTTGGTCCCCAATATCTCATGGGTCCATTTTGGATAAACATATCATTAACTTGATCCATGTATAAAAATGGAACATATGGGTTCCATGACATGAATTTTGGAGTTTGGTAATATCTAGGTATGTTTTGGTTCCAACCATGTTGGTAGTTTAGTTATACGTTGTAGTTGCTCTTTGGAAAGGGGCGTTTAGGAATAGGAGTTTTAGGTCTCGGTTGATTAGTTTTAGTTCTAAATTCATTTTTAACAAGTCCTACTCCAATCTTAATAGCTGGTTTTAGTTTTGTATCATTTATGCTAATTTTGGACTTATTTGTGACTTTAACGAATTTAGTACGATCCGACATACAAACTGACTTTTCTGCTGCAGACCCCACGGAACCTTTGGGTTCAACGGGTGGAACCCTGATTTGGGTTCTGTCTGGTCCGTGAGTACCTGTAGCAGTTTTGTTAGTTTCTTGTGTCTTCTCGTCTTGTTTCGTTTAACTCTTTGAAGTTTCTAATTTCATGAACTCTAGTCCTGTTTTATCAAATGGTGACTTTTGAAGTTTCATTATTTCATCCGCACAAGAAATACTTTTATCGAACCTTTTAAACTTTGAGGTTTGTTTAATTAAATCATTTTGAGTAGTTTTAAGTTTCTCAATTTCGAGTTTAAACTCTTCACATGATTTACACAATGTGTCGATACTTTTACTCTTTTCTAACCTCTTAGCTTTTTCTTTAAATTCATAGACTTCATTTTCCAAAAATTCCTTTTTAGTTTTCAAAAATTTGTTTTTGTTTATGAATTTTAGACTTAGTTCACAAAGTTTGTTATATTTTTTTTGCAATGTATCATCATCAATAGAAGAACAAGATGAGTCAGATTGTACCTCATTTGAGTCTTGAGCCATGAGAGTAATCTCTTCGTTCTTTGGCTCTTCCTCATCATCTTCACTATCGCTCCAAGCACCACTTGCAAAAGCTCGTTGAGTTTTACTTTTGGATGGTTTTGGACATTCTCCTATGAGATGACTTGTATCTCCGCATCTAAAGCACTTTCTTTCTCTCTTTTCTTTCTTATCATCACAATCCTTTTGGGAAGCTTTCTTATCATCTCTAGGTTGCCTTACAAACTTCCCTCGTATTCCAAAGAACTTCTTGAAGTCTCTAACGGCCATTGCATATTCTTCATCATCACTATCCGAGCTAGATTCTTCATCATTGCTTGATTCAACTCTAGCTTTCAGTGCAATAGACTTGACTTTTTCTTTCTCGCCTTTAACTATTTCCGAATCTTTTTCCATCACCATTTCATGAACTTTGAGGTTTCCAATTAGCTCATCAAGTGACATGCTTTAAAGATCCTTAGATTCTTCAATTGCCATCACTTTGGCTCTCCACTTCGGATGGAGTGCTCTAAGAAATTTCCTAACAAAATTCTTGCTACAAAAAGATTCATCAAGTGCTTTAAGTGAAGTAATAATAGTGTTAAACCTAGCAAAAGCACAATCAATAATCTCATCTTCGGGAATCGTAAATTGTTCATATTGTTGAACAAGAATATCGATTTTGTTATCTTTAACTTGTGAGTTTCCTTGATGAGTGACAATTAAAGATTGCCAGATTTCTTTAGCGGTTTTACACATAAAGACTCTTTCTTAGTCTTTCTTTGGTAAAGCATTGTAAAGCATCATTTTTGCCTCATTATTTTTAGCAATTAATTTCTTTTGATCTTCATTGTGTTTGGTAAAAGAGCTATCCTCATCTTTACCATTTGTACCATCCTTAAAAGTAGGTATGTTATTACCTTCAATAATTATATACCATAGATCTATATATTTTGACTTCACGTAAGTTTCAAAACGGTTTTTCCAATATATGAAACCACTGGCTTCAAATAGTGGTGGTCTTTGCATAGATTGCCCTTTTTTGTAATTTTCAAAATGCATGGATCGTTTCAAGTTTTAAAACACAATATATTTTAAAAGCTTGAGTAACGTAGCTCTTGATGCCAATTGTGGAAAACTAGATGGGGGTTTGAATAGTTTACCGGTTTTTAACTTAATTATCTTTTGAAACTTTCCGTGTAATCAAAGATCTAATCTAAAAGACAATATGTAATATGCAAGAATAAAGAAAGAAACGATCAAACCACAACACGATAGTTTATCGTGGATCGGCTACAAGGACTCTTTTTCCTTGCCCTACTCCACACCCGAGTATCCAACTCGAGAGTTTCTTTCACTAGTCAACAAGCTCCTTTCACCGGCGGAGAAAACCTTACACGTCGCTTACACAAGATTACCGACACAAAGCTAGATGTCGAGTTCTTTTACTAGGGTACAACCACTCTCGTCACACTATGTATTTTAAGGCCTAAAATACTAACTGATCACTACTGAAAGTACACAATGAATAGATGTATAAACCTCACTATGTTACACAAAACTAAGCTAACAAGACTTTCAACATTATGTTGCGACTTGTAACCTTTGGTATGAACTTGTGATCTTCTTTGCTACAAAAGATCTCACAAATGAAATGTTAATGAGTTATATGAATGTAATGAGAATGTATGTGTAAATTATAATGAGAAGTGATGAGAGATTTCTTGCAAGTGGCTTGGTATTTATAGCCAACTAAACCAGCAGACTGGCGGATCCAGCGAAACCAAAACAAGGGTTCCGCCCTTGTAACCCCAGGGTTCCGCCAGGTCTGTCAGTCAAAGTCATCAAGAAATCTTTCCATATCTAGCAATGTCAAATCAAGTTTATTCAAGTCAACACACAATAAATAGAGTAAGAGACCTTCTATAATGTTTAAGAGATCTTATGGAAAGTCACATCCTAGATTTAGTAACCTTTCCATAAATACTCATGATGCATGCCATGATGTCATGTTACATTTTCTTTATTTAAAAATATGAAAATGTTATGTTTAATATGAAATGTAAATGTAGCAAATAAACTCTAGTTATGCAAGACTGAAACTAAAATCATGTTTTACTAAAAACTAAAGTTTACACTTCGTCGTTAACAAAACTTAGCAAAGATCGTAAAATATAAATAACGTTTTTAGGCGATATTTGTATTAACACTTTCTTAGCTTGTCTTTGGGCACTTTAGCTTTAAGGGTTTTGATATTGGGTAGTCCTTCGAAGGGAATGTACGATGTGACCGTGCCCGCATTTCATTAGAAGGTTGTGACTTGGTGATGGTTAAGACGAACTGTAGACGCTTCCATCACCATACACGTGCGAATTGACCAAAGGATCACCTACCTAATAGATTTACTTAAGAAGTTAGAGGGGAGGTGTAAGTGACAACACTTCCCGTTAGGCCGGTCTAAGTTAGTAGAGGCACTTAATGACTCAACATAGTCATCCGGCGACCTCTGTTCATCACTAAGGTTAAAATCCTTAGATATCGGAGTAGGGGATTATGGGAAATAGGATAGGCGATTTGACCAACTGAGCCTATTGAATTGAAACCCAAGATAAAACGATAGGATGCATATATAGAAAACTTGTCATGTTAATAACAAGATTAGTAATTAGGTTAACACTACTTTCTCCTACTGATTTCCTTTTACTTGTTATTTGCTTTGTTTATTTATTTTCTTTAGTTTAATTAAATCATTATAAAACCCTTTTAGTTAGTGACATTTAAACTAAGATATTGTCCACACCTTAGCTCTTGGGACGACCTCAGCTTTACCATCTAGCTATACCTCACACGCCCGGGTACACTGCCCGTTAGTGCATTAGGTAGACCTTAGGTAGACGAGACTATTATAAATTTAAAACATGGTCGGTAAACCTTGCATCAAATTTTTGACGTTGCTGCCGGGGAGCTACTAGGATATTTATTTAAGTTTTCTTTTATTTTATAATGTCTAGATACAAAACCAGGAGTGACAAACCTTTTTTGGCTTCACCTTATGAAAATCCCGAAAGGCAATTTCACGCAAAAAGAAATAACACTCCCATTTCTATTCATAATCTCTTTTCTTTTTGCGAGCATTCAGAATCAGATATGGAGTCGCATGATGACACTAGCATCAACACCCTTACCATGGAACAATACATGGAAAGGAATAACGACTTTTACGCAAGAAGAACTACATCGGAACCTGAAGTTACTAAAGTTGATATTAAGGGACAAATTATCGAGGAGTTGCAAAATAAACAGTTTTCTGGAGACGATGATAATGAAGATGCTCAAGAGCATGTTGAAGATGTTTTGTATATTGTGAGCATTTTTAGATGTCCGAATGTCTCTCAATACAAACTTATGACGAAGGTTTTTCCTATATCTCTGTCTGGATCAGCAAGAAAATCGTTTAACAGACTTCCTATCGAAGTCAAGGCCGCTCGGGAATCCCTCCGCAAGGCCTTCATACAAAAGTTTTGTCCACCTTCCAAACTCGCCACTGCGCTAAGAAATATATACAGGTTTCTGCAAGAGAAGGAAGAAACACTTTATCAAGCATGGGAAAGATATAACGAGCTTCTCTATAGGTGTCCTACTAATGACCTAAACAAGCAGATGAAAGCATTTGTTTTCTATAGAGGATTGGACGCGTATACCTGTGACCTTCTTGACTCGCAAGGACCAATCCCTAGATTAACTCCTGACAAAGCTCTTCAAGCCATACAACGAACGGCTGAGTATTGTCACAAATGGCATCTGGAAACAGGATTCGGACCAAAGGATAACTTCAAACACAAAGTCATGAAGACGTTGATTAAGAATAATGGTGTGTACGCAGTCGAGTTCGAATCAAACAAGAGAGATAGAAATGAAACTGAAAATAATTATCGAAGGGAGGAGGTTAAGAGCCTAGTTAGCAAGAATGGGATTGACAATCTAGAAGAAATGGTGTATAAGTACATCACAGAATCAACCGAAAGACAAAAACGAGAGGAGGAGACACTTAAGCAGTTTGTTGAAAGCATCATTGCATCCTTGAAGGCTCATGACATTGGGATTAAGAGCCTTGAAATAAAAATTGAGCAATGCACTATCACCATTAAGGAATGTTTGAGGAAGGACACTGTAGAAAGTAGCGTTGGGACACAACTGCCTGTGGACACTACTACTCTGACGAGTGAAGAAGAAAAGAGTGAACCCATAACATTCTTCAAAAAAGCCAAGCGGAGACTTGAGAAGGAGCAATCCTTGATTAACGAATTTGAATCTCTTCATATCAATATTCCTCTAGTAGAGTCAATTAAGAACGAGCCTAACAATCTTAAATGCTTACAGGTGTTGACTGAAGAAAAGAATAGCCTTGATGAAGCAAAATCGATAAAGCTCAATGAAAGATGCTCAGCCATCTTACGGAATGAATTGCCCCCCAAAGAAAAAGACCCCGGAAGTTTTACCCTGCCATGCTTAATAGGTAATCTTAAAATAAGTAATGCATTAGCGAATTTAGGGGCTAGCATTAGTATAATGCCCTATTATATGTTTACACGTTTGGGGGTTGGGAGTTTAAAACCTATTAAGATGGATATTGAAATGGCTGACAAATCTATGCAAACACCGTTAGGAGTTGTTGAAAATGTGTTAGTAAAAATTGATAAGTTTGTCTTTCCAGTGGACTTTATCATTTTGAAAATTGTTGAGGACGAGAGAATACCAATTATTTTAGGAAGACCTATGCTTGCCACTGCACATGCTAAGGTTGATGTATTTGGAAAAAAATTAACCTTAGAGGTAGGAGGGGAAATGATTGCTTTTAACGCTAACAAACTAATATCTACCCCCAAAAGGATAGTGTTTATGTTGTGAGTCATGTACAGGAACAAGAAGAATTCGATTTAGAAGCATTTATTCACAATGAAGAAATTTTGCATAAAGATTCCCTGGGACCTGATGATCTCTCCCCCATTGTAGACTTTGATGTTTTCATTGACTTTGAAGAAAACAATCGTGCAGTTGAAGTAAACATGATGGAGGCTAATCATCAAATTAATTCTATGGACTTGATTCCACCACAAGAAGATAATGGAAATACGTTGGTTCAACCAATGCATCCTCACTTTCTCGAGACCGGAATTAGGATCCATCATGGAAATCCGTATACATTGCAGCTTACTTGCAAGCTCAGGTTTGTCGACTTTCATCAATTCGTCAATATTAGTTCACCAGTTAACATAATGTCTAAAAAGAGTTATAATAAAATTTTTAAAAGTGAACTTGAATATCTGGGAAATAACTTTCTTGGGTAAGTTAAAATTGTTAAAATATTCATCGGAACTTATTCATTTTTATTAGAGTTTATGGTATACGACGATATGAGTGAATTTGTAGAAGGTGGCTTGGAAGAAATAATACTTGGGATGCCATTCCAAAAAGCATGGGGGGTTGTGGTCGACACCATTGATGGATTAGTATGGCTATCCAGTGATAACGATGTAACAGTTTTCAAGATGCCACGAACCGTTCCAAATTTCAAGCATCGGACAAAAAAGCAGTTAAGTAAAGCCAAACCTCTCCTAGAGATTAGTAATAAAGACAAGGAAAATGGATATGATTATCCATATCAAAAGATCAAGGATTTCTACCAAGGATGTTTGGATCTTGAAGATGTATATAAAAGGGATGAACGGGTCATTGACATGTTAGGGCATGAGAATAGTGCCTTACATGAAATGACCAATGGCCATTACTAACATAGCAGTGAGTCTAACTTAAAGACTTGATAATAAACAAAAGTGCTCTTTCGGGAGACAACCCGAATTATCCTCCATTTTTTCATTTTATTAGTGTAGTTTGTTTTTGCATGTTTTATTCTAATGATTTTTGTAGGTAAAAAAGAAGGGGGACGACGAATTGAGCCAACAATGGAGTTTCTACTCTAAAAAATTCCCCCCAGGAAAAGTCTATGGCATAGCCCACTGGGTAGCTACGCCGTAGCTCCCTCCAGATGTCATTTTGTAAGAATTTTCTAACTATGGCGTAGCCATAATTGCTACTACGCCGTAGTTTTCTCATGTATCATCTAATTTCAAAAGATTTTTAGTAAAAAACATTCATAAACCTTGTATTAGTTTTTAAATGAACTTTGTGGGTGTGTTTATTGTAAACCCTCACGAGACTTCACTCGTCCACTTGGGACACCAAGTGGTTTAAAAGGCTTTTTGCATATGCTAAATGCAACCGTGATTCCTATGAAAGTGAGTTAGAATTTCTATTTTCTTTTTTAGGTTTTATGCTTGTGGTTGTTTTGTGATTTCAGGGATACGAATATTGCTCTTTAGGCGATGCGAAGGCACAATTTCTCAAACATGATCCTTCTACTATTTTCAAGAGCAACTTTCAGGGAAGTTCTCGTTCCTATTCTACTTATGGCATATATTCTCATTATTTGCGTACAAAAGGGACTTTGTACATTTCAAGTGGGAGGACGGGAGTAGAATGTAACTTGAACTATTGTTTGCCCCATTTTTTCTAGTTTATTTTGAAAAATTATGCCATTCTTAAATTTTTTGACATGTTTTTCCAAACCTAACTAGAATAGACCATATCCGAGTACATTAACATTTATTCCCATGGTGAGGTTTAACCTTTTCAGTTTCCCCTTATTTACCCAAAACCACCAAAATATGAGTGTGCCGGTAGTCTGTAGACTTTAGAACTTGGTCTTTACATCATTTTGAGACCATAGACGAGTAGTGTATTGAGTTTTCTTAGTACATTTAGAAGAAACTTTTTGAGAAGGCAGTATTTTAGGATTATAACCCAGAAAACCTGTATGTGTGTGTTTATCGATTAGTCACATTGACTCTTCGACCCTCGTGTTTAAACCCTTTTGTTGCACTCATCTTTAGTGCAAGATACCCCTAGTTACACCCTTTTGAGCCCATCCTTTCGTTTCTTACCCATATTATAAATTGTTTCGATACACCTATTCGCCTTAGCCTACCGTGTAGTCTTTGGTTCGTAATTGAGAAGTTGCAACTTGCTCTAGTCCGAGGTTCGAGTGTTGAGATCCAGAAATCATGCCTATGTTAAAGACCTACCTTTGAAGATCATTTGAGATCCCCCAATTTATTCCAAGTATGATTCATCTCAAGTGGGGGGATGTATTTCTTTTTCTTGTAATAGTTATTGATATAAAAAAATGTGAAATTCAGTATGTAAATAGTTTATCTTTGGTGCAACTTTTTATAGCACCGTATGTTGAGCTTTGAAAGAATTAGTATCGAAGACGCCACTTCGGTCACATATGAAGAATTAAGTTGTTGGTTCATAATCACCAACATGAAGACCAAGTGTGGTGCCCATCATGACGTCCTGTAATGGCACAACACACTTGTTATATGATCCAATTTTTGCATCTTGGAGCTTTACCCTTGGATGAACGGCAAGTGGTAGAAACTCGGTTATAGGTTAAGACTATTTGTTTCTATTTTTTTATTTGACACCATTATTGTGAATCCCATGTCTTATCCTACCCATTAGTTGTGAATCATGCTTAGGTGAGGGAATCGGGCATTCATTGGTGTCTTGCTCGGCGTTCCGGTCATGTATCATTGTCTTTGTTGCCTTCGCCGTAGTGTGTTAATAACAACACTACACCCATAGCCTTATTATTCACCCAATATTACCTTTGAGAATTGTTTTGACCTTAGCTCTAGTGGTGGAGATTTGTGTAACTGCCAAGCCTATGATAGAATACATTCTATGACTGTGCGTTGAGTGATCACCCCGAAATTAACACTTAGATTAAGAGAGTGAACATGAGTGTTTGTTCTCATTTCGTGAGGTGTTCGGCTTTGATATATTCTAGCATAGGAAATTTTTAGATTCATATTTTCCAGTTTCTTGGGAGATATCTTTTTGTGAATTATTCTAATAAGGTCTACCTGAGGGCAAATAGAGTTCAAGTGGGGGGATATTTGATAACATAAAATAGTACCCGGTTTTTAGTGTTAATTTCCCCTATATTGTTCATCTTTTATGTTAATATAATAGGATATATACTCTTATTTGTTTATATTATGTTTTCAGGGCAAAGATGAACAACGGAACAAAAAGACGCGGATTTGGAAGGTTTCAGATGAAAATCATTGAAGTATGCGGATTCTGCACTAACTACGGCGTAGATACTCCATCTACCTACGCCGTAGAAATTATTTACGAAGACTACGGCATAGCCACGTCCATAGCTACGGCGTAGTAACACATCAAAGGGCTCTACGGAGTAGCCTGTCTCCACCTACGGCGTAGACCTTAAAATCAAGTAGAAGAGAACTTTCGATGCCAAAGAAGAAACTACGGCGTAGTGCCATCTTAACTACGTCGTAGATTTGACACCTAATGAATCTACGACCATAGCACTTGATCAAGCTACAGCGTAGTTGATATTTACAAAGGCTACGGCGTAGCTGACCATAGGGCTACGCCGTAGCAATGTCGGACCTATAAATACCAGCCCTAATTCTGAGTTTTATCATTCACTTTTCACCAAACAGAAGTCAGGAGGAATTCAGGGAGCAAGAGGGAGAAGTTCTATCAAGCATACAAGTCCATTCCAAGTGAGAATTCACCCGATAACCATAAGTTTATTCATTCCTTTGATTTGTATTAATTCAATGTTTACATTTGTTATGTTAAATACTTGTTTTTCTGCATTATTGAACATGAGTGGCTAAACACCTCTTGGTGTTAGCCAGATTATGAAATTGTTATTGATATGATTTAGTTTTCTTGCATCTTTAGTCATTTTATTTGTATACTTTCTTAGCTTGTCTTTGGACACTTAAGCTTCAAGGGTTTTGATATTGGGTAGTCCTTCGAGGGGAATGTACGATGTGACTGTGCCCGCATTTCATTAGAAGGTTGTGATTTGGTGATGGTTAAGACAAATCGTAGACGCTTCCATCACCATACACGTGCGAATTGACCAAATAATCACCTACCTAATAGATTTACTAAGAAGTTAGAGGGGAG
Source organism: Artemisia argyi (assembly GCA_030686995.1). Lineage (NCBI taxonomy): Eukaryota > Viridiplantae > Streptophyta > Magnoliopsida > Asterales > Asteraceae > Artemisia > Artemisia argyi. Next base: position 132,019,479 of record CM060691.1, read on the forward strand.
GTGTAAGTGACAACACTTCCCGTTAGGCCAGCCTAAGTTAGTAGAGGCACTTAATGACTCAACATAGTCATCCGGTGACCTCTGTTCATCACTAAGGTTAAAATCCTTAGATATCGGAGTAGGGGATTATGGGAAATAGGATAGGCGATTTGACTAACTAAGCCTATTGACTTGAATCCCTAGATAAAACGATAGGATGCATATATAGAATACTTGTCACGTTAATAACAAGAGTAGTAATTAGGTTAACACTACTTTCTCCTACTGATTTCCTTTTACTTGTTATTTGCTTTGTTTATTTATTTTCTTTAGTTTAATTAAATCATTATAAAACCCCTTTTATTTAGTGACATTTAAACTTAGATATTGTCCGCACCTTAGCTCTTGGGACGACCTCGGCTTTACTATCTAGCCATATCTCACACGACCGGGTACACTGCCCGTTAGTGCATTAGGTAGACCTTAGGTAGACGAGACTATTATAAATTTAAAACATGGTCGGTAAACCTTGCATCAAATTTTTGGCGCCGTTGCCGGGGAGCTACTAGGATATTTATTTAAGTTTTCTTTTATTTTATAATGTCTAGATACAAAACCAGGAGTGACAAACCTTTTTTGGCTACACCTTATGAATTTAAAACCTGGTCGGTAAATCCTGCATCACCACCACATTTTATTTTCTTGTTATTTTAATTTCTATTTATTTAGTTTAATTTGTAGTTTTGGGTTAGTTGATTAGCAACTAATTCCATCCTTTCTTCTAAAACCCGAGATTTTTACCGCTTTCATAAAATATAAAATATAAAAAGAATCATCCCTCACCTTTAGACCTAGTTAACCTACACTTCTATCCTAACAACGCTACTCCCCTAGAGAACGATCAATCCCTCGGACGTACCATATACTACACTACAACGATCAGGTACGCTGCCTGGAGGATTGCAAAATCTCTCAATATCCCTTGAGAGGTAAAATTTTGTGAGGTCACAATCCTTGCATCACAATCTTAAACACTATGCGGAATCTAATGTTTAACTTAAGAAGAATAATGAATGACACAGTTGAATTCTCACAAAACACTTCAATATATTAATATATGAAACTCTCAAAGTATTAGGGTTTACAACGTTAAAGTGATCAACTCTATTAATGATACGTACTCAATTCTAACCATAGAACCTCCTTTTATAGATTAAGGAGTCCTAGTCGGTTTACAATGACTTTCTATACGAGATAAGAATCTTTTTAATCTATTCTATAATTATCTAACCGACTATACAATGTATCACAAGCAGTAGAAACTATCTCTAGCAGTAGTATCCATTATGTCTAGCAGTAATATCTACTTAGTGTATTTCTCTGATCTTTTCAGCAACTCCAGCAGTAGAATCAAATACACTAGCAGTAGTATCCATACTTAGTGAATTTTCCAATTATGCAGTTGTATGGATGTGAGCAGCAGCATCTCTAAACCCAACAATCCTCCCCTAAACTTGATATTTTCCTTCAAAATCATCAAGTTTCCTGAGTAGCTTATATCTTCACCAGGAGGATGCTTCCAAACACTTAATTATTGTTTTGGTTGCTTTGGTGTTTTAGGATCAAGGATTTTTTTCATACTTCCTTAACAACTTATATGCTTAATCTTGAAACCAATAATCTTGTTGCATTTGAAGAGTTATAGGTCCTTTGACCATCTGAGTGACTATATCCTTATATGCTTCCAGAGGATAAGCCTTCTCCACAAGTATAAATATAGTAAAAGATTCCACCTCTAGAATATGAATTCCACAACTTTGAAATAGTCTCCAACTTATAACCTTTTTCTTTTGAAGTTCTCCCTACTTTGAATCTTCAATTGAGGGTTCAAATATTAGCTTCAGAGACTTCCACATTAAAAAGTTATTCATATCTGTTGGATCATCAGGTGTCATCTTAGGAAACTTTGAATCCCCATATCTTTTCTTCAGTATGCTCCAAAGAGAATTTCAAAACTTTTTATTGTGGAAGTCTCTGAAGCTAATGTTTGAACCCAAGTATACTGATAATACAAAATAGAAACCCTTATACGAGCAGCAGCAATAACCATGCACAACGAGCAGTACTAATGTATACCACAGCAACATTAATAACTAGTAGCAGTAGTATCTTGCAAAATAGCAGTAGTAAAACTCCTTATAGAAGTAGTATCGAGCAGTAGAAAAATCCTTGTAGCAGTTGTAACTAATATCGTAGCAGTACAAACATAGTAGAAGAAGGGTTACTATCCAAAACCAGTAACCACAGTTATATTATTCGTAACTTTACTTGTAGCTTTTCCAGTAACACCACTAAATCCAAGCATAGATCTACTCCAAACAATACTATTAAAAACGACTATACCATTAGTAACCTTACTTTCAGATCTGAATAACAGCTCGTACATCTTTAGTCACCATAAATAAACATCGCAACAGTAAACCCTAAACCCTAGGTATAGTACTGAGATCATTATACTTTTTGCGTTATCAGATTTGTCATACCTACTAGGGTTCATCATTAAATAATTTAACATACCAAGACTAGTACATTTGACACCATCCAGCGAATTAGAATCAGAAGTATTCCTGATAATGTTTTGCATCCTTTATCCATGTCGCAAAGTGTGAATTTTTCTTAGGGTTTCATAGGGTTTTGAGCTGCTATAAAATTCTCTTTCAAACAAACTAAAACAGCAGCAGCTCATATGCATTCAAAACTAAGTATCTTAATAAATTAAGGCATGAATTATAAAGCACAATGAATTTATAACCGACTTCCATGTAAAATTAAACCGTAAGAATAAGGAAATAAGAAAACGATACCCTAAGACCCTAAAAATTGAATTTCTAAAAACCCTCTGCAGCAGACTTCGACACTGTATATCTTTTTATTGGAAGATCAGACTGAAGATCCCTCCAGTGAGAATTTACCTTGATATATAGAGAACCTCCAGCAAAACTTTCGTCCCAATCCAATGGTTAATGAATGAGATATCGCATCTTGAAAACTGTCCTGCAGAAAGTTATGAAAAATAGAACCAGATTCGAATTTTTCTCCTTTTCACCGAAAAACCTTGTAGATCCTAGATCGAGAGCCCCCAGGCTCTGATACCACGTGTTTAAACTGATCTAGGCTTGACTAGGATGAACAATAATAAAGAACAATAGAATGCACAGCGGAATAAACATTAAGAACATTCTTTATTATTGCCTAACCAGGTTTCATCATCATCTTTGTACAACGACTACAACAAGCCCCAATCTTACCTGATAAATGGTAAGACGGTTATATCAATAGGATCATACTAATGATCTTGGGGCTAAAACATATGCTAGCATCTACATCTTGTGGGACGTGTAAACCCACACACATAACTCGTTTTACACCTTTGGTGCACACACACTTTTTGGCACATGCTTTTCTACATACCCTGCATCTCTTTATATACTAGAGAATGCTAGGGTTTACAAAGAGATAAGACAGAATATAAAGAAATCTTCTCAATATAGTAAACTGATTTCATGTATTCTCTTTTTCTTTGAAGTTTAGCTCTTTTTCAATATTAGTTCTTCTTGTTTTCATTCTTCTTATTTTATCTCATCAAATTAATAAACCCAACACAATAGTTCGATTTTAGTTCCAATACTTTTAAGAGTTTCGTTATGGGCCTTCAAATTAGCTTCAATCCTCTCTTGGAAAATTTTGAGCCAGTTTACCCTTTTGGTTTCTCTTTTTGCTGATTCATCCAAATATTTATAAATCGATTCTTCGAGAGTCGACCTCCTTTCCCCAAAAGGGGGTCGGTTATCTTCTTTAGAGGAGTACCCCGTTTGCCCAACTCCATATCGACCCTGTTGTTGTTGTACCCTTGAAAAGGTCTTTTAGCTTCACAATACTTGACTTCTTCAATCTTTTTATCGTCTTCATTTAACGGGCAATCTTTGGCTAGATGAGCTCCTCCACATGTGTTGCATCCTACTTGTATAGCATGCACGTTTTTCTTGAGCTTCTGCATTTCTTTGCCAAGATTTTCAAGTTTGTTAGTGATAATATTCATACCTTCCAAATTCCGTTCATGCTCCTACTGCTTACACCATCATGCCACTTCTGTAAGTGGTCAGCCATGTCCTGAATGGTATCCAAGGCTTGAATGGGAGTCATCCCATGGATCAGCCCCTAAGAATTGATCATTTGCCTAGTTGCAATGTTGATCCCCTTGTAGAAGATATTAACCATTTGCTGCTTGTTCAGATCATGAGTAGGGCACCTGTAAAGAAGATTATTGTACCTATCCCAAGCTTGGTACAATGGCTCTTCAGCTTCTTGCCTGAAGTTATGGATATCCTCCAATTGTTTTGTCGTCTTAGAAGGAGGGCAAAATCGCTGAATTAAAAGTTTCTTGAGGAGATTCCATGTGTTGATGGTTCCAGCAGGCAACCTATCAACCCATCTTCTCGCTGCTCCAGTGAGTATCATTGGAAACACTCAGAGCATGACCGCATCATGAGAAACACCTGGAATGTTGAAAATTCTGGTGATGTAAAGGACATTTTCCACATGCTCATAAGCGATTTCAGTCTTATTCCCAGCAAAGGGCTTCTCTCGCAGTTCCCTCATAAACTGCGGCTTGATCTCAAATTGGACATCTGCTCCAATTAATGGCCTAACAAGCCCCGGTCCTTGCTCATCCCTAGTCATTGCAAGGTACTCTTCGAGAGTCAACGTATTGATGTCAATGATAACGCGAAAAGTGTACCGCTTTTAAGGGGTCATTTAAGCCCGAATTCGTGATTATTTGATCAATTACTGCCCTAAATTGTTCCTTTTGTCATTTTAGGTACTTTTGAGGAGAAATCTGGAAAAGGAAGCATTTTGGACGTTTTTGGAGCATAAAAGTGAAGAAATTGGCAAAGTCTCAAAATCCTTGCTGGGAACAGTACCTGACGACGTCAAGACTTCACACATGACGGCGTCAAGCTTGGCAAAAGAGGTGGAAGTGGAAAATACACGTGACGGCCCAGAACATTTTTAGTGTAATTTACCTGACGGCGTCACCAAGGCCGTCAGGGTCATTTTGCAAGTGACGGCCCAGAGCTCAATTTCTACATGACAGCGTCAAGACTGGATCTAGGCAATACGACCCTTAATTTGGCGGTGAGTTGACGGCATCAGAAGCTACAACGTGACGCCGTCAGGATGTATTCTCTATATATATTTTTCCAATTTTTCATTGTAAAGTGTGGAACATTAGGAGAACTTTGGAGAGCTTAAACCCTAGACGAATTTTCAGTAAAAATAAGGGTTTCAACCCTTGTTCCATCCATGCTTAGTTGAAGATAAGTTTTCCAATAATCATACGATATGTCTATGTGTTGTGAGATTCTATCTTACGCTTGTCTTTCTTTTAAAATGCGTGGCTAGGTTTTTATTGTGTTTGCTTAGATGTAGTGAAACCTAGATGCTGATTATTGGTTGATGGTTTGTTTATAATTGTTGTGGATGATTGTATTCGATGTTAGGCTTAAGAAAACTGGCAAACTTCCATTGGTAACTTGCTTGAACGTCTTAAGAAACATGATCGGAGGTGTACTACGATATTTGGTTGTATTTAATGCATAAGTGAATTCTAGTGATCCCATTTTAGGAGCTTTTAATCGGCTCGACATAGGAGTGAAGTAGGAGCTTATAGAGTTAGGGAATATTGTACACGGCCCTACGACTGGTATTAAGGAATATAACCCGTCATCCATGCAATTGTAACAAGCTAATCAACCGGTAAAAAATATCTAGGGAGTAATGAAATCTAAGTAAACACATCTTTTCTCATTATTGTTTACACCACATAATCACATTAGTTAATTTTCATTTCCTTTTATTTTATTTTGATTGCAGCTTTAGTTAATTGGGTTAATTGACTAGCAACTAATTCTGCCCACTCCTTCAAAACCCGAGATTTTACTTGCTTTCATAAATTATAAAAAATACAAAAAGACTCATCCCTCACCTCTAGACCTAGTTTAGTAGGCTTTCTAATACTAGCGAACACTATTCCTGAGCTGAACGATCAATCCCCCGGTACTTGTCACTATACTATACAACAACGATCAGGTACACTGCCTGGCGGGGATTGCAAGCTTCTCAAGATCCCTTGAGAGGTAAATCCTGTTTGCAAGGGTGCAATCCTGCGTATCAAGTTTTTGGCACCGCAGGCCGGGGAATAGTTATTGTTGATACATGGGAATAGCACCAGGCTTTACCTCTCGAGGGATCTCGAGAAGCTTACAACCCCCACCAGGCAGTGTACCTGATCATTGTAGTATAGTATAGTGACAAGTACCAGGAGATTGATCGTTCAACTCAGGAATAGTGTCACTAGGATTAGAAAACCTAAAAACTAGGTCTAGAGGTGAAGGATGATTCTTTTTGTATTTTTATATTTTTATAAAGCAAGTAAAAATCTCAGTTTTTGGAAGAGTGGGCGGAATTAGTTGCTAATCAACTAACCCAATAACTAAAGATGCAATCAAAATAAAATAACAAAAATGAAATGAAATCTAATTAAACTAGTGGTGTGAGCAATAATAGGGAGAGTTGTGTTTACTTAGGTTTCATTACTCCCTAGATATCTTTTACAGGTTGATAGTTTGTTACAATTGCATAGATGACGGGTCGTATTCCTTAATACTAGTCGTAGAGCCGTGTACAATATTCCCTAACTCTATAGGATCCTACTTCACTCCTATGTCGAGCTGTTAGAAGCTCCTAACATGGGATCATTATAATTCTCCTACGCATTAAATACAACCAAAAATCATAGTACACCTCTGATCATGTTTCTTAAGACGTTCAAGCATGTCACCAATGGAAGTCTGCCAGTTTTCTTAAGCTTAACATTGAATACAATCATCCGTAACAACTATAAACAAACAATCAACCCATAATTAACATCTAGGTTTCACTACATCTAAGCAAACACAAAAGAGATCTAGCCAAGCATGTTAAATTTAAGACAAGTGTAAGATATATTCAAACAACACATAGACATATTGAATGAATTGAAAGAGTACTTATCTCAATTGAACATGAAAGGTTTCAAAGTGTAAAAACCCTTGAAAAAGCTGTAATATTCGGACTCGGGTTTCTCTCCAAAGTTACACCCTAATTGTTCCTCCTTCTAATTGAATGAAAATGGCAAAACTATATATAGATTTTACAGGGTGACGGCGTCAAGAAGGAAATTCTGACGCCGTCAACTCGCCGCCCATAATGAAATTGGATTGCCTAGATCCACTTTTGACGTCGTCATATGCAATTCTACTTTGGGCCGTCACTCTTATTTGGACCATGACGGCCTATGGTGACGCCGTCATGTCCATAGTGCAAAACTCTTCTGGATTGTCACAGACTTTATCCACTTCCATCTCTTGTATTACTCTTGACGCCGTCACTTGAGAACTCTTGACGCCGTCAGGTACTGTTCCCAGCAAGGAAAATTAAGACTTTGCCGTTTTCTTCACTTTTATGCTCCAAAAACGTCCAAAATGCTTCTTTTCCAGAATTCACTCCAAAAGTACCTAAAATGACAAAAGAAATGATTTAGGGCATTATTTGATCAAATAAATTCGAATCCGGGCTAAAATGACCCCCTAAAAACGGTTCATTTTTCGCCTCATCAAATACCCTTACACTTGAGATTTGCTTGTCCTCAAGCAAAAGAGCTTTTATTCTAATTAAAATACAAGTTAGAGGTCGTTTACACTAATATAAAAGTAATTACAACAAATAATCGTTCCACTAAAGACCAAAGACAAGCACGGAGGTCATACACTAGCACCTCATAAATAGTGTTTAGATACTCATATCTCTCGGGTGTAATAAAGTATATATCACAATATGGAAATGGAAAACATCTCTCACTACCTGTAATAGCAAAATAGATTACCATAGGCTTGGGAAAGGATCAAACCTCCACCACTTGGTGTAATCACCTAGGATAAACTATCAAAGAGGTCTTTCAAAGGGTTGTAACGTTAGGTGTAGGGATATGGAATACACGGTTTTGTTGGATAAAGGCAATCTTTACTGGTGGCGAGTTAATCATCTTGGTTAATTACATGTACAATATGGTGTTGCTAAGCCAAGACTAGACTCGACTTAAGCTAATAGATCAAAAATAACAAAAACTTAAAACAAACATAAAATGAAACGGGATGGTAGTCCGTATGTTTTTTTTTTCTTTTCTTTTTCTATTCTTTTTTCTTAATTTTTCGATTTTTTTTTTTTTTTTTTTTTTTTTTTTTTTTTTTTGCATACACTCTTACCCTACCATTCAAAATAATACATCATAGGGAATGTAAATTCCCCTTACACTTGACTTTTTACATACTTTACAACAATCTAATCTAATGACTCGAATTAAGATAATCAAAATACTTGGAGTACTTTTAAGATTAACGCACATATGGGGGTAATATATGATGTTCTTCCCCATTACTCCATAACACAAGTACTTTACCCATGAGTCCCAATCGTCCCAAAACAATATGTACAAGGATATGACTAGACTTAGCAACCATGTAATCAATTAGATAATCAACTAAGGGTTTAAACAAATAACAATAATGAACTAAAGATGAGTGCATACATGGAAGGCTAAGGCGATTTGGGTGTACATTTAGGTGGGTTGTAACAAATTCTTCCTTTAAGTAAGATGCTTAAAGTTAGAAACGAAAAGATAGGCTCGGAGGGGTGTACTAGGGGTTTCGTGTACTAAAAATGAGTACAACGCTAAGGTGTGGGAAAAATTATTTGACTTAACTAGCCAAGTAATATGACTTAAATGGTCAAGTAATTATGATACGGGTTTAACAAAAGGGTGATCCTAATGCCTCTTATCATGTAGTAAATCCTACTACACGAATGTAGTCTCGCTAGCGGTCTCGGGATGCATCACTAACGCAAGTTCTAGAATCTAAATGCTACCGGTACACTCATAAGCACTAATAGTAAATGCTTTTCCTATCAAATCTAAAGGCGAACCTCACATATTTGGGTGGAAAATTTTTCTGAATGGTACGGTTTTGTGCTAGTCATACGACTCCTATCCATGAGACGCTTGCTAAGGCTAAAGTTTCACTCCTAAATGTTGTAAAAAAATTTAAATTTGGCGCTAAATTACACTAACAAGTATTTCTCTTAGTTTTATTACACATCTACCAGCAAACAAACAAACTCAAGTGCAAGTGCATCCTATAAGGTATCATCATTTACCCTCCCCTTACACTTAGGATGAACATTGTCCCAAATGTTCAATTAAAGAATGTAAAAGTGAAACAGGTAAAAGAATGAAATCAAATACTCTCCTGATTCGTTCGGTGTGGATAGTGTGGTAACAAGGTTAGATCTTCCTCCAAGAAAATGAACAATCAAAGCTTCCCTTCCAGAAAAATAAATCATCTTCTTGTCATACATAACCTGTTAAACCTGAGAAAACAAACAAGGCAACCTCGCGTAAAATCGGCGACAATCTATATATACTAACAAATCCTGGTAAACAAATTAAGATATAATGCTTGTGGAATGAATGTTTGCAGATTTCCTGGAGTTTATAAAATTAAAGAATTAACAAAAACTTCAAGACTCCGTTAGAAAACCAAAACTAGCAAAATTTCCAGAATTTTACACATGACGCCGTCAGGTATTAACTCCTGACGCCGTCAGAAGTGATCTGCAGAAATCTTTACGTTAAGTTTCCAAAAAATTTCTGAAAAAACTTATGTCCTACTTCCTGGAAAATCCTGCAAAACATCATTATGACTCGATACAAGCATTTGACTCTAACGATTACTAATATACATGTTCATTTAATATTGTGGAGAATCATGATCAATTTCGTTTCTTAAAAAAAAAATTGGGGTTTCCCCTTACACTTATCTTTTGCAAAATACCTTTATATGAAGTTAAGACGAAGTTAAACGACAAAATAAAGCATTTTCACAATTTAGTTTGAAACATGATCTACCAACAATAAAACCAAAGCATGCATACGGAAGCAAATAACAATCAAACAATATAAAATCACACAAAACATGGGTTGCCTCCCAAGAAGCGCTTTTCTTTTTTTACGAGTCTTGTAGCTAGACTCTAGGTTGTGGGCTACGTTTTCCTTTCCCACTTCTGTGCTAATTCAAAGCATCTAACCCAATTCTCATCACGCTTGTACTCAGGGCCTAGATTCATGCAACCCGAATAGTATGTTCGCTTCCTCTCATAGTAAACATCATCATCAATTCCTTCGTCTTTAATCTCATAAGGTCGAATCTTATCAATTGGTAAATTCTTAATTTCCTTTAATTCTTCCCTCATGTGAGGCATCATAAAAGTGATCTTTTCTATCCCTTCAGTAAACTGAACTATTCCCTTCTCACGATCACAATACATCTTAGTTATCTCAACAAAAGGTTGCCCTAGGACCATTTCTCCTAAGTGTGGATCTATAATGCCTCTAACATCTTCTAGGATTACAAAGTCGCATTGATAAGTAAAATTTCCTACAAAGATGTGTACCCCTTTCACTCTTTTGACAAAATTACACAATCGATTAGGGTTGTAGGGGTCTTTTCTAGGGCTTAACCTTTCATTCATTATCCAATTGTAGTAGAGCCTAGACATAATATTCATGGGTGCTTTTAAATCAGTGTATGTATGCTCTCTAGACATATACCCAATCATGCAAGGAATTTTTATGTTCCTAAAGTTATGCCTCCAAATCCATGGCATTCTCCTATATTTTGTGGGACAATGGGTGTTGTAAAAGGAATCTATGGTAACTCAATTCATCCGGGGTTGGAGAGAAGTCTGTAAACTCAATTTTCATTTGGAGGGGCTTATTAAATTCCTTAAATGTGTTAACTTCTCTCTTTCTTCTTTTACGTGCTATAAGCCTCTTGCTAACTTGTAACACCCCCATTTTTAGATTTCGCAGCGGAATACAAGTTTGGGGTGTTACTTCATGTATCACAGTCATAAATACAGAAAACGACTAAAAAAGAGACGTTTTAATTAAACATAGTTATCATTCATTTATTTAATTCAAAGTTTTATACAATAGAGGTCCCAGCGGGAGTACTGAAATACATATAAAAGTTTTATTCGTTGAATGATAACAAAATGGACACCCTTTTTATAAGAAAGCCCATTGCCACTCCATGCCAAGTTTTGCTTCAATTACCTGAGATAAAACATGCTAAAAAGTCAACATAACGTTGAGTGAATTCACAGTGTTTAAGTAAGATTATTTGAACACAAGTTGAGTAATAATAAGTCAATATATTGCACTAAGCCTCATGAGCGCAAACATTAACTGCTAGAACATTACCGAGATAACGTTTTATTACTAACATAACCAAATGAAAGTAATAATGCCCTCAGGTAGGAGTTTGTCAGGCTCCTATGCAACTCAAATATAGTACATCTGTCTATCAATCCGGCTAGCTTATAGCTATCTATCCGGCTAGTACAAATGGGCCGTCAGCTTCCAATAGATCTATTTACTATATTCGCATTCACCCGCAAGTGATTAATGGCTCATGATATGAGGGACTTTTATCAGGAAAAGCGACAGTGGGAACTTAGGCAATATAAATCAAGATAGCATACAGAAAATACTTGTGTTCGGTTTTGTAGCATGTATCTCCCCACAAGTTTAGAAAATGTATGAAAAGTGGGACTGTGAACTCACCTTGATGTTTAAGTAGTCTGAATAGGAAATAATTTAATACAGTTGATAAACGTCTCCGATATTTAACCTGAGTTGATATATCAATTTAGTATTTATATTCACGATTTATATATATCTGTAACGTTTATTAATAATATGAAATTTTTACAACAATTTAAATAATAACCATTTTAAAATTTATTTTTAATAATTTAATAAATTACTAAATTATTTTAGAGTATTATTTACTTTATATTAATTATATAAAGTTTTTCACTTTTTACCCCTGTACTTATAAGTATTGACAGTTTTTACCCTGAAGTTTCATATATTTACAATTTACACTCCTTAAGTTTTATAAAATTACATTTTATACCCTGAAGTTTGGTTAAATGACAGTTTACACCCACAACTATAGTGAAATGACAATTTCTACCCTATACTTTCAAATATGGCATTTTCTACCCTTAACCTTAAGTTTATTTTATTTCAAGTCCAAAATATAAATTAGTCAAAGTTTTGGTAATAGATACCCTTATGTATAAATATATTACATTCGATGTCCTTTTTAAATAAAAACGCGTTTTTAGCTACGAAAATAATCCAACTTTTTACGACTCATTTATTTAAGTTCAAGATAAGTTTATAAGTCATTTTTATCAGCTTATTGGCTTTTAATATTAGTTTATTTGTTCTAAATAATCAAAAGAAAAGTTTATAAAACGGATTTTTCGACCAAAAGTGAGCTTAATTATACACGAGACATGAAGAGGTTTCTACTACGTTATTGTTCCTTTTAGTAGTCTACTAGGAGGTCTTCTTATAGGTTCAAACTAGAGGTTCTAACGTATTACGGTTTGCTCACAACGAGTCATCAAAGTAGAGCGTCTAGAATAATTTTTATGAAATAAAAACTAAGTATAAAAGGTTGGTTTTTCATGCTTGCGACTCCCTACTTGGTACTAAATAAAAACGAGGCATCTCAACCTTTGTCCTACGTTCTTGTTTCTCATGAATCTATGCTAGGAGGTTGTTGTATAGATACTAAGTTCGAATTTTTATACACTCGTTTACTAGGTGAAACAAAGGCTCAAAGTTGGTACCCTTTTAGCTCCCCACGACCCAACACAGTTTGTGAAAACAGATTAATACATGATTTCTAGGCTTCGTAAACCAACTTAAAATGTATTCTTAAGTGATCATACATGTTCCTATTAATCCAACTAATAATATTTAATGTCCATGAACATGTTTACATTTTGAAATTATTTATTTACTAGGGTGTTTGTTTGGTTCGATTAGGAAGAAAAAGAAAGAATCAAAATAGTTTTAAATCTTAAGTTATACAAGAACTATTTTATAGTAACTTAGTGTTAATAAAGATGTATGAACGGTTGGAAAAGTGATGAGAAGACTTACATATATATGGTTCGAACCTAGGTGAACTTCTTGGACAATTGAAGCCTTGAAATATAAACTACTCACCCTCCTTTTGTACTACTTCCTCTTATACCCCTTTTATACTTCTAGTTAGTGAGTAAGATTGGTAATTTAAGTATACATGGTTACTTAGTGTAGATATTTAATAAGTTTGTGTTTCTACTACCTAAGCATGGATCGACTTATATATATAGATAAGATGAGAGGCTTCTTGATCCTACTAGTCATCATGTAGGGCTTATAAGAGACATAGTGAGGTGTGTTTGTTCCCTAAGCTGCCATTTGGAGGTCTCGTTATAAGGAGATTGAAAATGGAAGATGTGGTAATTTTTCTAACCATGAAATTTACCTACAATGTTTGACTAAGATAAACATGTACATGTGTTCAATGTAATAACTAGAGAAATTTTTATGGCTAGGGTTAAAGCAAGTGATCACCTAAAAATCTTAGTTAGTTTCAAGTTCAAATCGTCTATTGTAAGTAACTAGGATCGAACATGCTTAAATATTAGTAACTAGAGCTTTAAGTATGGTACTTAAGGTTTAAGTAATATATATAACTTAGTTTAGGTAGTTTAATATAGCTTAAGGTTTATGGATTACTTGTAAGTAATCATATTTAAGAAAAGAGAGTTTAAAGAGTAGTATATTTATACTAAGATTTGTATATATACAAGTTTATTTAAATTTATTTAAGTTTTAAATAAATTTAGTTTTTTTTTTAAAAAATACACTTGTATATTAATTTAAATAATTATATTGTATGTTTGTAAATATTTTACGTTAGGGTTTTAGATATTAGATATTTATATTATAATAGTTTAGAGTTTAGAGAAAACTCTAAATAGTCGGAAAACGTACGTTAACAAATTAACGTAAATTGACAAGTGTGATATCTTGATATTGTATACTTGATATTTAAAGTTACTTATGTAAAATAACATAAAGTAAATTAGTGTCGGTTACATGGGAGCACGTTTATCAATGTTGTGAGTTACGTCACATTAATTAGTAGTCATGTTCTCAGAAGAAGAAAAAAAATATGCATGGAAAAAGGATAAGAGTTTATGAAATGATTTTCTTACAAAGTGAAATTTTACCAGTGGTTACATAACTTCTAAACGGCGACTCTCTAAATCCATAAAGACCAACCTAATACGAACAAAGACATGAAGAAATAAGATAGACTAAAGAAAACCTAGAAAATAAAAGTAAAATCTTGCTAGAAAGGAATCTAGCAAGTAGACCTAATAAAAAGAAATCCTAACCTAGACAATAACTATTCCTCGGGCTGCGGCGCCAAAAACTTGATACATGGGAATCGCACCAGGCTTTACCTCTCGAGGGGTCTCGAGAAGCTTACAACCCCCACCAGGCAGTGTACCTGATCGTTGTAGTATAGTATAGTGACGAGTACCAGGGGATTGATCGTTCAACTCAGGAATAGTGTCGCTGGGATTAGAAAACCTAAAAACTAGGTCAAGAGGTGAGGGATGATTCTTTTTGTATTTTTATATTTTTATAAAGCAAGTAAAAATCTCGGTTTTTGGAAGAGTGGGCGGAATTAGTTGCTAATCAACTAACCCAATAACTAAAGATGCAATCAAAATAAAAAAACAAAAATGAAATGAAATCTAATTAAACTAGTGGTGTGAGCAATAATAGGGAGAGTTGTGTTTACATAGGTTTCATTACTCCCTAGATATCTTTTATAGGTTGATAGTTTGTTACAATTGCATGGATGACGGGTCGTATTCCTTAATACTAGTCGTAGGGCCGTGTACAATATTCCCTAACTCTATAGGATCCTACTTCACTCCTATGTCGAGCCGTTAGAAGCTCCTAACATGGGATCATTAGAATTCTCCTACGCATTAAATACAACCAAAAATCATAGTACACCTCTGATCATGTTTCTTAAGACGTTCAAGCATGTCACCAATGAAAGTCTACCAGTTTTCTTAAGCCTAACATCGAATACAATCATCCGTAACAACTATAAACAAACAATTAACCCATAATTAACATCTAGGTTTCACTACATCTAAGCAAACACAAAAGAGATCTAGCCAAGCATGTTAAATTTAAGACAAGTGTAAGATATATTCAAACAACACATAGACATATTGAATGAATTGAAAGAGTACTTATCTCAATTGAACATGAAAGGTTTCAAAGGGTAAAAACCCTTGAAAAAGCTGTAATATTCGGACTAGGGTTTCTCTCCAAAGTTACACCCTAATTGTTCCTCCTTCTAATTGAATGAAAATTGCAAAACTATATATAGATTTAACAGGGTGACGGCGTCAAGAAGGAAATTCTGACACCGTCAACTCGCCGCCCATAATGAAATCGGATTGTCTAGATCCACTTTTGACGCTGTCATATGCAATTCTACTCTGGGCCGTCACTCTTATTTGGACCATGACGGCCTATGGTGACGTCGTCAAGTCCATAGTGCAAAACTCTTCTGGATTGTCACAGACATTATCCACTTCCACCTCTTGTATTACTCTTGACGCCGTCACTTGAGAACTCTTGACGCCATCATGTACTATTCCCAGCAAGGAAAATTAAGACTTTGCCGTTTTCTTCACTTTTATGCTCTAAAAATGTCCAAAATGCTTCCTTTTCCAGAATTCACTCCAAAAGTACCTAAAATGACAAAAGGAACGATTTAGGGCATTATTTGATCAAATAAATTCGAATCCGGGCTAAAATGACCCCCTAAAAACGGTTAATTTTTCGCCTCATCAATTGTCTAGGTTAGAATTTCTTTTTATTAGATCTACTTGCTAGATTCCTTTCTAGTAAGATTTTTATTTTTATTTTTAGGTTTTCTTTAGTCTATCTTTTTCTTCGTGCCTTTGTTAGTAAATTAAGTTCATTGACTATTCCGTTGGCCATTATGGAAAACGCGAATCCACCCCTTTCCCCTAGTGAAGTTGCTTTGTTGCGTGAACAGATTGAGAATGAGATTAGGGAACTTAGGGAACTTAATAGGTTGATTAATGTTGAGCTCGATCATGCATCTAGTGACCTAGTGACCACCTTGTATTCAAATGAGGACCTAGGATCTAATGATTTTGAGGTTGTTGTTGAGGATGTGAAGGAACATGAGGAAGGGGAGATAGATCCAAACCAGGATGATTATTTCAATCTATATCCCACTAAGGAAGAAACAGCGTACTATAATAATATTGTTGATAATCCTCGGCCTCCTTTTGGTAGAATTGACCCTAAGATAAAGAGAGGAGATCCTAAGAATGTTAAGATACCATGTATGATTGGGTATAAGTACATTGACAACGCTTACATTGATTTTAAATCCCCAATCAACATTATGTCCTCAAGTGTTTATAATGATATAGTGAAAACAAGACTTGAACCTCGAAGGGACCCTAAGTACCCTGGCGGAATTTGTAATTTTGTCGGGAGAATTAAAGGTTTACATGTCTTCGTTGGGAACTTTACTTGTATCATTGACTTTATGGTTGTTGAAGACTTAGCTAGTGTTATAGATTGTCGCTTATCCCATATTGTATTAGGTAAGCCATTTGTTGAAGAGTCCAAGTTAGAATATGATGGGATAGAAGGGACGATCCGATTTACTAGTGAAACTGATAGGATCACATATAGGATGCCTAATAGAATGAAGGAATTTCGTTTTGTGCCTCGATTTGATGTGGATAACATTGGTGCTTTTGAGGACATCAATGAAGAGGATAAGAAAAAGGGCATGGACTATGTATGGGAGAAGAAGAGCCTTTTCTATAAGGATTGCTTAACTCTAGAGCCATAATATAAAGTTGATAGGGAATTTGTCAAAAGGATTATAGGAGCAATTGAGAAAAAGGTGGTTGATCTTTATAAAGAACATTTACAATCGGGTCCGGAATACAAAACTAAGATTGAGGATGACCTAGAGAATGTGACCAATGACGAGATCACGTAATTGCCCGTGACCTTGAGTCTAGCTACAAGACTCGTAAATAAAGAAAAGCGCTTCTTGGGAGGCAACCAATGTTTTGTGTGTTTTTATTTGTTTGATTTTTATTTGTTTGATTTTATTTGTTTCCGTATGCGTGTTTTATTTTTATTGTTGGTAGATCATGTTTCATAGTAAATAGTGAAAATGCTTTATTTTGTTTTTAACTTCATTTTAATTACATATAAAGGTATTTTGCAAAAGCTAAATGTAAGGGAAATCCAAATTTGTTTATAAGAACGAAAATGAGCATGATTCACTACGATATTAAATGAGCATGTATATTAGTATTTGTTAGAGTCAAATGCTTGTATCGAGTCATAATGATGTTTTGCAGTATTTTCCATGAAATAAGGCATGAGTTTTTCCAGAAATTTTCCGGAAACTTAACATAAGATTTTTCCAGGAACATTCTGACGGCGTCAGGAGTTACAACCTGACGGCGTCAGGTACTAAAATTCTGAAAAATTTTGCAAGTTTTGTTTAAACCGGAGTCTTGAAGTTTTTGTTGATTCTTTAGTTTTATAAACTCCAGGAAATCTACAAACATTCATTCCACAAGCATTATATCTTAATTTGCTTTCTAGGATTTTTAGTATATATAGATTGCCACCGATTTTAAGCGAGGTTTACCTTGATTGTTTTCTCAGGTTTAACAGGTTATATATGACAAGAAGATGATTTATATTTCTGGAGGGAAGCTTTCAAAGTTCATTCTCTTGGAGGAAGATCTAACCTTGTTGACACACTATCCACACCGAACGAATCAGGGGAGTATTTGTTTTCATTCTTTTACCTGCTTTACTTTTACATCCTTTAATTGAACATTGGGGACAATGTTCATCCTAAGTGTAAGGGGAGGGTAAATGATGATACCTTATAGGATACAATTGCACTTGAGTTTGTTTGTTCGATCGTAGGTGTGTAATAAAACTAAGAGAAATACTTGCTAGGGCAATTTTAGCGCCAAATTTAAAATTTTTTACAACATTTAGGTGTGAAACTTTAGCCTTAACAAGCGTCTCTTGGATAGGAGTTGTATGACTAGCACAAAAACCGTACCACTCAGAAAAATTTAACACCCAAATATGTGAGGTCACCTTTAGATTTGATAGGAAAAGCATTCATTATTAGTGCTTATGAGTTACCGGTAGTATTTAGATTCCAGAACTTGCGTTAGTGATACATCCCGAGACCGCTAGTGAGACTACATTCGTGTAGTTAGGATTTACTACACGATAAGAGGCATTAGGATCACCCTTGTGTTTAAACCCGTATCATAATTACTTGACCATTTAAGTCAATTACCTTGACTAGCGAAGTCAATTAATTTTTCCCACGCCTTAGCATTGTACTCATTTTTAGTGCACGAAACCCCTAATACACCCCTCCGAGCCTATCTTTTCGTTTCTAACTTTAAGCATCTTACTTAAAGGAAGAATTTGTTTACAATCCACCCAAATGTGCAACCAAATCGCCTTAGCCTTCCTTGTATGCACTCATCTTTAGTGCATTATTGTTATATGTTTAAACCCTTAGTTAATTGTCTAATTGATTACATGGTTGCTAAGTCGAGTCATATCTTGTACATATTGTTTTGGGACGATTGGGACTCATGGGTAAAGTACTAGTGTTATGGAGTAATGGGGAAGAACATCAATTATTTCCCCCGCATGTGCGTTAATTTCAAAAGTACTCCAAGTGTTTTGATTATCTTAATTTGAGTCATTAGAATAGTTGATTGTAAAGTATGTAAAAATTCAAGTATAAGGGGAATGCAAATCTCCTATGATGTATTATTTTGGATTGTAGGGCAAGAGTGTATGCAAAAAAAAAAAAAAAAAAAAAGAAAAAAAAAAAAAAAAAGACGGACTACCATCCCGTTTCATTTTATGTTTGTTTCATAGTTTGTTAGATTTTGATTAGCTTAACTCGAGTCGAGTCTTGGCTTAGAAATGCTATATTGTATATGTAATTAACCAAGATGATTAACTCGCCACCAGTAAATATTGCCTTTATCCAACAAAACCGTGTTTTTCATATCCCTACACCTAACGTTATAACCCTTTAAAAAGACCTCTTTGATAGTTTATCCTATGTGTTTACGCCAAGTGGTGGAGGTTTGATCCTTTCCCAAGCCTATGGTGATCTATTTTCTATGACAGGTAGTCAGAGATGTTTTCCATTTCCATATTGTGATATATACTTTATTACACTCGAGAGATGTGAGCATCTAAACACTATTTTTGAGGTGCTAGTGTATGACCTCCGTGCTTGTATTTGGTTTTTAGTGGAACGACTATTTGTTGTAATTACTTTTATATTAGTGTTAAATGACCCCTAACTTGTATTTTGATTAGAATAAAAGCGCATTTGCTTGAGGACAAGCAAATCTAAAGTGTAAGGATATTTGATAAGGCGAAAAGTGTACCGCTTTTAAGGGGTCATTTAAGCCCGAATTCGTGATTATTTGATCAATTACTGCCCTAAATCGTTCCTTTTGTCATTTTAGGTACTTTTGAGGAGAAATCTGGAAAAGGAAGCATTTTGGACGTTTTTGGAGCATAAAAGTGAAGAAAACAGCAAAGTCTCAAAATCCTTGCTGGGAAAAGTACCTGACGACGTCAAGACTTCACACATGACGACGTCAAGCTTGGCAAAAGAGGTGGAAGTGGAAAATACACGTAACGGCCCAGAAAATTTTTAGTGTAATTGACCTGACGGCGTCACCAAGGCCGTCAGGGTCATTTTGCAAGTGACGGCCCAGAGCTCAATTTCTACATGACAGTGTTAAGATTGGATCTAGGCAATACGACCCTTAATTTGGCGGCGAGTTGACGATGTCAGAAGCTACAACGTGACACCGTCAGGATGTATTCTCTATATATATATTTCCAATTTTTCATTGTAAAGTGTAGAACATTAGGAGAACATTGGAGAGCTTAAACCCTAGACGAATTTTCAGTAAAAATAAGGGTTTCAACCCTTGTTCCATCCATGCTTAATTGAAGATAAGTTTTCCAATAATCATACGATATGTCTATGTGTTGTGTGATTCTATCTTATGCTTGTCTTTCTTTTAACATGCTAGGCTAGGTTTTTATTGTGTTTTCTTAGATGTAGTGAAACCTAGGTGTTGATTATTGGTTGATGGTTTGTTTATAATTGTTGTGGATGATTGTATTCGATGTTAGGCTTAAGAAAACTGGCAGACTTCCATTGGTAACTTTCTTGAACGTCTTAAGAAACATGATCGGAGGTGTACTACGATTTTTAGTTGTATTTAATGCATAAGTGAATTCTAGTGATCCCATGTTAGGAGCTTTTAGTCGGATCGACATAGGAGTGAAGTAGGAGCTTATAGAGTTAGGGAATATTGTACATGGCCCTACGACTGGTATTAAGGAATATAACCTGTCATCCATGCAATTGTAACAAGCTAATCAACAGGTAAAAGATATCTAGGGAGTAATGAAATCTAAGTAAACACATCTTTTCTCATTATTGTTTACACCAAATAATCACATTAGTTAATTTTCATTTCCTTGTATTTTATTTTGATTGTATCTTTAGTTAATTGGGTTAGTTGACTAGCAACTAATTCCGCCCACTCCTTCAAAACCCGAGATTTTACTTGCTTTCATAAAATATAAAAAATACAAAAAGAATCATCCCTCACCTCTAGACCTAGTTTAGTAGGCTTTCTAATCCTAGCGAACACTATTCCTGAGTTGAACGATCAATCCCCCGGTACTTGTCACTATACTATACTACAACGATCAGGTACACTGCCTGGCGGGGATTGCAAGCTTCTAAAGATCCCTTGAGAGGTAAAACCTGTTGCAAGGGCGCAATCCCGCGTATCAGTCAACTACATCCATGTTTCTTGAAACTAGAACAAAATGTGAGAAACACAAAACAAAAATCAAAATTTAAAAACTTAAACAAAAATCCTAATATAGCTCCCCGACAGTGGCGCCAAAAACTTAATGCGGTTTTACTGACCAGGTCGTATATTTATAAAGCCTCATTTACCTAAGGTCTACCCTATTTGCACTAACGGACAGTGAATCCAATCATGTGTAGATTAGTAACTGGTAAAACCGAGGTAGTCCCAGGAGCTATGTGGTGCGGATTTTATCTATGTCTAGGTGTCACGTTTTTAAGCTAGTTTTATAATGATTGATTAATTTAACTAAAAAGCATAAATGAAATAAAACTTAAAATTAAATTGAAGTTGTGAACAGTAGGAGAGAAGTGCACTAGCCTAGCTAATCATCCTAAATCGTTTATGATTATGTTTTCTATTAAACTATTCTAACGCTTCAAGTGGGGAGGACATGTATCACTAGGTTCATATGGTCAAGTTCCCTAGCCTATCTCCCTAGAATCCTATCGAGACCCAAAGGCACTACCTTCTGTCATAAGCCGACGTATGGTAGACTAGTTTGAGTCACTAAGTACCACTACATGCTAGATTTATCCCCGTATGGCCTGGCCTCTCGGAATTACTTAAGTTTATCAAACCCGGAAAGTGGTCCTATGATCAATTTTCACACAAGGTAGTTTGGCTAGTTGTCTTCCCAACCATTTCCCTCACAACCCAACTACACTAGGGTCTTTTGTCAATTCGTTTAGCATACCAGGTATAACCAGTTCATCAAAACCACCGCAACTAAAGGATCTATGGTAAACTAAGCATGCACATACTAGAAGCATTATGAAAAATACGAAAATATAATCAAAATAATAAAGGAATCATAAGTAGGATAGCACCAGAGGTGCTTATCCGATCATATTAATAACAACACTCAAATCAATGTTTAAAATATACGTGAATTCGAAATGTGAATTAAAGAATGAAAAGCTAAAACTTATGGTGTCATGATCATGATCTCTCCCTTGGAGTAACTCTGTATGCTGTTGTAGAATGCCTCTCTAAATGCTCCATTCGTTCTCTGACTTGTGTAGAGAGATAAGTTGTGTAAAATGCAAGATTAGGACTGGTATTTATAGGCCCAACATGGCTACGGCATAACCCTAAGAGTTGGTTATGCCATAGCTACTGTAATCATGAAATGATCTTATCCTTTAATGTTGGCTACTGATGAGGCAAAATTTGTTACGCTTTTAAGGGGTCATTTAAACCTTAAATCGTGATAATATGATCAATTATTACCCTAAATCGTTCCTTTTGTCATTTTAGGTACTTTTGAGAAGAATTCTGGAAAACATAGCATTTTGAACGTTTTTGGAGCGAAAAGTGAAGAAAACGACAAATTCAAGAATCCAAACTGGAAATTACACATGACGGCGTTACCTATTCCTAAGGGACGACGTCAGCCTTTGTGACAAGAGGTGGATATCACTTTTACACTTGACAGGCCAGAAGACTATTTGGGCATTAACACGTGAAGGCATCACCTTTTACCAGAAGAAGGCCGTCATGTGTATCTCTAACACGTGACGGCCCAGAACCCTTAGAAAGTGACGACGTCAAGAATTTGGATTGGGTGACAAGAAACCCTAGTCGCGGCGAGATGACGGCGTCAACCATCAAAAGGTGACGCCGTCACCCTTGTAAATCTATATATAGTTTTTGATTTTTCATTCATTAGTGTGCAACTTTAGAGAGGAAACTTTGTCACACAAACCCTTGTCCGAATTTCAGAAGTTTTTAAGGGTTTCATACCCTTGTCTCTTCCATGTTTGATTAAAGGTAAGTAATCCATTAATCATTCAATATGTCTATGTGTTGTTTGATTCTATCTTACGTTTGTCTTTCTTTTAACATGCTAGGCTAGGCTTATTTGTGTTTGCTTAGATGTAATGAAACCTAGTTATCGATTATTGATTGATGGTTTGTTGTTAATTGTTGTTGGGTGATTGACAATCGATATTAGGCTTAAGAAAATTGGCTAATCTCTTAAACTTGCTTGAACATCTTAAGAAACATGAATCGGATGTGTACTACGATTTTAATGGTTGTATTTAATGCCTAAGTGACTATTAAGGAGGCCATGGTAAGGATACTTAACGTGTCGCCATAGGAAGAGATAAAAGCTTATAGAGTTGGGGAAGATCGTACACGGCCCCACAATTGGTATTAAGGAATGCAACCCGTCACCCACGCAATTGTAACAAGATTATCAATCAATAAAAGATAATTAAGGAGTAATGAAATCTAAGTAAACATGTTTTCTCCATATATAGTTTCATAGTTTATTTTATTTTATTATTATTTTATTTTTATTGCATTAGTAGTTATTTGGGTTAGCTGACTAGCAACTAATTCCGCCCTTCTTCCAAATACCCAAGATATTTACTTGCTTTCATTTAAAATATAAAAATACAAAAAGAATCTTCCCTCACCTCTAGACCTAGTTAGATCAATTTCAATCCTAGCAAACACTATTCCCAGTGGAGAACGATCAATCCACCAGTACTTGCCACTTCACTATACTACATCGGCCAGGTACACTGCCTGGTGGGGATTGTAAGCTTCTCAAGATTCCTTGAGAAGTAAAACTTCCGTGTAGACCACAATCCGCACATCAGCTACGGCGTAGTTGTGATGTTGGTTACGCCGTAGCTCCTTAGGGTTTCCACTTACATTGTAATCTTGAAGTGTAGTTACGCGGCAATCTCGAAAAAATCTTGGATCACGTACTATTTCAAAACTACGCAGTAACTCCATGAGTGGTTACGGCGTAGCCTTCATAGCTCTGAATTCATCAAAGTCTTTAATTGATTATGGCGTAACCCCATAAGTTGGTTATGCCATAACTCTTGATAAGCGTTGACTAGTCAATATAAATTTGAATTCCTGGCTATGGCGTAGTTGAGAGTTGAGCTACGCCGTAGTTAGCTTCAGCATACTAAGATTAGTAATATCTTCAAGTACTTTCCAATTTCCGCGTCTCTTTAGCTTCTATGCTCGTTTGTAACTTGGAAACGAAATATAGAGAAATCAAAGTATATATCCATAAAACAAACACAAATAACGAGCATATTAGGGGGGAAATTGACACTTAAATATCAGGTTTATTTGATGTCATCAGTCAATTTCATCTAATCATCTCTTAATTCGAATTTAGTGTTCTTAAGAACATAAAATTAAAAATTGGGGATCTTCGATTCTTTATGAAATTAGGTACAATGAACACTAAATCCTAATTATGTATCACTAACAACACTAGTATTAATGTATGAATTGGTCAAATAAGTGAATTTTGAAAAGTGTCAAAAATAAGATTATCCCCAATCCGAATGTGATGTTGTTAATCATGTTTAGAAACGTAACAAAAACGTAATTATGCATTGTTAATACATGTCAAAAACGTTTTCATAACCATGCAACGAAATGAATCAAGATTTTTGAAATTAATATGAGTTTTTGGAACTTAAGGAGTGTTTGGTAAAAGCATGTAATATAGAACTAGCTAATCATAAGTTAATATTACTAATTATGTATCTCTTTATAGGTAAATCATGCCTAAATCAACTGGTATTGACCACCATCGAACTCGCAAGTATATCCCCATACTCTCTACTGAACATAACCCACCAATCTCACATAATTTCCAACGCATTGAAACCCATTGTATTCTTGAGGGGCGAGTTGTCTATCCGGTCTTCGAGAGCATAAACTATCTCAATGCTATGCTCGGACTCGCTAAACTTGATTGTCTTTTCAAAATCAATGAACAAATTGTTCCCCGCTTCATTCTTGAGTTTTATTGTCAATTTAGTTAAAGGGTCGATTCCGAATTTGAACTTCATATTCAATTCGTAATTAAAAAAAAGTTTTTCTCTTATTCTCTTCCTGAATTCGGTCGTATTCTCGGAGTCCCACCATGGGGCATTGCTCGTTCACTGATGAATGGAGCCTTAATGCTCTTGCCGAGAGCACCCCTAAGTGTGGAAAATGCTCCACCACTCCTCCTACTCCAAGTGAAATAAAATCTCTCATTCAAAATCCACGAACCTTATCTCTCACTTGAACTCACAAAGGAAAGAAATTTTTTGTTAAAGAAAATCAAATCTTAACCAAATAAATTGTTGACCACATGAAAACCTTTGAAGAAATCATTCGTGAAAATGCTTTTTGTCTTGGTGGAAACCGAGATCATCTTCCCGCTTATCTTGGTCATATGCTCCATTGTATTGCTACTTCTACGCCATACAATCTTGCATTCTTTATTGTTAGGAGGATGGAATTTGTTGTCAAAAAGGCGAAGTTAAACTTGCCCTATGTCATGTTATTAAATCGTCTTTATAATCATGTCATGGATAGTTTTCCTAACCTTAAGTCGGAAGATTATCGAGTCTATGATGGTGTCATGTTTCCGCTCACTGAACACATTGAGCATAAAACAAGGTCGGATTCTGGGTCTAAAAGATCCTTATTTCCCGAGTCGTCGTCCGATGTCTCATCCTCTTATCACATAGATGATGATGAAAATATTGGTAGCTCCAATGCTAGTGCCTCCTCTCCGTCCACCTAACTCCAAACTTTAACCAATGCTCTTCCTCAAATCCCTCAAAACCTTGATTCACAAGACCCATCCGTGATAACTCTTCTTATTCAAATACGAGACGAGCAACGAAATGGATTGAAGTCTATCAAGAATGTAAGGATCTAAACACACTTAGAATGTGTTGAGGATACCTTGAGTGAATATCAAATAACATGCAGAATTTGCTATTTGATACTTTGAAGATTTATGTGTTTGTTTGTTTGATGTAACAGTATGTATATGAATGAACATGAATATCAAACCCAATGCTTCAATATTATTAAGTATAATATGAGTGATCTTTGACTATTACTAGGGTTTACAACCTTGAAGCTTTCACAAAAGATATGATCTTGACATCTAACCTAGGACCTCCTTTTATAACCACAAGGAGTCCTTTACAAGATTAGTATACTTTGCATAATAAACGTATAAGTCTAACTAAATAAGATATACACCAAATCTATTCTATACTTATCATTATACACGTCTTCATCTGTCTTCAAAACATAAGAAGTACAAAGTGTTTGTACTGGTAGTACTAACCTAGTTAGTACTGCTAGTGTAAATCTTCAGCAGTTGGAACTTTAAGCTTGGCAGTACAAACTGTTAGGTTTAATTCCCAACAAAGAATCTCTTGAAGAAAAAGAAGAAGTAAAAGGCTTGCAATGTCGTTTGGATTATCTTTTGTTAATGTATTATGAACATCTATGCTTATCTATTATGTGAACCAACTTGTGATTCATAAACTTACTTGATTTAGCTTTCGTTTAGTTTAAACATTTGTATGAATTGGTCTTGTATTTTATTGATAACTATCACGGTTAAGTAACTTTTCTGCAGTTATGAGATCTGTTAGGATGAGTTCTGGGTGCAGGTTGCAGAAATGAAGAACTGGGTAAAAAGCTGTGAACTTACTGCCGATGGTCCCTTATTGGTTTGGCGGTCCCTTATCAATAAAGGACCGTCGGCCTAAGGTCATGGATTTTTGCACTGTTTCTTATTTTTAGCAAACCTGGAACCTACTACATGTTTATCACCACCATTGCCATGTTTAGTTAAACATATTTATGTGCTAAAATCTTCCTAATGCATGCTTTGCCCAAATCATAATCATCCTTGATTATTTAAACACCTAATCTCTTCTTCTTCATCTTCATCTTCATCTTCATCACCTTTCACTTCTTTCTCATCTCCTACAATGGGCTCTCCCTCAACCTCATTGTCTCTCTCAAACAAAAGGCCTAAGATAACCATAATTCCACCACAAACAAACTTCATTGATCTCACTCAAGGAGACACTACTCCTTTTCCAAAGTCTCCATTATCCTCTCCTCAAGCACCAAGTGCACCTCTCAAAACTCCATTTACAAATGGAACATCATTCTCCTCTTCTAAAGCATCATCCTTTTCAAGGCCAAACTCATCTCCTTTCTCATCATTCATCAAAAACCTATCACCCTTGCTCAACCAATCTAGCTCGGGTGCATACACTCCTTTTGTAAGTAACTTGTCACCTTCCTTTACAATTCCAATCTCTCCAAATCAAGCCAATACCTCATCAAATGGGCCCTTGGACTATACTCCACCACCTTCTCTTATCATGGGGTTTCCCATTCCCCACATTCTTGAGAACAATCACACCATGGGTTGTGCTTGTTGTTTTCACAACTTTCATCTCATCTCATCTCATCTCTAAGAGTCATCTCATGTATGGCCACCTTGAGTATCTCCTTTCTCAACCTATCATGCAACCAACTTCTCTTTCATCAATGCCACCTTCGGCTCCACCATCTTCTCCACCTTCATACTCTCCACCTTCAAACTAAACATCTCTACATGTTTAGTTAAATAATCAAGAGGACTATTTTTTGGGCCAAACATGTTCTAGGAAGTTAGGTTTTTCTAGAAATAGTTTGTAGTACTACTTGCCAGATGAATATTTGATGTTTCGTGACGTATGTTGTAATCTTGTATGCTTGATATATTATGAATGAATGGATCATATCTTTATGTTGTGATAACTATGTTGGTTGTTTCTAAAATGTGTGAAAATTAACCAACCTTAAAATGGAAATTAACTAAAATCACAACACATATAACCTGAACATACTCTCTGGTGGCGGTCCCTTATCTACGGACGGTTCCCCATATTTAAGGTACCGTCCCTGAATTTACAGGACATCCCCTAGTGTGGATTATGTGGAAAACTAGAAGGGGGGTTGAATAGTTTTAAGTCTTTTTCGTTTTATTTGTTTTATAAAAGTTTGCTTCTAAAGAATAGACGTAAATTTCAAAACACTTTAATGTAAAAATATAGATACTAGTTTATTTACGATTTTCGTATAAACACAACTTATATATAATGTCGGGAAAGAATTTACAATTTCATATATCATACATAAGCATATATATGTATATGTGTTTTAATAAGAGTTTATGTACTTGGTTTGTTTTTATAAAATTAATGTTATGAATGAATCCTAGTTTGATCTTTATGTGAAATCAATATATGCACAACACAAGCAATTATAATTATGTATGAAATGCTAACAAGCAAATAATCAAAGAGTGAGAGATGTAACGATCAAACCGAGAGACAAAAGATTTATAGTGGTTCGGCTACAAGGACACCTTCCTTGCCCTACTCCACTCCCCGAGTCACCTACTCGAGAGTTTTCTTCACTAGATCAATAACCTCCCTTATGGCGGAGAAAACCTTACACACCAAATTACACACCACAACTTCGTCACAACTCAATCACAACTTTTACACAACTTCTTCACACCAATCTACTTCACACCAATTCTTCTTCACACCTTTCTACTTCACACCTATCTTCTTCACACCTTTCTACTTCCTAACTCTTCTTCTTCACGCTACTTGTTTCTTCACACCTTCACTACTTAGTTCTATTCACTACTCCAAGATATATACTTCTTCACAACTTCTAGGCTTCAAGGTCTTTTCAACTTTAAGGCTTCAACTTCTTTGTCTTCACAACTAATCTCTACTTCAATATACTACCACTTCTTATTTCTTCTACTACTAATCCTATGCACCTCTACTTCTTCACTTCTAGTACCACTTCACGCCTTCAATAAATCTAGATCCTATATCTAAATCTAACTAACCAATGTATACACTACATTCACCAAAGAATGAATGATATACAAGATGAAATGATCAAACAACTTAGATAGCAAGATGATACTAAGTTGTAATACTTCTAGTCTTGATAAATAGAAGTATTCTTCTCTTTGCACTTGAGTGGATGAGGCTTTGGATCACTTGGAAACAAAGGCTTATGAATTATATGATCAAAAGATTTTTAAGATGGAAATGGAGGTTTGAATCAGGAAGTTTTAGTGCAAAAAGGTGGGAAAAAATTCCAGATTTAAGGTGGTATTTATAGGCAAAGATTTACGACAACTGGAGCGTGCCGATCCCCTTAAATCATGGCCGGTCCCCATAAAATTAAGGGGACCGCCCCTTATAATTAAGGGGGCCGCCCAGCTGTAACGGCCAGAAATCATGTCTTTTAGTGGGGAAAGCTTATTTGGTGAAAAACTAACTGATTTTGGTTAAAAATTTGAATTCATATATTAAGTATGATTAAAACATTTTTCTTTATTACCAAAAGTGTTTTTCAAAAATATATAATAAGTTTATATATTAAAATAAACTTTGTAGTAATTAATTAAATACCCCTTTGATCTTATAATGCATTAAACACTATGTTTATTCATACCTTAAGTGATTAGATGGTGAAAGTGAATATTTACTACTAAATACTTGTTTACGTCATGATCTTTGGTTTGATGGGTTTTCGTTTTGTGATTATCAAAACATAGAGATATCGAAAGATATGAATAACGTTTTTAATCATTTATTTATATCAACAATCTCCCCCTTTTTGATGATTACAAAACCTAAACTCATTAAATCCAAAAATTAATTTTTAGACAAGTATTTAGTGAGTTTATATTCACTTCTCCCCCTTTTTGTAGAATCAAAAAGGTTTAAGCCGATAAGATGAAAGCTCCCCCTTGATGTATGCTCCCCCTCGTTTGAGGGCACCAAGGGTTCGAGTTATGGAATTCTTGCAAGAAAAATATTAGAGGCACAAGCATGGCACAAGCAAATACATATAGCATAATAACAACTAATAATAGGCATGGCAAAAGAGAATTTGAAACACATATTAAATCATTCATTAATAGAAAATGATTATGTCAACTCCATAATCATTGTTACATAAGCCATAATGATAGAATTCTAAACTAAGTAGAATATCCTATTGTGCCAACAAAGAGTGTCATCAAACTTTCTTGCATCCCAAAATGGTGGAGGTGTTTTATTTGAAAATGAGAAACATAAGCATATAAAATGCTTGGGTGAGAATGGTGAATGGGAATCATGTTGGTGGCTTAATGGAGGTAAACTTTTGATGGCATGGATGTTGGTGAGTTTGGAGATGTGGAGCTTGGAGGTGGTGGATTTGAAGTTGGGTTTGTTGATTGAGGGTTTTGATGTTGTTCAAGTGATGATGTTTGTTGAGATCTAGTAAGAAGATACTCAATCCAAGTAAAGTGCTCATTCAATGCAATGGTTTGTTGTTGGAGGAAGATGCAACAAGGGCAATTGTTAACATGCTTCTCAATTTGGTTAATGTTGTGTGGTGATGATGGTGAGTTTGATTGAGGTGGATCCAAATTGCGTTGAGCAAGATGTAATGCTAAAAGAGCACTAAGCTCATGAGCCTCTTTTAGCTCCTCAACGAACTTCAAGTGTTCGGAGGAAGGAGATGGTGGTGGAACATGATAGTTGTCTTGGGTGAAGGTTTGAACATGCAACATATGAATGGCATGTGAAGTTGTAGGATGTGGTGGTGGTACTCTTGGTGGTGGAGACATGGTTGAGCTTGGGTAGTCATGAAAACATGATATGGGTGGAAGAGGTTCTTCATGAGTGGATGGTGTTTTTGTTGAATGAGCAACATGTGAAGTATTGATTGAGAGATTGGGATTGTTGTTTTGGGATTGAGCATGCTCATCATAAGAAGAAGCATTAATGAGGGCATGAGTGGATGATAGGTTGTGAGATGAGTCATTAGTGTGGGTTTGAGGTTTAGTTGTTGGTTGACTAGGAACAACATCACTTGAGTTATGATAAGAATCAAGTTTCCTCCTCCAAACGGGTTTGACGGAGATCCTTGCGGTTCTTGAAATCTTGGGTTTTTGGTTGTTGGGAGATGACATGTTTGGGTGTGATGGCATTAATGATGGGAGGAGGGTATTTATAGTGTATGAGAAATGTGGTTTAGGAAGGTAAGTTTTGAGGGATAGTATGGGACAAAATATGTTTGTGAATTTTGGGAAGTATAGGGTGAAAGGGGTTAAAAAGTGATAAAGAAAACAGTACCCCCGACCATCAGATGGCCGGTCCCCTTAATTAGGGGTCGGTCCCCTTAATTATTAAGGGGGCCACCTTATATAATTAAGGGGGCCGCCCATCTGGTGAATCCCAGAATGCCAGAAATGAGTTTTTGGCAGAAAATTTTCAGAAATGTTGTGTTTTTGGATTTGGATTCAAGTAAGTTTAACTCTTTGAGGCAATATATGGTATACTATTCATAAATGTAGAGAATGTTATAAAAATAGGTAAAGTAGATAAGTAATCTCTAGTATACATGTAATCTACTTATTGGCCAATTAAGTTAAATAACCAAGGAAGTAATAAAGCATACTAGGTAAATATGCAACTACATGAAAATGATAATATGTAGGCTAGTGTAAACATATTGATGAGTGCTTACAAGTACCAAGTAGGAAGATATGATTATATGGACTTCAAGACTTGTT
This sequence comes from Artemisia argyi, assembly GCA_030686995.1. Taxonomy (NCBI): domain Eukaryota; kingdom Viridiplantae; phylum Streptophyta; class Magnoliopsida; order Asterales; family Asteraceae; genus Artemisia; species Artemisia argyi. The sequence goes on from CM060691.1 coordinate 132,051,031, forward strand.
GCAAACAAGATCCATATGGGCAAACCATGATTCTCATGAAATGATTTGATAAAATTGTGAATGTCATTTCCATAGATGTGTATGACACATGTGAGATAATCAAATATGTTTTTAATAAAACGTTTTTAGTTTTATTCAACAATGCTTTGAAATAGATTCAAGTGTGCATTAGAATGAAATAGATTGAGTTTTGCTTCATAACATGTTGACAAATTGGATAAGAGAAGTTTTTCAATCTTGATTTTGATTAAAATAAAGTTATGGTAGCTTATAGTTAAACATGTTGTTTGAAGAATAATGAGATAGATATTTAAAAAATTATTATTCAAAGCGTGAGGTTTTAAACATGATATTTTAATTTTGATAACAAGAAATTGCAAGTGAAGGGTTTGAAATAGAAACTTATCATACTCAAGAGAATCAGTTGAGCCCATTGTCACATATAATCATCTTTAATGACAACTAAAGACATGGATAAGTGATGGTAGATTCTAATGATCTTAATGCAATATAATTGAAAGGGATAAAGAAAATCATCTATAGATACAAGATTAACACATGTATATATATACTAAACTTATCATAGTATTAAAAGCTAACTAGTCTTAATAATAGCACATATATTAATGCAACTAGAATAGTCATATAGTCCAAATAGTAAGTATTTTACTATAGATCATAGATGATATTCAATATAAATGAAAAATAAGAAGAATGGTAATGGACTTAACAACAAGAGGGTTAACTAGCCTAATATCATGTATACATATATTAGTATTAATGATCTAAAAACATGGCAACCTATAAATTTAATCATATTAATATACTAATTAAAGCATACTCTAATATAATGTGATATTTGACAAGTTTTTGAAAAGAAAACTTACCTCAGGTCCAGCTTTTCTTTAAGAGTGGGCATGAGAGTGTTAGAAGACATCTTAAAGTTTGCCCAAAGCATGTCGAAGTAGCAAAGAAAAATCCCAACGCAATAAAGATCAAGGAGGCTTGATCCGAAATACTAAATCGATCACAACAATCATCACAAGTCGTGTAGATCAAGAATGGTTATACTAGAATCCTTCGTCTTGAGGTAGTAACGAATACACCATAACATCAATACTCCAAAAGTGAAGAACAAAATGCCGAAACAATAAATGACCGCAGCAACGTCATAAGCAAATCGTGTGTAGAATGTGAATGAGAGTAATAGGAACCAATAGTCATCAAATGAAAGAAAGCAAAGTGAGCGATCCAAAAAGTAGTATTCCCTTCGTTCGTTAATTTCCTAAACATGACAAAGAGCTTGGTACCCAGATTCTCATGGGTCCGAGATGGTTAGTTGAGAACATCCATTGCATTTGAATGCACATGATGGGGATGTCGCCGAGAAGTACAAGAGTTCATCAATAGTTTATTTTAACTAACAAACAATGACTCTCTTGACTAGAGTAATAAACAATGAATGTGAATAATATTAATTCTAAATTTCTCCACTAGATTTAACAAATTTTATTTGTTTTAATATATTTGTTAAAGTATCATTTACAGTAAATCCTAAACCGGTTTTATCATAAAATGACTTTTGAATGTTAAGTAAATATTTTAAAGATTTAGAACTATTTTCGAATTTGGCTAATATTTTTGCTTTTTCATTTTCCATTTTAATTTCATGTTTGTAGTCTTGATAATGTTTACATTTAAGATCAATTTCAATATTACTTTCAAGTCTAGACATTTTATTTTCTAAGATTATTTCCTTTTCAAAGTTATTTTCAATGGATATTGAAGATTTATTTTTAAGAATCATTTTTGAGTCAATGTTACAAAAATGTTTGAAGTTGTTTTCCAATTTTGAAAATTCTAATACAAATTGATCATAGCAAAAATGTTTAGTTTCGGATTGTACCTCATTTGTAGTTGTACATTCTTCACATGCTATACGGTGATCAATTTCATCGTTCATGTCGCTCCATGTTTTATTTGTAGTTCCGCTTGGATCTTGGAGCATGTAATCCTTGCCATCAATACTTGTATTTACATTTGTTTGAAAATCTTCACAATCCATGTTTTCATCATCTTCTTCGTTATTGATACCTTCAATGATCACATTTGAACTAGTAGTACATGTGTTTGTTTCAACTAAATATTTATCTATCAAATTTTCTAGAGTGACTAATTCTTGTGCAACATCAAGTTTATCATCTTTGGTTTTACATTTCTTTTGGTGAAACTTTAAAAGATATTTCCAAATATCATTTGCCGTTTTACAAAAGAATATTCTTTCATATCTAACTCTTGGTAGAGTTTTGAAAATAACTAGTTTAGCTTTAGTATTTTTATCAATATTTGTTTGAAGATTATTATATTGATTTTTAAAATCCATTTTGGTTGGTTGAAGATCACCAATTGAAATGATATGCCAAAGATCAAGATCTATTGATTTCACATAATTTTCAAATTTATTTTTCCATTCAAGAAAATGATCATTTTCAAATAATGGTGGTTTTTGCGTAAATTCCCCTTCTAGATATTTTTCAAATTTCATAGATCGTTACAAGTTTTAAAATACAATATATTTTAAAAATCTTGCTATACGTGGCTCTTGATACCAATTGTGGAAAACTAGAAGGGGGGGGGGGGGGGGGGTTTGAATAGTTTTACGTGTTTTTCATTTTATTTGTTTTATAAAAGTTTGCTTCTAAAGAATAGACGTGAATTTCAAAACACTTTAACGCAAAAATATAGATACTAGTTTATTTACGATTTTCGTATAAACACTACTTATATATAATGTTGGGAAAGAATTTACAATTTCATATATCATACATAAGCATATATATGTATATGTGTTTTAATAAGAGTTTATGTACTTGGTTTGTTTTTATAAAATTAATGTTATGAATGAATCCTAGTTTGATCTTTATGTGAAATCAATATATGCACAACACAAGCAATTATAATTATGTATGAAATGCTAACAAGTAAATAATCAAAGAGTGAGAGATGTAACGATCAAACCGAGAGACAAAAGATTTATAGTGGTTCGGCTACAAGGACACCTTCCTTGCCCTACTCCACTCCCCGAGTCACCTACTCGAGAGTTTTCTTCACTAGATCAATAACCTCCCTTATGGCGGAGAAAACCTTACACACCAAATTACACACCACAACTTCGTCACAACTCAATCACAACTTTTACACAACTTCTTCACACCAATCTACTTCACACCAATTCTTCTTCACACCTTTCTACTTCACACCTATCTTCTTCACACCTTTCTACTTCCTAACTCTTCTTCTTCACACCTTCACTACTTAGTTCTATCCACTACTCCAAGATATATACTTCTTCACAACTTCTAGGCTTCAAGGTCTTTTCAACTTCAAGGCTTCAACTTCTTTGTCTTCACAACTAATCTCTACTTCAATTTACTACCACTTCTTATTTCTTCTACCACTAATCCTATGCACCTCTACTTCTTCACTTCTAGTACCACTTCACGCCTTCAATAAATCTAGATCCTATATCTAAATCTAACTAACCAATGTATACACTATATTCACCAAAGAATGAATGATATACAAAATGATACTAAGTTGTAATACTTCTAGTCTTGATAAATAGAAGTATTCTTCTCTTTGCACTTGAGTGGATGAGGCTTTGGATCACTTGAAAACAAAGGCTTATGAATTATATGATCAAAGGATTTTTAAGATGGAAATGGAGGTTTGAATCAGGAAGTTTTAGTGCAAAAAGGTGGGGAAAAATTCCAGATTTAAGGTGGTATTTATAGGCAAAGATTTCTGATAACTGGAGCGTGCCGGTCCCCTTAAATCATGGTCGGTCCCCTTAAAATTAAGGGGACCGCCCCTTATAATTAAGGGGGCCGCCCAGCTGTAACGGCCAGAAATCCTGTCTTTTAGTGAGGAAAGTTTATTTGGTGAAAAACTAACTGATTTTGGTTAAAAATTTGAATTCATATATTAAGTATGATTAAAACATTTTTCTTTATTACCAAAAGTGTTTTTCAAAAATATATAATAAGTTTATATATTAAAATAAACTTTGTAGTAATTAATTAAATACCCATTTGATCTTATAATGCATTAAACACTATGTTTATTCATACCTTAAGTGATTAGATGGTGAAAGTGAATATTTACTAGTACTAAATACTTGTTTACGTCATGATCTTTGGTTTGATGGGTTTTCGTTTTGTGATTATCAAAACATAGAGATATCGAAAGATATGAATAACGTTTTTAGTCATTTATTTATATCAACAGATTAAAACAAAGATTTATTTTGCATGCTATGTATCTTCTGATTTCACATCTGATCTATCTTATTTCACATCCCTTCCTATATTCTTCTATCTATCTTCTCTTCTCAACCCATCTAATTCTTTTATATATATGTGTATGTGCTTTGTATTCTAACTTGTTTTTGTAGCACAACACCATAGTTCGATTCTCCGATGCCCTCATCTAGGGGGAGCACTAAGCTAGGGGAGCTTTAATACTGTCGATTTCTTTCTTCTTTACATCTCGACGAAGCCTTTTTGATTCTACAAAAAGGGGGAGAAGTAAATGAAAAACTCATTATAAATTTATGAACATGTAAATTTACCTAACACGAGTTTATATTTTGTAATCATCAAAAAGGTGAAGATTGCTAATACAAATAACGTCAAAAACGTTATTTGCATTATTCGGTCTCTACACATTTTGATAATCACAAAATATAAAAACACGATACGTAAAGTTACGTTTAATAAGTTTTTAATCGAGAAAACTCGTTTCGTCAACGTATCTACTACAACGTCACTTCAGGTATGAACAAACACGATACCGACACTAGTAAAGTGATCAAAGATTTTATTTTCTCAAAGCTTCACATTTTTATGTGACAAAACATTTTTACAAAAGTATTTTTGTAATTAAAAATAAATGTTTTATTAAAGAAAATAAATTTGAAATTCAAATCTTCCAACAACCATTTTTCCCGCCTAAATTAGATAAGGTTTTCACAAGATAAACTTTCACCACATCAGGAAAAAAATGAGAGCGTTTGTCTGGACGGTCCCCTAAATGAGAGGACTGTCCTTTAGTGATAAAGGACCGTCCGCCTTTAAGAGATCGTCCCCTGCTCCTCCTGATTGCTATAAATACTGCACTGTTTTCATTCAGAAAAATAACACTCTTTGCACAAAAACTTTATGTTCTTTCATTTTCCTTTCTTTGATCACTATAACATGTCGGTTAGTGTTTATAAGTGATTCTCTTATCCTCTAAATCAAAGTGCAAGAGAAGAAGACTCGAAGTCATAAAGAATCGATGTGTTATTGAGTCAACACACAAACGTAACAAGTGTTATGATTCTCTTCTTCCTCCAACTCTTTCTTGTGTATATATTGTAAGATTGTAGATCCGACTTGTGTGTGAGCCGTGAATAGATGTGTTAGAGTGTATCTGGACAAAGGTGTAAGTCCGAGAAGTGTTGTATCTAGATTAGGACTTGTAATAGTTCGTGTGTTGTTGTGTGAAGGCTAGGACTTAGTGTAGTTATAGTGTGAAGATCGGGACTTCGTGAAGTCCGTGTGTGAAGGCTTGAATAGGGTGAAGATTTATGTGAACGGGAGTGCTCATTCGTGTGAAGAAGTGGACGGGGTGATCGTCCGTGTGAAGACCTAGATTGTGTGTCGATCCAGGGGGACAAGAATGCTTGTTCATGTGGCCACGTGGGCCTTGGTGTTGATTGGTTCTAGCTAGGATTAGGACTCGACCTTTTGCTTAGTGTCGTTAAACTTGGTGTAAGCTTGTGTACGGTTTGCTCCGCCTGAAGGGAGTGTGTTGACATAGTGATTGAAACTCTCGTGTGTGTTACTCGGGGAGTGCAGTAGGACGAAGAGTGAGTTTCGTATCGAACCACTATAAATCTCGGCGCATTGGTTTTGTTGTGTTCTTTCCTTTCTCATTTACTTTCATTACTTATAGTTGTAGAATTCATTGATATCACATAACAAACAAATCTAACGGTTTTGCAACTAAAACATAAAAGTGGTAAAAGTTTTAAAACGTAATTATAAATGGTGAAACTATTCAACCCCCTTTTAGTTTCTACAAAGTACTCTTTCCGTCTCAAGTTAATAGTCCACGTTTCTATCATAATTTAATTGTTCACTACTAAAAGTAACTAAGGAATTTTGATCGAGTTTATCATGTTACTCTTACTTAAAATTAATATTACAAACTTGAAAGAAAACATTAATTGATTAGTTAAAGGTAAAACTATCATTTTACTAAAAGCAAGAAAGAGAAAACAATAATAGTACTCACTCTATCTCAAAATTATTGTCAGAAGACAAAACTCACATTGTTTAATAACAGTATGGTCACTTTAATTTTTAACCACTCAAATAGAATATACACCCACTAAATTTTTTAGTTTTTACTTAAAAAGTAACGTGGACAATTATTTTGAGACATCTCGAAAAGAAAATATAGACTATAATTTTAAGATACGGGGAGTATGTTTTTAAATTGTGTCTTTTTTTATTGGGGACAATTATTTTGATTATTTTGAGATGGAGGGAGTAATATAATGTGGAATTAATAAGTTCGTAAGCCAAAATATTGACCTTACAAGCTTTTGGAAGCCTGGAAAAATAAGCTACAACAAACACTCCGCCCTGAAGCACCAGTGAGTTTGTTGCTGACTGATAAAAGCCCTAAAATAAACAAAACACTTGGTTACAAAATCCAACCTTTCCTGCAAATGAATCAAGTGATGGAGCCATCTGAGTTACCATTTAAGGTATTCTTCTTCATCTTTGTTACAGTACTGGATACTGCTTACCTGCTTTAAAATAAAAGCTTAGCAAGCAAATAAGTTGTAATAAGCAATATAATCACCCCTTCTGATATGATATTGTGCAGTTAATTCTGGGATCATCTTCAATAGCACGACGGAAGATACTAGCTGAAATGGGATACGAGTTCAACCTCATGGTATTGTTTTCTTATATCATACGCAGTATCAAACATATTTATATTTATGTAATCATGTTTTCTTCTTTTACTATTTAGTCTGCAGATATAGATGAGAAAGCCATCCGAACCGAAAAACCCGAAGAGTTGGTCATGGCTCTTGCAAAGGCTAAGGTACATTCTTCCTTTTATATTTGCAATGCAAATAGATATTGTTCTTAGGGCTTGTTTGGCATTGCGTTTTGACGTCATTAAGTGATATGGAATAACAGAACGAGATAAATCTATTTGTGTCAAAAATCAACTATTTGCGTGTTTGACATATTCTGGTAATGCAAGGAGTATAGTCACCCCTCAATACTTAAATAATCTTTGTTAAATAATCAGATTAGTTTCGATGTATCCAAAGCGACTTTAAAGATTTAAATGCAATAACAGGATAATCACTTTTAAAATGCAATGCCAAACACCCACACATCTTCAGTTCCAATATCTTTGATTATTAAATCTCATGTAGTGGTTGCCATTATTCTGTTTACATATTCTATGTTATCTTTCGTCACAGGCTGATGCCATTTTATCCAAGCTTCAAGTCAGCGGTGATCACGAGAAAGATGCAAAGCCACACATCTTAATTGCAGCTGACACAGTATGTATTTCTAATGTCTCTCGCAACTTTAGTAAACCAAAGTACCACAATTATAAACCCTTTGATTCATTTCCATGTTCAGAGAGCTATTAATCTGTTAGCAATGTAGAAACCATTTAATGTATCTTTTACATAAAATAAAGATCAGCAATAAGGACTCATTTGCTGAATTTTTTTATTTTATTGTTTTCAATTGGTGTTAATTAATAGCTGTTATTAGGCAGAAGGTAACCCAAAGCTCCATAGTGGTGAAGACCAGGATGCTAAGCCAACGCTACTAATTACTTGTGATCAAGTATTAATCAATTCCTTCACTTTTTCTTATCATTCAAATATTAATTCGTGAGTCGTGACATACCAGGTTGAATATGAAGTGACCTCCATATCTAGCTACTTGTGTATACTTGCACAATAAATGAAATATTATGTAAAATTTGAGTTCCTGTCTCAAATAATGAGATATGTATGTCACTAAGTAAATATCGTGGCACTCATTTTAGTGTGGGAGCGTTATATTTGCAATATGTTTTATGAAAATATTTGGTTTTGTTGCTAAATAAATCATGATGTATAGGTGGTGGTGTATGAAGGTATGATAAGAGAAAAACCCTCCAACGAAGAAGAAGCACGTGAATTTATTAAAGGTTAGCTTCTTTTCTTTTTAATTTTCAATTGCATGGTCTTTTGGGTTGTTGGTCATGGTGGTCTCATAAGCTGTGTTGACAGGTTATTCTGGTAAGCAAGCAGCTACTGTTAGTTCGGTTTTCGTTACGAATCTCAAGACAGGATTTGCCAAAGGGGATTTTGACAAAGTGGAGGTACTATTTCATCATAGCTAATTTTTTTTAGGGTATCTTAGTCATATTATATTATTTTGTAATCTTAATCAATAGGACCTTCAGTTTATGTGTGAATTTTTTACGTAATATCTTTCAGGGTCCCGTCTTTTGTTTTCATGTAAATGTGGCTCCTAATTGAAAACTGTAATAAGTGATAATAAACGGAGCACTCTTAATTTAATAAAACATGATTAAAGAATTGAAGTGAAAGGGATGTTTGAGTTTGCTTTTAAAAGGGTAGATTTTATTTGTCGATGAGTGATAATTCGCATGTCTTGGTTAGTTCTAGTGTTACCCTGATAATAGGTAATTAACGTAAAGGATTTTTGTTAATGGTTGCAGATTCATTTCCATGAGATACCAGACCATGCTATTGAGAAGCTGGTAAACAATGTTGCCATTTCAAATATATTTTTTTTCTTCTAATTAATTTGAGTTACCTAAATCTGTCTTTCCTTATCTCTGAGCAGCTTGAAGAAGGGCTTGTGCTTAGGGTTGCTGGGGCGCTGATTATCGAGCATCCTTTGATCGTTCCTTATGTCAAAGAAGTGGTTTGTTTTCTCCCTTTCTCTTTTCTTACTAGATCTTTGTTGGATAATTCTCAAACTCTTAAAATTTACCAAGACAGAAAATACTATAACTTGCCTTTTTTCCACCTTACAAACTTTTTGAACATGGATATCAGTATAGGTGGAATAATGGGCAGATTAGGTGGGTTAAGTCACATGGTAGGTCAAGGTCAAAAACATTTAGGAGGTTGTAAACATTTGAATGCAGACGCCTTATGACTTTTTTGAACTATTTTACCTGTTTTACCTGCAGAAAAGTTTTTAGATTTCATCTATTTGACTACATTGCATATCGATTATAACTTAAACCGACCATGTTTTTTGGTAATTGGATTGAAATTACGATTATTAAGTGTTAGTTTCTTATGCTTTCAACCGTTGTTATGACGTATATGTGCAGATAGGGACAACTGATAGCGTGATGGGACTTCCTAAAGCTCTCACTGAGAAATTACTGAAGGAGGCTGCAGAGGCATGAGTTTAATTTTATGAGGAGCATCTTCGACTAATACTTACAATTTGACATGGTCATTTCCGACACCCATCCCATAGATGGCCTGAATGTTGATGTGAATTGAGACCTTGCTTGAAATAGGGTCTCACACTGTTTTTACTTTTTAGATACAATGTGTATTTAGAAGTGTGATTGTCTTTCGAAACTTTCACATGCCAATTATGTTAATGATATTTTCCAGTGATGAAATGATAAATTAATTAAGAATCTGTCTATTATTGTGTTTACCTTATTATCAAAGATCTCTTCATATATGAGTCATTATTGTATCTTGGTGAAAAGAAACGTATATAATGCGATCCATCTTAAGGCACATAACTTTCTAGATATACATTAATTTGTACATGAAGGAATGGGAATGAGAGTGATACTTGATTGTTTAGAGAGAATGGGTATAAGAAAACCCATGAAACATGGGTTTTACTTAGATGAGTTTGAGATTCGTTGGTTAATTATAGGTCAAGTTGATTAATTATAGGTCAAGTTGGTTTGATGAGTTTAGTTAGACCTCCCTAAATATTTTAGATGAGTCTAGTTGGTATTTGATATAAAACGAGGTGGTTGCACCCGCCGCGTTGCGGCGGGTTGAGTTGTTTTTTTGTTGAGAATTTGCAAGTTATCTTGGTAAGATTAATAAAGAGAAAATTCAAAGAAGGAAGACATTTGATACTATCCCACATGGACAAAAACGAACTGATGTTATAACAGTCTAGTACTCTAGTGTAATAAAGGTGGCCTGCAATTTTCAAATATTGGTTTTGTGGCGTGGACTAACAGCCAAAAAATGGGCTCAAGGGGGGAATCAGATTTTAGGCCCAATGAGAATACTAAAATATGAGCGGGACATGTGATTATATTACAGCCGACAATGCGTTTTACTACATGTTAATATTAGCAAGCCATGCATGGGCCGAAATAAGCCCAAACGTGAGGCCCAACAAAAAACTGTTTTTTATTAGCATCAAGCTAATTAGTATATATAGAGAATGTCATTATAATAAAAGTATCTAACAGATCGGGTCAATTATTATTATTATTATTATTATTATTATTATTATTATTATTATTATTATTATTATTATGTAAATGAATAAATAAGCGGGTCAAACCGATCAAGATCTGTCTAGACCCGGACTCATTTAGACTTATATCTTCAAAAACCCATCTAGACCCGTGAGCCAACCTGACCCGCCTATTTTGCCGCCTCTAGTGTTACTAAACCTGTTGTGAATGGTGGGTTTTCTTCTTTGCCCTCTTAGTGTTTCATGCCCAAACGTTTACTATAAAATATCCATCCAAACCAGAACACAACCAAAATCATTTTTTTGGGGGACATAGGGAGCACATTCAGTTAAATAATAATAAGTTCATTTAGAGATCGATTGTTTGTATCCATTAATTGTATTTTGTCAATCCACCACGGATCTTAAGTTATATGATAATAGATTCTAGAATATCATACTATAAGAGAAGAACAAATGAATCAGAGAAACAGAAAGGTGCATCAAAAACTTCATAGAACTACTGATGGTTTTTGGGGCGTGGCTGTCTTTACAGAAAAGCTTGATTAAAATTTTCAATAAACCATTGATATAATAATGGAATCTAACCAAAGTCCAGACATAAAACGGACATAGTACAACATAAAAGAATTCCAGTTAAGATTAATTGTCTTGAAGACCACAATTGAGTTAATTTGAAGACAGGGATGTCAAAAACATGAAAACTGATGTAGTCATGTGACTCATGTGCAATACACACATCCATGTGAAGATGAAAATGTAGAAGAAAATAGAGCCACCGTATATAGTTTCTCACATGTTTTTTATAAAACATTTTTAGAAATAAATGCATCCAAAAACTTTTGAAGAGTATTGAAAGAAATGAGGTCTTCAAGAGATATGGCAACACTAGACCAGGAAAGCAAACTCTATTTTAAAAGTTCGTTTTGCAAGTAAACAAGAAAACTTGATTGATAGGATTTGAGCATTTGTAGACTGAGAAAGAGTCATGTCAAGCAACAGAGTTTTCTGGCCTACAAATAATGCCGCCATCAACTAGTCTTTTTCTCCAAAAGAATATAATTTGATCCTAAGAATAACAAAGAGTGTTACTGGTTAAATTTAGGATGACCTAAATGCAAGTAATCTACACACAACCATGACACTAATATATATGATATTGCATATAACATCACAAAGTTTTGCTGCCATCATCCTTTCAAGACACATAATACTGGTTGCATCAACCATAGTGATTGTCTGCAACTACTACGGAAGTCATAAACATAGGACACAACAAACTTGCACACTGAGACCAAAGGGTTTATAACTCAGCGAACTTTTGAAACTGAAAAACATGACACAACAACATACTTTGTTTACTGAGAAAGAGTGTCGGACTCATGAGGCATGAAGTCCTCGCCGGGCCTATAGTATTTCGCTGGAGAGTAGAGTCCGAGATTACCAACTTGACTTGTGTACAGACAAGCAAATCGCTCCACCTATCATCATTACAAATTGAAAATCATGTTCAGTGTCGTTTGCAGCAAGAGGAAAACAAGTGCTAGAGGTAAAACATGAGTATGTCGGTAACATGCAAAACAGATAAGTTTTAGAAAATGAGTCATGACGGGTTGTGTTGAGTGTTGACCCGCAAACATTTCTCTTATACATTTTTGTTTCTGAACTTTTAGAGCAATTGATGAGCAAAATATGATTGTAAAAACTTTATAACAATTAATATAGTCCAACATTTCTAACATAGGTTACGAAAGTGTTGATGCAATTGACTACTCTATTGGATGACTTTTAATCCATTCGACCCATTTCAATTTTAGTCAAGTCCTTAAGCGTAAGCCATATTGAGTCATCAACCCTTAGCAAAACAACATAATCAAAAACTGTCTCCTACTTGTAAGGGTATAGAGTAAACTGTAAGAACCTGGTGGGCGAAGCGGGAGTTCTGGTACCCAGTTTTCATAAGCTGGCCCCACACTGGATGGAACTGTTTAAAAAAAAAAAAAAAAAAAAAAAAACATTTCAGTTGAAAAATAAACAAAAGTTTTGATTCAATAATGTGGCCAGAGAATTACACATGCACCAGAAAAGATGTTCAACCGAATAGGAAAAAAAAAAAAAAAAAAAAAAAAAAAAAAAAAAAAAAAAAAAAAAAAAAATCTTTAATACAGGTCCATGAAAATCAGCACATCACCTCTGACCAGCTGTTTTTGTTATAATAATATAAATAAATAGAACACCGACAAGACATAAAAAATCTTTAAAGAAAAGGTTACCTTTTGGTGGAAAATTCGTTGAGACTCTTCATGTGCTGCCCGAACACGTGCACGCTGAGCCTAATCAAATAAAAAAAATTAGTGTAGGGGTTCACATCGTAAGTAGAAAAAATGTAAATGAAAAGGACAATAGAAAGATATTTAACATAATCCATAGCCATAGACACACTCACACACTCTATAGTATAAGAAACCATGATCAGTTTTCATTACCACAAATTGTTACAAATGACAAATCAGAATATTATCAATCTAAACCATAGGTGCATTTTATGGTATATGGAAGCATGTACTTTGAAAACGGAAAAATCAAATTTCTGTACATTGTTTGTCATCTAAATTTCAAATCAAATTTGCTTATATTTGTTTCGATGCTTTTAATCTATCTGCAACCATGCCCTGAAAAGAAAGCTTTTCAGTTTTAGAGGTGGAAAATGGGGTCGGTTGGGTAATGGGTTTTTCTTTGTACCAGAGGGTTGACTCCAAACCTTTTTGACCAAATATATAAAGCATGTCGGATATGCTTTACCCAAATAGATATTTATTTCAAATAATCTAATTGTTTTACAGTAGTAAAAAGGATTTAGGAGGTTTTTGGCATTAACTTACACTTAGGTGATGTTTGACCTATTGACACGTTTCCTTATTAGCCATCTAAGGTTTACCCATTTGACCCATCAAAAATAAAAGATAAAGCAAATCGACCCATTCTTAGATACACGCACCTCTATTTAATTTCTACAAAAAGATTTAGAAGGTGTGTCCGACTTGTATAATTGAGCTCATTCTCAACGTATCCATAAAGATATTTTCAGCAATAGCACTGTTCTCATCCAAAAAAGCACATTTAGTATACTGTCCTACACTAACCTCAAGTAGGTCAAGCTTTGAAGTGATCTTTTGCTTTTCATCAGCATCCAGATCATCATGCCTGAAAGTAAATCAACTTACGTAAGAAAACGATAGTTAACCGTTAAAAGATGACAAAGCTGCATAAAAGGCATTTCGTCTATAGCACACCATAGCTATCAAAGAAAGTTGATGGTTCATTTCATATACTAGCTCTTATATGCAATAAAGAAACTTGCTTTTCAACCCCCAAAAACTCAATGTTGTGATTTAAAACTATGTAGACACAGAACATGGTCCTTACAAGTGCATGGATGTGTGCGTGTGTTTTAAGTTTTAGCTACTGAGTGATCCTGAGGTCGAGAGTTCGAGCCTCTCTCACCCCATTTAAAAAATAAATAAATAAATAAATAAGAAGAATACGTACTCAAGGGACCACTTCAAATGATGGGTTTGATCTTCAATCTGATCTCGCTCACTCCTGAGAAGATTCAGTTTCTGCACAGATTATATGTTTCAGTAGAATTACATCACAGCAAATCCGAGTAGAGCTTACAGTAGTAACATGGGAAAACCTAAGAAACTTATATAAGTATGTACATAATATATCAGAAAAAATGTAAGAGAACCTCAACATGACCATAAAACTAAAACATTGCTGATTATGAGGCAAGTCTTGAGTTTAATATACATCAGAACATAGGTGAGCTTTTTGAATGATATATATTTTAAGTCCTTAGAATCATAAAATTTTGTTCATCAAGATATTTAATATTACAAAATATACGGGTGAAAGCTTCTAACATGATATAATTACCTTACGAGTATCCCGTGAGGATGCGAGAACCTGAACCTCTTTTTCAAGTTCCGGAACAACAAGCATTGTCCTCCAACCTGTTTCATGCCATTGTATTATATATGCAAGATTACCCTACATGACATTTATCAAATGTTTGCACTATTTAATGAATACTGCAAACACCAATGATGATCTATTTATTTAGCTTTAAAGGGAAAAAGATTCAAAATATACAACACAAAACAAAACACTGCTTTGTTTTGTGTTTTACTTTGAATTTTTTGGGTTTATCTTATTTTATGTGTTGTTTTGTCGTTCTCTAGCTTCATACCTCTATTTCTACATATACATTATTATTGTCAATCTTTGGGAATCTAAAAGATTAACGATTAAAATATGCCATCTTGATACTAATAGATAACATGTAGCACGACTATTACAATAAGCTGCAATAATGAAATCAAGTGCATAATCCTATTGAAAATGGTTTTGCCAGTAATCTAGTGTTCGGTTCTAATACTAATAGACACCTCAAAAATTGCAGAATGGAAGGAAGTTAGATCGAGGATTATTATGAATGAATACAGAAAGTCGTACCCAGAATCTTTTTGCTGCGTAAGATATCTCCATATATATGATCTCCAACATACAGAACCTAAGGATAATTAAAACTAGAAGTTAATCTCATGAATATCAGATATGATCTGCAACACAAAGAACCTATAAATAACTGAAAATTAAAACTTTAGTACATGAAATAAGTGTTAAAGTACTATATATGATGCAAGAGAGCACAAAGATTTAGAACTATAAAAAGGGCTAAGATAAGGAAACTAGACAGGAGTGTAATTTGTTAAAACAAGAAATAAAGATAAATAATATAGATGACAACTGGCAGTAATTATAAATCGTTGAAGACTACTGTAAGGGAAAAACCGAAGCAACTAGATAGCACAGGGTATGTTAATGATGGAACTTAAGAAAATACTAGTATTAGGTTATGAAACCTAAGACGATGTTCATAACAACAACAAAATTAGCAAAGGAATTGCAATATTATGTGACACCATGGAGTTGTTCTTTGGTAGCCATAAACCAGTAAACAAAGAGAGCCAATTAAAGTCGAACATGCTGTTGAAAGAATATATGATATGAACCAAATTTAACAAGCAACCCAAGTATATAATGAAGGTTTACCGAGTCAACCAACCACAAGAAAAGGAGAAGATACAGTACCTGTGAACTTGACCCCACATTGAGTAGTTTATGCAGATGTCCGACATTACCGCCCTGAAACAATGGCCATTGAAAATAACGAAGAGTCCTAAGTAATCACTTACCATACCATATATTACGAACGGGTAGAAATAGGAGTCTAGTTAGGTTGATCAGGAAACACTTTTTGTACCATATATTTTCTTTATAAAATTTTATAACACATAATGTGTTAATCATTGTTACAAAATTCCAACTATATCAATGATATGAATCTTTGACAAGAATGATTTAGGAGGTTGTATTCACTGACTTCAGGCGACTTTCATCTTGTCTGACTTGTTCCAATTTTATCTAAATTTGTTGATTTGACCCGTCCGACCCATTTTAGAAAACCAAAGCGACCCATTAAAAGGCATATGAGTCAATATTGCCACCTCTAACCATGCCTTAAGGGTCTAACTTTATTTACTAAATAACACAACCAAAAAATCACCAACCCATGTATTCTGATATGTGAATTATGTCGTACCTGAAAGACCTTACACCGCTTATTTGGGATGTCATCTGGAAGTTCTATATCAGGACTTCCCACCTAGCAATAATTACGATGTTTTTTAACATACAAGGAAGTAGGGTTTTTGGGGGGAGGGGATAAAAAGGATGGAGATCTAGTCAAAAACCTGAGCAAGTGGAGTGCCATTATCGGTATTAATAAGCTTCCCCGAGTCCGGTTCAACCATAAACAGGTTAGCGCGGTTTTCATCATGGAAAAAGCCTGGTTTTGCACTGCATGGACAAATCTTTTCTTTAATACATATTTTGATACACGTAAATATTATCACCTGAGCATGTGTCTAGGTGCTATTTCACTGGTTCATCAATGTTTACTGTTCACAATATGATATGATGACTTTCTTTTAAGTAGCATGAATAATTACTGCTGAAAAATGTCCTTGCTGATGCACATAGGAATATTAGTCAGATACTTAAAAAAAAAAAAAAAAAAAAAAAAAAACTGAATGCAGCCAAACTATATGGGTTTCCATTGATTGACTCATGGATCCATACAAATATTTGGTCTGTTCAAGGCTTAAGGTTTATAGGAAAATCAAACTCTAACCCAACAACGAAAAGAGCAAATATCTTATTCATATATATATCATGAATAACAAACCCTATCACTTGGGGCAATTTAACTTCATGCAAGAGGCATCTTGACACACTCAACTATGAAAAATGTGATTTTTAAATTGTTGATCTGTTATTTACATGTTATAGTTTTATTGAAAGTCATACCAGTTAATTGTTAAATCAGATCTGCTGAATGGAGCCAATCTAGACTCAAAGTAAAACACAGCAGGCTCTTGGAAAAATGAAGTGCAGTTAAAAAGTACATAGCAGTAGAAGATGAACCTGCCAGTGATGATAAAGTCAAAGTGTTGGAGCCAATCGAGACTTAAAGAGGAACTTCCATCAATTACCCGCTCCCTGAATACATAATTCATCACCACATTTGTGTAATCCCAAAGGCTGCATCAAATTAACAGGAAAAAACAATAAAGAACTGGAAGCATGCTATATTTATAACAGCTAAACTGAGGTTGCAAGTAGTCCTGCTATATTTCTAACATCAAACAACTGGAAGCATGCTCAGGTAATAACATTATCTCCATTAACATGACTAACGCACATGACGATGATATCTATTCTCATTTTTTTAATTTTACATAATTCAGTGTAAGTCTTTCGGTTTGAATGAAATGCATTCCTTGAAGACTTCTTCACTTCTTTCTCTCAACATAACTAATAACTATATCAGATATGTCAAGCTAAGAAATCAAAGAATGTTTAATAACTTATAAATTTCAAGGTTGTTACATTTTTATTAACCAATCTGTTATATTACTCCATCTGATTATCATTTGAATTTAACAAATATTACCTAACCAAACCCAATACAACCCATCTTTTAAAACTAATTGGTCAAGTGAACCAATCTGGCATTATAAGGGTTGACTTTTTCAATCTCTCATATATGTGTAACAGATGCATTTAAAGAATACAGTAATACCTGTTTGTCACCAAGAATACAGCATGACCAGAAGTTTTCAACATTTTAAGCATTGGAGCAATAGAATTGTCCTCATTGATATACCTGATCATGGAACAATTATAAGGATACAGTTAATGGAAAAAGAGCTACTGACCTGAAAAGAAATGCATATACAGGTATGTGTGTGTGCATAGTTATGCATATATAATCACACATATCGATAAATTTAGAATAGAGGCTTCTAAAAATGTCAAAAATTTTCAAGCCTGTCGGACCAAAAGCATGCACTAACCACAAGTATTATAGATTAGCAAATCGAGCACTCAAAATCTGCAAATAATCAATGATAGATGTCCAACAAGTTTCCAATAGACATAGTTCACCCATGCTCACAAGACAAAACAGAAAGCAATATATAAACAAGCAAAAATCACATACTTTTGTGGATCTTTCGCAACCATCCTTTTCAACGTTCCGTCACGATGGCACATATCAACAGCAGAGCGAACATCAGTATAGATGCGAGCATAGCTGCAAGAAATCATTTGCAACATTTTAATAAGCTGAGATACATTTCTATATCACAAACAAGTATAAGCAAGACGATGCTCCAATTTCCATGTATAATTTAGCAATAGTAACAAAGAAATTATTGTGACTTAGCATATAGGATGAATATTTACAATTCCTCATTTGTTCACTGATATTGCTATTCCCAGTTTCTTCAGTGACGATAAAGGGATGTGCTTTTGGGCAATGAAGAGAGTACTTATGATAATATCCTCTGTCCAATCCTAGTTCCAATTGAGTACTCTCCCTGGTATGCTAGAATTTAATTGGTACTATTTTATTAACCACAACTAAATGGCCTAGTGGTAAGGTCCTTGGTTTCCTCACAAGAGGTCAAAGGTTCAAACATAAAGCCTCGCTAGGTGTGTACATTTGCGAGTGGCCAGGAAAGGGTCGGAAACGGTCACAGATTAACCCGGTGAGGCCGTGTACATATGAGGTTGCCCTCCCCGGGTAAACTCAACAGGAAAAACCTCATCCGTTTTTTATTGTACTATTTTATTTATTGCAACAACAATTAGTTGAGACCAACAACTAAATCAAAAAGCTAAAATGTTAAATAAATAAAATAGCAATTACTCTGGACACATCCGTTTCCCATTGGTGAATCATTGCATGTAAAGCTTCTAGCAGAAATTGGAAGACAAATTATTTTGCTCTATTTGCAAGATAATTAAAGGTTGAAGTTATCTGCACCACTTACTCTTTTGCCTCTGAGATTTTGCCCGGATTAGCGTCCTTAAAATCAACGAGCTGAGCAAATAAATAAGCTTCTGCTAGTGAGAAAAGGGTGTCGATATGTGCATAATCAGGCCCATCGAATGCATCTCTGATGAAACCATTCCCGTAAGTAGAAACTTTTTCATTCTTTGACATCAATCTAAATCCATGATAGGCTACTTTCACATATTTGTGCCTGTCCATCTGGAGAGTTGAGAACAATAACAGAATAAAGAAAGGGAAAATAGATTAGGAATGAAAAAAGCTTTGAGTTAATTAATTCAAAACCTGATATTTTCACATCAATAGGCATGCAAATCTAGATAACACATGAATATGCTACCAGAAACATTAATATTTGACAAACACAAACCTTCAGTACATTTCCTCTCTTTTTATCAAGAACAAGTCCTCTGACCATGTAGGTCCAATCAAAAGACAATTTCATCACCTGCATCGAAAAAGAAAAAAAAAATACATATCGTGTCATACTTTAAGAGACACATGTTACCAGATAAAGTCAGGTGGATACGTCAGGTGGTTAATAGACAAAATGTCAATTTTGTATGGATTAACAATATGAATGTTGATAGTAAGAGTATTAATGTGCAACAACCAAACCTAGTTTAATGTGTGTTCAAGCCAGTACACCAAATGTTAAACCACAAACACTGTGATTCTAGATCTCTGTAGATAAAGGAGTAAAGGGATAGAGTATTTAGTTTCATATAACGTGTGTCACTTTGTACTTCATTATTAATGAGTCACTCTTTCGTGTTATTTAAGAAAGCAGTAATTATTACCTTCAAGAATTCTAAAAGTTTTATATTTTAGATCAGCAATTTAAAAAGCTGAAGTATAATACCAAAAAATATTATAAAAATCATTCTGCATAATTAATTATTATGAACTTCAAACAAATTAACAAACCTCTCTAGGATATCCCAAACTGGTTACAAGCTTCTCAACTGTACCCTCATATGCAAGTGATTCAAAAGTTTCAGGTTTGTACTGTGCAAGGGTATAGTCCATATCAAATCCAACTGCATCTATATTCTTCATATTCACAGCGCTGTTACAGAATATTTGTTTGCCTATATCAATTGGTTGCCTTCCTTCACGGGATGACCATAACCCCTGAACATGACCATCTTCACAGCCATTAGTTCCTCGTAGCTCTGACATAAGTCCATCCATTTTGCAAGTTGCTCCTAGCTAGTAAAGGACCTGCTAGATAGAAAATTCTCAGAGTAGATGAGCACAACTTTACCGAAAATATCACCAATTAATTCAGTAAAAAGAATCCAACAAGGATCACAGTTCAAGATGACAGAGCAATCAGAGTAAAAAGTGTAAACTACGATAAAAGGACGCATAAAGACCAACGAGAAAATAGTACCATTTAATCCTTTCAGATCACATAAAGAACAGCTTTAAAATCTGTACAATACAAGTAATGTTCCATGACAAGCATAAATCCACAAATTAATTGAGTCGTCAACACCCAAAAAAAATTTGCATGCAGATCAAATTTTGACGGTCAGCAAGTGGAATAAAATTTCCAAAGCATTCAGTTCATCAACCATATGAAGCCTTTCAGGTCAAATAAGAACACAAAAACAGTAAACAGATGAATAATTACAAATAACTTTCAAACATTTAGTTCACCGATCACATAAAAAAATCCATTCAGATCAACAGTAAAACACGAAGTCTATCGCATAAACACTCAGCCAATCAACAACAACGAAAACATACAAAGCAGATTAAAATGAAAGAGTCAACAAGTAGATAATAATGAATAATTTTCAAACATTAAGTTCATCAACCGTAAAAACTTCTGAGTTCAATAAGATTCGATTGACATCAAACATTACCAAACCATTGAAAATCCTTTTAATAACAAAAAATACGAAACGCGAAAAACAATAAGATTCGAGTGACATCCCATAAACAAGCACAAATCCAAAAATTATTACACCCATCAACAGAGAAACTTAACAAAATCGAAGTTCAGCAGTCAACAAGTACATACAATGAATAAATTTCAAATTTTGATTTCATTAACCGTACAAAAGTCTTTAATATCATAACAAAAAGAGTAGCATTCCATAACAAATAAATCCATAAACTATCAATCCAAAAACATCAAAAAATAAAATATATAAATAAATAAATAAATAAAACATTCAGCAAATCAAAATTTAGCTACAAAAAAATTATAGGGCTAATCACTTGGAAATGTATCCAACTTGTCACGTTTTCCACTTTAGGTAGCGAACTAAAATCTGTGCACTTAAATGTCTAACCTTTTGAATTTTGTCACTTTTGGGTATTTTGCACATGTAAAATGACTATTAAGTGCAAAATACCCAAATGTGGCAAAATACCCAAATATGGCAAAATTCAAAAGGTTAGACATTTAAGTGCACAGATTTTATTAGAACTCGAAAAGGTGTCAGGTATGATGAAATTTCAAGTGATTAGCCCAAATTTATATTCTTCAGTTCATCAACCACAAAACAGTAATAATCAATTAACATTTCATAGAAAAACACACATTCACAAACAAATTAATCAAAAAACCTCAAATGCAGACCAAAATTCGACAGTAAACCATATGAAACGAAACAAATCAGATTAAAAATTTTAAAATAAAATAAGAAAATCAGATAATTTCAAGTTCTTACAAAATTCAACAGTGAAAAATTATAACAATAATCCAAATTTTCATTTCATCAACCACAAAGAATTCTTTTGAATCGACATAAAAACAGTAGCATTCAACCACAAATTATTCATCCAATCAACACCACACAACTAACATCCCAATCATAATTTAACACTAAACAATAAAAGATAAAATTTAAATTTCCAAAGTTTCATCGTATCAAACCATCAAAATTCTTCCAAATCAGCACATAGCAAATCCACAAACAATTTAAAAATAACGAATGAAGTTTAAATTTTCTTTTTATCAACCATAAAAAATTTATTTAAATTAACAAAAAAACACAACTAATCAACTAGCAGCGACAAAGTAAAACAATAAACAATCCATTAACATTTCATCCAAACAATAAACAATCAAATAATAGATTTAAAGGGGTGTTTGTTTAGGCTCATATGTGGGCTTATGAATTTATTTGATTTTCGGCTTATATATCATAAGCCTCAATTTTCCGGCTTATTTTGAGACATATAGGCTTATATAAATTTATCATATCAAAATAAACTTATATAACAAGTCTCAAAATAAGCCAGAAAATTGGGGCATATGAAATATAAGCCGAAACACAAATAAACTCATAAATTCATAAGCCACATATAAGCTTAAACAAACACCCCCTAAACCTCATATGCTGATAAAAAAAAATAAATAAATAAATTAAACAGCGAAAAAGTAAAATAATGATTTTAAATTTACATATCATCAAAATCCTTTCTAATCAACACATAAACAGTAGCAATCAACTAACATTCAATTAAAAACAACAAATCCACATAAAAATCTCACATGCATAAATAAATAAATAAATAAACAATCAAAATCATGGATAGTCGGTTATACCTTTGCGGCTTTTCGACAATGCGGAAATTCTAAATCTGCAACAAATTCAACAATAAACAAGATATAATCAAGTAACATTACACAAATCCTCTAACAATTCATCAAAAACCTTACATGCACATAAAAAAATAAATAAATAAATTAGTGATAATAATACCTTGAGAGCTTTTCGACAGTGCCAAAAAAAAAAACCGTAAATCTGTTACGAAAGAGCCGAGTATATATATAAAGAAGAAAACTGAAGCGGTGAGTGTTTTATCATCAACAATAACAACACGCATCTTATCATAATCTCACTTGTTTACTAAAAATAGTAATTATTCATCATCATCATTACATTAAACGTCGTCGTTTTGATTATAATCTAGAACCACTTTTATAAAATTAAATGATAATGATGTCATGAATTGGATTTATTGTTGTGGAGTTAATTTTAATTTTGTAAAATTGTGATTGTGTTTGTTCATTTGTGTACGGAAGTGTTTATTTTTACTTTTTTATTTTTTTGTGCTGAAAAAAGGGTGAGTGTGTGTGACACGTGGAATGTGTGTTGGTGGTTATATACGGTGGCCGGAAACGGTTGGGTTTCCGGTTGGAGAAGTGAAGATGGGCGGGGAATTGGGGTTTTTGTTTGGATTATGTTACGGTTTTGGTCCTTTTTGTTTCGGTTATTTGACATTTTTGGTCCCTTGTTGATTTTGATTATTTTTTATTTTTGAAAAGCGATTTTTGATTATTTAAATGATGGCTAAAAGTGGGTCATGAAAACGGGCTTTTTATGTTAAATATTGTGCATGTGTTGATGGAAATGTGAACAAACGTGAAGCTTGTGATTAGGATATTAAAGTGTTGGTTTTTATGTATAACTAACCATGTGATCAAAGTTAAATCTTTATAGGGCAAATGGCATAAAAAGGTACCAAATTTAGAGTCCATTTTCGATCAAAACATTTTCTTTTTTTCTTGTATAAAAAGGTTTCCAACAAATTTTTTTGACGGATTTGAATTTTTTACTAACGTTCGTTTACTCACTTCGTTAGTAAATTACATGTTTAGTCCTCAAGTTTGTATACACATTTCATGCGCCATACACCACCACCACCGTCTGCCGCCACCACCGACCACCTCCACCACCGTCGTCTGCCATCATCTTCCTCCTTTTACCTTATCTCTTTCATCTCAAAACACACTCTCACCAACCTTCATCTTATTCCATATCTCCATCTTAATAAACACTTAAAAATTAAATCAACACCAAAATGAACATCAATATACTCGATCAACACCCATCTCATTCTCATTTTTCTTAAACAACAACACTCCATTTCATAGATCAAAACCCACAAAATTATATATTAATTAGTAAAGTGTATCTACCAAAAACCAAACCTCCTCTTTCAGTAAATGGTAAGAAAAAACCTAACAGCATTCATTATCTTCTTAAAAAAAGAAAAAAAAAAAAAAAAAAATCTTAAACCCATATTTCATCCATTGTACATCATTAAAAAGACCAACCAATCAATTTTTACAAACGAATTACACTTAAAATCGAAAACATGAACCCACATCTATTGCGAGGGTGGTGGCCGCTGTATTCATATATGTTAGATCTGTTGTTGTGAAGATGGTGATTGCAGGTGGATTTCGAAAACATCTCCATAATTGTTTAACCCAAACCCACCTGGTGAAAATGGTTGTTGCAGGTGGGTTTCTTTTACCCGACCCATATGAGCTTGACTTTTTATCTAACTCGAACCCACTTTGATACGAATTTTTGTTTGAATGTTTTGTTTGGGGTTTAATTTAATTAATTAGTTAATTTGTAAATATAATGAAAGTTAGGTTGAATGTTCACGTAGGGGTTGGGGATTTAATATAATTTTGGTGGTATGGAAATATTATGATATAGATTAGTGATTGATCTAGGTAATTTATTAAATTAGGATCTTTGGTTTTCAACCGTTCTTTAAGATAGAGATCTAGAAAGAAGATGAAGGTAAGTAAGAGTGTGTTTTGAGATGAAGAAGATAAGGTAAAAGGAAGAAGATGATGGCAGACGGTGGTGGTGGAGGTGGTGGTGGGTAGTGGTGGTGGTGTATGGTGCATGAAATGTGTATACAAACTTGAGGACCAAACATGTAATTTACTAACGAAGTGAGTAAACGAACGTTAATAAAAAACCCAAATCCGCCAAAAAAATTTGTTGGGAACCTTTTATGCAAGAAAAAAAGAAGAATGCTTTGATTGAAAATGAACCCTAAGTTTGGTACCTTTTTGTGCCATTTATCATTCTTTATATTATAGTATTAATTTTATTAGGGGTTTTACTAAAAGGGAGTTGATTTGCATACAAACTTTTTTTATTTTTGTATCACACTTTATGCATTATGGTGTTGTACTGTTTACTCTCTATGCATTACAATATTATACAAAATGGTGTGTTTATCAAAAAAAAATATAATTTGTGAATCACTTCCCTTTACTAAACAATGTTCACTAAGCAAAATTTAATGCACATTAAATAATTTATTCTTTATACATTTAAAATAGTTATGTATTTAATACATAATAAATGAATATATAAAAATTAACTTATATATATGCTATTTTTTAATTGGGTTTTTTTAATTTGTATTCTAGGAGCACAAATTAAGCACACTAAAAGTATATAAGGGCTCATGAAAAAGTACATAGAGATCCACATAAAAGTACAGACATGTGTACTTTTATGCGGGTCTCTATGTACTTTTGATGTGTTTAACTTGTGCCCCTAATGCATAAGGCACAAGTTAGAAAAACCCCTTTTTAATTTAATAAAGTCTAAATTTTCTCTTATATTCATATTAATTGTTACTTTAAGCATTGACCAATGAGCATCGTTTAACAAATCCCATTTCATTATTAGTGTTACAGTGATATGTTAATTGAGTGTAATTTGATAAAACTATGAGCTAGTATTTGGATAATAGTTAGAGGTGATGATTTTATATAAAGCTATGTGTTTTTGTTTTTGTTTTTATTTGTATACAATCATTTAGCAAAATAAATTACAACTATAGTTGGAAAATGTAAATTTATATAAAACACATGTAGATATAAAAGTTTAAAGATAATAAGCATTTGAATAATATTGTCTAGTATAAAAGTTAAATGAAAATGCTTTAGGGGGAATTGCATAAGCCCTCCAAAAATGAATAATGGTGTATATATTTTTGGCAGTATTTTAAATAGCGTGAGGTGTAACGTGACGGCAAAACGATGCCTCATGGAGCTTTTGCGAAGCCTTTGCGTTTTTTAAGGCGTGCTTAAGGCGGTAATTTTTTAATAGATTTGTGCATTTATAATTTAATATAATTTTTAAGGGCAATTTATTTCCAATAAATACAAATAAAGGCAATTTATTTCACACATTGATTAAAAAAAATACAACTAAGACAAAAAAAGCTAGGATGCAACACTTAATAAAGACCACCTGCATCACAAATATATGTATCACAAAAAAATCACAACCATAAGAAACATGTTAGACTCACGAGCTATAGACTAACGAGTTATAGATAGTAGATTTAGATCATATTACTCGTACTATATTAAACATTTATATTAGGGAGGTGATTTGCACACTCCACAATTTTATTGGTACACTCCAATTTAGTATGTATTGCCATTTATACCCTTACATTACTTGTACTCTTCTTCACCTTTATAATGGCATAAATGGCAATACACACTAAATTAGAGTGTGCCAATCAAATTGTGATGTGTGCAAATCACCTCCCTTTATATTACTACTTACGATATAATTACTAGACTCAAATAGCAAATAGCCCAAATTCCAAATAGCGCAAATTCCAATTATCGATGTTTAAAAAAATGGTTCAAAAGTGGCGCCACGTCTTACCAAAAGGCACGTCTTTTCTCGTTTTTTTCTACGCTGCGCCTAGAGCCGCCGCCAAGGTCCATTTCGTGGCAGCGAAGCCAAGGGTCACACCTTGGCGACGCCTTGACGCGCCTTTTGAAACACTGATTTTTTGTGTAAATTTTTAATGTACATTGTATAATAGTTTGTATGCATATTTTAAATATATATGCACTTTCGCATATTTGGGTCATTTGTACAACCTTTATGTTATGCGAGTGACATTAACTAAAAGGTATAATTCGTCTTGTGTTAGACATTTTTAAATTGTTAAAATTGTAAAAGAGAAACCTAAAAACACTTAAAAATCCCTCAAGTAGGATGAGATGCGAAGCATGGAAAAGTGCATATATTTGTGATTGTACATGCGTTGGTGTGGCACTCAAAATGTGAACAAACATGAAAAATGAGACTTAGAAATAGAAAGTATTTGCTTCTATGTATAACTAATCATGTGAACTGTGAAGAAAGATACTAAGTAATATATTATTTTCAACATATTTTTGGAAATAAGTTAAATGATATTTAGCAAAATGTCATTAGACGATAGTTAATACACCTGCGAGTTATCATTATATATTGTCAAATAAATAAATTATAGAAAAGTTGACATGTATACGATGTTAAAAACTTGGTTTATATGTGATGACGTATAGTCTATATTTAGGCCACAAGCCCAAATGATAAACATTACTTGGCCCAAACCCACCACGAGTGGGCTATTATAACGAATAATGGGCCATAATAATAACGGCTTGGGCTCACGAAGCCCAAAGCCCAACCAAATTAATCGGGTATGCGATAAGGATCTTCTATTCATAGAATAGATATCCTTACCCCGATAAGCACCACGAGTGCGAAGAGTAAGGAGCAAGGAACCCACGTGGTTTCAGCCCCTATATAAGGAATGATATATTCTCATTCAAAGGTACGATATACAAACCTTAAACTCTTTACAAAACCCTAAATCGATTACTTACTCTCACGCCGGAGTCTAATCGGGGGAGACAATCCCTCGATAAGCCTAACGGTGTTGTCTTATTTTCTTAGTACGCAGGTAACAAGTGCTAAGAAGTGAATTGGTACGAGAGCAAAAGCCAATAACCAGGTACGCCCAACTTTTGTATCAACAAGTGGCGTCATCCGTGGGACCCTACTAAGAACTAGAATGACGAAACATAAGAATTCGAGCCAGCGGACTCCGCAGTCAGAAAAACGTGACCATTAGAGGAAGAATCAACAAGATCCAACCTCCAGACAAGTCGCTGGGACAACCAGCACACCTGGTCACCACGAGGCAGGAACAACCCCACCTCGCCTAGCAGTAGAACTACCTATAAGAACTACCCAAGTCACACCAGTGGTCCCAAGCGTTGAGGAACTCCAACGCACCCTCTTCACCACTCCTCATCAAGCTACACCCGCAGTGAACAACAGGCGCGCCTGAACGAAACAGGGCGCCTAACACTGAGGCAGAAATTCTTGCAACAACTGAGGACGCACCTGATCTAACTTTGGGAAACTTTGTATCCCAAAATTATGAAACCCTAACCGCCCTCATGCAAGAAGAAGCAATAAAAAGAGCAAGCACGGGTCTACAAACCCGACTCAATTTTGGTCCTGAACGCGAACCATCACCATTGCGTCACCCACGAGGAAGACGCGCAGAACGTACCACTATCCATGATAGGTTGGGTACGATATCTGATTCACAATACTCAGGAGACAGCGAGAGGCGCACCAATGTCCACTCCAGACTTGGCAGTCGGGGAATACATGATCGATTAGGGCCTCAACATTCGCCAAGCCAAGGATCTTCCAAACCTGGGAGTAGGAGGATTCAAGATAGATTGGGGAGAAGAAGATCCCCAAGCAGAGATCCCTCAAGCTCTTCTTCTGAAAGAAGCCGGCGCAAGCGCCGAAAAAGAGACTACCCTTCTTCCAGCGACTCCTCGGACA
The DNA here is from genome assembly GCA_030686995.1 of Artemisia argyi. Classification (NCBI taxonomy): domain Eukaryota; kingdom Viridiplantae; phylum Streptophyta; class Magnoliopsida; order Asterales; family Asteraceae; genus Artemisia; species Artemisia argyi. The sequence goes on from CM060691.1 coordinate 132,079,545, forward strand.
ACGAGGATAAAGAAATAGGACACTGGAAGTCAAGAGGAAAACGTCGCGAGGAAGAGAATGAAGATATGTCTCTCCCATGGCGACGCCAGAAAATTGATGCGTTTACACGTCGCATCAGCGATTACTCAGACCGCAAACGCAGGCGCATGCCCGCTAACGTGAAAACATATGATGGAACAGGTGATCCTGACGATCACCTAAAAATTTTCGAATCAGCCGCAACTATCGAAAATTGGCCACAGCCTGTGTGGTGCCACATGTTTAATTCCACGTTAGTAGGAAACGCGCGCACATGGTTTAGCAAACTCCCACGTAGGAGCATCGGTGGATTTGAGGAATTACGGAAAGCATTCCGCCTCAACTTCACCCAGAGAAATAAGTGCGCTAAAAACCCTGTGGAGCTAGCAAGAGTGAAACAGCGTCAAGGGGAATCAACCAGCGCTTTTATGGAACGTTTCAAGGATGAGTGCATACAAGTCAAAGCATGTCCTGAAATCCTAAAAATTTCAAGGTTCATGAATGGGATCAATAACCCAGAACTCATCCGGAAGCTGAATGACAAAGTTCCACAGACCTTTGACGAGTTAACAAAGCGCACTAGATTCTTTATACAAGGAGAAGCAGCTGCTGCGGATAGCAAAAAAGGTTATTCAAACTATAGGCAACAAGAACAGCCGCGGAGACAATCCAATGATCAGAATAACAACCGCAGCAGGAATGCGCACTGCAGAAGGTGCGAACTTCCCAAAACCACCACCAATGCGCACTGCAGAGGAAAAGCGCCTAGGTAGTGGATACTGCGAGTACTACGGCCAAAAAGGCCATACAACTAACGAGTGCGTCCAACTAAAACAACTAATTGAAAAACTAGTTAGAGAAGGCAGGATGGACCACCTCGTAAAGAACATCAAGGAGGGAAAAGATAAACAGAGAAACGGGGGTAAGAAAGAACCCCCAAAGGAAAAAGCTGATACTATATACATGATACAATCATGGCAACGCAAGATAAAGCAAAAAGTCAGCCAAAAATTCTCTCCAGAAAAAGAGATATCCTTCCCTACTATAGTTGCGGACAACGCAGTCGTGGAGCCTCTAACCATTGAAATACATACAGGGGGACATGACATCTACCGCATGTACATTGATGGAGGAGCATCCGCGGACATCCTGTACGATCACTGTTTCAAAAAACTGCGACCTGAAATCCAAAGTCAGTTGATACCAGCTACAACGTCATTAACAGGATTCACAGGAGAAAAGATTTGGCCCATGGGGCAGTTACGCTTGTTGGTGGTCGTAGGAGATGAACAACACTCAACCGCAACATGGATAAACTTTATGGTAATAAAGTCTCCTTCACCATACAATGGTATCATTGGAAGACCGGGAATATCATCCATGCGCGCGGTACCATCCACAGCGCACGGAATGCTTAAATTCCCAGTGGAAGGGGGAGTTGTCACTCTCTATAACACAACAGTACCACCAAGAGAATGCATCGCAGTAACAACTGAAGCAGAGACTATTCCAGAACAGCGCACGGAAAAAACGCCAAATTTAAATGTCGCTATTCACCCAGATTATCCGGAGCAACAAGTTTCGATTGGAGGATCTTTATCTGACAAAGGTAAAGCAGCTGTATGCGCACTCTTGCAAAAGAACCTAAACATCTTTGCATGGGAACCAAAGCATATGACGGGAGTACCGCGCTCTATTACAGAGCATAAACTACAAATCCGACAAGGATACCCTCCAATACGACAAAAGAAGCGCGGCCAGGCCCCAGATCGTGCAAAGGCTATTCTGGAAGAAGTACATAAGCTCGTCGATGCAGGCATCATGCGCGAAGTATACTATCACGACTGGCTCTCTAACCCAGTCATGGTAAAAAAGAGTGATGGCAGTTGGAGGATGTTCGTGGACTTCACGGACCTCAACAAAGCATGTCCGCAGGACTGCTATCCACTGCCGGAGATAGACTGGAAGGTCGAGTCCTTGTGCGGATACCCTTTCAAATGCTTCCTAGATGCATATAAAGGGTATCATCAGATCCAGATGGTAGTGGAAGATGAAGAAAAAACGGCTTTCCACACCAATCAAGGAGTATACTGCTACACAAAAATGCCTTTTGGCCTAAAAAACGCAGGCGCGACATACTAACGACTGGTGGACACAGCTTTCGAAAAACAAGTAGGCCGCAACTTGGAAGTCTATGTTGACGACCTTGTCATCAAAAGCCATACAGAGGACGAATTGGTGCGCGACATCGAGGAAACATTCAGAACATTGGGGCGAATAAACATGAAGTTGAATCCCAAGAAGTGCACCTTTGGCGCAACTGAAGGCATGTTCCTCGGATATTTGATAGAACCCGATGGAATCAAGCCTTGCCCAGAGAAGACAAAGGCTGTTATTGATCTCCCCTCCCCGCGCACACTCAAAGAAGTCCAGTCACTAAATGGAAAGTTAGCAGGGCTAAACCGCTTCTTATCTAAGTCAGCAGACAAATCTCTTCCCCTCTTTAAAACACTCACGAAGTGTACAAAAAAGGGAGACTTTCGTTGGACTACCGAAGCGGAGGAAGTTTTCCAACAACTTAAAAACCATCTGGCATCTCTTCCCAAACTCGTCGCACCGCGACCAGGGGAAGAACTAATCATGTACTTATCGGCAACCCATGGAGTAGTCAGCGCCGTACTATTGATAGACAGGAACTCCGTCCAGACACCCATATATTTCGTAAGCAAAGCCCTAAAGAAAACAGAGACTAACTACAGCGCTATGGAAAAGCTGGTCTTTGCTCTAGTGTTCGCAGCCAAAAGGTTGCGCAGATACTTTCAAGCGCATCCAATAGTGGTAATCACTGATCAGCCAATTAAACAAGTTATCTCTAAGCCTGACTCATCAGGACGCTTACAAAAATGGAGTGTACTGCTAAGTGAGTATAACATCTCATACAGACCGCGCACTGCAATCAAAGGACAAATCTTAGCCGATTTTATCGTGGAGAAGCCAGACAGCGACAGCCCGACATCTGCAGCTAAAACAGATTTACAGGAACCCTGGATTCTGTTCACAGAAGGGTCTTCATGTGCAGAAGGATCAGGCGCAGGCCTTATTCTTACAAATCCAGAAGGTATGGAATTCACCTATGCGCTACGCTTTGAATTCACAGCCACAAACAATGAGGCAGAATACGAAGCCCTACTAGCCGGACTACGCATTGCAATCCAAATGGGTGTTCGCAACCTAGAAGCAAATGTAGATTCGCGACTAGTTGCTAACCACGTGCTAGGTAAATATGAGGCCAAGGATGAACACATGACCCAATACCTGGAAAAGACAAAATCTTTGATCAAAAACTTTGATAGGTTCACAATAAAACAGGTCCCTAGAGGAGATAACAGGAAGGCGGACGCACTCAGCAAGATCGCATCCACAAGCTGCGCACACCTCTCAAAACAGGTATTGTTGGAAACCCTAAAAAACAAGTCAATCTTGGAAATGGAGATATCAACGGTGATAGAGGAACAAGATCCTACATGGATGACACCTATCATCGAATTTATTAGCAAGGGAATCCTACCCCAAGATCATAAAGATGCTCGAAGAATACGGCGCACAGCGCAACGATTTGAATTACGCGACAACGTACTCTATCGACGGTCTTTTTTACAGCCATGGCTCAGATGTGTTGGACCCCTTCAAGCAGACTACGTACTCCGCGAAATTCACGCTGGATCATGTAGTATGCACTCAGGGCCACGATCTGTGGTGGCAAGCGCTCTAAGGTCAGGATACTATTGGCCAACAATGCATCGCGATGCACACGACCTGATAAGAAAATGCAGCAATTGCCAAGTACATAGGCCAATTCCGCGCCGACCACAACAAGAGCTAACACCAATTACCTCACCATGGCCATTTTACAAATGGGGTATTGACATCGCAGGACCTTTCCCTGTCGCAGCTGGAGGAGTAAAGTTCCTCATCGTAGCCATAGACTACTTTACAAAGTGGATCGAAGCAAAAGCGGTGGTGAACATCACGGGAAACCAAGTCAAACGCTTTGTTTGGGACAACATTGTCTGTCGCTTCGGACTACCGGGCGCGATCATATCAGACAATGGAAAACAATTCTGTGATAACCCATTCAAAGATTGGTGCGCACAGTTGAACATCACACAACACTTTGCTTCAGTCAAACACCCACAAACCAATGGCCTAGTTGAGCGCGCAAATCGCAGTCTAGGCGAAGGAATAAAAGCGCGCCTTGACAGACACAAAGGAAGGTGGGTAGATGAGCTCTCGCATGTCTTATGGGCGCATCGCACAACAATCAAAACCAGTACTGGCGACACGCCATTTTCCCTAGTCTATGGAACAGAAGCCGTCATACCAGCTGAGATAGGAATGCCAACTATACGCACAGCAGAGGTCAACGTCACGACAAACGACGAGGAACGGCGCATAGACTTAGACATACTGGAAGAAAGACGCGAACGCGCAGCTATACGCGAAGCAAAGGTAAGGCAAAAATGAAGAAGTATTATGATGCAAAAGTCAAACACACTTCATTCAGACCAGGAGACTTTGTTTACCGCGCCAACGATGCGAGCCATGCAGAAGACACAGGCAAGCTCGGACCTAAATGGGAAGGACCTTACGAGGTCACAGACGCGCTCGGCAACGGCGCATACAGACTGCGCGATATGGAAGGCCAAGACCTAGCGCGCACCTGGAACATCTGCAATCTTAAAAAATGTTACTTTTAGGCTACGGCCCTTACACAGACATCCTCGCATCCTACGTGATGCCCAATAAGTGTTTGTTCTTTTTCTTTCCTAGGAATCGTATTTTTCTATTTTCTTTAAAAACTTGCAAGTATCAATAAAATGTTATGGTCTTTAGCTAACTCCATAGCGTATTTTACTTTATTGCATACATAATAAATGTCAATATTGTTATCTTACATTTTCATTGCCTACATGGCGTGCATGCACCACTTAAAGACCCACGAAGGCATAAAGGATAAGTTAACCTAATAATTCACTTGTTGAGTAAGAGGGCTGCAAACCCATCAACATACGATCACGTATCCTTGCTAAGCGCCTTACTCTTGAGACGTCAAGGTAAGTTTCGCGTTCGCACCCCACGACGGATGCGCACATACTAAGTACACTGTACAAGCTTAGCAAATAACGAGCCAAAACATTTGGTCAAAAACCAAAAACTTCGCAAACAATGCAAGTATCTCTTAAAGTCACGCACTTAAAAAACTTGGTTAAATAATTTCTGGCAAACAATGCAAGTATATTTTAAGTCACGAACTTAAACAAAATATTATCTTATTCATAAGTTATTTACAAAAATTACAAGGCAAAAACATAACATACAACAAGCCTATATGCTATGGCGATGCTCAGGACTCTCCTCCGGGGCGGCGGAACTCCCCGCTTTCTGCAACTTCCTCAAAGTTAAGGCATCCTGCATAGACACGGTTGGAACGCTTACAGGCACACCATCTGACCTAGGGATGTGTGCAGCGCCAATGCCTCACATCACTGCCTTACCCTTGATACCCTTCTTCACAGCAACCCTCTGCTCATGTCGCTCTAGCACTTCTTTCAAGGGAATCTCCCTCTCAATAGCAAAGGGTTTGAGAATATCGCGAGGACGCGCGAACACGGGAACTTGAAGCTGCGAAACATCAGGTTTCAGATAGTAATCTGATTCCCCCTCCGCATTATCCCCAAGATGGCGCTGCAATGTCAACCCTGCCATCAGTACATCTATGGGGTCATCTTGATCGCGCTCCAGCCTCCCAATGTGCGGCAACTCAAGAACCTTCAGCCCCGCCATTGCTTGCGGCAACTCATCATAAGCTGTAGGGCTGTACCCAGGGACTTCCGCCAAGTCCTTCTTCAGCAGCTCGGCCTCGTGGAGATCCTCCATAGCCTGGGATCTGCCACGCGCCATCGCGCAATGCACCACCTTCCCAAAGGCGTCTACTACCTCTGGGGACTCTAGCGCGCCCATAGCTGCCAGGCGCAGTCCATGGCTAATCAACCACCTACATTCACGAAGACAATTTGTGTAAATGCAAAAGCATGGCGATAAAGTTATTATGAAGACAAGTAAACAAAAATACCTGCGCTCAGCAATAGTAGACATCAAGTGTGGATACAGCTCCTCGTCATACTCTATACTGAGGGCGCGCAGCTTCTCCTCTTGCAACGCAATCATCTTCTCCACGCGCTCCTGGAACTCCTGGACGCTGGCATGATGCTCAGCCCTCTTCTCATCAAGGTATGCCACCGACCAGGTCGCTTTAGCCTTTATCTGATCAAGCTTAGCCCTCGCATACCTAAGGTCGGCTAGCATGCTCACCTTATCCCCAACGATCTTTTCAGCATACGCCCGCGAGGCCTCCAACTCCACTTGCGCATTAGCCAACTGCGCACGGAGTCTTGCCAACTCCTCCTCCTTCTGGGCAAGAGCACTGCTCTCCCCAACATACTTCTCTTTTAGCTGAGCCACCAGCTCAGCTTGGCGCGCAGCGGTCGCAGCCAGCTCATCCATCAGCTGCTGCGCCTCGCCACCATCAGCAACCTTGGCTTTCCCCTCCCTGTTTTCATTCTGTGGAGAGGAAACCTCATCAACGAAGACTCCATCATTCTTCGCAGCATCATCCCTACGCAACAAAAAACAATTAGTAAATATTACAACAAGTAATATGATAAAAAAAAGGGAGAAAGATGATAACAGCGCAGACACTTACAGAAACGGAGAAGCCTCATCAACCTTCAACCGTGCGCCAGAAGTAGATGTCTCTTCCGCATTAGACTCCGCGTCCCTAATGACGTGTCGACGCCTCTTCCTGGTGCCACTGCCTCCAGCCTCTCCCTTGCGCTTAACATTTTGCGCCACTTCCTCTTTCAGCACCTCCTCAGGATTAAGGATTTTTATGCTGTCAGACGACCCCGATTGCGCCTCCTTGTGCGCCACCTCCACAGTGGGCGCCACTTCCGCATCGGGCGCCACGCTCTGAACAGGCGTCACTTGGAGCGGTGGTGTGTTCTCAGGAACCGCCTCTGGCAGGGCGGTCAAACGACCCTCTGTCGCCTCCAGTAGGGGCTGCTCACCTTCCCTCAGAGGGCGCACCCCTATAGTTACCAGCTTCGGCTTGTCCAGCTTAACCACAGCAAATAGATCCATCTCTGCGCACATCAACAAAGCAAGAAAGAAAAAAAGGGATCAGTTATTAAAAGCGCACATACACAAAAGACTTACAAAGCTTGAAGTAGAAGGGATGAACACCCACCCCGGCCATCCTCACTCAGGAAAGTAGGCACCTCATTCGCAGCGCCAAAATAAGCGCGGCTCAACCCCATATGTACCAAAAACTCCTCCGGATAGGGGTTAATGGCCAGTCGGTTGGCATCTAAAGTCTGCGCGTCAACCAGCCTGTAGGAATCGGGTGCGGGGCGCCCATCCCTTGGCAATGTATCCTGAGTATAAAACTCATAGGGAAAGGGAAAGACCACGTCATCAACCCAAAAGAAGTACTCCCTCCAATTCTTTAGGGCGTCAACTTTCTCTGTATAACACTGAAGCGCCCCCTGACGCTTCGCAAAAGAAACCCAACCATTTGACCACGTCGTGTGGTAAAAGGAGCGGAACAAGGCCACGGTCGGTTCTATCGCAAGTAAACGGCAGTTTACTTCAAAATTCGACACCTTAGCCGCACCTATACAGTGCAGCTGAGAGATGTGAAGGCGATAGTGATTGAGCAAATCGCTCAGAAAAATAGATATGGGTACGCGATAATTCGCGTACTCAAAGAATTTTGTGTATAACCCTATTTTCCCTTCGGGGAAGTCAGCTATACACGCGTCCACATCTGGAGCCTCTGGATGGACATCCAGAGGCACGAAATAGTCGGACGAAAATTCAGTAACATCCTCAATGGACATTGCAGAGCGAAAATCCTCTAACTGTGCAACCATCTTCATCAAAATATTAAGTGATACGCACAAAAATTACCTACGAAAATATGGTATTTTCTTTGCAAAAAAGCTTTCAAGGAAGGTGAATAGTAATAAGTGTGTGTTTTACTGTGTGATTGTAAAAAGTGGGGCGGTCACTCTTATATAGGGAATGGTAAAAACCCTAGTTTGTCTCCACGTGGAACCCACTCACAAAAACGTATGGCTGGAGCTGAACGGGTACATGCACTTTTTCCCGATTTTTGAGGGCTATGTGGACATCTCCCCCGATTTTCAAGGTATCCGTTTGAAATACTTATGGTTAGGTGCATTGCACTTAAAAAATAGGCGGTAATATTTCTTTGATCTCCCGCCACGCTTACCGCTGATAATATTAAGTCTAGTATCTGCGGCTACGAGCCGCGCACACTAGACTGGGGGGACATGATGACGTATAGTCTATATTTGGGCCACAAGCCCAAATGATAAACATTACTTGGCCCAAACCCACCACGAGTGGGCTATTATAACGAATAATGGGCCATAATAATAACGGCTTGGGCTCACGAAGCCCAAAGCCCAACCAAATTAATCGGGTATGCGATAAGGATCTTCTATTCATAGAATAGATATCCTTACCCCGATAAGCACCACGAGTGCGAAGAGTAAGGAGCAAGGAACCCACGTGGTTTCAGCCCCTATATAAGGAATGATATATTCTCATTCAAAGGTACGATATACAAACCTTAAACTCTTTACGAAAACCCTAAATCGATTACTTACTCTCACGCCGGAGTCTAATCGGGGGAGACAATCCCTCGATAAGCCTAACGGTGTTGTCTTATTTTCTTAGTACGCAGGTAACAAGTGCTAAGAAGTGAATTGGTACGAGAGCAAAAGCCAATAACCAGGTACGCCCAACTTTTGTATCAACAATATATTTGTTGAATTATTTAAAATTTGACCAAGAATTATTTATAAATAAAAACGATACACTAGCTAATGATCTATTTACATTGCCACATTGGATCATTATTTATATTTACAATCGGTGAAAGGAACGACTGCGTTTTAAGAGAAACAAATAATTCAATCCCCTCCTCAACTATGTAACAAGCTACAAAAATTACTTGAAAGTTTCATTTTTACGGTTTTTTATATAATAAATTTAATTTATCAAATATTTAACAAATATCCAACAGTTACAAAAAATTACCAATAAAATGTCTCTAAATTGCAAACAAAATGAGTCTAACGTTGCAATGCTTTTGACATACATACGATTTTATAAAAGAATGTTAATAGTTATATATAAAATTTAATGTTTTCTTGATAAAAAAAATATCAAAGCACACCCTTAGACTATCTAACAAGTTACGAAAATTACTTTAAACTTTTACCTGTTACTATTTTTTTATATAACGTACTTCATTTATAAAATATAATAAATATTTATCAACTTTCTTATTAAAAATATACCAAAATTTTGAATAAAATAAGTCTAATATTGCAGTGATTTTGACTTATTGTATAATTTTACAATTCATTTATAAAATACAATAAATATTTATCAACTTTCTTATTAAAAATATACCAAAATTTTGAGTAAAATAAGTCTAATATTGCAGTGCTTTTGACTTATTGTACAATTTTACAACAACAACAACATTAAATCAACTTCTTATTTATTTTTTATTTTTTTCCGGTAATAGGTAAGAATTTAGCAAATTTGTCATAGGAAATATACCAATTTTAAATTTCGAATAAAATGAGCCAATATTGCAATGCTTTTAAGTTACAATTTTACAAAAAATGGTGATTAAAGTTATGAAATCAATTTCTTAGTAGTTTAAAATAATTACCAATATTTGAGTGATATATACGGTAGACTCATTATAATAATAAATAATAGTTTACGGAAGGTTTTTTATATAAGTTTTACTTTTAGAGTGTAAATTATTTAGTTGAAAAGAATTATTGGCATAATAACTGAACTTTCTTGTTTTTATAATTATGTTAGATTAATAGATAAAGAATATGAATTGCATTATATGATTTACTTATATCAAAATGCTTGAAATCAAATTATATAGACATATGTAATATTCTTGGTGCAAAAAAAAAAAATAAAGTAAATAAAGGATTTTAAGTGATTATATTATAAAACTTTTATCAAACAATACACCACCTGCAACGCACGTGCATTTTATTTCTCGTCTCTAATGTTAAAAATAAACATGATAGATCATGTTAAGCTTATTGTGAGTGCGAAAGAAAAAGTAAAATATTATTGTGAGACCTTTGCATTATTTTAAATTAAAATTTTCACTTACAACAAACTAACATGAGATATCATGTTCATTTTGAACATTAAAAGATCCTAGTCCGGTGTGTCTACATGTACAACTCATCAAGTTAAGTTGGTTGACACTTGTTCACCTTAGTGATACGCTTGTATTGAAAGGAAGAAACGAAGTTCTATAAATAGTTTTTACTAAATTTAGAGAATAGAGACTCTGTGAGCATTAATTGTTAACATATAATCTGTCATATGACACACAAATCTTTCTATTCTTAGCTTTTCTTGCTAATATCTACCTATATTTACATTGAAGTCTACTATTTCATATATAGTTTAATGAGCAATTTAATAATCATGCTATTTCTAGCTTCATTTGCTAAGATCCATCTACCTTTAATTACATAAGTGTAGTATTTCATTAGTGATACACTTGTAATGAAATGAAAGGAAAAAAAAAAAAATTGATGTAAACAATTTTATTAAATTTAAAGAACGGTGGTGTAAGCATCTTTTAACTTAAAGTTGTCATATGAAACATAAACCTTGCTATTTTTAACCTCATTTACTAATATCTACCTTTATTTATATTGAAGTTAACTATTTCATTACTAGTTTAACGAGCAATTTTTTAATTAGTTTAATGAGCAATTTAATATTCATGCTATTTTTAACTTCATTTGCTAAAATCCACCTTTATTTACATTGAAGAATACTATTCATTAGTGATACACTTGTAATGAAACAAAAAATATGGTATATATTAAATTTAAAGAACTTGTTAAGTTAAAATAGTCATATGACACACAAATCTTTCTATTTTTAGCTTTATGTTTTAATATCTACCTTTATTTACATTGAAGTCTACTATTTATTAATAGTCTGATGAGCAATTTAATAATCATGCTATTTTTAGCTTTATTTGCTAATGTCTACCTTTATTTACATTAAAGTATATAATTTCATTAGTGATACACTTGTGATTAAGTAAAAAAGAAAATGTTGTAAATATTTTTACTGAATTTAGATAATGGTAATAGTTTGAGCACCAATTGTTAACTTAAAATTGTCCTCATGACACACACATCTCTATATTTAGCTTCATTTGCTAATACCTAATTTTATTTACATTAAACTCTACTATTTCATTAGTGATACAATTTAATAAAATGAAGAAAAAAATGCTATAAAGATTTTTAGTAAATTTAGAGAATGATGAAAAGTGTGAGTATATCAATTGTTAACTTAAAATTATCACATGACAAACAAATATTTTTATTTTTAGCTTTATTTGCTAACATCTACATTTATTTACATTGAATTCTACCATTTCATTACTAGTTGATGAGCAATTTAATAGTCATGCTAATTTTAGCTTCAGTTGCTACTATAACCTTTATTTACATTAAAGTATACAATTTCATTAATGATACATTTGTATTGAAAGGAAGAAGAAAAAAAGGTGTGAAAATTTTTACTACATTTAGAGAATGGTAATAGTGTGAGCATCAATTGTTAACTTAAAATTTTCGTATAACACACAAATCTTTCTATTTTTAGCTTCGTTTGCTAACATCTACCTTTAGTTGCATTAGGCTGCTCCTAGTGGGGAGCGTGAGGAGTGTTTTTCCCCATTGTCATGTGTGAGGAGCTATTGGGAGGGAGGGTAGTCACGCGTGAGGCACAAGAAATAAGGGTACCAATGGTGAGGAGCTCACATCATATGAAAACGTGCAAAAGTTGGCCCTCTTGTCTTTTTATTAGTATTATTTGGTTTGTGAGTGTGTGTATGGTATTTAGTGGGGTATGTTTGTATAAAAGTTTGTATTTTAGTAAATGCGAAGGAGTGGTGATTATTGGGGGTGAAAAGTGAGAAGAAGTGAGAGGAGAGAAAAAGATGGAGTAGCGCTTAGAGACGGAGGTGATGGGGTGGCTAGCAGGTGCTAGGCCCCCTCAACCATCCACATAATATCAACTAAATGTAACTCTTGGTCCAACTCTTAGATATATTCCTATAGTCAGCCCCTTCTAATATTTTAGTTAACAAAAAATAAAGAAAAAAACATCATACTAGTAAAGGATAAAAATAAATCAACTTTAGAAATTGAAAAATGCTTTTTGACAATGCTTTCATGTTTTGTTTCTTTTTATAATCGTAGTAGTCTTTGACTCTATGAGATACGATCACAATTAACTAAGGGTTATGGTACATAAAAGTTACTAAAGTTTCACCAAAATTTGTCTTAAGGAAACAAAGTTTCATTTTATTCATCCAGGTTACCCATGTTCACGGGTTAATTAATTAGGTTACTCAACATGTAAATTGGCTACACTAAGGTTACTCGTTGGAAGGGTTACTGGGTATCAGCCCGTCAACCATGCCATATCGGCCTGCCAAATTTTCCATGTCACCAACTGAGCTCCACGTTGGTTTTCCACTACCACTTTCATTTTTTTTATAAAATCATTTTCTTATATTTTTTTTAACATCATTTACAAAACCAAAATTTCCCGAAATCAATTCTAGGGTTTCACAAACCCTTTCTTCCACAACCTAATTCGTTAGACCCACCACCAACCATCACCACCTTCACTGCCCCCAACCATCACCACCACCTCTAATTCGTCGAAACCCGCCACACCTCAAATTCGACCGCAAACTATCGCCGATGTGTGTTTACATGTTTGTGGGTTTTAGTGTTATGTGTAGAAGAATACGTGTTTGAATGAATGTGTCTGAATGAATTTATGGGTGATAACTCTTAGTTAAGAGAATGACGATGAAGATTTTTTGGTTGTATTTTTAGCTATAAGAGATTTTTGTAAATCTGAAAGTTATTTTTGATATTGGGTTATAAGTTTATAAAATGAGTTGAATTTTTTATGGGGAAGATGATGAAATGGGTTGTTCTTGAAGATTGTTGAAGGTTTTGTATTTAGTAATGAATTTTGTTACAACTTTTTGTGTAAAAACCCAAAACAAATAAGGGTTACAATTTTGTTGTATTTTGTGATTGATTAATTGTATTTGTAAGTTAGAATTTAGGATATTTGTAATTTTTTTGTTCTTGCGAATGGATTTGGGTGAATTAATACTTTGGGTTATTTGCAAATTGAATATGTGTATGAATTTCTTTATTAAAACTGATATTGGGTTCTTTGTACTTTTGTCTATTTGGATTTAAAAGCTTTTTAAAAATGATTATAATTGGTAATAATAATAATAATAAGAGTTAAATAAATGAAAAACTATTAAAATAATGCAGGATGCTCCCTAGGATGTCACTTAGGATGTTACCGGGTATCATGAGTTGTACAAGAAGGAGTAACATAAACAACCGGTCAAGTAAACATGGATAACCTAGATGAACAAAATAAAACTTTGTTTCCTTAGGACAAATTTTAGTGAAACTTTAGTAACTTCTATGTACCATAACCCATTAATTAATAAGCGTTTCATGTTATCTTTTCTAATGTTTTGCTATTCAGTTTTTTCTTTTGTCATTTTGTTTTAACTGTTTTGTCAAAGGCTTTATTAGAATTTAAATACTCATGTTATATATTTGAGTGTATCAAATAGATGAGCAAATGAACAATTAACACTCAATTTGTTGGTTTGTGAAATCCTTAACTCTTAACAATAACTAGGCTTAAAGATAGGCTTAAAGTGTTTAAAATATGTAAACTTATGAATTCTTCGATAATGAGTAAAGTTGGAGAGTGATTACAGAAAATTAGAAAATAGTAAAGAGTGACTTAAGTAAAGAATAAAGTTGCTTGCTAGAGTACGTGTCATATTCATGTGTAAGTTTTGTTATTTATGGGATGTGTTGTTCTAAATTCTACGAATTGTCATGTTTTGTTATTAGAATTCAAAATTTACCTTTGTTATTTTACATTAGGTTCAGCCCCCGTTAATGTTAAATCCTGGCTCCGCCCCTGGTAGCGCTGATGTGAAAGGTGGAGTGGTGTGACAGCTAGTAGTAGTCTTAAAGTCTACTACTCAATTCGTTGCAAAAATATTGTCCATCTTTCCATTTTTAGATGATCTAAAATAATTGTTTACTTCTTATTTCAATTAATCAAAAAATAGTTTAGTGTGTGAGAATGATATTTGATTGATTGAGAAGTATAGTGTGTCATAATTGCTTTCTAAACTATGTGCTTTTTTGTTTGAGGACAACAATTTTAAAACGGAAGAAATATTTCATTAATGATACACTTGTATTGAAATGAAGAAAAAGAAGTTGTAAATAATTTAATTAAATTTAGAAAATGATGCTAGTGTAAGCATCAATTATTGACTTAAAATTATTGTATGATACGTAAACCTTGCTACTTTTTAGCTTCATTTGCTAATATCGATTTTTTCTATATTAAAGTTTACTAATGTGTTTTGGAGTTAAGATTAATATATGATTTCATATTTGCTACTAGTTATAATGCCCTTAAAATTTTTTTTTTGAAATAATTATTTAAAAATTTTAATCATATTTTTAATTGCATCTTATCTGTATTTTTTGTATTTATCTTCTACTTGTGTTGTGGATAAATATAAAATAAATAATCTTTTTTTAAATATTTTATCTATATTTTTTGTATTTATCTTTTACTTGTGTTATGGATAAATATAAAATATTACCTAATAAGATTTTTTTTTTAATAAAATTATTACTAAATCAGGTATGAATTGATTTTTTTGAAATGCAAAATTCCCAACCTCATTCACTAACCGAACTATATATTTAAACAGGTTAAATGGGTCAAAAATGGGTTACACGTGTTATGCAGGTGTGGGTTAGGGTTGAGTTTCTTAACACGATTAATAAATGGGTCGTGTTTGGATAGAGGTTATACTAACCTGCCAACACACGAACCCGAATAGGTTAACACGAACACGAATCGATTGCCACCCCTACTATTTAGCCACCCTTCCCTCGTGCCATTTTGAGGTTCTCTCTCCACAAGAACATCGTAAGATTTTTTTTTAACAGCACATCGTAAGAATGATTACTTAAATATATATACAAAATCTTTCTCGACTTGTACATCTCATAACTATAAACGAAGATGTTCTTTGCTTTCTAACTTGTGGAGACTAACTCATCAGAAACTACAAAGTAGATACCGCCAACATGCATATCGTTTCCCAAGTTTTTAGATTTAATCATCGTCTTCCTCCTACAAAACACAAAATAACAATAAGTTAAGATAAATATAGTAATCTGATTAGTCGCTAAAAGTTAAGATGAAACTGATTTCTTATACTCTCACACTATCTATTGAGACAATACAATGATAACAATGACAATAACAATAGCACCATGACAACCATTAAAGATATCACCAAAAAAGTAAGTGTTAATTTTCTATTTTTTGAAATGATACGATTTTAACCAAATTTGTAACAACTTGCACCGTGTAGATACAATGGTGAATAATAAAATGATGGGAACGTAATACCAGACGGCTGCATATTGATTCCAGTTTGATTCATGTGATCTGATCCTTCTCACACACTCGATGCTTTCTGGTCATTCAAAAGTGCTCTCAAGTAACCCATATGCTCAGGCCAAAGGGACATTCCGTAATAGAATACCTGCACAAAGTCATTTTGTAATTCACACCAAAAGTAACATCGTATTCTTTCTTGAACATTTATTTTGGCATGAAAAAAAATGTACCTGTGCGTGTGGTCTTGAACCTTTGTTAGCCCTAAGGCCCATATGCACGCATTGCAATTTCAGTGTCTCTAGAGCATTCTAATGACGTTTGGTTGATGTTAGTGGATCCCAACATCACAAACTCTTAGAACACTTCAATAGATACAGACTGCCAACTATTGGTATTAATGCCATATTAAAGTTACAATTTATGAGCACAACCAACCAGTATATGGAAATATGTGATGATAAAATAGAATAAGTGAAACTGCACAACATATAAAAATTGCATAATACACCCATAACAAACCATGTGACACGTAAGTTTCCCATGTTAAAAAAAACATCGATTTTCAACTAAGTTTGGATATTAAAGCTAATCCACCTGGAGTATGGTAGGGTGGGTTTGTAAGGTGTTATCACAGAAATTAAAAAAGACTACTTGTATTAGTTTAATCGGCACAAATAAGAGATATTACCTGTGTTTTGTTGTTGGGGGGTGCATGATTTCTTCAACACAACCGGACACCGACCCAACCCATTTGTTCTTCATCATCACCGCTATATGTAATCCATTTACACTTTTTTTGTTATTAAGTGTTTCGGGCTAATCTCCCTAGCGCTACGTTCATGCATACATTAGTTAACATTAGCTTTATAACTTTATATTCAGGACACATTGGCCATGAGTATAATAGCAATGTGGAAAGAAAACCAATTTCTTAACCAAAGGCATTCTCTCATCCCCGTTTCTGTTCTGTCCCCTTATTACTGGATTCGCAATACAAAGTACAAACACCCAAATAAGGAAATTAGACAGTACAATATACCTGGCTTGAAGTGATTGAGAGGTGTTCTCAGGACCTTCCGAGCTCCTCATTCGTTTCACCCTACTGTCATGCTTCTTGTTAACACTGCATAGCAACTACCTCTTTTTCCACAGCAACTACCTTTCTTCTTTTCTTTTGCGTCTCAATCTCCATAGAGATAGACTTGTTAACACTCGCAGCAAAACTCATAGCAACAACACGATGAGATAGACTTGTCATTTTTCCCAAGAAACCAACAGATAGTCAATTATTAATCAACGAATTGTTGCAAACATGTGTATTTTTATAGAGTGAAAAAGGTGACAAATGCATTCAAGTTTGTATGATATGATATTAAGTCACAAACATATGAATCTTTGCGGTGATTGTGATTCGTGTGTGTTGGAGAGAAAGAGAGACGTTGGAACCTTAGAGAGAATAAGAAAAACTAGAGAGTGTTAGATTGATATGAATGAAGGTCCAACCCTCTCCACATGTGGAGAGGGGTATTTATACTAATCCTACAAAGAAACATAAAAACGCCTACACCCGGGCTGTGGATCAGGCGTACAGTGGGTAAGAAGCTTTGGATTCGCAATACAAAGTACAAACACCCAAATAAGGAAATTAGACAGTACAATATACCTAGCTTGAAGTGACTGAGAGGTGTTCTCAGGACCTTCCGAGCTCCTCATTCGTTTCACCCTACTGTTATGCTTCTTGTTAACACTGCATAGCAACTACCTCTTTTTCCACAGCAACTACCTTTCTTCTTTTCTTTTGCGTCTCAATCTCCATAGCCTTTGTTAAAGTATTTAGTCACTTTCGTTTCCAACGTCTGAAACAACCAATATTGGGATCCAAACAATGAACAATAGCTTCTTAATAAAAGTGTTGAAATGTTAGGTTGGGTAACGGGTAGATTGACTATAGTTCTCATTTGAGGTGCCTTTGGTTGTAAATGACCATGGGTATGAGCCTTTCGAACACAAATACTATTGAGAACCATACTAGTTCTTAACAGACTCAATAGGATTAAGCCATAGTACGAAGTATTTAAAATAAACACTTCAGGTAACATTTTTGTTGCAACTTTTTCATTAGTGCAAGTATTATATATCTTAATCTAATACATTATAAACCATCTAATTGAAATATTTTGATACTTTAAAGTTGAGTAATTCACATTTAGTATTCTACTTTTAACAAAACATATTTTACATTTATTAATATATTTGTCCCTCACTTAGACGGGATTGGGTAATGTTGTTGTTGTTGTATGCTAGATCTAAATAAGTGACACTTTAAGGTATAAACGCACAACAAAGATTAAGAAATCTAGATGGGTCAATTTCAAACACAAATTCATATCAACTTAATTTACCTTCTGAAACTCGTTTAGTAAAGCAACATTTTGTAAGTTCTCGTTCATAGTTTTTGCTAAGGTGCAATCAATATATAGGTAAAAGCTTTTTCAGATAGTGATTCAAAGAAATAATTAGCAAAATATTAGAGGCCATGGTGAAAGTTGTATATAAAAAAGAGCGACATAACAAAGGCCTCCAATGGTGAATCTTTCAATCTTCTAAGTGCACAGGGGCTACCAAACGATATAGTGTCGGTGTATCTTGTATGGAACGTCTATGTTAATAAGGTGTGGTTGAGGAACACCATGATTCATTGGAAATCTGAAGCCCCGACATTAATATGAATTAGTGCAAAAGGTGGAGTATTATACATCACTTGGAGGACCTGGTGTATGATACCCTTTTTATCCTGTAGTTTAATCCTTAGATTAATTTTAAATCATATATACTCATCTATCCCAACTACCCAAATCTAATGCCATATTATTACTTGATCAGGTCAACTATATGCATACAGTTGAATGTCTGCAATACATGAAAGTGATACATTGGTTTAACTAATCATTCTATGTGATTCTTTGCAGTGCATGTTGTCAGTAGCATATCTCACGACACTAATTTCTAAGGCACTTCTTCGAGTTAAGAAGTCAGAAAAAAAATTGCCTCAACCAATCCCCTCAATTAATAAGTTATCACAAAACATTAACTTTTGTTTCATTCATATCATCAAATCAGTTTCTTTATCACAATAACCTAAAAAATTAATCAACTTTAAACAAACAAACCAACAAAATCAAAACAGATAGCAATAATTAACAAAATCGAACAATAAAATTAATTATGCCTTTGAAATCAAGCAGAAACTTAAAACAATAACGTCTAAATCAAGTACAAAAATTGATAGATCAATATTGAGGCTCATAATTGAACTAACCTGTTATTAAAAGATTAGGTTCAGTTAATTCCATGAATGAATTCGGAATTTTGGTTTTTAGATTGTTGATTTAGGGTTTGGTTGTGTTGATGATTGTGGTTTTGAGTGTTGATTATATGAATCGAGTCATGGATATGTGTTTTGGATAGTAGAGTCCGTGTATTTCTAAGTTACACCTTTGGCCTACAATTAAAACAAATATCATTGAGACCCATGTGTATTTTCAATTTTTTTTTACATATGAATACAAAAACGTTTTTTTCTTTAATTTTAAGCAAATTAGGAAATAAATAGCTTTTAATATCCTTTTACATATAAAAATAAAAATCTAATTAAAAAAATTATTACCAAATAAGGAATGAATTGATTTTTTTGAAATGCAAAAATTCCAACAAGGGTTTTACTTTATTATATAAAAGATAAATCCAATAAATTAATATTAGTCATCCATTTTCTTTATTAAAATTAATAAAAAAATTATTTCCACCTTTTTTTTAAAACAAAATATCGTGCAAACGATAAATTTTTAAGCAAATACACCATCACGACGAGAATTAAATTATATATCTATAGATATGCACTTTTCTATATTTTCAATGAACTTTTTCTTTTTAAAAATTCCGCTCAGAAAAATCACATGTGATTTGTAAAACTCACACGTGATTTTTCTGGGCGAAAAATTTAGAAAAAAATTAAAAAAAGCTTTGGAAGTATATATAAGTGTATATTTATAAAAAGATAATTTAATTCTCGTCGTGATAGTACGATTTTTTTCGCGTAACGATTAACGGTTTATGAGATATTTAAATTTTTTTAAAATGATAGAAAGTTTTTTTGTTTTTTTGTTTTTTTTTTTTTTTGATAAGAAAATGAATGATAAAAGTTGGTTAATTGAATTTATGACAAATAAGAGATTTATACTGAACTTTTGACATGTATTTTATTACTAATTTATTGAGCAATTTAATAATCATTATACTTTTTTTTGTGTTCTATTTTGGGAAAAGCAAAGCCACTTTAACGTGATACGAATTTGAAGAATTTAGAGTGTTCACATTATTGCTTTACGTGACATGCATTTGTAAAATAATTATTCGTAAAGTAACATCTTTTATTGCTTTTACCTACACGATTTATATTATCATTAGTTGTAACCGAAATTATTAGAAACGAGAATGTCAAAAAGCCAAATTCCGTTTTTTTCCCCCTTCATCTAACTTCTCATAAAGATTTTTTTTTTTGAACGGCAAATTAATAAAACTAGCAAGGCGCTAGAAAAAAAAACTACAAAGAAATCAAGTGCGGGTTTTTAAGCCAAACATCTATAGGAAATTTCCTACTACTTCTGCTATTGCACCAAAGAAAAGAAGAGGAGACAATATCATCAAAAAGTCTCGATCTAACCTGCTTGATATCTTCAAAAATAAAACGATTCCGAAATCCCCAAATGAACCACCAAGAGATATAGAAAACTCCTTCCAAAATGCTTTTAATATGAACCGTAAGTCTAATAGAAGATAACCAAGTCTCCCATTCCGAAACGAAGACCAAAGATGGTAGTCCAGATCCCACCAACGACACACTCGTTTCAACACCTCCTGAGCTAACGAACAACTGAACAAAAGATGATGTATGTCCTCTGTTTCAGAAGAGCAAATCGGGCAGGATAAAGACTCCAAAGAAACGCCTTTATGAGCCAAATTATGTCTAGTAGGCAAACAATCTCGACGAGCGCGCCACATGAAAACATTGATTTTAATAGGAATAAACTTAACCCACCTGGTAGGCACATCATGAGACGGAAGAACCATATTGTCAATGGCTAATCGAACCTCTTTAACACTGAACTCCCCACTACTAGAAAGAGAAAAATACCATCGATCTGTTGCTGAAGAAAGGATCACAACTTCTCATAAAGATAGCATGACTAGTTCTTTAAAGACAAAAATACACCGTTGGACCCTAAACTTGTCCAAAAACATCGTCATGCCCCCTAAGTTTGCAAAATCGTCTTCGTGCGTCCCTCCTCAAGTTTTTTAGGCCGATTGCGTCCCTTGACCCATTTTCTGTCGGTCGACGCCCCGTTATATCTCATCAAATCCCGTTATTCCTGCTAAATTACTATTTTACCCATATATAAAGTTATCCAATACCCTTTTCTTCATTTCACCGAAAAAAAAAAGTTGCATCGTATCTTAAAATCTCTACAACTTTCAACACAAGAGGTTTTGCTTCTCGTAATTAACATTACCCCTTCACCAAACTTTCTCACCTTTATTTTGTTTATATATACAGATATGATGTTGAATCATATATTTTATAATACTTATTGATATTAATGAATCTCTGTTATTTGATATGTTTTTAGATTTTTTGTGAATGAATCCTCACTTGATGTTAATTTTATAATGTTTATATAATCTGCTCCTGTTTATTGATTTTGATTTTCCAAATGTTTAAACTAGAAAGTATATATCGATTTTAGTTTTTTTGTATCGTGCGATTTTGTATTGGGTTGAAACATGATTAAATTTCATGCACTGTCTGCTCCCAGGTATGTTCTGAAGGTAACAATCAATCGGGGCTATGCGGGTAGCATAACGCAGTACCAAGATTTTGTGGTAAGACCCAATCCTATTTTCAGACATTGAATGCCACATCTATGGCAAAACACTTTAGTTTCACAACTATGATATTTTCTTTACACATTTAAAAAAAAATCAATAGTGTTGTGATTCATTTTCGGTAATGTGAAATTGTAATAACTGTAAAATGTTTGCAACAACTGTTAAGTGGTACCATATGTCATTCTTATAAGTGGTATCAACTGTTAAGGGAGTCTTTCTTGAAGGATATTGTGTTCTTATATAAGGGATTGTGTCAATTTATGTGTTCTTTTTCTATTTCATGTGCAAATTAGATCCTTTTACTTCACATGATTCACACAAAAATTAAGTTTTGATCTGTTTCTTAACCCCGACCATTTTGGCACGTGTAGTGCAGATCATGTGAGGTAATAATTAATGCAACTTGTTTTATTTCATTTGCAGGTGAATCTATGCAACTTGTTGAGGTGTCAAGATATTAAGCTATTTATTTCTTTATTCTTTCCCATTTGATCGACATGCAACAGGGGATATTCTTCAAAGAAGAGACGGGTAGATTTATGTATTTTTTTTTATCATATTTAGACTTGGAACAGATGGGTTGACAGTGGTATTGTGTTTTTTTTTTCTAATATTTCCGTTGTTTGAACTATGCCAGGCTATAAATGGTATTTGCCCCTCAAATTCTTGACAGTGTGCAGAATATAAATTCAGATTTCGTTGTGCTTTCCTTCGACACCTCACAAGTTGAATATGCGGTTGCGACTATGGCTAAGGGGCTGAGATGGGATTGCATGTAGAAGCTACTGAAGATGGTAACGATAAGGAAAAGATTTTATTCTGCAAGAAGAAGCTTTGGTACTCGCAGCAAAACTCATAGCAACAACACGATGAGATAGACTTGTCATTTTTCCCAAGAAACCAACAGATAGTCAATTATTAATCAACGAATTATTGTAAACATGTGTATTTTTTATAGAGTGAAAAAGGTGACAAATGCATTCAAGTTTGTATGATATGATATTAAGTCACAAACATATGAATCTTTGCGGTGATTGTGATTCGTGTGTGTTGGAGAGAAAGAGAGACGTTGGAACCTTAGAGAGAATAAGAAAAACTAGAGAGTGTTAGATTGATATGAATGAAGGTCCAACCCTCTCCACATGTGGAGAGGGGTATTTATACTAATCCTACAAAGAAACATAAAAACGCCCACACCCGGGCTGTGGATCAGGCATACAGTGGGTAAGACCCGTCCTTCTTGCACGATGTTACTTAGACTAAACTAATATCTAACTAAATAATAAACTAACTACGATCTAACTTAAATGCTATTACAATAATTAGGTGACCGAGACTTTTACAGGAATATCTGTATTCCTAACAATCTCCCCCTAAGCGAGGTCACCTTGGAAATTAAGCTCTTTGATCTTTAAGCATTCTTTAGTCTTTGTAGCTCGTAGGTTCTGATTCTTCACTTTTCTGCACACTTTGTTCTTTAAGCAATGAACTTGTGATTTGGAGTTCCTTTGAGATATATGATCTTTGAGCTTCTTTGAGATCATCAGCCATAGTAAATCTCCAAGCTTATCCACAGTAGTATCGCCTTCATGTGATGTAGTGACTTAAGGACCATCATGCTCACACCCTTCAGTATTAGGAGACTTCACATCAGAGTTGCGGATCAGGAGACTTTTCATCAGAGTTGCGGAAACGTTTTGGTAGTCTCTCAACATTCGTTGTAGTAAGTCTCTCTCCATCATTGATAGTGAGGAGGATGTATGAGCATGAGGTATGGATTGACCCGATTCAGCTGGAAATAGGAGCCATCAACGGCATCTTTATATGTATCCCTGAAATAAAACAGTTAGCAAAAAAGATAGAGAATGAATATGGCTTTGTCATTCGTTCTGCGAGGACAGACTACCCTCCGGTTTTGTGAAAACCGACCTGTGATCAGGTAGAGTCTCTTTTAAAGAAGACTCTCCTTGACAGGAATTTCCAGCTTGTAGTAATGAATTTTTCAAAGAATCCACTTTGGAGTCTTCATACTTAGCATGTTCTCATACCGGAACGTCTCAAAGCAGACAACACGATAGAGTGAATCGGTGAATTGATATTCACGGATTGATGAAAAATTGATTTATAGAAATCACTCACGTGTCATATAATAAACAATTTTTGAGACACAACGAGTGTTTTATACTCAGAATCACATTTCCATCAAAAATACTTTTGTTTGAAAGATTGTACACAATCAATGTGCTTGAAAAATTAGTTTGTGAGCACATTAAGAGGTTTTTAGCAAAAGTGTCCGTCAATCCATATCCTGGAACAAGTTTGACTCAAAGTTGAATCGCACCATTGTTGCTTTCCAGTTGTCACTTGATCATTGATCCTAGATGGATCTCACATGTCACCTACCAAGAGCTTGAAAGATGTTCGCTCTAGAAGGATTTCCATCTTCATTGTGAATATTTTCATATCACTCAGATGTTCTGGCAATACCACAAGGATAATGCGTAGGACTCTAAATGTTTTATCTTATTTTCCACATTGTGTGAAACAATAACATATTTGGAAGTGTGTCCTAACGAGATTCATGGATGATCTCATGGCTCTAGACTCAATAGTGCGTTTTGATCCGCTCCTGGAGACTGGGGAGGCGTCTCCTGTTTTAGGTATCAACATAGCTCGCAATGAGCGGTCGATACATTGCACAGGGTTCCCCGTGAGAATGAAACAAGCTCTTTTAAGAGAACTTGAGTGGTTGGGAAGTTTAGTGCAGTGCGTCACTGGGTCCATGACATCTTGTCTTCAATACCAGTGTTACCTTAGTGACCACTAGTAGCATATGAAAGTTGAACCGGGTTTCTGCCCTAAGGTTGAATATTTGGAGGGCTATTTCTTTTCACCCTTTTCACATTTCATTTCTTTTTCATTCTTCAACCCCTTCAGTGCTTACCGAGACTCTTTGAAAATTTTCAAATCTTTCGAGATTTTTTATCTCAATTGATTTAAATAAGTTAGAAAGCTTTTGGGAGAGAAATGCGGTCAGTTTTAATATTTTCTGATAAAAGGAACCTTTTTCTAGCTCCCCCTCAATCAGTGAGGGAGGTTGTTATGCGTCAGATTTGAAGAGTTTACAAAAGATTTGAAGTTATAACGAAAACTCTTTGAAAATTTTCTCCTTCTGACACATAACCATCACAAATTGTTTTATTGCAAGATTTTTGTACAAAGTGTGGAGAGTTCTTGATGATACATAAAATTTTGAGAAATCAATCTCCCCCTCAATCAATGACGGATGTTAAAACTGAAATATTTTCATAAACTCTTAAAGTCATTGATTGAGTGAAAAATTTTATGAAAAGTTTGAGTTCAATTTGATTTTTAATCAAAATCGCATGCTACCACCAAGTTTTGCACAAATACCTTCCGGAAAAATCATAAAAGGGAAAGTATTTGGCGATAAAAAGAAGATTTCTCTTCTTTATCAAGAAATAATGCACTGAAGCTTACATTAGATCGAGGAAACATGGATATAAAGTAATCCATGCCAGGTGAACTTCACCCGGTACAAGGAACAACCGTCTTTTTAGCGACGTGTTTTCCCCATTTTGAAAAACGGGTTGCTATATGAAGTAATAGCAAGCCATGATTTTAATTCCGGGTTACAGCCTGAAATGACTGCAAGCCATAGTTTGAAGAATGTTTTGAGAAACCACATGTTTTAGAAAAAAACTTTATTTGAAACCGAAAAAAAAACCTCTTGCTCAAGCATATGTATGATTCAGTGTCATTATTGAATGACATTTCTAGAAACGTACATAATATTGATTACACAAGAGACATGTCGTGAGAAAAATATTTTTGGTTTTTATAATTTTATAATTTTTATGGTTTATATTGGTTTTATATTTTCCTATTTTCTTTTTGATATATGTTATGTACAAAGGATATGTGAAGCCAATCCTTCAATCATCATTCTCTTCTTGGAAAGACTTAAGAGTTTCTGGAGTGAGGCTCTTCATTCCAAGTCGTGGGAGAATGAACTGAAATCTTTCCAAAGAAAGAGCCTTGTGAAAATGTCAGCCAACTGAAACTCCGTTCTCACAAATTAGAGTTCCATTATCCCTTTCTCCACTTGTTCTCTGATGAAGTGATGCGTGGGAATCGCAACAGGCTTTACCTCTCGAGGGATCTCGAGAAGCTTACAACCCCCACCAGGCAGTGTACCTGATCGTTGTAGTATAGTATAGTGACAAGTACCGGGGGATTGATCGTTCAGCTTAGGAATAGTTTCGCTAGGATTAGAAAGCCTAAATTACTAGTTCTAAAGGTGAGGGATGATTATTTTTGTGTTTTTATATTTTATGGAAAGCAATTAAAATCTCGGGTTTTAGAAGAGTGGGCGGAATTAGTTGCTATTCAACTAACCCAAAACTAAGATGCAGTCAAAATAAAATACTAAAAATGAAAATAAGCTAAATTATACTAAGGTTGTGAGCAGTAATTGGAGAAAATGTGTTTACTTAGATTTCACTACTCCCTAGATATCTTTTACACGTTAATTACTTGTTATAATTGCATGGATGACGGATCGTATTCCTTAATACCATTCATGGGGTGGCATACATAACTCCCCAATTCTATGAGCTCTTATCTCCTCCTACACCATGCCCAACACAACTATAGGGATTGTAAACAGTGGCTCATGCATTAAATACAACCAATAAAGACCTAGTACGCCTCGGTTCATGTTTCTTAAGAAGTTCAAGCATGTTACCATTTGGAGATCTGCCAGTTTTCTTAAGCCTAACATATAAATCATTCATCCAAAACAAGAATAAACAAGAATCAACACATAATCAATATCTAGGTTTCATTAGATCTAAGCAAACACAAAAGAGATCTAGCCTAGCATGATAGAATTAAGACAAGAACAAGATATAGACAACCAACACATAGACATATTGATTGAATTAGAAGAACACTTATCTTGATTAATCATGCAAGGTATCAAGGGGTTGGAACCCTTGAAAAACCTGTAAAGTTACACCAAAATCGTCTTTAGGGTTTCTCCCAAAACTCCTCTATTTTTTATGTGAAAAACTAGAAAACTATATATAGGAAAATAGGGATGACGGCGTCAAGAACAAAGGTGTGACGCCGTCATCTCGCCGCCAAATACTTCCTCGGACGGCCTTGATCTACTTCTGACGCCGTCAAGGCCTAGGCCGTCACACAAATTACTCTTGACGCCCTGTGTGTGACGCCGTCATCAACTACGGATTTTAATTCTTGGGGTTTTGACGCCGTCAGGAAAACTCTTGACGCCTTCATGAACTCCCGGATTTTATTATTGAGGTTTGACGCCGTCAGGACATTACTCTTGACGCCGTCACCTACTGTTCCCAGCATGGAAAATTGAGACTTTGTCGTTTTCTTCACTTTTATGCTCCAAAAACGTCCAAAATGGCTTCTTTTCCAGAATTCACTCTTCAAGTACCTAAAATCACAAAAGGAACGATTTAGGGCAATATTTGATCAAATAAATTCGGATTCGGGCTTAAATGACCCCCTAAAAACGGATCATTTTTCGCCTCATCATATACCCTTACACTTGAGATTTGCTTGTCCTCAAGCAAATGCGCTTTTAACACTAATATAAAAGTAATTACAACAAATAATCGTTCCACTAAAGACCAATAGACAAGCACGGAGGTCATACACAAGCACCTCACAAATAGTGTTTAGATACTCACATCTCTCGGGTGTAATAAAGTGTAAATTACAATATGGAAACGGAAGATATCTCTCACTACCTGTCATAGCAAAATAGATTACCATAGGCTTGGGAATGGATCAAACCTCCACCACATGGCGTAAGCACCTAGGATAAACTATCAAAGAGGTCTTTTAAAGGGTTGTAACGTTAGGTATAAGGATATGAATTACACGGTTTTGTTGGATAAAGGAAGTTATTACTGGTGGCGAGTTAGCAATCTTGGTTAATTACATGTAAAATATGGCGTTGCTAAGCCAAGACTCGACTCGACTTAAGCTAATAAATGAAAAATAACAAAAACATAAAATGAACATAGAATGAAAAGGGATGGTAGTCCGTATGTTTTTTTTCTCGTTTTCCTTTTTCTATTTTTTTTTTTCTTTTTTCTTGATTTTTTTTTTCGATTTATTATTATTATTATTATTATTTTTTATTTTATTTTTATACCTACACTCTTACCCTACCATCCAAAATAATACATCATAGGGGATGAACATTCCCCTTACATTTGAATCTTTACATACTTTACATTAAACTAATCTAATGACTCAAATTAAGAAAATCAAAATACTTGGAGCACTTTTAAGATTAACGTACATATGAGGGTAATAATATTATGTTCTTCCCCATTACTCTATAAATAAGTACTTTACCCATGAGTCCCAATCGTCCCAAAACAATATGTACAAGGATATGACTCGACTTAGCAACCATGTAATCAATTAGAAAGTTAACTTAGGGTTTAACAAATAACAATAATGCACTAAAAATGAGCGCATACACGGAAGGCTAAGGCGATTTGGTTGTACATTTAAGTGGGGTGTAACAAATTCTTCCTTTAAGTAAAATGCTTAAAGTTAGAAACGAAAAGATAGGCTCGGAGGGGTGTACTAGGGGTTTCGTGTACTAAAAATGAGTACAACGCTAAAGGTGTGGGAAAAATTAGTTGACTTAACTAGTCAAGTAATATGACTTAAATGGTCAAGTAATTATGATACGGGTTTAACACAAGGGTAATCCTAATGCCTCTTATCATGTAGTAAATCTTACTACACGAATGTAGTCTCACTAGCGGTCTCGGAATGCATCACTAACGCAAGTTCTAGAATCTAAATGCTACCGGTACACTCATAAGCACTAATAATGAATGCTTTTCCTATCAAATCTAAAGGCGAACCTCACATATTTGGGTGGAAAATTTTTCTGAATATACGGTTATGTGCTAGTCATACAATCACCTATCCATGAGACGCTTGCTATGGCTAAAGTTTCACTCCTAAATGTTGTAAAAAATTTTAAATTTGGCGCTAAAATTGCACTAACAAGTATTTCTCATAGTTTTATTACACATCTACTATCAAACAAAACAAACTTAAGCGAAAGTGCATATGTAAGGTATCATCTTTTTACCCTCCCCTTACACTTAAGATGAACATTGTCCCCAATGTTCAAGTAAAGAATGTAAAAGTGAAAAAGTAAAGAGAATGAAATCAAATACTCCCCTTATTCGCTCGGTATGGATAATAGGATGGCCAGGTTAAATCTTCCTCCAAGAAAATGAACAATCAAAGCTTCCCTTCCAGAATATAAATCATCTTGTTGTCATACATAACCTGTAAAACCTGACAAAATAGACAAGACAACCTCGCGTAAAATCGGCGGCATCCTATATAAGTTTCTAAATCCTAGAAAACAAGATAAGATATAATGCTTGTGGAATGAAGTTTGCTGATTTTCTGGAGATTATAAAACTTAATAATTCACAAAAACCATAAGACTCCGTTAGAAAAACAAAACCGGTAAAATTTCCAGATTTTAACTCCTGACGCCGTCAAGAGTAAACCTCTGACGCCGTCAAAATGGACCTGCAGAAATTCTTATGTTAAGTTTCCGGAAAATTTCTGGAAAAACTTGGTCCTACTTCCTGGAAAATCCTGCAAAACTTCATTATGACTCAATACAAGCATTTGACTCTAACAAATACGAATATACATGCTCATTTATTATTGTGGAGAATCATGATCGGTTTGTTTCTTAAAAACATATTTGGGGTTTCCCCTTACACTTATCTTTTGCAAAAATACTTCTAGGTGGAGTTAAGACTAGGCCAAACAACAAAGTAAAGTATTTCCACTTTTTAATTGAGAAACATGATTTACCAATAATAAAAATTAAGCATGCATACGGAAGCAAATAACAATCAAACAAATAAAATCACACAAAACATGGGTTGCCTCCCAAGAAGCGCTTGTTTTTGTTCGAGTCACGAGCCTGGCTCTACCCTTATTTCATGGAAATAGGAGAGGTTTTCCCTACACTTTGAATTAAGTGTGGGTGGAAGTAGCGATACACACCCTTAGGGTGGAAATATGCCATGTGAGGAAAGAGTGGTGGATGAATTATATGCTCAAAGGGCTGTGCTCCTATCATCATAACCTTACCTAATTCAATTAGGTTAGTGGGCGGATTAAGATTTTCTCTTAGAAAGGGATCATCTTCTATCAACTTCAAGAGACTACTAGTTGGGAATCCATCTTGACCTAATAAACCTGGTTTAAACCCATAATGTTTCTTGTGATCAATCATAAATGGGTGATGTAAGCATGTAAGGCCATTTTCCACTCCTATATTGGCTTCCTCTCTACAAGGCTTAGAGTCCATTACCTTTATCCTAAGACTACCCGGACTACATGGGTTGATGGGTGGGTCGGCTCCTCTTTTGTCTCCTAGATGTATATCTAAGGATGGAGAGTTGTGTGAAGATTGAGGTTCCGGTTCATCAACACTAGGTAATTCCCTAGAACTAAGAGTAAGGTTATCACTACAAGTATTCAAACCTATATCCTCAAGTGGTGCCTGGTCCAAGGGTTCTACCTCCATCGGAATTCCTAAAGTTTCTTCTACTTCTTCCGGGTAAGTCACGGGCGGTGTGTGTGCCTCAAATGATGGTTGAGTATTTTGTGGGCTTATGTTATTTACCTCATCACTCCATGTGTTAATATCACCTATATCCTCAACATGTGTTTTATTATAATCTAGCCCTAACATTCTCCCAAGTATCTCACGTGCTTCTCTAGGCATCTCAACTTCTATGTCCGAATCATACAGATCATCCTCAATATTCTGACTGCTATATACAAATTGCCCAAGAGATTCATCATCTGTTTCTTGAGATTCATCATCATCGATCATAAAACCTAGGTCTTTTTGATCAATGTGATCATGTTCGGCTACATCCTCCATCACATCAAGGTCACCTATGAGTTCATCCTGTATTATGGTAGTGCCTAACCATGACATGCAGCTAGGTGGCTCATATGAAACTATCCTAGGCGAAGGTTTATATGGTGCATAGGTTTCACTAAGTGAGCCATTTTGAGGGGTTGATGGAGCTCCTAAGGTGAATTCATTAAAAGTCTTATGCACTTGGCCTCTTTTCTCAAGGTACTCAATAAAATCAATATAAGATCCTGTCCTCCTCATTTCATTGCTCCATCTTGGTATATCCAAACTAGTGTAATTATATTTTTTCTGGTAAAACTCTAGTGTCGGACTTGGTGGATTCACGTTCTCCATAATGGTGAACGAAAGAGTCAATGGAAAGGTTTTTACGAACAAAGACACAAAGAAAAGATAGACTAAAGAAAACCTAAAAATAAAAATAAAATCTTACTAGAAAACAATCTAGCAAGTAGACCTAATAAAAAGAAATTCTAACCTAGACAATAACTATTCTCCGGCAGCGGCGCCAAAAACTTGATGCGTGGGAATCGCAACAGGCTTTACCTCTCGAGGGATCTCGAGAAGCTTACAACCCCCACCAGGCAGTGTACCTGATCGTTGTAGTATAGTATAATGACAAGTATCGGGGGATTGATCGTTCAGCTTAGGAATAGTGTCGCTAGGATTAGAAAGCCTAAATTACTAGTTCTAAAGGTGAGGGATGATTATTTTTGTGTTTTTATATTTTATGGAAAGCAATTAAAATCTCGGGTTTTAGAAGAGTGGGCGGAATTAGTTGCTATTCAACTAACCCAAAACTAAGATGCAATCAAAATAAAATACTAAAAATGAAAATAAGCTAAATTATACTAAGGTTGTGAGCAGTAATTGGAGAAAAGGTGTTTACTTAGATTTCACTACTCCCTAGATATCTTTTACACGTTAATTACTTGTTATAATTGCATGGATGACGGATCGTATTCCTTAATACCATTCATGGGGTGACATACATAACTCCCCAATTCTATGAGCTCTTATCTCCTCCTACACCATGCCCAGCACAACTATAGGGATTGTAAACAGTGGCTCATGCATTAAATACAACCAATAAAGACCTAGTACGCCTCGGTTCATGTTTCTTAAGACGTTCAAGCATGTTACCATTTGGAGATCTGCCAGTTTTCTTAAGCCTAACATATAAATCATTCATCCAAAACAAGAATAAACAAGTAATCAACACATAATCAATATCTAGGTTTCATTAGATCTAAGCAAACACAAAAGAGATCTAGCCTAGCATGATAGAATTAAGACAAGAACAAGATATAGACAACCAACACATAGACATATTGATTGAATTAGAAGAACACTTATCTTGATTAATCATGCAAGGTATCAAGGGGTTGGAACCCTTGAAAAACCTGTAAAGTTACACCAAAATCGTCTTTAGGGTTTCTCCCAAAACACCTCTATTTTTTATGTGAAAAACTAGAAAACTATATATAGGAAAATAGGGATGACAGTGTCAAGAACAAAGGTGTGACGCCGTCATCTCGCCGCCAAATACTTCCTCGGACGGCCTTGATCTACTTCTGACGCCGTCAAGGCCTAGGCCGTCACACAAATTACTCTTGATGCCCTGTGTGTGACGCTGTCATCAACTACGGATTTTAATTCTTGGGGTTTTGACGCCGTCAGGAAAACTCTTGACGCCTTCATGAACTCTCGGATTTTATTATTGAGGTTTGACGCCGTCAGGACATTACTCTTGACGCCGTCACCTACTGTTTCCAGCATGGAAAATTGAGACTTTGCCGTTTTCTTCACTCTTATGCTCTAAAAACGTCCAAAATGGCTTCTTTTCCTGAATTCACTCTCCAAGTACCTAAAATCACAAAAGGAACGATTTAGGGCAATATTTGATCAAATAAATTCGGATTCGGGCTTAAATGACCCCCTAAAAACGGATCATTTTTCGCCTCATCATGAAGTGATGACGAATGTCTATATGCTTGGCTCTGGTGTGCTGGACATTGTTGCAGCATAGGGCGATGGCACTTTTGTTATCACAATACATTGGGATTTTGTTGAAATCATACCCATAATCTGATAATTGTGATCTCATCCACAAAATTTGAGCACAACACAAGGACATGGCTATATATTCCGCTTCTGTGGATGAAATAGAATAGCACATTTGCTTTTTGGATGACCAGCTGACAAGTTTCTCACCCAAGAATTGAGCACCTCCAGAAGTACTTGTGCGAGTGTCTTGACACCCTGATGCGTGGGAATCACAACAGGCTTTACCTCTCGAGGGATCTCGAGAAGCTTACAACCCCCACCAGGCAGTGTACCTGATCGTTGTAGTATACTATAGTGACAAGTACCGGGGGATTGATCGTTCAGCTTAGGA
Source organism: Artemisia argyi (assembly GCA_030686995.1). Classification (NCBI taxonomy): domain Eukaryota; kingdom Viridiplantae; phylum Streptophyta; class Magnoliopsida; order Asterales; family Asteraceae; genus Artemisia; species Artemisia argyi. The sequence goes on from CM060691.1 coordinate 132,112,640, forward strand.
ATAGTGTTGCTAGGTTTAGAAAGCCTAAATTACTAGTTCTAAAGGTGAGGGATGATTATTTTTGTGTTTTTATATTTTATGGAAAGCAATTAAAATCTCGGGGTTTTGAAAGAGTGGGCGGAATTAGTTGCTATTCAACTAACCCAAAACTAAGATGCAATCAAAATAAAATACTAAAAATGAAAATAAACTAATTATACTAAGGTTGTGAGCAGTAATTGGAGAAAATGTGTTTACTTAGATTTCACTACTCCCTAGATATCTTTTACACGTTAATTACTTGTTATAATTGCATGGATGATGGATCATATTCCTTAATACCATTCATGGGGTGGCATACATAACTCCCCAATTCTATGAGCTCTTATCTCCTCCTACACCATGCCCAGCACAACTATAGGGATTGTAAACAGTGGCTCATGCATTAAGTACAACCAATAAAGACCTAGTACGCCTCGGTTCATGTTTCTTAAGACGTTCAAGCATGTTACCATTTGGAGATCTGCCAGTTTTCTTAAGCCTAACATATAAATCATTCATCCAAAAACAAGAATAAACAAGTAATCAACACATAATCAATATCTAGGTTTCATTAGATCTAAGCAAACACAAAAGACATCTAGCCGAGCATGATAGAATTAAGACAAGAACAAGATATAGACAACCAACACATAGACATATTGATTGAATTAAAAGAACACTTATCTTGATTAATCATGCAAGGTATCAAGGGGTTGGAACCCTTGAAAAACCTGTAAAGTTACACCAAAATCGACTTTAGGGTTTCTCCCAAAACTTCTCTCTTTTTATGTGAAAAACTAGAAAACTATATATAGAAAAATAGGGATGACGGCGTCAAGAACAAAGGTGTGACGCCGTCATCTCGCCGCCAAATACTTCCTCGGACGGCCTTGATCTACTTATGATGCCGTCAAGGTCTAGGCCGTCACACAAATTACTCTTGACGCCCTGTGTGTGACGCCGTCATCAACTACGGATTTTAATTCTTGGGGTTTTGACGCCGTCAGGAAAACTCTTGACGCCTTCATGAACTCTCGAATTTTATTTTTGAGGTTTGACGCCGTCAGGAAATTACTCTTGACGCCGTCACCTTCTGTTCCCAGCATGAAAAATTGAGACTTTGCCGTTTTCTTCACTTTTATGCTCCAAAAACGTCCAAAATGGCTTCTTTTCCAGAATTCACTCTCCAAGTACCTAAAATCACAAAAGGAATGATTTAGGGCAATATTTGATCAAATAAATTCGGATTCGGGCTTAAATGACCCTCTAAAAACGGATCATTTTTCGCCTCATCATATACCCTTACACTTGAGATTTGCTTGTCCTCAAGCAAATGCGCTTTTATTCTAGTCAAAATACAAGTTAGGGGTCATTTAACACTAATATAAAAGTAATTACAACAAATAATCGTTCCACTAAAGACCAATAGACAAGCACGGAGGTCATATACAAGCACCTCACAAATAGTGTTTAGATACTCACATCTCTCGGGTGTAATAAAGTGTAAATTACAATATGGAAACGGAAGATATCTCTCACTACCTGTCATAGCAAAATAGATTACCATAGGCTTGGGAAAGGATCAAACCTCCACCACATGGCGTAAGCACCTAGGATAAACTATCAAAGAGGTCTTTTAAAGGGTTGTAACGTTAGGTATAGGGATATGAATTACACAGTTTTGTTGGATAAAGGAAGTTATTACTGGTGGCGAGTTAACAATCTTGGTTAATTACATGTACAATATGGCGTTGCTAAGCCAAGACTAGACTCGACTTAAGCTAATAAATGAAAAATAACAAAAACATAAAATGAACATAGAATAAAAAGGGATGGTAGTCCGTATGTTTTTTTTCTCTTTTTCTTTTTTCTATTTTTTTTTCTTTTTTTATTCTTGATTTCTTTTTTTCGAATTTTTTTTATTTTTTATTTTATTTTATTATTTTTTTTTTTTTGCATACACTCTTACCCTACCATCCAAAATAATACATCATAGGGGATGAATATTCCCCTTACACTTGAATTTTACATACTTTACATTAAACTAATCTAATGACTCGAATTAAGAGAATCAAAACACTTGTAGCACTTTTAAGATTAACGTACATATGGGGGTAATAAATGATGTTCTTCCCATTACTCTATAAATAAGTACTTACCCATGAGTCCCAATCGTCCAAAACAATATGTACAAGGATATGACTCGACTTAGCAACCATGTAATCAATTAGAAAGTTAACTTAGGGTTTAACAAATAACAATAATGCACTAAAAATGAGCGCATACATGGAAGGCTAAGGCGATTTGGTTGTACATTTAAGTGGGGTGTAACAAATTCTTCCTTTAAGTAAAATGCTTAAAGTTAGAAACGAAAAGATAGGCTCGGAGGGGTGTACTAGGGGTTTCGTGTACTAAAAATGAGTACAACGCTAAAGGTGTGGGAAAAATTAGTTGACTTAACTAGTCAAGTAGTGTGACTTAAATGGTCAAGTAATTATAATACGGGTTTAACACAAGGGTGATCCTAATGCCTCTTATCATGTAGTAAATCCTACCACACGAATGTAGTCTCACTAGCGTCTCGGGATGCATCACTAACGCAAGTTCTAGAATCTAAATGCTACCGGTACACTCATAAGCACTAATAGTAAATGCTTTTCCTATCAAATCTAAAGGCGAACCTCACGTATTTGGGTGGAAAATTTTTCTGAATATACGGTTATGTGCTAGTCATACAATCTCATATCCATGAGATGCTTGCTATGGCTAAAGTTTCACTCGTAAATGTTGTAAAAAATTTTAAATTTGGCGCTAAAATTGCACTAACAAGTATTTCTCATAGTTTTATTACACATCTACCATTAAACACAACAAACTCAAGCGAAAGTGCATATGTAAGGTATCATCTTTTTACCCTCCCCTTACACTTAAGATGAACATTGTCCCCAATGTTCAATCAAAGAATGTAAAAGTTAAAAAGTAAAAAGAATGAAATCAAATACTCCCCTGCTTCGCTCGGTATGGATAATAGGATAGCCAGGTTAAATCTTCCTCCAAGAAAATGAACAATCAAAGCTTCCCTTCCAGAATATAAATCATCTCCTTGTCATACATAACCTGTAAATCCTGACAAAAATAGACAAGACAACCTCGCGTAAAATCGGCGGCATCCTATATAAGTTTCTAAATCCTAGAAAACAATGTAAGATATAATGCTTGTGGAATGAAGTTTGCAGATCTCCTGGAGATTATAAAACTTAATAATTCACAAAAACCATAAGACTCCGTTAGAAAAACAAAACCGGTAAAATTTCCAGATTTTAACTCCTGACGCCGTCAAGAGTAAACCTCTGACGCCGTCAGAATGGACCTGCAGAAATTCTTATGTTAAGTTTCCGGAAAATTTTTGGAAAAACTTGGTCCTACTTCCTGGAAAATCCTGCAAAACTTCATTATGACTCAATACAAGCATTTGACTCTAACAAATATGAATATACATGTTCAATTAATATTGTGGAGGATCATGATCGGTTTGTTTTTTAAAAACATATTTGGGGTTTCCCCTTAAACTTATCTTTTGCAAAAATACTTCTAGGTGGAGTTAAGACTAGGCCAAACAACAAAGTAAAGTATTTCCACTTTTTTAATTGAGAAACATGATCAACCAACAATAAAAAAAAAGCATGCATACGGAAGCAAATAACAATCAAACAAATAAAATCTAACCAAAACATGGGTTGCCTCCCCGGCAACGGCGCCAAAAACTTGATGCGTGGGAATCGCAACAGGCTTTACCTCTCGAGGGATCTCGAGAAGCTTACAACCCCCACCAGGCAGTGTACTTGATCGTTGTAGTATAGTATAGTGACAAGTACCGGGGGATTGATCGTTCAGCTTAGGAATAGTGTCGGTAGGATTAGAAAGCCTAAATTACTAGTTCTAAAGGTGAGGGATGATTATTTTTGTGTTTTTATATTTTATGGAAAGCAATTAAAATCTCGGGGTTTTGAAAGAGTGGGCGGAATTAGTTGCTATTCAACTAACCCAAAACTAAGATGCAATCAAAATAAAATACTAAAAATGAAAATAAACTAATTATACTAAGGTTGTGAGCAGTAATTGGAGAAAATGTGTTTACTTAGATTCACTATTCCCTAGATATCTTTTACATGTTAATTACTTGTTAGAATAGCATGGATGACGGATCGTATTCCTTAATACCATTCATGGGGTGGCGTACATAACTCTCCAATTCTATGAGCTCTTATCTCCTCCTACACCATGCCCAGCACAACTATAGGGATTGTAAACAGTGGCTCATGCATTAAATACAACCAATAAAGACCTAGTACGCCTCGGTTCATGTTTCTTAAAACGTTCAAGCATGTTATCATTTGGAGATCTGCCAGTTTTCTTAAGCCTAACATATAAATCATTCATCCAAAAACAAGAATAAACAAGTAAGCAACACATAATCAATATCTAGGTTTCATTAGATCTAAGCAAACACAAAAGAGATCTAGCCTAGCATGATAGAATTAAGACAAGAACAAGATATAGACAACCAACACATAGACATATTGATTGAATTAAAAGAACACTTATCTTGATTAATCATGCAAGGTATCAAGGGGTTGGAACTCTTGAAAAACCTGTAAAGTTACACCAAAATCGTCTTTAGGGTTTCTCCCAAAACTTCTCTCTTTTTATGTGAAAAACTAGAAAACTATATATAGGAAAATAGGGATGACGGCGTCAAGAACAAAGGTGTGACGCCGTCATCTCGCCGCCAAATACTTCCTCGGACGGCCTTGATCTACTTCTGACGCCGTCAAGGTCTAGGCCGTCACACAAATTACTCTTGACGCCCTGTGTGTGACGCTGTGATCAACTACGGAATTTAATTCTTGGGGTTTTGACGCTGACAGGAAAACTCTTGATGCCTTCATGAACTCTCGGATTTTATTTTTGAGGTTTGACGCCGTCAGGAAATTACTCTTGACGCCGTCACCTTCTGTTCCCAGTATGGAAAATTGAGACTTTGCCGTTTTCTTCACTTTTATGCTCCAAAAACGTCCAAAATGGCTTCTTTTCCAGAATTCACTCTCCAAGTACCTAAAATCACAAAAGGAACGATTTAGGGCAATATTTGATCAAATAAATTCGGATTCGGGCTTAAATGACCCCCTAAAAACGGATCATTTTTCGCCTCATCATATACCCTTACACTTGAGATTTGCTTGTCCTCAAGCAAATGCGCTTTTATTCTAGTCAAAATACAAGTTAGGGGTCATTTAACACTAATATAAAAGTAATTACAACAAATAATCGTTCCACTAAAGACCAATAGACAAGCACGGAGGTCATATACAAGCACCTCACAAATAGTGTTTAGATACTCACATCTCTCGGGTGTAATAAAGTGTAAATTACAATATAGAAACGGAAGATATCTCTCACTACCTGTCATAGCAAAATAGATTACCATAGGCTTGGGAAAGGATCAAACCTCCACCACATGGCGTAAGCACCTAGGATAAACTATCAAAGAGGTCTTTTAAAGGGTTGTAACGTTAGGTATAGGGATATGAATTACACGGTTTTGTTGGATAAAGAAAGTTATTACTGATGGCGAGTTAACAATCTTGGTTAATTACATGTACAATATGGCGTTGCTAAGCCAAGACTAGACTCGACTTAAGCTAATAAATGAAAAATAACAAAAACATAAAATGAACATAGAATGAAAAGGGATGGTAGTCCGTATGTTTTTTTCTCTTTTTCCTTTTTCTATTTTTTTTTTCTTTTTTTTTCTTGATTTTTTTTTTTTTTTTTTTTTTTTTTTTTTTTTTTTTTTTTTTTTGCATACACTCTTACCCTACCATCCAAAATAATACATCATAGGGGATGAATATTCCCCTTACACTTGAATCTTTATATACTTTACATTAAACTAATCTAATAACTCGAATTAAGAGAATCAAAACACTTGTAGCACTTTTAAGATTAACGTACATATGGGGGTAATAAATGATGTTCTTCCCCATTACTCCATAAATAAGTACTTACCCATGAGTCCCAATCGTCCCAAAATAATATGTACAAGGATATGACTCGACTTTAGCAACCATGTAATCAATTAGAAAGTTAACTTAGGGTTTAACAAATAACAATAATGCACTAAAAATGAGCGCATACACGGAAGGCTAAGGCGATTTGGTTGTACATTTAAGTGGGGTGTAACAAATTCTTCCTTTAAGTAAAATGCTTAAAGTTAGAAATGAAAAGATAGGCTCGGAGGGGTGTACTAGGGGTTTCGTGTACTAAAAATGAGTACAACGCTAAGGGTGTGGAAAAAATTAGTTGACTTAACTAGTCAAGTAGTATGACTTAAATGGTCAAGTAATTATAATACGGGTTTAACACAAGGGTGATCCTAATGCCTCTTATCATGTAGTAAATCCTACAACACGTACCACACGAATGTAGTCTCACTAGCGGTCTCGGGATGCATCACTAACGCAAGTTCTAGAATCTAAATGCTACCGGTACACTCATAAGCACTAATAGTAAATGCTTTTCCTATCAAATCTAAAGGCGAACCTCACGTATTTGGGTGGAAAAGTTTTCTGAATATACGGTTATGTGCTAGTCATACAATCTCCTATCCATGAGACGCTTGCTATGGCTAAAGTTTCACTCCTAAATATTGTAAAAAATTTTAAATTTGGCGATAAAATTGCACTAACAAGTATTTCTCAAAGTTTTATTACACATCTACCATTAAACACAACAAACTCAAGCGAAAGTGCATATGTAAGGTATCATCTTTTTACCCTCCCCTTACACTTAAGATGAACATTGTCCCCAATGTTCAAGTAAAGAATGTAAAAGTTAAAAAGTAAAAAGAATGAAATCAAATACTCCCCTGCTTCGCTCGGTATGGATAATAGGATAGCCAGGTTAAATCTTCCTCCAAGAAAATGAACAATCAAAGCTTCCCTTCCAGAATATAAATCATCTCCTTGTCATACATAACCTGTAAATCCTGACAAAAATAGACAAGGCAACCTCGCGTAAAATCGGCGGCATCCTATATAAGTTTCTAAATCCTAGAAAACAAGGTAAGATATAATGCTTGTGGAATGAAGTTTGCAGATCTCCTGGAGATTATAAAACTTAATAATTCACAAAAACCATAAGACTCCATTAGAAAAACAAAACCGGTAAAATTTCCAGATTTTAACTCCTGACGCCGTCAAGAGTAAACCTCTGACGCCGTCAGAATGGACCTGCAGAAATTCTTATGTTAAGTTTCCGGAAAATTTCTGGAAAAACTTGGTCCTACTTCCTGGAAAATCCTGCAAAACTTCATTATGACTCAATACAAGCATTTGACTCTAACAAATACGAATATACATGTTCATTTAATATTGTGGAGGATCATGATCGGTTTGTTTCTTAAAAACATATTTGGGGTTTCCCCTTACACTTATCTTTTGCAAAAATACTTCTCGGTGGAGTTAAGACTAGGCCAAACAACAAAGTAAAGTATTTCCACTTTTTTAATTGAGAAACATGATCAACCAACAATAAAAACAAAGCATGCATACGGAAGCAAATAACAATCAAACAAATAAAATCACATAAAACATGGGTTGCCTCCCCGACAACGGCGCCAAAAACTTGATGCGTGGAAATTGCAACAGGCTTTACCTCTCGAGGGATCTCGAGAAACTTACAACCCCCACCAGGCAGTGTACCTGATCGTTGTAGTATAGTATAGTGACAAGTACCGGGGGATTGATCGTTCAGCTTAGGAATAGTGTCCGTAGGATTAGAAAGCCTAAATTACTAGTTTTAAAGGTGAGGGATGATTATTTTTGTGTTTTTATATTTTATGGAAAGCAATTAAAATCTCGGGGTTTTGAAAGAGTGGGCGGAATTAGTTGCTATTCAACTAACCCAAAACTAAGATGCAATAAAAATAAAATACTAAAAATGAAAATAAACTAATTATACTAAGGTTGTGAGCAGTAATTGGAGAAAATGTGTTTACTTAGATTTCACTACTCCCTAGATATCTTTTACACGTTAATTACTTGTTATAATTGCATGGATGACGGATCGTATTCCTTAATACCATTCATGGGGTGGCATACATAACTCCCCAATTCTATGAGCTCTTATCTCCTCCTACACCATGCCCAGCACAACTATAGGGATTGTAAACAGTGGCTCATGCATTAAATACAACCAATAAAGACCTAGTACGCATCGGTTCATGTTTCTTAAGACGTTCAAGCATGTTACCATTTGGAGATCTGCCAGTTTTCTTAAGCCTAACATATAAATCATTCATCCAAAAACAAGAATAAACAAGTAATCAACACATAATCAATATCTAGGTTTCATTAGATCTAAGCAAACACAAAAGAGATCTAGCCTAGCATGATAGAATTAAGACAAGAACAAGATATAGACAACCAACACATAGACATATTGATTGAATTAAAAGAACACTTATCTTGATTAATCATGCAAGGTATCAAGGGGTTGGAACCCTTGAAAAACCTGTAAAGTTACACCAAAATCGTCTTTAGGGTTTCTCCCAAAACTTCTCTCTTTTTATGTGAAAAACTAGAAAACTAAATATAGGAAAATAGGGATGACGGCGTCAAGAACAAAGGTGTGACGCCGTCATCTCGCCGCCAAATACATCCTCGGACGGCCTTGATCTACTTTTGACGCCGTCAAGGTCTAGGCCATCACACAAATTACTCTTGATGCCCTGTGTGTGACGCCGTCATCAACTACGGATTTTAATTCTTGGGGTTTTGACGCCGTCAGGAAAACTCTTGACGCCTTCATGAACTCTCGGATTTTATTTTTGAGGTTTGACGCCGTCAGGAAATTACTCTTGACGCCGTCACCTTCTGTTCCCAGCATGGAAAATTGAGACTTTGCCGTTTTCTTCACTTTTATGCTCCAAAAACGTCCAAAATGGCTTCTTTTCCAGAATTCACTCTCCAAGTACCTAAAATCACAAAAGGAACGATTTAGGGCAATATTTGATCAAATAAATTCGGATTCGGGGTTAAATGTGTAACACCCCCAAATTTGGGATGCGCAACGGAATTAAAGCTGGGTGTTACTCGACGGCACAATAGTTGAATAGTAGAAAACGATCACCAATTTAGTCGTTTTAAAAGATTTATCATTCGAATTTGTATATATACCAGAGTTTACAAAATGAGGTCTCAGTAGTTTTACAGTTTGTTAAATAATTTTCGAATGATAATTAGATTTTAGCCTTCAAGAAGTATCTGTGGCCCTCCGTGCCATCCTTATTCATTATGGACCTGAGATAAACATGCTAAAAGCGTCAACACAAAGGTTGAGTGAATCTATAGTGTTTATAAATAAGTAGTAGTTTGAACACAAGTTAAGTAGTTGCAAAATAATAGTATTGCAGCACAGCGTATTGCCCTAAGTCTCATGACACGCAAACCTTAACAGTGGGACATCATAGTAATGAACTATAATGTAAGTTACTAACATTATAATAATAATGCAAGTAATAATGCCCTCGAGTAGGAGCTTGCCAACTTCCTATTTAGTTTTCAAATATAATGCATTTGGTCACTTATCCAGTAACACAAATGGGGCGTCAACTGCCAATAGATCTATTCACTATATTCGCGTTCACTCGTAAGTGATTAATGGCTCATGATATGAGGGTCTTTTAGTGGCAACAAAGCTAACTTAGGCAATACCAGATCAGGATAGCATACAGAAAATACTTGTGTTCGGTTTGTAGCATGTATCTCCCCACAAGTTTGAAAAACGTATAAAATAGTGGGACTATGAACTCACCTTGGTGATAAAGTAATCTGGATGGAAAACAAATGATGTTTAAAGAATAAACTGCTCCGACACGTAACCTAGGGAATGATGTCAAGTATTTGTGAGTTTAAGTATTCGTATTTTGAAAGGATTAAATGTTTGAGTGAGTCAACATGAAGTCTCTTCAAAAATTAGTTGATGGTTAAGATTTATTTAGGTTTTGTTAATTGGTTCCGACATGTCTCATAAAGGTTTTAGATTAATTCCCGAGTTATTTCAGTGTTATAAATTATATTCCCGTGATAAAATAAAATATTACAGTTTTTACCCTGTAGTTTTAGGTATTGACAACATTTACCCTTGAATTATCATGAAATGACAATTCATACCCCCAAGTTTTATATATTTACAAATTATACCCTTCAAGTTTTATAAAATTACAATTTATATCCTGAAGTTTGGTGAAAAGACAGTTTACCTCCTTCAACTATAGTGAAATAACAATTTCTACCCTGAACTTTTCAATATGACAATTTCCACCATTTAACCTTAAGTTTATTTCATTTTAAGTCCGACTTATAAGATTAGTTTAGAGTTTTGTCATAAAATACCTTTCATGCAAAAATAACCTTTTACCCGAAATCCTTTTTGAACGAAAATGCACTTTTAGCTTAGGAAAAGGCACGACTTTCTACGACTCCTTTACATATGTTAAAACAAGTTTACAAATATGTTTTACGTAGCTTATCAGCTTATATTTCCAGCTTATTAGTTCAAAATAATTAAAAAGACATGTTTATATATTACTCGACAAGGCCAAATTCAAGGGTGAATAAAGGCGAGGTGTTGAAATGTTTTTACTACGTTTTCAATCTTTTCAATAGTTTGTCACATGGTCTATCTATAGGTTCAAACTAGAGGTCGTGATTTGTTATAGTTAAGTCGCAATTAATTTCTGAAGTTGGGCGTTTGAAACTATTTTTAGTAAGATAAGCCATGTATTTTGTTATTTTTAGCAAGTACTAGGCCAAAAACATGGCTCGATAAAAACGAGGTCTTTTAATGAAAATGAAAAGTGTTTGTTCCAGATTAATCTATGCCATGAGGTCTCTATTTCCACCAAGTTTCGTAATTTATCAAGCTAGTTTACTAGTCGAAATAATTAGACAAAAAGGGTCGGTTGGGGCTGTTTTTATAACTTAAACAGAAAACAGGTCCTAGTGCCCAACCCTTGTGGTACGTTTTTAGGACTCGTGCTCCTGAGTTTTTGAAGAAAACGTCGTTCCGAACAACTTTCGTGTTTTAACTTTTTGATGAATCGGACTACAAATTCCTCGTTTTGTATGTTTTATGTTTCTGTTACAGAGGGCGAACAGCTCTCAAAACCATCAAATAAAAACGTGACCTTTGATTGTTTTTGAAATGTTTTTGATCCTTGTTAATCTATGCTATGAGGACTTTAAATCCTCTAAGTTTCGAAATTTGAAGAGCTCGTTTGATAGGAGTAAAGATAGACCAAAGTTGACCTCACAGAAACATGTCTCGACATGTTTCTGTTACAAGGTTTTTAGTTTTCGACTTTTAAACTTCCAAATCAGTATTCTTAGTATAGAAACATGTATTTAAGCATAGATAAGTAAACTTTAAACAAGATTTAAGGTTCCTTGATTTGTTGTTCACAAAACAACCAAAATGGTTGTCTGTTGTCTGCTCGACCAAAACAGAAAAAGAGAAGAAGAAAAGAAATGTTTGTGTTGGTTTAATATTTGATTCAAGCTTACTAAAATGAAGTATTAACATGAATTAAAGAGATTAGAAAGGCTGGAACTTACAGAAATTGATGGTGGAAAGGTTCGACTATATTGAGCTTCAACAAGAACCAAAGCTTCCCAAGCTTCAAGCTCCTATCCCACTTGTTCCTATCTCTTCTAAGGCACTTCTAAGATCAGTAGGTGTATGAATGAGTGAGTGGGTTGCTATTTTGAGTGAGGGATGGGGAAAGAGAGGAGGAGGGGCCTCGCTATTTATAGAGAGCTTGGCTAGGGTTCAATAAATGCACCAAGGCCACTTGTTAGGGCTTGTTATGAGTTTTGAGGACACAAGGAAGCTTAGTACAGATTTTGTTGGGGATTACATGACCAAAATGGTCTAGGTTCGATCCATAGAAGCTTATGGAAAGCTTATGCACATGATAAGCTTGAAATTTTTGACCTAGGTTTGAAAGTAGATATGACAAGTGTAAGGTGAAGGTTTATGGCTTCTAAAAGAAGCTTGATCTCATGGTACAATGCTAGTTTGGTTTCTAGTTCCAATCAGACTACATAGTTGGTGTTGGATCGAATGGTGCTTTAGGTGGGTTGTACATAGGCTTTAGTGTATTGTACTTAGGCTAGGAAGTGTAGTGAACTTTGGTTAGGGTTTAGTTTAAGAGAAGTGTGGTTTGAATCAAACTAGGGTTTGTTTAGGTTTAGGTTTTAGGTCGACATAGTGTAGAAAATAAAAGAAATTGATTTGTGCTAATAGGGTTTGTACCATGGGCTAGAGTGAGTTGTACTTAAGGTTTATAAATGTAGAAAATATATTTCTATGGTTTTGATTAGGTTTACATAGGTTTTGGTTAGTTTTAGTTAGGTTAAAGTAAGGATTTTTAGGGTTTCTAGGTCTTTATTCATAAGGTAGTTGTACATTAGGTTTAGAGACTTGTACATTTTAGTTTAAATGTTGTAAAAATATTAAGTTTAAGTTTTGGTGCATAATGACCTTGTTTTATGTGCTTTAGAATAGGTACACTGAGGTTTATAATGAGTTTAAGTCATTATTATACTCCTATGCATTACTAACTTGTACATAGGCTTGAAAAATGTGTACCCTTATGTTTTGAATAAAACATGTTACTAATAGTTAGGGTTTGTGATTTTCTCACATGAAATCATAGATTTATGAAGTTAGAGTTTATATCGGGAGTTAAAGTTAAATTAGGGTTTTTGTGTTTCGATATCTTGTACATTGTAGTAGAGAGTATTATACTTTAGAGTTTCATGGTTTTGATACTTAATATTAGCATTACATTAGTTTTAGGGTTTAGCGGAAACCCTAATGGGTAGAAAACGTTTAATGTGAGCGTACATTAACGAATTAACGTAAAGTGGCAAGTGTGTTGTTGTAATGTTGTATACTTGACATGTAAGGATGTTTATGTGAAATAAACATAAGTAAGTTGGTGTTGGTCTACGTGTGATCATTTTATCAAGGTGCGAGTTACGTCACATTAGTTGGTTGTGGTGATAATATAAACTGATAATGTTTAATCTTAAAGAAAAAAAATTATACGTGGAAAATGGATAAGTATTCTCTCGTTAGAATATTAATACAAGTGGAAATTTACCGGTGGTTACAGTCTCACCCCCTTAACTGAATCTCGTCCCGAGATTCAGCCTGTGTTAGGTGTTTCGAAATGATAAGGACGAAATGTTTAATTTATGAAAACTTATAATTTAGATTTACGTGCGTTAATATTATTTCGAAGGTCCTATAAACTTAAGAAAATTTTATTTTAAATGAAGATTGTTGTTTATAGAATGTATCCGGTTTCAGTGATTATCCTTGAAAATATCCTGATTTCCAATTTCTCATTTTTTAAAAATCAAATTTTTGATATCGAAAACTGTCTTTTAATAAGAAAAATTTCGGGTGAAAACTTGATGAATGTAAGGAAAAGAAAAAAAAAAAAAAAAAATTCAAACTTTTGTAGATGATTAATCCGTTTGTTCCTTAGAAAAAAATTTAAAATTTTCAAACGTTCATGAACAGTGATCCCAACGGTCGTGAATAGTATTTCAACGGCTAGTTTTTAACTTATAAATACCCTATTTCAATTCTCATTTCTCCATCACCCAAATTTCTCTCATTAAATTTTCAAAATGCCGCACATTATTACCATTATTGCGATCGTGTACGTTGTTATTACTTCTATCTACATGACCTACGTTCCAGAAGAAGATTTTGTATTCTTGGCTGGGATTTTAGCGATTATTATACCACTCTTGGTTCTAGCAATTGGTATCGATGAGGTTTGGAAGTAATAGACGGTATCGTGGTGGGAGCGTTGAAATAAATTTTCTATGTAATCTTTAGTGAATGTGTAATAAGATTTGGTTGTTTTATGTATAAAACCATGTTTTGCGTTGATAATTTGTTTATTGTACAAAATATTCAAAGGTTATATCCGGTCGTAGTTCTCGTTCTCGTAGGTGTAGTTGTGTTCTTTACTAGCTTGGTAGATCAACCAATTGGCGATTTTATGCCTTAGTGTTCTTCATAATATTAGCATTACCAATGCTAATTATGTCGTTGTGTATTAATATCCGTGGGTTCTAAAAGTTACGTTTTATGAATTCTGGTGATCCTTTAGTTCATACTCATGTCATTTCAGATACAAATAAGCCCACTTGTTTATAATTCATTACTTACATAGAGAGGCGTCCCAAACAATGTAAATAAAGAAATATAAACTTATGGTTCGGCGATTCATAATTTCTTTATTTAAATAAAAAGGCATCCCAATTCATTTAAATAAATAAATTGTAAATCATCCTACTTAAGAATTTCTGACTCAACATTCGTAATTAATCGATGAGTTATGTTTTCTGGGAGTACAAGATAAGTAGGTTTCAAAATAGTTGGGGAATATATTTTAATGCAAATAGAGTAAGAATTGTGCAAAGCACAATGTCTTAGGAAGGTTTCGTGAGTTGCAAAATGTAGAAGTAGATACATGCTGGGGAAATATGATTGATTCGTAATGCCTTAGAATAGGCATATGCAGATATGTTTATTCATATAAAGAGATCAGAAGTATGTCGTGTGTGTGTATATATCAATATACTAATATGGTTGTGTAGCATAAATTACCTAGAAGTCACATAATCGTCTGGAGGATGGAAGGCACAGAGAGCGAAAGGCTATAAAATATTTTTGTGAAAAAGTGGTTATAGTTCAGGTCTAAATTAGACCCGTTTCTCTATAACTATAGCTCTGATACCAATCTGTAACACCCCCAAATTTGGGATGCGCAGCGGAATTAAAGCTGGGTGTTACTCGACGGCACAATAGTTGAATAGTAGAAAACGATCACCAATTTAGTCATTTTAAAAGATTTATCATTCGAATTTGTATAAATACCAGAGTTTACAAAATGAGGTCTCAGTAGTTTTACAGTTTGTTAAATAATTTTCGAATGATAATTAGATTTTAGCCTTCAAGAAGTATCTGTGCCCCTCCGTGCCATCCTTATTCATTATGGACCTGAGATAAACATGCTAAAAGCGTCAACACAAAGGTTGAGTGAATCTATAGCGTTTATAAATAAGTAGTAGTTTGAACACAAGTTAAATAGTTGCAAAATAATAGTATTGCAGCACAGCGTATTGCCCTAAGTCTCATGACACGCAAACCTTAACAGTGGGACATCATAGTAATGAACTATAATGTAAGTTACTAACATTATAATAATAATGCAAGTAATAATGCCCTCGAGTAGGAGCTTGCCAACTTCCTATTTAGTTTTCAAATATAATGCATTTGGTCAATTATCCAGTAACACAAATGGGGCGTCAACTGCCAATAGATCTATTCACTATATTCGCGTTCACTCGTAAGTGATTAATGGCTCATGATATGAGGGTCTTTTAGTGGCAACAAAGCTAACTTAGGCAATACCAGATCAGGATAGCATACAGAAAATACTTGTGTTCGGTTTGTAGCATGTATCTCCCAACAAGTTTGAAAAACGTATAAAATAGTGGGACTATGAACTCACCTTGGTGATAAAGTAATCTGGATGGAAAACAAATGATGTTTATCGAATAAACTGCTCCGACACGTAACCTAGGGAATGATGTCAAGTATTTGTGAGTTTAAGTATTCGTATTTTGAAAGGATTAAATGTTTGAGTGAGTCAACATGAAGTCTCTTCAAAAATTAGTTGATGGTTAAGATTTATTTAGGTTTTGTTAATTGGTTCCGACATGTCTCATAAAGGTTTTAGATTAATTCCCGAGTTATTTCAGTGTTATAAATTATATTCCCGTGATAAAATAAAATATTACAGTTTTTACCCTGTAGTTTTAGGTATTGACAACATTTACCCTTGAACTATCATGAAATGACAATTCACACCCCCAAGTTTTATATATTTACAACTTATACCCTTCAAGTTTTATAAAATTACAATTTATATCCTGAAGTTTGGTGAAAAGACAGTTTACCTCCTTCAACTATAGTGAAAATAACAATTTCTACCCTGAACTTTTCAATATGACAATTTCCACCATTTAACCTTAAGTTTATTTCATTTTAAGTCCGACTCATAAGATTAGTTTAGAGTTTTGTCATAAAATACCTTTCATGCAAAAATAACCTTTTACCCGAAATCCTTTTTGAACGAAAATGCACTTTTAGCTTAGGAAAAGGCACGACTTTCTACGACTCCTTTACATATGTTAAAACAAGTTTACAAATATGTTTTACGTAGCTTATCAGCTTATATTTCCAGCTTATTAGTTCAAAATAATTAAAAAGACATGTTTATATATTACTCGACAAGGCCAAATTCAAGGGTGAATAAAGGCGAGGTGTTGAAATGTTTTTACTACGTTTTCAATCTTTTCAATAGTTTGTCACATGGTCTATCTATAGGTTCAAACTAGAGGTCGTGATTTGTTATAGTTAAGTCGCAATTAATTTCTGAAGTTGGGCGTTTGAAACTATTTTTAGTAAGATAAGCCATGTATTTTGTTATTTTTAGCAAGCACTAGGCCAAAAACATGGCTCGATAAAAACGAGGTCTTTTAATGAAAATGAAAAGTGTTTGTTCCAGATTAATCTATGCCATGAGGTCTCTATTTCCACCAAGTTTCGTAATTTATCAAGCTTGTTTACTAGTCGAAATAATTAGACAAAAAGGGTCGGTTGAGGCTGTTTTTATAACTTAAACAGAAAACAGGTCCTAGTGCCCAGCCCTTGTGGTACGTTTTTAGGACTCGTGCTCCTGAGTTTTTGAAGAAAACGTCATTCCGAACAACTTTCATGATTTAACTTTTTGATGAATCGGACTACAAATTCCTCGTTTTGTATGTTTTATGTTTCTGTTACAGAGGGCGAACAGCTCTCAAAACCATCAAATAAAAACGTGACCTTTGATTGTTTTTGAAATGTTTTTGATCCTTGTTAATCTATGCTATGAGGACTTTAAATCCTCTAAGTTTCGAAATTTGAAGAGCTCGTTTGATAGGAGTAAAGATAGACCAAAGTTGACCTCACAGAAACATGTCTCGACATGTTTCTGTTACAAGGTTTTTAGTTTTCGACTTTTAAACTTCCAAATCAGTATTCTTAGTATAGAAACATGTATTTAAGCATAGATAAGTAAACTTTAAACAAGATTTAAGGTTCCTTGATTTGTTGTTCACAAAACAACCAAAATGGTTGTCTGTTGTCTGCTCGACCAAAACAGAAAAAGAGAAGAAGAAAAGAAATGTTTGTGTTGGTTTAATATTTGATTCAAGCTTACTAAAATGAAGTATTAACATGAATTAAAGAGATTAGAAAGGCTGGAACTTACAGAAATTGATGGTGGAAAGGTTCGACTATATTGAGCTTCAACAAGAACCAAAGCTTCCCAAGCTTCAAGCTCCTATCCCACTTGTTCCTATCTCTTCTAAGGCACTTCTAAGATCAATAGGTGTATGAATGAGTGAGTGGGTTGCTGTTTTGAGTGAGGGATGGGGAAAGAGAGGAGGAGGGGCCTCGCTATTTATAGAGAGCTTGGCTAGGGTTCAATAAATGCACCAAGGCCACTTGTTAAGGCTTGTTATGAGTTTTGAGGACACAAGGAAGCTTAGTAAGAATTTTGTTGGGGATTACATGACCAAAATGGTCTAGGTTCGATCCATAGAAGCTTATGGAAAGCTTATGCACATGATAAGCTTGAAATTTTTGACCTAGGTTTGAAAATAGATATGACAAGTGTAAGGTGAAGGTTTATGGCTTCTAAGAGAAGCTTGATCTCATGGTACAATGCTAGTTTGGTTTCTAGTTCCAATCAGACTACATAATTGGTGTTGGATCGAATGGTGCTTTAGGTGGGTTGTACATAGGCTTTAGTGTATTGTACTTAGGCTAGGAAGTGTAGTGAACTTTGGTTAGGTTTTGGTTTAAGAGAAGTGTGGTTAGAATCAAACTAGGGTTTGTTTAGGTTTATGGTTTAGGTCGACATAGTGTAGAAAATAAAAGAAATTGATTTGTGCTAATAGGGTTTGTACCATGGGCTAGAGTGAGTTGTACTTAAGGTTTATAAATGTAGAAAACATATTTCTATGGTTTTGATTAGGTTTACATAGGTTTTGGTTAGTTTTAGTTAGGTTAAAGTAATGATTTTTAGGGTTTCTAGGTCTTTATGCATAAGGTAGTTGTACATTAGGTTTAGAGACTTGTACATTTTAGTTTAAATGTTGTAAAAATATTAAGTTTAAGTTTTGGTGCATAATGACCTTGTTTTATGTGCTTTAGAGTAGGTACACTGAGGTTTATAATGAGTTTAAGTCATTATTATACTCCTATGCATTACTAACTTGTACATAGGCTTGAAAAACTTGTACCCTTATGTTTTGAATAAAACATGTTACTAATAGTTAGGGTTTGTGATTTTCTCACATGAAATCATAGATTTATGAAGTTAGATTTTATATCGGGAGTTAAAGTTAAATTAGGATTTTTGTGCTTCGATATCTTGTACATTGTACTAGAGAGTATTATACTTTAGAGTTTCATGGTTTTGATACTTAATATTAGCATTACATTAGTTTTAGGGTTTAGCGGAAACCCTAATGGGTAGAAAACGTTTAATGTGAGCGTACGTTAACGAATTAACGTAAAGTGGCAAGTGTGTTGTTGTAATGTTGTATACTTGACATGTAAGGATGTTTATGTGAAATAAACATAAGTAAGTTGGTGTTGGTCTACGTGTGATCATTTTATCAAGGTGCGAGTTACGTCACATTAGTTGGTTGTGGTGATAATATAAACTGATAATGTTTAATCTTAAAGAAAAAAAATTATACGTGGAAAATGGATAAGTATTCTCTCGTTAGAATATTAATACAAGTGGAAATTTACCGGTGGTTACAAAATGACCCCCTAAAAATGGATCATTTTTCGCCTCATCACACCCTGCATGATCAGCATCAGAGTAGGCCGTGAGAGCCATTGCATTGTCTTTTGGGTGCTAGAGACCCATATGGATTGTCCCTTGGAGATATCTGAAGATTCTCTTGACAGCTTCCAAGTGCTTTTTGGTGGGCTTGGATTGATATCTGGCGCACATGCATACGGCAAAAAGCAGGTCAGGCCTACTTGCTGTGAGGTACATGAGAGATCCAATCATGCTTCTGTATTTGTTTTGATCAACTGTTACACCAGGTGAGTCGTCATCGAGTTTGGATCTTTCAACCATGGGTGTATCAACGGTGTCACTTGAGTCAAAGCCAAACTTCTTGAGAATATCACTAGCATACTTGGGTTGATTAATAAAGATGCCTCTCAGGTTTTGTGAAACTTGTAGCCCCAAGAAGAAAGACATTTTTCCCATCATGGACATTTGAAACTGGGAACTCATTTCTGTAGCAAAGCGAGCACATTCCTTGGAATCAGACGATGCGAAGATAATATCATCAACATAGATTTGAACATGAAGGAGGTTGTTCCCAGTCTTTCTAGTGAACAAGGTAGGATCAACAACACCCTTGGTAAATCGATTTGCAAGAAGAAACTTGGAAAGTGTGTCGTACCAAGCTCTAGGAGCCTGTTTGAGACCATAGAGTGCCTTCTTTAAGCGATATACATGATTTGGTCTTTCTGGGTCCACAAATCCTTCAGGTTGAGAAACATAAACCACCTCTTTTAAGTCCCCGTTAAAGAAGGCAGTCTTAACATCCATTTGATAAACAATCATGTTACTGCTGGAAGCATTGGCAAGAAAGATTCCAATGGCCTCGATACGAGCGACTGGTGCAAACGATTCTTCAAAGTCAATACCCTCTTGTTGACTGTATCCTTTTGCAACTAAACGAGCCTTATTTTTCAACACATCCCCATGCTCATCAAGCTTAACTTTGAAAATCCATTTAAGAGCAATGATCATCGCACATTCAGGTGGGTATTAATTCCCATACATCAAGACGATCAAACTCATGGATTTCTTCTTGCATTGCGGTGAACCAAGACACCTTTGTAAGGGCGTCTTTGAAATCTTTGGGCTCGACTTTAGATAAGACTGAGTTGAAGAAACACCACAAGGCATCAGTGGCAAGTTGTTGTCTGGTGGATACTGGTCTTGTGGGTTCCTATGATGTTGTCAATAGGGTGATCATTTGTCCATTTTCTGAGATGTTCATGAGGTTGAGGATAGTGTACAAATATTACATTGTTTGAATTTTCTGAGGAAGATGCTTCATTGGGATTATGGTGCAAATACGTTTTCAAATGGTTCTTCATCAGGTGATGCAAAAGGATTGACTTCCCATGTGTTATCAGAAGTAACTCCTTGATGTTCAGAAGACGATTGTATGTTTGATTCAATTTGAGTGTTGCTGCATTCTGGTGCCTCCGGATCAAGCAAGATGGAGACTGAAGGACCATTTGTATCATATGGTGCATTCCCAGCCATAATATTAGGTTCAACAGCTAGCTGTACCGGTTCATAAGGTGGCTGTGACTCAAAGTACTCATCAAACATGGGATCAAATAACATTTTCAAGTCTTCACTCGAGGGAGGAACATAAGGAGTGACATAATTGGAGTTATGTACAAGTCCCGAACTTATTGGTCAAGGAGATAAAATATTTTGTGAGGGTCCAGAACTGGTGTGTCCTGAAGCCGTATGCTCTGTCAGCTCATCAAACGTGACATGGATTGTTTCCATGATTTGTCAGGTTCTTTTGTTGTAGATTCGGTACCCTTTTCGATCTGCTGCATAACCGACGAATACCCCAATATCAGCTTTAGCTTTGAGCTTCCCTAAGTCTTCACTGTCGTTAGTTGGGTAGCACAGGGCAAAATACACGAAGAAAGGAGAGATCGGGCTTTTTGAGATGCACCAGCCCATACGGTGTCTTGTTGTGGAGAGGATGAATTAATGATCGATTTTGAGTGTAATAAGCAGTAGCAATGGCTTTAGCCCATAGAAACATTGGTGTTTTTGAGAATATCAGCATAGTCCGAACCGCTTCAACTAGTGTGCGATTCCTTCTTTCAACGACTCCATTTTGTTGAGGAGTTCGAGGAATGCTCTTCTGATGACTGATGCCGACAGTTTCATAGAATTTGGTGAGATGTTGGTTAACAAACTCAGTTCCATTGTCTGTGCGGATGATTCTAACAGTTTTGTTGAGCCTTACTTGCAACTGCTTGATGATCTTGATGATGATATCAAGAGTTTCGTCCTTGGATCTTAAAAATTTCACCCATGTGAATCTTGAATAGTCATCCACAATAACAAGAATATATCTTTTCCCATTGAAGCTTTGCACTCTCATGGGTCCACACAGATCCATGTGAAGGGTATGGAGTACTTTGGTGTTAGAGTTGGTGGGTTTTGGTTTATGAGTTTGTTTCTTACTTTTACCCAATTGACATGATGAGCAAAGATGATCCTTTTCATACTTCAGTCTGGGCATGCCTCGAACAAGATCTTTGCGAGAGAGCTTGTTTATGGTGCCGAGGTTCAAGTGGTTCAAACGTCGATGCCATAACCATGATTTGCTTTTTGAGGCCTTATAAAGTAAGCAAATGGGAGAGGACCGCATCATGTATTCAATAGAGATGGTATACAGATTTGTACCACGACTTCCTTTAAGGAGATCAACTTCGTCCAGTACTCTAACGAAACATGTGTGTTTTCTGAAGGCCACTTCGAGATCAGAATCACAGAATTGTCCAACAGAGAATAAGTTGTGCCCAAGTCCTTCCACATAGTAAACTCTTGAAATCACGCTATCACCAAACACATAATAACCATACCCTATAATAGCTCCAAAGTGGTCGTTACCGAATCTAACTGTCCCGATAAACTTTTTCACGAAATTTCTGAGCCGAGAGCGATCCCCAGTCATATGTTTTGAGCAGCCTGAGTCCAAATACCACAGGACGATTTGTACGACCTGCATTTGAAACCAGACATATATGGATAACTGAAAAACATGGATCCCCAAGTGTAATTGGCATCCAATAGGTTAGCACATGCATACTTGAGAGATTCATGATCAATATTTTCATTGGTTATTACAGATGAACCGATACCAGTGGAAACTGTTGTCTTACTATCAAGGCATTGGGTCGCTAAAGGGAATCTTCTTCCAGTAGCCTTCCATCTCTTAACCTCTAACGACTTTGGGTCGGGTATGTAAGTCAATGGGCACTGGTTTCCTAGAGTGAATTTTCTTCCCATAGGTTTCCACTGATATCTTACATTGTTAAAAACTTCTCCTGTAGCTCTCCAAGTATTGTTATCCTTAGCAGATATAACAGGGGATTTATAAGATGATTGCAAAAATGACACAACACATTCATCATGATTACCAGAAATCAAACATTCATTACAAGTCTTACAAGTCGCATTAGAATTCGAATTAATTATAGTACGCTTAACGCAAATACTAGAATCAACACGATTTTTTTCATTCAAATCAATCTTATTGTTCCTAAGGTGGTCTTCTACTTTCTTCCCTTGATCATTCTTAGCAGGCGGAGTCCTATCATTCCTTGTGTTGCCTTTAGGCTTTGACCCGCTAGCTTTAGTGACATTGATTACTCCTGTAGAATTTACGATGGGAACATAAGATTGTTGCAAAGTTGTTTGGTTTCTAGGTGGTGATGTGCTATGTACAAAACTAGCCAAGGGTTTATCAAAAGTTACATGCTTCTTCAAATTCCTAGATGAGGATGTGCCAATTTTATCACGCATGTTGGGAATCTTGGGACATGTACCTATGGCATATTCTAACAACTCTTGTGACCTCTTGGTAAGAAAGCAAATATCCGATAGGGTGTTATCAGATGGTCTCACCGTTCTATCTTCTTCTATGGTTTCACGGGTCATGTCAAGGCAGTTCTTAAGATGTTTAAGATAATCACTATGGACTAGCTCATTGTTCTTAAGGGGAAGGGGAATAAAGACAGCCTCACATGCATACTTTTTACAATTACAAACCACAGAATTGATATTGTCACTTACATTCAACGGCATTTTCCCTTTCACTTTTGTCTTTAGATTCTCAATTTCATTAAGCAAAGAAGTTATTTTTTCATTGGTTTTATCACGAGTGATCTTGATAGAATCATATAACTCTTTGTAATGTTGTTTAACTTTAGAATTTTCAGCTTGAAAACACTCATTTTCATGTTTAAGTAAGTTGATTGTGTTTTGAAGTTGAAAATTATGAGAATCTGCAGACATTGGTTTATGGGAGTTGATCACAGCATTCATGGGAGACTTCAATTGGGAAATTTGAGCCCTCAATAACCTGATCGTGTTCGTGTGAGCTTGAATTTTTTCATCCCTTTTTGCTAATTCAAAATATGCATCAAATTCCGGAGCATCAGATGACGTTTTGGCCTTTGACATTTTCATTTTTTCTTCTAAATGTTGATATTTTAATTGTAAATTAAGATTATCAACTTCTAGTTTAGAAAGATGCTTGACCATGTTATCATGATCATCATTTTGAATTTTTTCAAGCAATTCCCAATTCTCCCCCTCAAGCTCAACAACACGATTGTGAAGGTTATTCAAAATAATAGACATTTCATGAAACTGACTAGCATTAAGAGAAGAATCTGTAGCAGTGTAAAACACATCTTGTGAAATACATTTAGCAATCAAGTTGTCATTCATGATGAGAATATTTTTTTTTGGCAATTTCACTATGCTGAAGATCTATTGCTTTTTGTTTACACTCATTTTCCACATCTCTAAACACTTCTTTCATTTCCTTAAGCTCACTGTCAAGGGATTGTCGTAGACCCTCAAAGTGTTCTTTAATTAGTTTAAAAAATGGGATGACTTCAGTTAAGTAATACTCTTTAGTTAGCTCAAATCCCCGTTCACCCTCAGTGATTCCCGTTGGTGTGATTCTCTTTTTGCATGTTTTATCAAAATCAGTGAACATTTGACACATGACATAAATGCTAATAAGAGTTTTACATTTCGTGGGAAGTGACAACTGAACTAAGTGCATCGGTGTATTGGGGGGATACACCGTTGGGGCAGCTACCTTTGGGGATGTCTTGGCCTTAATTTCCTCAGCTTTTATTTTCTCAATGTCTAGGGGCCAAAATACATGTTCTGGTGTTAACTTAGTTTGTGGTGCAAAAACAGTCACTCGGTTTTGTTCATAATAATCATGGGGCTTAACAATGACTCGGTGTTTGATGCACTTTGGATCCTTCATTTTTTTTTTTATCAAATCTCTCTCTATTGGCAGAATCAAGTTCCTCTAATTCTTCATCGAATGAACTATTTGGGGGATCATGATTGGGAGTAAGCATAACCTTAGCATCATAGAGGGCGGGTTGAGAGTCTCTAACGCTCTTAAGGAAATTTGTTTTAGGCATCCCTAAATCCTTATTACTATGCTTATCTCACAGTTTCATGTGCTTTTCCACCATTTGAGCTGTTTGAGGTGTTTGGCCAAGAACATACAACTTGTTTTCAAGTTTGTTTTTCAACTGCTTAAGGTTGGAAAATTTGTTTAATAGTTTAGTTTCCTTTTGTTGAAATTCACTTTTTAGGAGTTTTACACTGTCCTAAATTTCCTGTTTTTCCTTAAAAGCACGTTCAAGTTGATTTGAATAGATTTAATCTCTTGTTTAAAGGCCATTTCCTTCAAATTTTGTTCAGTGATGTAGGCATGCATTTGCAATTCCATTTTATGTTCATGTTCTGTAAGCTCAAATTTAGCACGTTGTTCATAGAACCTTACTTGATCCCTAAGAGTATTTATCCTAGTGGTTAGGGTATCATCTGGTGCAACAACCGTATACTCATTTAAATCACACATTTCTTCATCAGCAGAGGATATATCACTTGGTACAACAGACTCGATGTTGTGCTTCACATATTGCTCATATGGGACAATATTGCTATTCCCCAAATTTTCAGTATCTAATTCATCAACGTTCATTTGTTGTACATCGTTACATATCAATTGCTCATGCATCACATCATTTTCACACACAACAGAAGACTTTCCACAGGATACGTCAGAATACCTGTCGTGATCCAAATGTTGCTCAGTTGGGAACATTTTGATGGTTTCCAATTTAGCCTCATTTGATTCACAAACATTATTTTGTCGTATATCACAGAAATTCTTCTGTTCATCACATTTATCATATAGTTTTAGTACCTAAGATATGATGGATGAATTGGAGTGACCAGATTGTTGTGCAGGTGAGACAATCGATGATAGATTAGCCATGAAGATTGTCTGAGCGGTGGGTTCGTCATCAACATCTGAGTCGAAAGCATCACAATCCTCTGCCTGGAAGATGTTTGGATAATTAAGAGCTAAATCCTGAACTGGTTGTTCATCCACATCATCATCAAATGTCTTTCCATCATCCCCAGCAATGAACGCCAATTCTTCCTCATTAAGCACAACTCCATTCTCTTGAGCTTGCATGAGCAACATTTTGTCCTTGAAATAATCTGAGTTTTGAGGACGTTTTGGCAGAGTGCAATTCCTGGCGATGTGACCTAGACCCCCACAGTTGTAACATTTTGGTTGCCTTCCTTGTCCCTGATTCAAATTTCCAACTCTGTTATGAAAGTTACCCCGTACAGCATTTCTTTGATTCACATTCTGTCGTCCTTGAACGTTTTGCACCATTACTTTTCCGTCTTCCACAATGGCTTGATTACGTGGATTGGAGGAAGTTCTGAGTTGATTATTGGAAGATGGGAGTACAGCCCTGAAATGTTGAACCAGTAGAGAAACTTGATTGGAGAGATTGTCAATCATCTTGTCTGTATGAGAGTATCCTGAGTCTAGATGAGTGTTCATGGCAGCTGATGACTGTAGAGATGAGTGATCCATTGATGACACTGGTTGATTAGTTGGCACCATGCTACTCATGAAAGCAAGTGAGTCACTGGTGACAGTTGGATTGAGTTTCTCTCGTAGTTGACGATCATAAGCAGCATGCTTCTCATGTTGTTGCGAATAAGCAAAAAATTGCTCATAGTTCCTATTTCTCAATCCTTTGTTGAGCTTGACAGCAGTGACAAGCCGATCCCACTCAGGTGACATGTTGTTCACAAACTTAGAGTTGAGTTGAATGTTGGGCATTGTCATTCTGATCATTCTCATGTCATTAACCAGCTTGTGAAATCTGACATAGTAATCGGTAATGTTTTCACCAGGATTCAATTTGAAATGCTTAAACTCATCATATAATTGAGATTCACGGTCTTCTTTGGTTAGCTCTGAGCCAGACAGAAGCATTTTGACATTATCCCACACCGCTTTGGCTTCAGTGTTGAAGTTAATTAGCTTGTACACATCTTTGGGTAACCCTTGTATTACTATGTTGGAGGCACGAATGTCAGCATCATAGCGCTTCTTTTCAACATCAGTGAGATCATTGTAAGTGCGTGGTCTATCAATTCCCTAAACAACAGAGCCATCCTCAGCAGTGGAGATAACATCTCTGGTTGTACCCATCTGCATAGGACCTTCATCGATAGATCGTAGAATGTTCTCACCATTTTCTTTAACCAAGCAGTTCAATTTGATTCTTTGCGCCCATGATTCATAATCTGTCCTGTCTAGCATTGGAGGTCGGGTGTCGGACCCAGCAGCTTGAATGTCATCTGATACAGTCGACATCTCAAAGTCTTCAAACGGGATTTTACAGCTTTAGTGACTTAAACCGAGAAATGATTCTTTCTAGGAATTTTACTAAAGTCAACAAAAGTAATCGGAAGATATATTCAGCAGATTATACTAATAGAGAGATACCAGATGAGTCACTGTTTGCATCAAGTGTTCAGTTGTGACAAGTCCAGTCGCAATATATCCAATTGAGATTAGTCAATTCGTAAGGATTATCTCACAACGTTAGATCACAATTAGATCAATTGAAACGATTAAGGTTACAGCAATACACGAATTGCAAATTGATAACCCAATCACATGAATCTCATCACTTAGTAAGTTGCCAAATAGTGTGAGATAGTCGCAACTATATGCACTAATCGCAGTAGGAGATAACCACAAGGTGAGCAAATCGCAGTGGAGGGTAACCGCAAGGTAGGTAACCACAGAGAAAGGTAATCACAAGGTGAATTAACCGTAGGGAGCGACTAACCGCAGAGTACACTAACCACAAAATGGATTACCCGCAAATCACTAACCACAACAAGTAGTAAACCGCAGAAACTAAACGCAGTCCACTAAACCGCATAAGCTAAACGCAGTCAGATAGTCTCAGATACTAACCGCAGATCATCTAACCGCATGAGCTAGTCGCAGTTGACAATAGTCCAAATATGTCACTTTCCTTGCGATTTGTTTGTATTCCCAAAATAGTAATCGCAGACAAGCTAACCACAGAGATCAGGAGCTAATCGCAGTTAAGCAATGAAACAGTGGAGTTAATCGCAACAATGAAATTTGACCCAAACTCAATCCAAACTTCAAATAAGCTTATGAAAAAGTAAAACCAACTGAAACACAATGTTGTACTAACACCAAGGATCATAAAAGTACATCTCTAACACATCTAATAACACAAGAATGATCAAACCAAGATGTTTTGAATAAAACTCTTCTAACTCACAAAAACTACACAAAAACCACACCAAATCCGAATATCCAAGGCCCTAAGATGAAACCATGGCTCTTGATACCAATTGTATGATATGATATTAAGTCACAAACATATGAATCTTTGTGGTGATTGTGATTCGTGTGTGTTGGAGAGAAAGAGAGACGTTGGAACCTTAGTGAGAATTAGAAAAACTAGAGAGTGTTAGATTGATATGAATGAAGGTCCAACCCTCTCCACATGTGGAGAGGGGTATTTATACTAATCCTACAAAGAAACATAAAAACGCCCACACCCGGGCTGTGGATCAGGCATACAGTGGGTAAGACTCGTCCTTCTTCCACGGTGTTACTTAGACTAAACTAATATCTAACTAAATAATAAACTAACTACGAGCTAACTTAAATGCTATTACAATAATTAGGTGACCGAGACTTTTACAGGAATATCTGTATTCCTAACAAAGTTTGTAGTGACTAAATTTAGATTGAAATTTTCAACTTCTTTCATTGTCTAATACTGTAATTTCGTAACTTTTTTATTGACAAATGAATAACATGATTAGTTTGGTTGAAATGGATCAAGCGTTGTGTGTTGGTTGCCACATCTATGGATCATCCCAAAATTTTTTGTGGGTTTTTATATTATGTGTGGGTATGAAAATGATGAATAAAAATTTTTGTTTGATTGAGTTTATGTTTTTAATTGGAATGGTTTACAAGATTTAAAAATAGTAATGATGTTAATTTTAGAGAGAGAAGCAGAAAGTTAGAGAGAGAAGCAGGAAAAAGAGATAAAGAGAGGGCGGTGGTAGTGATGGTAAAATTTTTGATTAAATACACCGTTCGTCCCTAAGGTTGTACCACCAACATAATTAACCAAAATGATGAAATGATCATTTTGCCCTCATGTGCAAAGCACATGGGAGGAAATAACAGACGTTGACTAACGGAAAATGGGTAAAGGGACGCAATCGGCCTAAAAAAACTTGAGAAGGGACGCACGGAGATGATTTTGCAAACATAAAAAGCATGGCGATGTTTTCTGAAAAGTTTAGGGACCAACGGTGTATTTTTGTCTTCTTTAAAAGCTCGATCTAACAATCTCAATCTTCATAGTCATTATCTACATATAACGGGTTTCCATGTTATCTTATAATGAGAAAATTACATGTTTCGTCCTTATGGTTTATCCCAAATAACACACGTAGCCCCTATTTCATTTTAATTACGCGATACATACGTTTTAGTCCATTTTTATAAGTTTTCATAAGTTTTGTCCATTTTATAACGTTTTCATCAGTTTTTTTTACGTTTTGACCGTTGTTTACGTTTTTGACCATTTTTTAACGTTTTCATCCATATTCTAAAGTTTTTGCCCGCCTTCTTAAGTTTTCGTATGCTTTTTTACATTTTCGTTCATTTTTTTACGTTTTAGTTCGGTTTTTTTTTTCCTTTTTTCTTTTCTTTTTTTTTTGTCTCTTTTTTTTATGCTTTCGTCTATTTTTTACGTTTTCGCCCTGTTTTTTTTTACGTTTTCGTCCATGTTTTAACGTTTTCGTTTGTTTTTTTAAGTTTCGTCTATTGTTTTTTACATTTTCGTCTGTTTTCGCCCATTTTTTACGTTTTCAGTTGTTTTTTTTTACGTTTTCAGTTGTTTTTTTACGTTATCATATGTTTCTTTACGTTTTCGTCCATTTTTTTACGTTTTATTTTTTTTAATATTTTGGTCCATTTATTTGCATTTTCGTTTGTTTTTTACGTTTCCATTTGTTTTTTTACGCCTTCGTCCGTTTTTTACGTTTTCGTTCATTTTTTACGTTTTGTCCATTTTTTCACTTTTTTGTCCTTTTTTTTTTACTTTTTCGTCTACTTTTTAAGTTTTCGTCCGTTTTTTTGTCCTTTTTTGCGTTTTAGACCTTTTTTTTTTTTTTCCGTTCGCTTTTTATGTTTTCGTCTATCGTTTAAATGTTTTCATTCGTTTTCTTGCGTTTTTGTATACAAACTGATGAAAACATATAAAAATCGACTAAAACGTAAAAAAGGACGAAAACGTAAATATAGGTCGAAAACGTCAGAAAATAGACGAAAACGTAAAAAAACAGACGAAAACATAAAAAAACAGACGAAAACATAAAAAATGGACGAAAACGTAAAAATGGACGAATACGTAAAAAACGAACGAAAACGGAAAAAGTCGGCGAAAACGTAAAAAAAACAGACGAAAACGTAAAAAATAGACAAAAGCGTAAAAAATAAAGACGAAAACGTAAAAAAATTGACGAAAACATAAAAAATCCGTCGAAAACGTAAAAAAGCAGACGAAAACATAAAAAAATTGGGCGAAAATATAAAAAACGTAAAAAAAATGGGCGAAAACGTAAGAAAACGGATGAAAACATTAAAAAACATAAAAAAACGTAAAAATGGAACGAAATCGTAAAAAAAGAAGACGAAAACATAAAAAAACATACTAGACCGTAAAAATCAGACAAAAACTTAAGAAAACGGGCGAAAACGGTGAGAATATAAATAAACGGTCGAAAATGTACAAAAACGTAAAAAAAAAACCGATGAAAACATAAAAAGAATGGAAAAACGTATTGTTAATACAAATAATGTCAAAAACGTCATTTGCATTAATCGGTCTCTACTAGTTTTGATAATCACAAAATACAAACACACGTTACATAAAACTACGACTAATAAGTTTTTAATCGAGAAAACTCGTTTTCGTCATCAACATCACTTAAGGTATGTACAAACTTCTACCAACTTGTGCATGTGAAGGATTTAAAAACTTTACATTTTCATGTCACAAAACATTTTTACGAATGTATTTTTGTAAAATTTAAAGAAATATTTTATTAAGAAAATATTTTCAACATTCAAAACCATAACAACCATATTTCCCGCTCAAAACCGACAACAAAACTTCACGAGATAGTTTTTCACCACATCAGGACAAAACAAAGAGCGTTTGTCTGGACGCTCCCTTAAATAGGACGGCGGTCCGTTATCGATAAGGGACCGTCCAGCATTTAAAGGACCGTGGCCTCTTTCCTGACGCCTATAAGTACAGAACTGTTTCCTCCAGAAATCTTCACCTCTTATGCACCAAAACCTTCTGTATTTCAAAATTCTTTCTTAAACATACTCTTTGATCACATTATCAAGTTCTAGTTGTTTACAAGTGATCACACTCATCTTTCCTCTAAGTGCAAGAGAAGAACATTCATTGTAATCAAGAAACGAAGTGTTGAAGAAGAGTTTTGCTCATCTCATCTTATTGTTGCGGATCTATCATCTCTTTCATTCATTGTTTCGTGTATGTAATAGGACTTGAGTGCAAGTCTTATATTGTGTAGTGTGATGTATCGTACCATCGTGTTGGTACTAGGTGTGAAGCCACGTGGGCTTTGGTAGATTGGTTCTAGCTAGGATTAGGATTCGACATTCCGCTTAGTGTCGTTAAACATGGTGTAAGCTTATGTAAGGTTTGTTTCGCCATAAGGGAGCGTGTTGATATAGTGTTTGTGAAACTCTCGAGTGTGAGACTCGAGGAGTGGAGTAGGGACGAAGGAGTGAGCTTCGTGGTCGAACCACTATAGATCTTCGTGTGCCGGTTTGATCTTTCCTTTCTTTATCTTTACTTGTTTACTTATCATTGCTTATATTTATTGTTGTGTTGATTTTACGTAAGCTTCGAATCGAATCCTTTTGTCAAACACAATTTGTAAAGCCAATTTTATAAAAACGTGATTAATAACGGTGAAACTATTCAACCCCCCCTTCTAGTTTCTACAATTGGTATCAGAGCTTCGTTGGTCAAGGATTTTTAAAATATACTGTATTTTAAAACTTGAAACGATCAATGTTAATTTGAAAATATCAAGAAGGGCAGTCTATGCAAAGACCACCACTCTTTGAGGCTGATAGTTTTATTTATTGGAAAACTCGATTCGAAACGTATGTGATATCAAAAGATCTTGATCTTTGGCATATTATTACAATGGGTGATTTTAAACCAATTGAATTTAATCTTGAAACTAAACAAAATGAGGTTGTTCCTTATGACAAACAAAGTGATACTCTTAAAAAGAAATTAGCTAAAAATGATGAAGCAAAAATGGTTATTTACAATGCTTTGCCTAAAAAGGAATTTCAAAGAATTTTTATGTGCAATACGGCTAAACATATTTGGAAAGCTTTGTTAGTTACTCATCAAGGTAATAATCAAGTCAAAGACAATAAGATCGATCTTTTGGTTCAACAATATGAACAATTCATCATACCTGAAGATGAATCTATAGATAGTTCATTTGCTAGATTTAACACCATAATCACGAGTTTAAAAGCACTCGATGAGGAAATTTCTGTTAAAAGTTGTGTCAGGAAATATCTTAGGGCTTTACATCCGAAGTGGAGAGCAAAGGTCACGGCGATTGAAGAATCTAAAGACGGCATCTTTATCATTAGATGAGCTCATTGTTAACTTGAAAGTCCATGAGTTAATCATCAAAAATGATTCCGATATTGTAAATAGTAAGGTGGAAAGAAAATCAATTGCATTAAAAGCTAAAAAGGAATTAAGTGATGATGAAGACTCAAGCTCGGAAAGTGATGACGAAGAGTATGCATTGGCGGTTAGAGATTTCAAGAAGTTTTTTAAGTGAAGAGGGAGATTTGTAAGACAACCACGAGAGGAAAAGAAAGCTCCTCAAAAAGCTCGTGAAGATAGATACATCAAAGGTGAGAAGAGATGTTTTGGATGTGGTGATACAAGACACTTAGTTGGAGATTGTCCACACCAAACAAGGGACAAAAACCAAAGGGCGTACGTTAGCGGTGCTTGGAGTGATGGAAAAGAAGATGATAAGAATGAGACTTGTCTCATGGCCGGATCATTAAAAGAGGTACGTACCGAAACCGATTTCCACAATTTTGATATTTGCTCACTAGACTCTCTTGACTTAGACAATGAATATGATAAAATTTGTGAAGTGAGTCAAAAGATAATTGTGAAAACAAATCTCTAAAATCCACCAAATCTAAATTAGAAAAAGAAATATTGGAACTAAAAGAGATGTTATCTAAACTTGAGAAAGGAAAAGAAATCGCTTCGAAATGTAAAACGTGCAAACTTCTTAAAATCAAAAATGAGGAACTCAAAGAGGAAGCCTCAAAATTAAATAAGTTTAAAAAGAGTACTCACTCTCTTAGACAACTGATTGGAGTTCAAAAGGCTTCTGACGATAAAACCGGTATAGGTTATAACTTTTTTGAAGCAACACCAAATATATCAAAACAAATAAATTTTGTAAAGTCTCAGTCAGACCTGGTTACTGGAGACGGTCCCTCAAATCCACCCGACTGTCCCTCACCTTTAAAGGACCGTCCCATCAATAAAGGACCGTCCCCAGTAAGGAAGACTGTGACCTTACCCGAAGTCATTACAGATTTTGGTTCAAAACAGTCGATACTAGAAAAACCAGAAACACCCATTGCTAGTTTAGAAGAAGTAAAACAATTCTATATACCAAGACTAAAACTAGGACTAGGTTACAACAAACCAACTATAAGATCTACACCTCCATCCCCTAGGAGAACAAATACACCAAATAGACAAACTGGATCATAAACAACTAAATATAAAAATCATTATAAGAACTACTTCATGAATTGGAAAAATGATTTCCCTCCTATGGGATTTGATTCATTGTGTTTTGGTGTGTGTAAACAACAATTTATCAAAATATCAACAAACGTGAAGTTTAATTTGTCGTGAGACAAATAAACGTGAAGTAATACGAGTAAACCGTTTAGGAAAACGATTACCTCGCAAAACTTGTGAAAGTGATATTCAAATTGTGAGACCGGGAAGTGATTTCCCGGGTCGTACCCCAACGAGGTGTGAATGGAAAGCTTCGAATGAGATTGGGATTAAAATCTTGTATGATTGGAAAGGTTATTTGGTTTTGCGATACGTTAAATTAACGAAATTGGAAAATTAACTAACGAAGGTGAAAGTAAATTAACCTAAGGCAACTAGCAAACTAAGAAATACCTAAAACACTACGGGAAAACATAATTAGGTATTGGGAATCCTACAACATTAACCAAATTAGAAACGTGACGTTTATTTAAAAAGTACGCGAGTGCGCAAAATAAAACGCGAATTTTGAGCTACAAAGGTCCTACGAGTTTCCAATTAATTTTCTAAAGCACTAAAAGTCAAAAGAAAATTTTTGAAAAAAGAAAATTAAATTTTCAATGAAAATCCTACTTATTACGAATTAATAACTAATTAACACAATTTAAATTATAATAAATAAACTACAAGGCTAAAAATATGAAACTTTTTTAGGAAAATGCTACAAGTTAATGCCTACCAAGGAAAAATAAGAAAAAGTAGTGGCACAGTATCAAATAAGCAGGAAATAAGCAAATTAAAAGCTGATCACTAAATAAGCACAACAAATCACTTAATAAATGCCAAGTGGAAACTCTTACAACAACAAAACAACCATGGTTCAGATGGTAGAGTGGTGTCATGTGTGATATCTGTTTGGTATCAATTGACCAGGGTTCAAGTCCCACTTTGGTCACTTTTTGAAAAGATTTTTATTTTGACTTTTCCTTTTTGCAAACCCTTTTTAAATAACAACTACAACCACCTTTTATAAACCAATTGTAATTGAGAACTAATCCAGCCCTTCCAAATCACAACAAATAATGCTTTAAAGGAATTGAAATTTGAAACAACATAAAGAGTGGCAGTAGAAAAATACTCATTCAACAATTTTAACTTTAAATTTATACCAACAATTTTAACACAACAGATGAGGCGAAAAATGAACCACTTTTAGGGGGTCATTTAAGCCCGGAATTGAACTTATTTGATCAAATATTGCCCTAAATCGTTCCTTTTGTGATTTTGGGTACTTTGGGAGTGTAATCTAGAAAAGGAAGCAATTCAGACGTTTTTGGAGCATAAAAGTGAAGAAAATGCCAAAGTCTTAATTTTCCTTGCTGGGAACAATAGGTGACGGCGTAAAGAAGGAATCCTTGACGGCGTCAAGAGCAATTTTCCATGACGATCCTGTATAGATTTGACGGCGTCACGAAGTAGGGCATCAAGAGTAAAAGTCATGACGGCCTGGAAATGCACAACACATGACGGCGTCAGAAGTAGATCAAGGCAGTCCGAGAAGAGTTTTGGCGGCGAGGTGACGGCGTCACAAGTTTGGTCTTGACGCCGTCAGACCCCTTTTCCTATATATATAGTTTTCTAATTTTCACATTAAAAAGAGAGAAGTTTTGGAGAAACCCTAAGTACGAACTTGGTGCGAATTTTACAGGTTTTTCAAGGGTTCTAAGCCCTTGATACCTTTCATGTGTAATTGAGATAAGTATTCTTTTAATTCAATAAATATGTCTATGTGTTGGTTGTCTATATCTTGTCCTTGTCTTAATTCCATCATGCTAGGCTAGATCTATCTTGTGTTTGCTTGGATCTAATGAAACCTAGATGTTAATTATGTGTTGATTACTTGTTTATAATTGTCTTGGATGAATGATTTATATGTTAGGCTTAAGAAAGCTGGCAGATCTCCAATTGGTAACATGCTTGAACGTCTTAAGAAACATGAACCGATGTGCACTAGGTCTTTATTGGTTGTATTTAATGCATGAGCCACTGTTTATAATCCCTATGGTTGTGCTGGGCATGGTATAGGAGGAGATAAGAGCTCATAGAATTGGGGAGTTAAGTGCGCCACCCCATGAATGGTATTAAGGAATACGATCCGTCATCCATGCAACTATAACAAGTAATTAACGTGTAAAAGATGTATAGGGAGTAGTGAAATCTAAGTAAACACATTTTCTCCACTTATTGCTCACAACCTTAGTATAATTTAGTTTATTTTCATTTCTAGTATTTTATTTTAATTGCATCTTTAGTATTGGGTTAGTTGACTAGCAACTAATTCCGCCCAAATCCTTCAAACCTGAGATTTTTACTTGCTTTCTAAAAAAATATAAAAATACAAAAAGAATCATCTCTCACCTTTAGAACTAGTATTTAGGTTTTCTAATCCTAGCGACACTATTCCTAGCTGAATGATCAATCCCCCGGTACTTGTCACTATACTATACTACAACGATCAGGTACACTGCCTGGTGGGGGTTGTAAGCTTCTCAAGATCCCTTGAGAGGTAAAGCCTGGTGCGATTCCCACGTATCAAGTTTTTGGCGCCGCAGCCCGGGGAATAGTTATTGTCTAGGTTAGAATCTCTTTTTATTAGGTCTACTTGCTAGATTCCTTTCTAGTAAGATTTTATTTTTATTTTTAGGTTTTCTTTAGTCTATCTTATTTCTTTGTGTCTTTGTTCGTAACCACCCGACATCATGGACAACGGGAACATCTTTGAACCCGTCATCCCACCACAACAAAACCCACCACTAGAACCTCTTAGGCCCCGAACCTTAGGAGAGTATTCTCGACCTAGCCACCAAGGCTACTGAAACACCATTGAGCTCACCGGAGCCAATGTGACCCCCCTTGCGATCCGACACCATCCGGTTGGTGCAAAGCGGATGTGCATTCCTTGGATTTCGTTCCGAAGATCCAAACCAACATCTAAAGGACTTCCTCAAAATCGTAGATTCTATAGACCTAGGTGTTGAAACTAGAGAGACAACCCGATTACGCCTATTTCAATTCTCTCTACGGGATCAAGCTAGTCAATGGCTTGAGCGTTTACCCGCGGGATCCATCACCACATGGGATGATCTCACCACTCGTTTCCTTGCTTAATTTTTCCCACCGGGGAGAACTACTAAGCTTAGAAATGACATCTTGATGTTCCAAAAACGTCAAAATGAATCTCTTTATGAAGCATGGACTCGTTTCAAGGACTTACTCCAAAAAGTCCCTCATTATGGCATAGATCTTTGGCTCTAAGTCCAAATTTTTTATGACCATATCGACATCTCCACAAGGCGAGCCATTGATCAATCGGCCGGTGGTAAGCTACGTGATCTTAGTGGGGAACAATCATGGGAACTCATAGAAGATCTTGCTCTCTATGACAACGAAAGTTGGAATGATCCCCGTGACTTGAACAAAACGGTCAAGGAAATATCTTTTCCTTCGAACAATTCTAGCACTCCCGACCGTAGGATCATGGAACTTGAGGACCAAGTCAAGTTTCTCATGAAATCTTACGAAGCTCCTAAACCTTCAAGCAAAGTGAACAAAATCACTTCTTCATGCGAATTATGTAGTGGTTCCCACGACACTCGTGATTGTGTTGAACTCTCCGGAACAGCTTTTGCGGACTACGCATCTACGCGTACCGATGAAGCGGGAGATAAGTGGTACACTTTCAAGCCCGAGCCAAACACGTACGGTGATTCATACAACCCCTCTTGGAAAAATCACCCAAACCTTAGGGTGGAAACAAAATCAACCCAATTCTTCCAATCCGCCTAATCGTTACCAACCAAACGGTCCACCCTCCAACCGTACTTTCAACAACAATCCTTCTAACAATTATGGTAGTACCAACAATCTTGAAGGATTGATGTCAAAGTTTATGGCATCTCAAGAGGCTCGCATAGCTAGGTTTGAAACCGAATTCAACCAACAACAAACGGAGATGACCAACAAGATTGACAACTTGTTGAAAGCCCTCAATAACCAAGCGTTAGTCACACCTAGGAAGGACACTAGGGACACCAATAACGGAATCCAAATTAAGGACCCCTCATCATCCAAACATGTCCACTTTGTCAATGTTGTCACCATTAAGCTAATAGATAAGGAGATAGAAGAGAGTGACAAGGATGAAGTTAGAATAGAAGCCGAGACTAAGGATGAGAGTAGGGAAGTTGAGGTTAATAAGGGAGAGGAATTAGAGGAGGTAGAGCCTATAGAAAAGTACTTTGATAAGTTGCCCACCAAGGAAGAACGGGAATACCATAACGATTTATTCGATAGTCCCGAGAGACCATATATCCTTGGCACCTCCCTCATCAAAATGGGAGACCCCTCTAACATTAACATACCATGCAATATCGGGCACATGCATATGTGGAAAGCTTACATCAACCCTAGATCCCCCGTGAACATCATGACTAGGACTTATTACAATTGGGTGATGAAGAAGCAACTTAATTTTAGGATGATGCCTAATAAGAATCTGATAAGTAATTTTGCAGGAAGAGTGAAGGGATTGCATGTTATTATAGGGAATCTCACCTATGAGATCGATTTTATGATAGTTGAAGACACTCGTCCAGTGATAGATGCTTGCCTAAGCCAAATAATATTTGGAAAACCATTTGTTGAGGCCACTAGGATGAGTTATGATCCGACTTTAGGGATAGTTAGATTCAAGGAAAAGAATGATGAGGGTTCCTATCAAATGCCCTACAAGATCGAGCAATACCGCTTTCTCTCTAATTTCGAAAAAGAACACAAGCAAGCAGCTTTTTATAGGAATGAGGAGGATAGACGTAGAGGAGTAGAGTATGTAAAGAATAGGATGCTTGGTTTCTACAAAGAATGCTTGCAACTAGGTCCGGAATACAAAACTGGTTTAGAAGACGACCTAGAGAGTGGAACCAATGATGAGGTCACGTAGTAACCCATGACCTTGAGTCTAGCTACAAGACTCGTAAATAAAGAAAAGCGCTTCTTGGGAGGCAACCCATGTTTTGTGTGATTTTATTTTGTTTGCTTCTTATTTGCTTCCGTATGCATACTTTATTTTTATTGTTGGTAGATCATGTTTATCAATTAAATAGTGGAAATACTTTACTTTGTTGTTTTGGCCTAGTCTTAACACCACATAAGGGTATTTTTGCAAAAAGATAAGTGTAAGGGGAAACCCCAAATATGTTTTTTAAGAAACAAACCGATCATGATTCTCCACAATATTAAATGAACATGTATATTCGTACTTGTTAGAGTCAAATGCTTGTATTGAGTCATAATGAAGTTTTGCAGGATTTTCCAGGAAGTAGGACCAAGTTTTTCCAGAAATTTTCCGGAAACTTAACATAAGAATTTCTGCAGGTCACTTCTGACAGCGTCAAGTGTAAAAATCTGTAAATTTTACCAGTTTTGTTTTTCTAACGGAGTCTTATGATTTTTGTGAATTATTAAGTTTTATAATCTCCAGGAGATCTGCAAACTTCATTCCACAAGCATTATATCTTATCTTGTTTTCTAGGATTTAGTAACTTATATAGGATGCCGCCGATTTTATGCGAGGTTGTTTTGTCTATTTTTTCAGGTTTTACAGGTTATGTATGACAAGAAGATGATTTATATTCTGGAAGGGAAGCTTTGATTGTTCATTTTCTTGGAGGAAGATTTAACCTGGCCACCTTATTATCCATACCGAGCGAATCAGGGGAGTATTTGATTTCATTCTTTTTACTTTTTAACTTTTACATTCTTTACTTGAACATTGGGGACAATGTTCATCTTAAGTGTAAGGGGAGGGTAAAAAGATGATACCTTACATATGCACTTTCGCTT
Organism: Artemisia argyi; assembly: GCA_030686995.1. Taxonomy (NCBI): domain Eukaryota; kingdom Viridiplantae; phylum Streptophyta; class Magnoliopsida; order Asterales; family Asteraceae; genus Artemisia; species Artemisia argyi. The sequence continues at coordinate 132,151,943 of CM060691.1, forward strand.
GAGTTTGTTTTGTTTGATGGTAGATGTGTAATAAAACTATGAGAAATACTTGTTAGTGCAATTTTAGCGCCAAATTTAAAATTTTTTACAACATTTAGGAGTGAAACTTTAGCCATAGCAAGCGTCTCATGGATAGGAGATTGTATGACTAGCACAAAACCGTATATTCAGAAAAATTTTCCACCCAAATATGTGAGGTTCGCCTTTAGATTTGATAGGAAAAGCATTTACTATTAGTGCTTATGAGTGTACCGGTAGCATTTAGATTCTAGAACTTGCGTTAGTGATGCATCCCGAGACCGCTAGTGAGACTACATTCGTGTAGTAGGATTTACTACATGATAAGAGGCATTAGGATCACCCTTGTGTTAAACCCGTATCATAATTACTTGACCATTTAAGTCATATTACTTGGCTAGTTAAGTCAACTAATTTTTCCCACACCCTTAGCGTTGTACTCATTTTTAGTACACGAAACCCCTAGTACACCCCTCAGAGCCTATCTTTTCGTTTCTAACTTTAAGCATTTTACTTAAAGGAAGAATTTGTTACACCCCACTTAAATGTACAACCAAATCGCCTTAGCCTTCCGTGTATGCGCTCATTTTTAGTGCATTATTGTTATTTGTTAAACCCTAAGTTAACTATCTAATTGATTACATGGTTGCTAAGTCGAGTCATATCCTTGTACATATTGTTTTGGGACGATTGTGACTCATGGGTAAGTACTTATTTTATGGAGTAATGGGGAAGAACATCATTTATTACCCCCGTATGTGCGTTAATCTTAAAAGTACTCCAAGTGTTTTGATTTTCTTAATTCGAGTCATTAGATTAGTTCATTGTAAAGTATGTAAAAATTCAAGTGTAAGGGGAATTCACAACCCCTATGATGTATTATTTTGGATGGTAGGGTAAGAGTGTATGTCTAAAAAAAAAAAAAAAAAAAAAAAAAATCGAAAAAAATCAAGAAAAAGAATAAAAAATAGAAAAAGAAAAAGAGAAAAAACATACGGACTACCATCCCTTTTTATTTTATGTTCATTTTATGTTTTTGTTATTTTTCATTTATTAGCTTAAGTCGAGTCTAGTCTTGGCTTAGCAACGCCATATTGTACATGTAATTAACCAAGATTGTTAACTGGCCACCAGTAAAACTTCCTTTATCCAACAAAACCGTGTTTTCCATATCCCTACACCTAACGTTATAACCCTTTAAAAGACCATATTGTAATTTATACTTTATTACACCCGAGAGATGTGAGTATCTAAACACTATTTGTGAGGTGCTTGTATATGACCTCCGTGCTTGTCTATTGGTCATTAGTGGAACAATTATTTGTTGTAATTACTTTTATATTAGTGTTAAATGACCCCTAACTTGTATTTTGACTAGAATAAAAGCGCATTTGCTTGAGGACAAGCAAATCTCAAGTGTAAGGGTATATGATGAGGCGAAAAATGAACCACTTTTAGGGGGTCATTTAAGCCCGGAATTGAACTTATTTGATCAAATATTGCCCTAAATCGTTCCTTTTGTGATTTTAGGTACTTTGGGAGTGAAATCTGGAAAAGGAAGCAATTCGGACGTTTTTGGAGCATAAAAGTGAAGAAAACGCCAAAGTCTTAATTTTCCTTGCTGGGAACAGTAGGTGACGGCGTCAAGAAGGAATCCTTGACGGCGTCAAGAGCAATTTTCCATGACGATCCAGTACAGATTTGACGGCGTCACGAAGTAGGGCGTCAAGAGTAAAAGTCATGACGGCCTGGAAATGCACAACACATGACGGCGTCAGAGGTAGATCAAGGCTGTCCGAGAAGAGTTTTGGCGGCGAGGTGACGGCGTCACAAGTTTGGTCTTGACGCCGTCAGACCCCTTTTCCTATATATAGTTTTCTAATTTTCACATTAAAAAGAGAGAAGTTTTGGAGAAACCTTAAGTACGAACTTGGTGCGAATTTTACAGGTTTTTCAAGGGTTCTAAGCCCTTGATACCTTTCATGTGTAATTGAGATAAGTATTCTTTTAATTCAATCAATATGTCTATGTGTTGGTTGTCTATATCTTATCCTTGTCTTAATTCCATCATGCTAGGCTAGATCTATCTTGTGTTTGCTTGGATCTAATGAAACCTAGTTGTTAATTATGTGTTGATTACTTGTTTATAATTGTCTTGGATGAATGATTTATATGTTAGGCTTAAGAAAACTGGCAGATCTCCAATTGGTAACATGCTTGAACGTCTTAAGAAACATGAACCGATGTGCACTAGGTCTTTATTGGTTGTATTTAATGCATGAGCCACTGTTTATAATCCCTATGGTTGTGCTGGGCATGGTATAAGAGGAGATAAGAGCTCATAGAATTGGGGAGTTAAGTGCGCCACCCCATGAATGGTATTAAGGAATACGATCCGTCATCCATGCAACTATAACAAGTAATTAACGTGTAAAAGATGTCTAGGGAGTAGTGAAATCTAAGTAAACACATTTTCTCCACTTATTGCTCACAACCTTAGTATAATTTAGTTTATTTTCATTTCTAGTATTTTATTTTAATTGCATCTTTAGTATTGGGTTAGTTGACTAGCAACTAATTCCGCCCAAATCCTTCAAACCCGAGATTTTTACTTGCTTTCTAAAAAAATATAAAAATACAAAAAGAATCAACTCTCACCTTTAGAACTAGTGTTTAGGTTTTCTAATTCTAGCGACACTATTCCTAGCTGAACGATCAATCCCCCGGTACTTGTCACTATACTATACTACAACGATCAGGTACACTGCCTGGTGGGGGTTGTAAGCTTCTCAAGATCCCTTGAGAGGTAAAGCCTGGTGCGATTCCCACGTATCAACAACAATTTAAGCAAGAACATCAATAACACAAACTCACTAAGCTGTGAAACAAGCAGCTAATGGCTACTCAGGAACTTTTTGGGACAGCTTGCCCAGGACAAAAAAAAAAAACGGCTGAATGGGGGTTTGCAGCCCACTTTTAAGCAAACATAGAGGCCCAAAATAACGACCAGCTGTAACGCTAAAACTTACCAAGACTAATCCTAATAAGCTTAATAACAGGCACAAAAAAATTAAACAAGCTCAACTAAGCTGCTAGTATGAACAGCAGACCTGGGCAAACATGGGCAGGTAGAAGGGCTGAAATAAGAGAATAAATAAGTTAACAAACCAGCCAACAAGCACAAACAGACTCGGTCTCAAACAAGATTATAACCTCAATCAATCAACTAGAATGGAGCAGCAACAAAGATTTTCCAAATCTAATAGTTGACTGAGTTCAACTCAGCAATCCTAGACAGCCCTGAATGGTAACTAAGCAGGCGTAAAAAGCTATCAACACTATTATTTCCAGTGGACTAAGGGGAAACATGCAAAAGTTATTAAAGGAAGTCCTAAATAGCACTCTAGGGGCAGAAATAAGCACTAAACCTATCTATATTAGCCTATAGCTGTTGAGAAAAAGTGACAAATTGGTGTATTTGAGTGCCTAATAAACTAACAAAGAAAATTCCTAAAAATTAAATAAAATTACTTTCTAATGAACAAGCTATCAAAATTTAAGCATACAAATTTCCAAATCAAATGACCTGTAAACTAAGAATTTAAAATTATTCTACTAGGGGATGTGGGATGATTATTTGCACAGGGGGTGATAAATGCTAAGTCAAAACACAAACTGCTACCACTACTCTAAGCTAACAAAAGAGTTCCTAGGTTAAAAATAAGCTTGCACAAATAAAATCTAGCGGCTAACTCCTAGAAAGTCCAAGACCTACAACCAATCTCAACCTTAGCTACGAGAGAGACAAAGAGAATTTCATCCCAAACACTCCCTTAATTTGTAAACTTGCATACTTTTCTTGACAAGAGGAACTGATTCAAGTTACACTTTTGTGAAATAAAAAAAACTGAACAAAGTTAAGAATTCACTTATAAACATAAATCAAATCTTAACCAATAGTTAAAACAGGTAAATAAGCTACGATTTGAAAAAGTAAAAACTTCAATTGCATTGCTTGAAAAATAACGAGTACATAAGACTTGAAAGATTTAAAAGCCTAGAATTTTTAAACTAAAGACATGCTAAACTGACTGACTAAAAAGACTAATTCAAAGACTACTAAAACCTAATTAAGACTGCCCTTCAGGCTTACAAGATACAAACTACTTATACTAAACAAAACTAACTACTTTTTCTTCTTGCTCCTTCTTGTCATTTTAGTGTCACTGCCTTGTACTTCTTTGTGTTTCTTTGAACACATCTCAACCATCAGATTTGCTCTTGAATAAATCGTGACCCTTAGTTTCAATTGGCGCCCAAATTGGTGTTGTGGATAGGTGAGGTGGCAGTGGTAGGTATGGGTTTGTGAGTTCTTGGAGGTGAGTGGGATGGGGAGTGGTGCTGGGGGACAAGGGATGAGAGTGATGGGAAGGAAAAGGATTGCAGGTCACGGGTTTAGGGGAAGGTGATGGGAGGGATGCATATTTTACTTTGAATTTTATTTTTGACCAGGGGGATGTGTTTTTCTTTATTATACGATTTAGGGTTTGGGGGATTTGGGCTAGGGATTCAGTTGGGCCAAGGATTGGTATAAATTGGGCTAAGGTGATGGTATTTAGTGTTCGTTGATATTACAAGTATTACAAGCCCAAGGGTGATTTTTGTAACTTTTAAATTCCTCAAGGACTGATTTTGCCGATCTTCCAAACTTTATTCAAGGATCAAACTTGCCAACTTACAATTCCACAAAGACCATTAATGTACTTTTCTTCAAGTTGTAACTCCCGGGGGCTGTTTTTGACAATTCTGCAAGTACAGGGATCAAATTTGCCAATTTGTGAAATTCCAAGGTTTTAACTTGTAACCTTTTGAAAACATTTTACCCAAAGATCATTTGTGATGTCTTTTGACTTTTAAAGAATTTGGGTTGACTTTTCCTTAAAATAAATGTTTAGGGACTAGTTTTGTCAAACTTTGAAAGTTGGGGAACTGAAACTGCCAATTATGCAAATTTTGTTCGTTTTTCGTTTGTTTTCACTCGTTTTGCATCAGAAACATATAAAACACGATCTTTGGGTTTTTCTTCGTATTTTGATGCATTTTTGAGTGTTTTTAATCATTTTGCAGTTCAGATTTGACTAAAAATGATGAGTATTTACACACTCATCAATCCCCCACACTAAACTATTGCTAGTCCCTAGCAATCTTTTTGAGAAAAATTAATGGATTTGAAGTCTCTTTACCAAAAGCCATCACTTCTGGAGTAGCCGAATGTTTTGGGTTCAAGTAAGAATTATGGTCCATCCGATGACCATGTGATTTTTAGCAAACCACCAGCTTTCAACGATTTTGATTTGTCTTTAGCAGAAGCCGTTTGCTTCTGGACTAGCCAACTCTTGATGGAACAGTCAACATTTTGGTGAGTTGATTACCAATTATGGTTTTTCCACTGCCTTTACCACAAGCCATAATCTTGCGGGCTAGCCAACTCATTTGCTTTTGAGGATATGGCGAGTTGAGGTACCATACAATTTTGGGCAAATTGCAAGCCATCAACAGGTTTGAGCTATCTTTACCAAGAGCTGTTTGCTCCTGGATTAGCCAATCCTTTAGTCATTTAGACACGGTGGACTGATAACCACAAAATTTTGAAACTTAAGTGAAAAATTTTTGAAAATTTTTGCCAAAAACGGGGGTACTAGATGGTAAAATGTGATAAAATTTGCTAGAATACCCCCCCCCCCCACACTTAGAATTGAATATTGTCCTCAATATTCAAAGTCCCGGCTATTATGCCGACTCTTTGAACGTAAAAGGGCAACATTAAAAGCTAAATGTGGAAAGATCATTTTCTTTTTCACTTTATTAGTAACTATAGCAGGGGTAACTCCCCCACACTTAGGGTGAAAACCCTAAGTACATGCTACTGTTTTTGTTTACCGAGTCGCTAGCTTGACTCGACCCCGAATTCATTGGTTCTTGGGGAAGCATGATGTGGAAGAAGCAATATCCATCGGACTTTCATTCAAGATGTTTGGACAAACATTTGAAGCACGTGAAAGTTCCACACCGATGAGATAAGTACCCGGCTCAAAATAGTAGAAACTATAAGCGGTGATGCCGGGGTCAAATATAATGTCTTCATTCCCGTAAGAGTGAAGAACAGGAGAAGTCACCCGATAGGTGAAAAAGAGAAAGAAAGTCATGATAAACATCTTGACTAACTCATCATCATGAGGAGGAGGATTCATGGATTCATCATCATGAATCTCATCATTTAAGCTCATGTGATCAAGACATATCCCGGGTGTGTCTAGATCAAAATAGAAGTTATCATACTCCGGTGGAGATATAATATGAGTGAGTTCACACGAGAACTCATCAAAGGTGAATGAATCATATTCGAGATCGATGTGAGTGAGTTCACAGGAGAACTCATCGAAGGTAAATGATTCAAAATCAGGGAGAGAATTATGAGAATGAGAAGTGGTACTGCCACTAATCTTCTCTCCCATAGGATTAAACGTAAAGGCTTCAAATTCCGGAATAGGATCATCGGAGAAAATGTCACTATCCTTAATGGGGATAGGAGATGAAATAGGTTTTTCTTTGAAAGCCTCAATTTTAGAGATGAGGTGACTGACATTTAATAATGTAGCACGAAGGGCTTCATTTTTAATTTCAATGTCAGTCTCATCATCATTCTCATCTTCTAAGCTGACTAGCTCAGAAGGTAATCCTTCCACATGACTGATGTTTCCAGAAGATAGAGAATTTTCATCACTATGTGAAGTACTATGCTCGATGTTGGGATTAGAATTTAAAAGGTTTTCAATTTCTCCCAGATCCTCTTCGAAATCAAACAGATCATCATCACTTCCCAATGGAAGTGGATTGATGTGAGTAAGTTCATCTGTGAACTCCTCAAGGAGAAGGACAACATCAGAATGAGGCAGTGATGCCTCTACATACTCAACTTCTCCATAAGATGTACAATCATCATCAAAGTCGGAGAAAGTTTCAAAATGATCTTTTGGATTTTCAAGAGGAGAAGGTGAGTCACACATATGATCAAAAGTTCCCTGTGACTCTCCTGGGATTGGGACAAGGTTCTCAACACTAGATTTTATGAATTCATCCGATTTCGTTTCAGGAACAGTGCTAAGATGCTCATCCCCCATATTCAGAGAGTGAGTGTGAACTTCGGGTGTGATATCAATAGACTGAGGGAGTTGAGAGGAGCTAGCATTCATGGATTGTACAAGTTCCATTTGATCCTCTGCTAGTAATTTCTCCGTCTCATTATTTTCTCCCTGATTTTTCATGGAAGGAACCACAACTGATGAATTTGATGAGCCTTGACGAATATCAAGGGTATCTTCATCATCACTATCGTCATCGTTATCGTCATCGTCATCGTAGATGATAGTTTTACGCATTCGAAATCTTACTCTAGCTGCTTCTTCAGCTTCTTCAGCTAGTATTTCATTGCAAGACTTCGGACGAGGTTCTTTCGGAGCAGGTTTGTTAACCAAATCCTTAAGATCATTTAAGACATTTTGCAAAAGTTCTTGAGGAAATGGTTGAGGTTATGTTTCAAAAGTTTGGTATTGTGGAGGTTGGTCGTGATAATTCTTGTCACAAGGAAAAAGATTCCTAGTTTGACAATCGGTACTAAAATGCGGACCTCCACAATACTCACAACCGTATTGTTGTGAAGTTGGTGCATTTTGAAACAATTCGGTATTGCAATTTTGATAACACGGATTATGCTCATATGAAATGAAATTGATTTGTGGCTCATTGCAAAAGCTCGGATTAGAATCGTAAGCGAATGAATTACTCGAACCACAAAACAAACAACTTCCGTTTTGAATATCATTACCACATCGTTCACACGTGCACAAACGACATGGTTGACCGAAAAGTGGCTCACCACAACCGACGCAAGGAATAAACGATTGCCTTAGAGAAGGAATCGGACCATTCAAAGAATCAACAAAATAATTCGAATGATTATCAAGTCTTGAAGAACATTTTGAAAAATCTGGAGGTGGGACAAGTGGTGTGCTCTGAGAGCTAGGAATTTCTACCACTTCCGTTATGGTCCCCGATTTTTGTTCTTGATAAACGTGATGATCAGGCAAGTCGTTTATTTTAGTCACCGTTTTAAGCTCAGTACGTTTGCTTGATAAACTTCGAATCGTAAATCGTGAGAGGTGTGGATTGACTCTTGACGGTTTACCATTAATAGTACGTATTTCGGGATGTGAGGGTTAGTCGGAAGAATTTTGAGAATCATTGAAAGCATTCGGATATGCTTTGCACCATTTACAAAATCCGTCTCTAATATTACTTCCACACCGCTCACACCCACACTTGTAACAACGAAGATTGTCATCCACCGGACCTTTACAATGAAAGCATTTATAGTCGAGTGATGACATTAGAATTAAACATTAACGACGGATGAGAAGGAAGAATTAAACGGTTAAGAGGATAAGAAGACGAGAATTAAACGTATAGGAGACGAAAGTTCTTTTTGGGTTTTTCGAAAAACACAACAATTAAAACAAGACCATTCATAAAGACAGGGGAACTTAAACCAATAATCACAAACGCAAGGTCGACTTCTAAAGAAAAACGCACAAAGGAGCGGGAGAGAAGAATGGATCTCTCACTGGGCGAAGTTCGTTGGATCGCCACATACCGTTTCGACTCATCTTAAAGTGTGTTTCTTGTTTAAAAGTTTTCCAAAATGCAAGTGATACAAATGCAAGTTTTGATCTTTGGTTTGGGAACTTATTACGGTCACACCCCCAATTGGTAGGTGTTCTGCCTTGGTTTGCGGTGGTAAGATTTTAATGTTTTAATTATTAGACAAAGAAACGGGAAAATCTTTTTGTGTTTTTCTTAACTTTTATAGATATAATACATATACTAGAAACAAAAGAAAAATATTTTTGGTTTTTTATACGTTTTATAAAAGCGTAACTTCTTGCGAAGGTTCTACAAGACTAATCGTCTAAACCTTATCGAGACATTCGACACACAGCCTCCCCGGCAGCGGCGCCATTTAATTCGTTGTGTTTTGGTGTGTCTAAACAACAATTTATCAAAATATCAACAAACGTGAAGTTTAATTTGTCGTGAGACAAATAAACGTGAAGTAATACGAGTAAACCGTTTAGGAAAACGATTACCTCGTAAAACTTGTGAAAGTGATATTCAAATTGTGAGACTGGGAAGTGATTTCCCGGGTCGTACCCCAACGAGGTGTGAATGGAAAGCTTCGAATGAGATTGGGATTAAAATCTTGTATGATTGGAAAGGTTATTTGGTTTTGCGATACGTTAAATTAACGAAATTGGAAAATTAACTAATGAAGGTGAAAGTAAATTAACCTAAGGCAACTAGCAAACTAAGAAATACCTAAAACACTACGAGAAAACATAATTAGGTATTGGGAATCCTACAACATTAACCAAATTAGAAACGTGACGTTTATTTAAAAACTATGCGAGTGCGCAAAATAAAACGCGAATTTTGAGCTACAAAGGTCCTACGAGTTTCCAATTAATTTTCTAACACACTAAAAGTCAAAAGAAAATTTTTGAAAAAAGAAAATTAATTTTTCAATGAAAATCCTATTTATTACGAATTAATAACTAATTAACACAATTTAAATTATAATAAATAAACTACAAAGGCTAAAAATATGAAACTTTTTTAGGAAAATGCTACAAGTTAATGCCTACCAAGGAAAAATAAGAAAAAGTAGTGGCACAGTATCAAATAAGCAGGAAATAAGAAAATTAGAAGCTGATCACTAAATAAGCACAACAAATCACTTAATAAATGTCAAGTGGAAACTCTTACAACAACAAAACAGCCATGGTTCAGATGGTAGAGTGGTGTCATGTGTGAGATCTGTTTGGTATCAATTGACCAGGGTTCAAGTCCCACTTTGGTCACTTTTTGAAAAGATTTTTATTTTGACTTTTCCTTTTTGCAAACCCTTTTTAAATAACAACTACAACCACCTTTTATAAACCAATTGTAACTGAGAACTAATTCAGCCCCTCCAAATCACAACAAATAATGCTTTAAAGGAATTGAAATTTGAAACAACATAAAGAGTGGCAATGGACAAATACTCATTCAACAACTTTAACTTTAAATTTATACCAACAATTTTAACACAACAATTTAAGCAAGAACATCAATAACACAAACTCACTAAGCTGTGAAACAAGGAGCTAATGGCTACTCAGGAACTTTTTGGGACAGCTTGCTCAGGACAAAAAAAACGGCTGAATGGGGGTTTGCAGCCCACTTTTAAGCAAACATAGAGGCCCAAAATAACGACCAGCTGTAACGCTAAAACTTACCAAGACTAATCCTAATAAGCTTAATAACAAGCACAAAAAAATTAAACAAGCTCAACTAAGCTGCTAGTATGAACAGCAGACTTGGGCAAACATGGGCAGGTAGAAGGGCTGAAATAAGAGAATAAATAAGTTAACAAACCAGCCAACAAGCACAAACAGACTCGGTCTCAAACAAGATTATAACCTCAATCAATCAACTAGAATGGAGCAGCAACAAAGATTTTCCAAATCTAATAGTTGACTGAGTTCAACTCAGCAATCCTAGACAGCCCTGAATGGTAACTAAGCAGGCGTAAAAAGCTATCAACAGTATTATTTCCAGTGGACTAAGGGGAAACATGCAAAAGTTTTTAAAGGAAGTCCTAAATAGCACTCTAGGGGCAGAAATAAGCACTAAACCTATCTATATTAGCATATAGCTGTTGAGAAAAAGTGACAACTTGGTGTATTTGAGTGCCTAATAAACTAACAAAGAAAATTCCTAAAAATTAAATAAAATTACTTTCTAATGAACAAGCTATCAAAATTTAAGCATACAAATTTCCAAATCAAATGACCTGTAAACTAAGAATTTAAAATTATTCTACTAGGGGATGTGGGATGATTATTTGCACAGGGGTGATAAATGCTAAGTCAAAACACAAACTGCTACCACTACTCTAAGCTAACAAAAGTGTTCCTAGGTTAAAAATAAGCTTGCACAAATAAAATCTAGCGGCTAACTCCTAGAAAGTCCAAGACCTACAACCAATCTCAACCTTAGCTACGAGAGAGACAAAGAGAATTTCATCCCAAACACTACCTTAATTTGTAAACTTGCATACTTTTCTTGACTAGAGTAACTGATTCAAGTTACACTTTTGTGAAATAAAAAAAACTGAACAAAGTTAAGAATTCACTTATAAACATAAATCAAATCTTAACCAATAGTTGAAACAGGTAAATAAGCTACGATTTGAAAAAGTAAAAACTTCAATTGCATTGCTTGAAAAATAACGAGTACATAAGACTTGAAAGATTTAAAAGCCTAGAATTTTTAAACTAAAGACATGCTAAACTGACTGACTAAAAAGACTAATTCAAAGATTACTAAAACCTAATTAAGACTGCCCTTCAGGCTTACAAGATACAAACTACTTATACTAAACAAAACTAACTACTTTTTCTTCTTGCTCCTTCTTGTCCTTTTAGTGTCACTGCCTTGTACTTCTTTGTGTTTCTTTGAACACATCTCAACCATCATATTTGCTCTTGAATAAATCGTGACCCTTAGTTTTAATTGGCCCCCAAATTGGTGTTGTGGATGGGTGAGGTGGCAGTGGTAGGTATGGGTTTGTGAGTTCTTGGAGGTGAGTGGGATGGGGAGTGGTGCTGGGGGACAAGGGATGAGAGTGATGGGGAGGAAAAGGATTGCAGGTCACGGGTTTAGGGGAAAGTGATGGGAGGGATGAATATTTTACTTTGACTTTTATTTTTGACCAGGGGGATGCGTTTTTCTTTATTATACGATTTAGGGTTTGGGGGATTTGGGCTAGGGATTCAGTTGGGCCAAGGATTGGTATAAATTGGGCTAAGGTGATGGTATTTAGTGTTCGTTGATATTACAAGTATTACAAGCCCAAGGGTGATTTGTGTAACTTTTGAATTCCTCAAGGACTGATTTTACCGATCTTCCAAACTTATTCAAGGATCAAACTTGCCAACTTACAATTCCACAAAGACCATTAATGTACTTTTCTTCAAGTTGTAACTCCCGGGGGCTGTTTTTGACAATTCTGCAAGTACAGGGATCAAATTTGCCAATTTGTGAAATTCCAAGGTTTTAACTTGTAACCTTTTGAAAACATTTTACCCAAAGATCATTTGTGATGTCTTTTGACTTTTAAAGAGTTTGGGTTGACTTTTCCTTAAAATAAATGTTTAGGGACTAGTTTTGTCAAACTTTGAAAGTTGGGGGACTGAAACTGCCAATTATGCAAATTTTATTCGTTTTTCGTTTGTTTTCACTCATTTTGCATCAGAAACATATAAAACACGATCTTTGGGTTTTTCTTCGTATTTTGATGCGTTTTTGAGTGTTTTTAATCGTTTTGCAGTTCAGATTTGACTAAAAATGATGAGTATTTACACATCATCAGGATTCTACACACCATTTCCATACCCTTGACAAGTGCAACAAATGTATAGGATGTTTTGCGCTAACAACTTTGGACCCATGAGATATTGGGGACCATATGTTTGAGTTTGTTTGTGATATCACTAGATTTGCTTGGGAATTGTCCTGGAGCCCGACGAATGGGTCAAGGATAGCGGATGCACAAATCACATGACGGGTAATCGCAAGCTATTCTCATCATACAATGCAAGTGCTGGAGGTAACGTTACATTTGGTAATATGCTCAATGAGCAATCGATTCCCCAAAAGTTTTGGTGTAATGCCGTAGATACATCCACCTATATTCTTAATAGAATTTTAATTAGACAAATCATAGGAAAAACCCCTTATGAAATTTTGAAAGGTAGGAAACCTTCCCTAGATTACTAATGAGGAGAAAAGTGTACCGCTTTTAAGAGGTCATTTAAGCCCAAATTTGTGATTATTTGATCAATTATTGCCCTAAATCGTTCCTTTTGTCATTTTAGGTACTTTTGAGGAGAAATCTGGAAAAGGAAGCGATTTGGATGTTTTTGAAACATAAAAGTGAAGAAAACGGCAAAAGTCTCAAATTCCTTGCTGGGAACAGCACCTGACGACATCAAGGATTAACACATGACGGCGTCAAGAGTGAAAAAAGAGGTGGAAGTGGATATTACAACGTGACGGCCCAGAACATTTTCAATGTAATTGGCCTGACGGCTTCACCAAGGCCGTCAACGTCAAAATGCAAGTGACGGCCCATAGTAGATTTACACATGAAGGCGTCAAGACTGGATCTAGGCAATACGTATTTTAACTTGACGGCGAGTTGACGGCGTCAGATGCCAATACATGACGCCGTCAGGATGCTTTGTCTATATATATTTTTCCAATTTTTCATTGTAAAGTGTGAAACAAGTTGTGGAATACTAAAACATAAACCCTAGGTTGAATTTTATGCTTATTGAAGGGGTTTCAAACCCTTCTTTCTTCCATGTTTGAATAAAGATAAGTTCTCCAATAATCATTCAATATGTCTATGTATTGTTTGATTCTATCTTATGCTTGTCTTTCTTTTAACATGTTAGGTTAGGTTTTTATTGTATTTGCTTAGATGTAGTGAAACCTAGATGTTGATTATTGGTTGATTGTTTATATACAATTGTTACGGATGATTGTATTCGATGTTAGGCTTAAGAAAACTGGCAGACTTCCATTGGTAACTTGCTTGAACGTCTTAAGAAACATGATCGGAGGTGTACTACGATTTTTGGTTGTATTTAACACATAAGTGAATTCTAATGATCCCAAGGAGCTTTTAGTCGGCTCGATGATACATGGGAATTGCGCCCTCGCAACAGGTTTTACCTCTCAAGGGATCTTGAGAAGCTTACAACCCCCACCAGGCAGTGTACCTGATCGTTGTAGTATAGTATAGTGACAAGTACCGGGGGATTGATCGTTCAACTTAGGAATAGTGTCGCTACGATTAGAAAGCCTAATAAACTAGGTCTAGAGGCGAGGGATGATTCTTTTTGTATTTTTATATTTTATAAAAGCAATTAAAATCTCGGGTTTTGAAGGAGTGGTCGGAATTAGTTGCTAGTCAACTAACCCAATTAACTACAAATGCAATCAAAATAAAATAAAAGAAATGAAAATTAAACTAAGTTACTAATTTGGTGGAAACAATAATGAGGAGAGTTGTGTTTACTTAGGTTTCATTAATCCCTAGATATCTTTTACAGATTGATTAATTTGTTACAATTGCATGGATGACGGGTCATATTCCTTAATACTAGTCGTAGGGCCGTGTACAATATTCCCTAACTCTATAGGATCCTACTTCACTCCTCTATCGAGCCGTTAGAAGCTCCTAACATGGGATCATTAGAATTCTCCTACGCATTAAATAGAACCAAAAATCGTAGTACACCTCCGATCATGTTTCTTAAGACGTTCAAGCAAGTTACCAATGGAAGTCTGCCAGTTTTCTTAAGCCTAACATCGAATACAATCATCCGTAACAATTATAAACAAACAATCAACCCATAATCAACATCTAGGTTTCACTACATCTAAGCAAACATAATAAAGATCTAGCCTAGCATGTTAAATAGAAGACAAGCGTAAGATATAATCAAACAACACATACACATATTGAATGATTTAAAGGGATACTTATCTTTAATTGAACATGAAAGATTCAAGGGGTTGAAACCCTTGAAAAGCTGATAAAATTCGGACTAGGGTTTATTCCCTCAAAGTTGTACACTAATGAATGAAATTTGGAAAACTATATATAGATTACACATCGTGACGGCGTCATGTGTTAGCCTATGACGCCGTCAACTCGCTGCCATAATAAAATCGTATTGCCTAGATCTATTTGTGACGCCGTCATGTGTAGTTGTGCTCTGGGTCGTCACTAGTAATTGGACCATGACGGCCTTGGTGACGCCAACATGTCCTAGGCTTAAAAACTCTCTGTATCGTCACATGTATTTTCACTTCCACCTCTTTTGTAAATCTTGACGCCGTCATGTGGAGAGTCTTGACGCCGTCAGGTACTGTTCCAGCAAGGAAAATTGAGACTTTGCCGTTTTCTTCACTTTTATGCTCCAAAAACGTCCAAAATGCTTCCTTTTCCAGACTTCTCTTCAAAAGTACCTAAAATGGCAAAAGGAACGATTTAGGGCAATATTTGATCAAATAATCTCGAATTCGAGCTTAAATGACCCTTAAAAGCAGTACACTTTTCGCCTCATCAAATACCCTTACACTTGAGATTTGCTTGTCCATAAGCAAATGCGCTTTTATTCTAATCAAAATACAAGTTAGGGGTCATTTAACACTAATATAAAAGTAATTACAACAAATAATCGTTTCACTAAAAATCAAAGACAAGCAAGGAGGTCATACACTAGCACCTCACAAATAGTGTTTAGATGCTCACATCTCTCGGGTGTAATAAAGTATATATCACAATAAGGAAATGGAAAACATCTCTCACTACCTGTCATAGCAAATAGATTACCATAGGCTTGGGAAAGGATCAAACCTCCACCACTTGGCGTAAGCACCTCGGAAAAACTATCAAAGAGGTCTTTTAAAGGGTTATAACGTTAGGTGTAGGGATATGGAATACACGGTTTTATTGGATAAAGGCAATATTTACTTGTGGCGAGTTAATCATCTTTGTTAATTACATGTACAATATGGCGTTGCTAAGCCAAGACTCGACTCGACTTAAGCTAATAAATCAAAAATAACAAAAACATAAAATAAACATAGAATGAAACGGGATGGTAGTCCGTATGTTTTTTCTCTTTTCTTTTTCTATTTTTTTCCTTTTTATCTTAATTTTTTGATTTTTTTTTTTTTTTTTTTTTTTTTTTGCTTACACTCTTACCCTACCATCCAAAATAATACATCATAGGGAATGTACATTCCCCTTACACTTGACTTTTTACATACTTTACAATAAACTAATCTAATGACTCGAATCAAGATAATCAAAACACTTGGAGTAATTTTTAAGATTAACGCACATATGGGGGTAATAAATGATGTTCTTCCCCATTACTCCATAACACAAGTACTTTACCCCATTAGTCCCAATCGTCCCAAAACAATATGCACAAGATATGACTCGACTTAGCAACCATATAATCAATTAGACAATTAACTAAGGGTTTAAACATGTAACAATAATGCGCTAAAGATGAGTGCATACACGGAAAGCTAAGGTGATTTGGTTGCATATTTGGGTGGGGTGTAACAAATTCTTCCTTTAAGTAAAATGCTTAAAGTTAGAAATGAAAAGATAGGCTTGGAGGGGTGTACTAGGGGTTTCATGTACTAAAAATGAGTACAACGCTAAGGTGTGGGAAAAATTAATTGACTTTACTAGCCAAGTAATATGACTTAATTGGTCAAGTAATTATTATACGGGTTTAAACACAAAGGTGATCCTAATGCCTCTTATCATGTAGTAGATCCTACCACACGAATGTAGTCTCACTAGCGGTCTCGGGATGTATCACTAACGCAAGTTCTAGAATCTAAATGCTACCGGTACACTCATAAGCACTAACAATGAATGCTTTTCCTATCAAATCTAAAGGCGAACCTCACATATTTGGGTGGAAAATTTTTCTGAATGGTACGGTTTTGTGCTAGTCATACAACTCCTATCCATGAGACGCTTGTTAAGGCTAAAGTTTCACTCCTAAATGTTGTAAAAAATTTTAAATTTGGCGCTAAAATTACACTAACAAGTATTTCTCTTAGTTTTATTACACACCTACCATCAAACAAACAAACTCAAGTGCAATAATATCCTATAAGGTATCATCATTTACCCTCCCCTTACACTTAGGATGAACATTGTCCCCAATGTTCAATTAAAGGATGTAAAAGTAAAACAGGTAAAAGAACGAAAACAAATACCCCCTGATTCATTCGGTGTGGATAGTGTGTTAACAAGGTTAGATCTTCCTCCAAGAAAATGAACGTAAAGCTTTCCTTCTAGAAATATAAATCATCTTCTTGTCATACATAACCTGTTAAACCTGAGAAAACAAACAAGGCAGTCTCGCATAAAATCGGTGGCAATCTATATATACTAACAAGTCCTAGAAAGCAATTTAAGATATAATGTTTTTGAAATGAATGTTTTCTGATTTCATGGAGTTTATAAAACTGAAGAATTAACAAAAACTTTAAGACTCCGTTAGAAAAACAAAACTCGCAAAATTTCTAGAATTTTACACATGACGCCGTCAGGAGTTAAGCCCTGACGCCGTCAGAAGTGACCTGCAGAAATCCTTACATTAAGTTTCCGGAAATTTTCTGGAAAAACTTATGTCCTACTTCCTGGAAAATCCTGCAAAATATCATTATGACTCGATACAAGCATTTGACTCTAACAAGTACTAATATACGTGTTCATTTAATATTGTGGCGAATCATGATCAATTTCGTTCTTAGAAACAAATTTGGGGTTTCCCCTTACACTTAGCTTTTGCAAAATACCTTTATATGAAGTTAAGACGAAGTTAAATGACAAAATAAAGCATTTTCACAGTTTTAGTTTGAAACATGATCTACCAACAATAAAAATAATACATGCATACGGAAGCAAATAACAATCAAACAAATAAAAACACACAAAACATGGGTTATCCTATATGTGTGAGCTCCTCGTTGAGGACATTGATTGGTCCCAAACGGTCAACCTAAATTGACCAGGTGATGGTCAACCAAGTCAAACGTCTAAAACTAATTCTCCGCGGAAGTATAGGGTATCCCCGGGTCGTTATGTCCCGACGAGGTGTGATGGTTATTAAACGGGTTTGTGATCGGGTGAATTTGGATGGAAAGGGGTTTGAGAGTGATTAAGCTAAGGAATCTACAATGAAATAGCTTAAATAAGCTATTTGAATAAGACTGTAAAGTTTGGAAAACCAGAAACGTTTAAAACCTAAAACGCGTACGTTTACATTTAAATAAAACGTAAACGTACAAAATAAAAAGTGAAAACTGAAATCTGAAAACCCCCAAGGGGTGAAAATGACTTTTTTACAAACCTAAGATAAAAAGAAAATTTAAAATGAAAATAAAGTTATTAACTTGATTATTTTAATATTTAAACACTAATTAATTAATTAAAACTATTTTATATCTAATTTGAAATAAACTAAAAATGATAAAAGTTACAAAATAAAATAAAAACTTACAAAAATATTTTCTAAACTTCTAATTGAACTTGAAGAAAGTATAAAAATTAAAAATAAATATTTTTGTCTTTTTATGGATTTTCTATTAATTAAAAACTAATTATCTTAATTAAACTACTTAAACAAATTTAAATTACACATAATACTAAATTAACTTAGAAAATTATGGAAAAATTACTAAAATTATTTTATAATATATAAAAGCTAGGAAAAATATAAAAACTAGGTTTTACTTAATAAAAAATAATTAAGCTATTTAATACTTAATATTAATTAATTATTAATAAAACTAAGATTAATTCTAATAAATACCAAATGATAAAATAAGAATCTGAGAAAATTACTATAATTATTTTAATATAAGAGGAATTTAAAAAAAATATAAAATAGCTAAGTACTTAATAAAAATATAAAAATGAAAAATAAAATTTAAATAAAATTAAATAGAAACTATCACTTAAAATTACTTTGTTTTTTCTGGATTTTCTTTTTGGAAAACTAATTTACAACTAAAAACATGAAACTTTAATAAAAACAACTTTGGTGGAAATAAAAAATAAGCACTTTATGAAACAAAAAGCAAAACAGTTGACTTTATTTGACTTTGGAGGGAAATAAGCTCAAACTAGCTTGTGTGGGGCCCACTCTTGTTGATTCAGGTTTAACTGAGTTTAGGGAACATGTATAAACCAGAAAAAGCAATTGAGAACCACAGAATAAGGTATTAAGCTAAAAATAAGCACTTGAAACTTATGTGAACTCAGAAACTGGGACAGACTTGAGGTGTGGTTCCAGGTGGGGCCCAGGGGTTTTTAGGTCAAACGAGAGGTCAAACCATGGAGTGTGGTAGGAGGGGAGTGGAAAGGAACAAGGGTGATGGGCTGTGGACCACTGATATGGCCAGAAAACCACCACAAAGTGGTGGTGGTGGGTGACTGTTCTGTGCAGCAGAGCAGGGCTTGCCCTGCAAGTTTGTTTGGGGCAAGGTGGGGCTCAGCACAAAATTCACAAAAATACATACACCATGGAACCTCAAAGATGAACTGGTATACTTTGAATAGGAACAAGTTTCACAATCCAAATCAACACACAAAAATCAAAACAAATACTTGAACTTTTGTAAAAATCTGAAATGTAACTTTTTGACTTTTGAAGAAAAACTTGGAACTTTGACTTTGATCAACTTTGATTTGGTCTAACTGATTGACATTGATGTTTTAGGTTATATTAGAGCTGACTTAGGCTAGATGAACAACTTTTAAACAAAATGGTGAGTCTTGAGACCCAATTACCTTGACAGTTAACTGTCAAAGTGATTCAAGAGGTGATTTGACTTTTTTAGTAACAAATTCTAGTTTTAATGGTAGAACTAACCTATTAGGACCTATTCAAACATGTAACAACAAGAAACAACACATGAAGCACAGCTTAGACGCACCTATTCTACTGATCCAAACACCCCCTAATGATGCACTGTTTTTGGTTTTTAGAGAGTTAGAAGGATTTAAGCTTGGAAATGACAATAATCTAATTAAATAAGCTATATTAAACTAGTTTGGATTAAATTGATGAAAAATCCTAACCTATACTACTCCAATCCTATTTTTGCAATGTAAGGCAGTTAGTGACACAGATTGGATGAAATAGATTACAACTTCCTAGTACATGATGTTTCAATTATAATTAGGCTTTAGTATTGTTGAAACTACTTAACTAAAACAGTAAACAAGCAATGAATTTAGGTCTATACTATATTAAGCTATATTAATTAAATAAGCTGTAAATGGAAATTTAGATGTACCTGAATAAACCTCAGCTTAATAGAAGTGCTTATGATCCAAGCCTAGGTTTTTATATGCTTCTAAATCACTCACAAGGGCCTTTAACTTCTTCTGGTAAGCTCAACTATGCTTATTAATAAGCATAATTGACTTTTGTTGACTTTTTGTATTTATGAGCTAAATCTAATTTAAACCTTGCTGAGCTTATGAAACTTTATGAATGACTTTAAATAAGATTACTTAAACAGTGATGATGGCATTTTACCACAACTAAACCAATATGAAAATTTCACTAAGAAATTCAATTACTGAATTAACAGAAAACTTGTGAGTTTGATTACACAACCATTGAAATCATACAACTGAAACTGAGATTACAATTTGAGAACTAAAATTACACTAAGAAAACAGAATTAATTTTAACATCTAATTTTTATCTAAAAACTACTCACTACTCACTAACTAACTCCTTCATTCTCTCTCCTTTTTTCACTTTTATAAG
Organism: Artemisia argyi; assembly: GCA_030686995.1. Lineage (NCBI taxonomy): Eukaryota > Viridiplantae > Streptophyta > Magnoliopsida > Asterales > Asteraceae > Artemisia > Artemisia argyi. The sequence goes on from CM060691.1 coordinate 132,172,513, forward strand.
CTCTGGGGTGTTTCTATGTCCTTCCCACCACATTTCAAGCCGTTGGATAGCTTTTCTTGATCTAGGCCGTTGAATTGCAATTTGGCGGGAAAATGTCTTTTGGCAGTTGTGGGTGACTTGGAGAAAATCATGGGCATTTATTGAGGTTTGGAATGTTGTGGTTTGTAAGGGAACAAGTCATGGAGAAGTTGAGGTGGAGGTGAGGAGGGTGGAGTTTGGCAGGCTGTTTGCAGAACAAGTTGGGAGGGGTGGAGTTGTTTGTTTGACTTTTGGGGGTCAACGAGGGGAAATAAAAAACGGGGTGAGGTTTTATTAAGTGTGGGAGGTGGGCTGGTGGATTGGTGGGCTGAGGGTGTGGGGATTGGGCCTAGGTAAGGGTTTTGGTTTAGTTTTGGATTTGGTTTGTTTGTTGGATCAAATAAATAACAAAAGGGTGGTTTGGTTTATTTAGTGAAAACAATAAGGACTATGTGTGTAAATTCTGCAAACTAGGAGGACTGAAAATGTCATTTTTCCAAAATTAATTCAATGGTCATTTCCTGCCATAAATGAATAGTGTGAGGACCATAAAATGAGATTTTCCAAAATTACACCTCCAAGGACTATTTCTGCCATTTCTGAAAGTACATGGACCATACTTGTAAAATCTCCAAACTTTCCACCCAAGGATTATTTTTGCCAACTTTTGAATTTCCAAAGACCAAAATTGATTTTTCTTTCAAAAATATCCCACCAGGGACCAAATCTGCCAAAATCTGAAACTCCAGGGACCAATCTTGTAAATTCTCAAAACTTTTCCAATTTTTCACCAAAGGACTAAATATGACAACTTGTGATTTCAAAAGGACCTTTGATGACTTTTCTTTTAAAATATGTGCTCAGGGACTATTTTTGCCAATTTTTGAAAGTTGGGGGACTGAAACTGCCAATTTTGCAAACTTTGTACGTTTTTCATCTGTTTTTGCTCATTTTACATCTAAAATATATAAAACACAATTTTGAAATATTTTCAGTATTTTGATGCATTTCTGAGTGTTTTTGTATGTTTTGCAGTTCAGATTAGACCAAAAATGATGAGTGTTTGAGCACTCATCAGACATCTTTGGGATCAAACTTGGGTTTCAACTTCCTATCAATTTTCTTGGTACGGTATGACCTCTCAAACTTTTATCCATCCGGATCATATAAAATCATCTTCGTATGCCATGATCCGTCACCTTCCTTAGGTGGCTTGTCCCAATTCCATTTACACTTGTCCCCTTCCCTTTTCCATTTGTTCATCTCTAGGTTGATAGGCATTACGCTTAAGAACTCAATCATTTTCCTAAAGACTAGGGGATCCTCAAAAGGGTCTAGTTCCTCATCTCTAGCTATGAGTTGTTCCACTGAATGTGTTTTATCGATGAAATCTTTTTCTAGATAGAATGGGCGTTGAGGTCCTATAAAGTTTCTTTCTATCCAAGGCCCATATCTAGATGGTCTCCTATTCATCTCTACCCAATGTGGAGTCGGTTCGTCCTCACAATCGTAGCTATGCTTCTTAACATCATAAACCGACCAAGTCTCACCCTCTCCTACCGCTATCTTAGACTCCTTACAATCTATCATGGCACTAGCGGTTGCTAAAAATCCTCTTCCTACTAACAACGGGCATGTAGTATAACTAACCATATCTAGGACATGAAAATCCGCTAAAATAGTCAACTTCCCTACGTGAACAAATACATCCTTAATCATTCCGACTGGGTGGGCAATACTTCCATCCACTAGACCAATTAGTACTTTCGTCTCCTCTAACTTTCCTAGCTTAAGAGTAGTGAAAAGGGATAAGGGAATCAAGTTGAGGCTTGACCCTAAGTCGGCAAGTGTGTCAAAAGCTTCGGATTTTCCTATCTTACAAGGCAAAACAAATATACCCGGATCATCAAGCTTCTTAGGCAACTTGTTTTGAACGAAGGCGGTCCCATTTTTACCCAATTTAAATTTCTCATATTTTTCTAGTAGGGCACTATAGTGGGGAGCACGGGCTAAGACATCAATGATGGGGCGTTCAAGGTGGAGCTCCTTGAATTCATCGTCAAGGTCTTGTGTAGGAGGTGTTTCAACTATGTTATTGACCTGTTTGATATCGGATGTTTTATTCAATTGGTCCTTTTGAAGAATTTGGGTTTGCTTGAAACACATGCTCATTGCTTTGACCAAATAGTATTGTAGATAAGAAGTAGGCGACGAAACCGATGATATGGCATTAACGTCTAGTTTCGGGTTCTTGACCGTGTCGCTTGGGAGTGCTCCCATTTCTCGGTCATTGAGAACTTTCAACAATGTGTCTATTTTAGTGGTCATCTCGCTTTGCTTTTGTTTGAAATCGGCTTCAAACTTAGATATGTGAGCTTCTTGAGATGCCATAAACTTGGACATCAACCCTTCAAGATTATTGGTACTACCATAGTTATTAGAAGGATTGTTGTTGAAAGTACGTTAGAGGGTGGACCGTTTGGTTGGTAACGATTAGGTGGATTGGAAGAATTGTTTTGGGTCATGCTTTGGTTTGGTTTCCACCTAAGGTTCAGGTGATTTTTCCAAGAAGGGTTGTAGGAATCACCGTAAGGGTTTGGCTCGGGTTTGAAAGTGTATCACTTGTCTCCCGCTTCGTCGGTACGCGAGGATGGGTAGTCCGCAAAACCTTGTCCGGGGAGTTCTACGCAATCACGAGTGTCATAGGGACCACTACATAATTCGTTGTTCACTTGGCTTGAAGGCTTAGGAGCTTTGTAGGTGTAGGACCGTAGAACAGCCTAAATCACTATTGAATCAAGCCTAAACCTAGAGAGAGAAAGTAAGTAGAGAGAGAGAGTGAGTGGGAACTCTAGTGTGTGGAATAATAACTTTGTTAATACTAAGAGAATCACTAAGAGAACCAACCTCACAAATGAGGTTTACAAGAGTATTTATACTTATAGTCTAGGGCTTCTCTAATCTTTTACATTATTACACTAATAGCCCTTAGACTTTTACAAAACATGAGTACTACACATAAACTTCATCATAATGATATTCTAAAGCAACCTATAACTATACGTTAATGACCGACACTTTTTGTAAATAAAAATACGATTCTAACAATCTCCCCCTAAGTGTTGGTCATTGAGGTTGCGCAACGTCATCATCTTTGTCTTTAAACTTTATCATTCGTAGCTCTTGACGTCTTTAAGAATCACTAGATGAATCATAGTTCCAGTTCATCATGCTTCATTGTTTGTTGAAGTGATTCGATGATGTCATCTGCCTTTCGTCACCTCTGTGTTAGTGGTGGTTGTCTGCCATTCCAACATGCTCATACGTCTTAAGTCTTTGTCATACATACATTTGTTATTCCCGTTCTTTCACTTTGATCTTTGTCACGTTACTTTGTAGATTCTTCTTTTTGGCGTAGAATCTTTCTTTGACAATTGCTATCCTTTGATCTTTGTAAGAACTTTCCTTTGACATTGTGATGCATGTATGAGCATGTGGAATCTTTCGCCATGGAGATGATGTATAGCTGCAGGTAAATAGTTAGCAATAAACAACCGGTACTTACAGATAAGGAATTAGAGATCGTCAACAGCATAGTGTGAAGACTCCTTCTAACCCTTACCATGGCCGTTCCCATATCAGATACTCTCGAAAGAGCTTACGATACCTACTAAGTAGCTCAATGACTGGGTGAGTCGCTGGGGATCACTCCACGACTGTAGACCGTTTGAAACCACCGCGAACACTAAGCGTAACCCATAAAGAATTACCGAAGTGACCTGCTGTCAGGGCTGCTTGATGTTGACCCTGGCAGGAATTTCCGTTCAATCGTTGAGAAACTACATAAGTAAATCCTCTCATAAACGTTCTCAGCAGATTGCTAAGATCTGCGTAGGACTCTTAAGTTTACATCTGGCGTCCTTAATGATGAACAACCAGTGTAGAAATATCATGTGTTCCTATGAGATCTTTTGATGAATCTCGGGGCTCTAGACTCGATAAGTGCACATTTGGTTTCCTATGCGGAGATTAGGGAGAGGTCTTCTGCTTCAATATCAACCATCTCTAAGAGATAGGTCGATAGATTATGCCGGTTCCCCGTGAGAATGAAACAAGCTCTTTTAAGAGAACTTGAGTGGCTAGAAGGTTTAGTGCAGTGCGTCACTGGGTCCATGACGTCTTTATCTTCAATACCGGTGTCACCTTAGTAACAACCAGTAGCATATGAATTGAACCCGGTATCTGCCCTAAGGTTGAACATATGGAGGGCTATTTCTTTTCACCCTTTTTCATAACTTTTCTTTTTAATTCTTCAACCCCTTCTTTCTCCTTTCTCATATTCTTCCTTTTTTCAATCATACCTAAGGACTTCTAATTCTAATCTATTGGAATTGTCCTTGGGTAGATCCCTCCGGCTCTGGCGGATCATAGGACGGTTTTCCCTAACCTTAGTCACCTTATAACTCCATGAATCCTATAATTGCCATGAAACCTTTGATTGAAAATCTCTCAAAGTGTTTATGAATATAAACACATTTTTGTTGACACTTTGAGAGTTTTTTGTTACTTTTGAAGGACACCCCCTTCACATGTGCTCATGAATTTTTAAGAAATTTGCACATGCGTGAGGAGGTTGCACTTTTTGAATTGATCCACTTTCAGTGAACATGACCGATTCGAGACACGCTTACATCACTAGTTAGACTAGCTTGAAGTTATTACCCGTCCTGGTCAAGTCGAAAGAAAGTCTCTCGATACGGTACATTCTACTCAGACAAGTCCTATTCGAGACACGCTTACATCACTAGTTAGACTAGCTTGAAATTATTACCCGTCCAGGACAAGTCTTTTCGATTACTGAGATTTTAAGCTTCGTCAATTCATTGGTACATTTTGAGTCTAGCTCTTTTGAGATTCAGTCACAAACTTTAAACATCTTTGATCACATTTTAATCATGTCTTCTCCCCCTAAAAAATAGCATATCGTGATATTTTTGATATCAACTAATTAAGAAAAAGCTTTTGGAGAGAAAGACAGATTTCATTTTGCGTGAATACGGAACAATTTTGTTTTTGTACTCCCCCTTAATGATAGCACATTTGAAAATCAATTAAGGGTTTAGAGGGAGTTTCTTGAGCACTAATTTTGAGAGATTATGAGAAATCTTTTGAACAATCTTTAAAAAATGCTTCAAGAAATATGTTTGAAAACGAGTTTATGTTTGAAATCCTTTTCGTTTGTTTAGACTCGAACTTTTTGAAAAAGATTTCGTCCTTGAAAATACGAGTCCTTGATTTGAAATAATCAGAAGTCATCATTCGGGTCCGGGTTTCGTACTGAAGTATACGAAAGCCATTGTGAAGAAACTTTTGAGAAACGACATGTTTTAGAAAAACATTTTAAAGAACTCCCGTTCAAGCATCTGTACATGTCCGTATCATTTTTGAATGACATTTCTAGAAACGTACAGAATATTGATTTATACGAGAGACATGTCGTGAGAAGAATATTTTTGGATTTTTTTGATTTTATATTGTTTTTGTATTTTTTGAAATTTTATATTTTTGTATTTTATTTCTTTGTGATTTTCAAATTTTGAGAAAGAAAATTTTCATACTCAATTTTTGGAGGGAAATTACGTAGTCAATAAGATCAACTGAGAACGAACTTTCATCTTCACCAAACAATCTAATCTACAATAACAACCTTTGTTATCTTTCAAAAGATCCTCAGAACAACGTTTCACTTGTTATTACCAAGAATCACGTTCGGGAGGTCGAGGTTGATCGAAATACATCATGGTTTTAGAGAGAGAAAGTAGAGAGACAAAGGTGGAGAAAAGGGTTTATATTAAATATGAAATGAAGCAAAACTTACACACACTTTCCCACACCCCTCATGGAGAGTCATGAGGGGTATTTATAGGCTCATTACATCACATGTTTGCCTATATTACAATAATAGTCCCTAAAGTACTATTTGTATAATATCTAGTCCATTTCTCTATGTGTGACGTTATCTTTTATAAAATAGCAAGGATAACAATCTCCCTCCAAGATATCGTCACACATGAATGGATACAATGAGACCTATAAACACATAAACATGTAGATTACAACAATAGTAAACTATGTTGACGTTGTTGAAGCGCAGAGTCTCTGTAGTCTAGATACTGAGGTAGACTTGAAGTTCTCTCTTCCGAGGATCTCGGCGTATGATCTTTGACACTGACGGCAAAGGTCTTTGTAGCTCTGAACTTCAACTGTAATGGTCTAGTTAGGTTATTACTGCCTCCTAACTAGTGAGCCTTTATTCTTTTTCTTCTGCTCCCTCCTGAACAGACAACTCTCTTCTCATATCGCAGCGGATAAGGTAGATACTAATGAGTTTGCACTGTGGTTGTCGTTCTGGGAGCATCATAGCATAACTCACATAGTATTGCACAGAAGGTTGGTAATACGCTCTGATGCACACATCATTAGTACTTCTTCGGTTCTAGTGTAAGCACAATTCCCTCGAACAACCAACGTACTAGAGATGAAACACTACTTCTTTTGGCATGTTCTTCTCCCTCCTGATGGTTGCGATGTATCGAAATCATCATACTATTGTGTGTACATGCCAAAATTACCCGTACTTTACACTTCTGGTGTAATATAGATAGACCATGAAAGCATAAGTTGTGAGAATATGTTGATAGGATATGACTCTCTTTATTGTACAATCTCTTCTCTTCTCTTCAACCTTTAAGCGACCTCTTCAAATTCCAACCAGCTAGTAAATGACCACTGTATGGAGAGAACCCAATATAACCAATTTGAGAATGAAGTAAACATCTCATAGATATGTGACTTAATCTTGTACGAAGGTGTGACTAAGAACCTATACTGAGCACTAAAATGTAACTCCTTTAAGCATAGGTAGTGCCATATACCCAAACCAACAAACAGTATATGAAATATCCACCTCTTGGAATCTCCACAACTTCATGTGATACTGAGTACTACAACATAACTCCTTAAAGTGATAGCTATAACCCGTGAGTACTACAATGTAACTCCTTACATCGGGTATAACTAGATAATCCAAGTCTTAATCACTATCTCTACCAGTGTTTGCCCAAACAAGTATCTCCGAAAGTCATGCATCCATCCACCCCTAGACTCTGAGATAAATAAGTACACATGCCCGTGAAATGAACTTGAAACCTAAATAAGCAATATCGTACAAAAACTCCGTAGTCACAAAAATCTGATACTAGCCGTTGTCATTTGATTGTGATTCTTGATCAGGATCGTTTAAGCAAAACGTGGTGTGTTTTGGTGAAGCTTGAAATTCTATTTTGGGTGATTCGTAGTGATTCCGTATATTCCCTCCAAAAATATAATTGGAAAAATTTGTCGCCCATAATTTGAGAATCACTATGAAATGCAATTCTAAGGTTACCACTTACCAGAAAAATTTGAGTTTTGAAAATTTTTACGCCAAATTTCACCGATTTTTTTTGAATTTTGGCGTAAAAATTTGAATTTCGGGCCAAAATTTTCAACGTTATACCAAGATTTGAATCTCGCGTAAAAATTGAACGTATAGTCTCCTCTCAAAAATAATTTTTTTTTTGGCTAACTCGATAACCTTGTAACTCGGTAAAGCTAGAGAAATTTTGGCAGAGTTTCGTTTAGTGTTAACCAAATAAAAAACCTTACTCGATAAATGATAAGGTGAATGCCTAACTCGGCAGAAATGGCTAACTCGCCAGAAAACCTAACTCGATAAGATCCAAACTTGCAAGAATCCTAACTCGCAAGAATCCTAACTCGCCAAAATCCTAACTCGCAAGGAATCCTAACTCGCTAGAAATTTTTCTAACTCGATAATTAGCTCTCAAACTCGATACCCTAACTCGGTATACCACTCCTAACTCGATAAAGTCAGATCCTAACTCGATAAAAAAATTTCTAACTCGAATTTTTTTTTCTAACTCGACAAAACTTCGATGAACAGTACCAGATCCGAGATTTTTCACCCAAAAAAACACGATTTTTCACCCAAAAACACCACGATTCGCCCCTGGTTAGCTCTGATGCCATTTGTTATTACCAAGAATCACGTTCGGGAGGTCGAGGTTGATCGAAATACATCATGGTTTTAGAGAGAGAAAGTAGAGAGAGAAAGGTGGAGAAAAGGGTTTATATTAAATATGAAATGAAGCAAAACTTACACACACTTTTCCACACCCCTCATGGAGAGTCATGAGGGGTATTTATAGGCTCATTACATCACATGTTTGCATATATTACAATAATAGTCCCTAAAGTACTATTTGTATAATATCTAGTCCATTTCTTTATGTGTGACGTTATCTTTTATAAAATAGCAAGGCTAACAGTAGGATTTCATGAGAAACTTGACTTGGTCCTCAAGTTCCATGATCCTACGGTCGGGAGTGCTAGAATTGTTCGAAGGCAAAGATATTGCCTTGACCGTTTTGTTCAAATCACGGGTATCATTCCAACTTTTGTTGTCATAGAGAGCAAGATCTTCTATGAGTTCCCATGATTCTTCCGCACTTAGATCGCTTAGCTTGCCACCGTCCGATTGGTCAATGGTTCGCCTTCTGGAGAGATCGATATGGTCATAGAAGATTTGGACTTGGAGCCAAAGATCTATGCCATGATGAGGGACTTTTTGGAGTAAGTCCTTGAAACGAGTCTATGCTTCATATAGAGTTTCACCATGACGTTGTTGGAACATCAAGATATCATTTCTAAGCTTGGTAGTTCTCCCCGGTGGGAAAAATTGAGCTAGGAATCGAGTGGTGAGATCATTCTATGAGGTGATGGATCCCGCGGGTAAACGTTCAAGCCATTGACTATCTTGATCACATAGAGAGAATTGGAATAGACGTAATCGGGTCGACTCTCTAGTTGCAACATCAAGGTCTATGGAATCTACGAGTTTAAGGAAATCCTTGAGATGTTGATTACGATCTTCGGAACGAATTCCATGGAATGCACATCCGCTTTGCACCAACCGGATGGTGTCGGATCGCAAGGGGGACACATTGGCTCCTTGAGTGAGCTCAATAGTGTTCCGATAGCCTTGGTGGCTAGGACGGGAATACTCTCCTAAAGTTCGGGGCCTAAGAAGTTGGTTTGCTAATGGTGGGTTTTGTGGGTGGTTTTGTTGTAGTGGGTTGATGGGTTCAAAGATGTTACCACCTTCCATGATGTCGGATGGTAAAGGTTATGAACAAAGACACGAAGAAATAAGATAGACTAAAGAAAACCTAAAAATAAAAATAAAACCTTACTAGAAAGGAATCTAGCAAGTAGACCTAATAAAAAAGAAATCCTAACCTAGACAATAACTATTCCCCGGGCTGCTGCACCAAAAACTTGATACGTGGGAATTGCGCCCTCACAACAAGGGATCTTGAGAAGCTTGTTAATACAAATATCGCCTAAAAACGTTATTTATATTTTACGATCTTTGCTAAGTTTTGATAATGACAAAGTATGAACTTTAGTTTATAGTAAAAACATCACTTTAGTTTTAAGTCTTGTATAACTAGATTTTACATTATAAACATAACATTGTTTTTATTTCTTAAATAAGAAAGTGTCACATCACATCAATAAGCATTTATGGTAAGTTTGTGTGTTTGACTTACCATAAGCTCTTACACATTTTTGGAAGTATTCTACTTTGATTCAATGTGTGTTTGACTAGAAATAAGTTGATGTGACCTTAGTTGGTTTGGAAAGATTTATTGCAAAACCTTCTGTCAGCCTGGCAGAACCTTGGAGGTACATGGGCGGAACCCATTTGAGGGTTCCGCCGGATCCGCTAGACTGCTGGTTTGTTTTGCTATAAATACCAAGCCACTTGTTAGTTTTTACGCATCACTTTAAGATACCTATTTCACATATTCTCTCATCTAACTCAGTAACATTTGACTTGCGTGATTCTCTTATGTAGTAAAGGAGTTCACAAGTTCTTCCAAGAAGTTACAAGTTTCAACTCAAAAGTTGCAAGACTTGTTAGCTTTGTTATGTATGAACTTTGATAGTTTATACTTCATTTGTATCTTGTGTAGAAGTGATTGGTTAGTATTTTAGGCCTCAAAATACATAGTGTGTCGGGAGTTGTTGTACCCTTGTAAAAGAAATATCGGGAGTGGTTGTACCCTTGTAAAAGAACTTGACATCTAGCTTAGTGTCGAAAATAGTGGATAGGCGACGTTAGGTTGGTTCTACCTTGAACTTGGACCTGTTGGGAATTCTGTTATGTAAGAATTCTGCTGACTGTTTCTGCTGAAGGTTACTGCTGAAGAGCTGGTTCCTATTGAAGCAGTGTATCTGCTGAAGACTAGTTTCAGCATTATTAGTTTCTGCGTATATAGTATTTCCGTATTTTATGTATTATAGTTTGGATATGCATGAGTTTATTTAGGAAGTGATAATGCATATCTCTTAGAAGTTTTAGAATATACGTTTCTTGGGAAACGGTTTAGGGTTCCTTGTGTATAAAGGAACACATGATTATGTATTGTTTAACGTTTTTAGAAAACACTCTTATTATTATTAAAAAGATCCATAGAGTATCAAAAGTTCTTAGTATTACACTTGTATTTGTTTCCGCTTTAAAATACAAGATACAGAGATTATCTATTAGTGTGTTATTGATTACAGTAACATATCTAACGATTCTAGAGTGCTCAAGAAGATCTATCAAGGTCTTTTAGTTTAACAGGACCCGGTATCTAGCTTTGTAGCGGATAAAGTGTAAGCGACGATTGTAAAGGTTTCTCCACCCGTGAAAGGAGCTTGTTGACTAGTGCTTGAAACTCTCGAGTTGGAAACTCAGGGCGTCGATGTAGGGCAAGGAAAAAGAGTCCTTGTAGCCGAACCACGATAAACAATCGTGTTGTGGTTTGATCGTTTCTTTCTTTATCTTTGCATATTACATTTTTTCTTTATTTAGAATCATTAATTACACGTAAAGCTTTTCTAAGATTAACAAGTATTTTGAGTTTATATTTTTGATCAAACGTAAAGCTTTTCAAAGATTAACAAGTAATTTGAGTTTATATCTTTGATCAAACATAAAGTTTTTAAAGATAATTAAGTTAAAAAGCGGTAAACTATTCAACCTCCCTTTCTAGTTTTCCACAATTGGCATCAGGAGCTACGTTACTCAAGATCTTTAAAATATATTGTATTTTAAAACTTGGATCGATCCATGGATTTTGAAAATCTCAAAGAAGGGCAACCTATTCAAAAGCCACCGCTATTTGAAAAAGAAAACTTCCATGAATGGAAAAGTAAATTTGAAAACTATGTGAAATCAATTGATCAAGATCTTTGGCATATTATTTCTATTGGTGATTTCAAACCAACGAAAACAAGTTTTGAAAATCAAGATGACTATCCTAAACTTGATAAAAACACTAAATCTAAGATAATGATTTATAAAAGCTTTACCAAGGACCGAATATGAAAGAGTGTATTTTTGTCAAACGGCTAATGATATTTGGAAAAATATGTTAAACTTTCATCAAGTAATATGTCAAGTCAAAGATTATCAATTTGATCGCACATATGAATTAGAAGTCTTAGAAAATTAATAGATAGACATCTAGTTGAAATAAATACATGTGCTACAAGTTTAAATATTTTAAATGAAGGTGGAAGTGAAGATGATTACTTATGTCGAGCTCATAGTGGCCTTGCTTACGATTCATCGAATGACACGGATGAAGATGAAGCCAACTATCTGGTTTGTGATTCTCACCTAGATAAAACATCAAGCAAGGTACAATTTGAAACCAAACACTTTTGCTTTGACACATTTATCCTAGAGTTTTCTAAACTAGAGAATGAGTCTAAACTTTTATGCAACATGGACCTAAAAACTATCTTTAACAATGAACATTCAAAATCTTTTGTGAACAATCTTGAAAAAGAGTTAATGTTAGAAGATAAAATGTCTAGACTTGAAAGCAATGTTGAAATTGATCTAGAATGCAAAATATGTCACGATTACAAATATGAAATTCAAAGACAAAATGAAAAAGGAAAAATGCTTGCTAAATTTGAAGAAAGTTTAAAAGCTCTCAAAAGCTTATTAAAAAGTCAAAAGTCATTTAGAGATAAAACCGGATTAGGATTTGACTCAAATGCACCATCAACAAGTAAAACAAAACAAGTTGTTTTTGTGAAACCTAGGAGAGAATTGTAGGAGTAATTCTATCTCTATTAGGAGCTCATGATAAAAGGATAAAGATATCATGTTCAATACTTTTACATGTTTATCTAACCTTCTTAGATTCATAAGTATTTGAGTTTAGCTCTCTTACGAGTCATGATAATTTGCTTAAAGATTATCTTCTTGGTGGCTCATCTATGGAGCTTAAAAGGTACACGTCTCTTCAACTTACCTTTCATTGCTTCTTGTTGATTAACATTATGTTTTGTCATGGGTAATATTAATAGTTTTTACTCTAAGATGTTTATGTGGTGTAAGTAAAAACAAGGATTAGATCCTCCATGAATAAAGGATTTAGACACTACATCTAGTAGGAGATATAAGGTGTTTTACCTCTTTAAACTTTCGGGAAAAGACACGAGAAACTCTTGAGTGAGTCTCACTTAATACTTGTATACAAGTGAGCTAACTAAGAATCTCCTAATTGATTTAACAACCAACACTTTTGTGATGCTTGCAAATCTAGCAAAACCACAACGTTTCATAGATGTTTGTGGTATAACATCTTTTGACATTATACCTTATATTTTCAATCGTGTCTTAAAGTCAACCACTCTTTTGTTAAAGTTTCATATAAGACACACAAAGAAAAATAAATCACTTGAATACATTAGGATGATTGGGAGAAAATGATTTATAAACATCTAGGATTTGCACATCAAATTCTGTAACACCCCCAATTCAATGATGCAGCGGAATTCAAACTGGGTGTTACTCGATGGCACAACAGTCATAATAATAGAAAACGATCTCTAATTGAGTCGTTTTAAAAGATTTATCATTCAAATTATATAAATATCAGAGATTACAAAATGAGGCCCCAAATGGTTCCATGTTTACAAATTACATTAGATGAGTTTTCGAATGATAATAAAATTTATAGCCCTCTTGAATATCCGTGCCCTTCCGTGCCATCGTTGATCATCATGGACCTGAAATACATGCTTAAGAGGTCAACACAAAGGTTGAGTGATATTCATAGAGTTTGTTTAATGGTTGAACACAATATGTTGGTAGTGTGAGCTATAGACTCACACCAATGGTTGGAAAACAAAACAGTTATTATTATTACACTAAGCTTATGACACCAAAACATTAACGGGTACCAATATCAATCGGCGGAGTTATCCTGGTAGGTACTTTGTCGTCATACCTATGTTTCAAATATTAATGCATTTGTTTGAACTTAGTCAATACAAATGGGATTCGTCAATCCCAATAGGCCTATTCACAATATTCGTGCTCACTATTACTAGTGATTAAGTGGTTCATAATAAGGGATCTTGGATTGGCAAGGATGGTACTTAGTGATAATAAAACAATCAGGCAAGCATACAATTGAAAAGCATTGTGTTCGGTTGAAAAATAATAGCATGTATTCCCCCCAAGGGTTTGTAAAACAATTAAGTAATGGAAAGTGGGGCTATGAACTCACCTTAAGTTATGTAGTAAGTAGTGAAAATGATGGTCGAATCGCGAAGGTTTCTACGAGCAACCTATAATAGAATGTTGCGACTTAGGATTGGAGTAATATCAAAGAATATGAAGAATTACCTATATATGTCTTGCATCTAGTCCATGATGTAGTACTTAGTATAGTGTAAGTCTTTGAATAAAAATGGTTTATGAAACATGCATAGTTTGTATATCGCTTACTACCGTTCGGGCCGACATAATTCAGAGGTCATGTAGTAAACGTTCGAGGAGCCAGGACACTTTAATTCGTAAATCCACAACTCATCTCGACGGTTTACTTTAATGAACCCCTCACATGAGGCTCCCTACTATTGTAGTATTTGATAAAATATATATAAGTTTTTGATCCGAAAAGTTACATGTCCAAATAATTGAATAAACTTAGGAAAATTTATTTTAAATGAAGATTGTTATTTCAATGAGTTTCTTAAGTCTAGAATGAATTTTACTTGTAAAGTATCATGGTTATTTTGATGGAGTAGATCCAAATTGGGTGTTTATGTTGCCATTAACTCTTTAGTTTATGTTTTTGACTTAGAAAGCCATAAGGTCTTTAGCCGTGGCCTTGCAGTGGCTTTGGTCATTGCTACCATGGTCTTGAGACTCATCCTTGGCCTTAGCCATGGCTGTGGTCTCGGCTTTAAGGTCATTAGACCTCTTGGTTTTACTTAGCCATTACCAATAAATGGTCATTTGGTATTAAAAAGGGGCTGTTAAGAATTTGAAGAAAAATATCACTCGTTATGCATTTTCAGGGTTCGAGCTTCTTTACTCCTGAACGAAATAGTCCTTCCGGACAACTTTCATGTTTTAACTTTCATGTTTCAACTTTCATGCGTTTTCATGTTTTAATCATTCCAAGATTGAAGATCAAACACTAGTTTTCTTTCAAAAACTAGTTAACTTTCTTACAAAATATAAGAAAAGTGCCTTAGGGTTTTAGGACTTTGATAGATAAAGAGAGGAGGGTGCAAGGAATTAGGTATGCTTAGTTGGCTATTTATAGGAAGATAAATTTAGTTAACTATATATTGGGTTAAAAATTAACCATGGTTAAGTTGTATACTTGTAAAGTTCTAAGGAATGAATGGTTAAGATCAAGCCACTATGCTTGATGACTAGGTCAAAATGCCACATATTGCTACAATGAGGAGGTTAAGAGTTTTAGTTTTCTATCTTGTCTTACGGAGTGAGTTTTGGTCCCGTTAATCTCTAACTGTAAGTATTTAATTCATGAAACGTAAAACCGGGTATCGTAAAAATACGAAACTTATAGGAATGATTAAACTCATTAATATACTCATTATTATCTTATAAAAATGAGTGATAAGTTTAATGGATCGCAAAAACGCTGATAACGCTGGAAACATAGATTAAAACGCGTAATACGTAAAATGTACAAAAGTTGCGTAAAATTAAGAAAAGTAAAATGTTACGTTTCTAATAGGATAATAATAATTTAAAATGACTTATAATGTCTAGACTGGGCTCAGTCTAGTGTCGGTTGACATTTAATGTCTTTTAGACATAAAACCGTAAGCCTAAAAATCAAGGAATGATTTATAAAATCAAGAAATGATTTTTGGTCAAAGGAGGAGGGAAAAATATGTTGACTTTTCTAAAAATGTGAAAACTCAAATCGTCTCAGAAACGCGGTGCAGGTATAGGCTAAGGTTACGGCTAAGTAAAAGTGTTTGAAAAAGTAAATTTCTGTTTCTCACGGTCCAGGGTCTATTTGGTAACATCTTTCTTAGTCATGATAAATTCTCTAATTAATCATGAGTGTATCAAACATTTATCTGATGCGGGGAAAATTGACTCGGTTGAGTTTCGTTGTGCGTAGGATTTTTGAATGACGTTTTAACCTAAACGTGTAGTTCCTTAATAACTTTCGCGAAAATGATCTGATGAGTGTCAAACTTTTATTTTGTCATGGAAATGATTTATCACACGAGAATATGAAATAAAAATTAAATTTCGGAAAATGAATAGTGAAAGTAAATAGTCAAAATGAATAGTGAAATTTTCGGGATTGGATGGTAACCTGAAAATGCGAATTGTTATAAATTCGACCCATAGTCTTATGATGTTGCATCTCTTGGACATTTACACTCATAGAGTTTCAAGTAAATAAACCTAAAGAGTCGAGGAGTCATTGAATTTAACATTCGATGAAAGACCACCTCTTTCTAAGATATCGTCTTTGGTAGATGATGACTTAGTCGAAAATCCAACATTGATAAGACAAGTAAGTCAAGATTAATAACAAGGAAGATGAACTATTTAAAAATGAAAAACAACATCTTTTCGTCTTGTGTCAAACATTGAGTCAAGCAATATTGACATGGTCAAAAAAACTTGAATCATGGGTCATAGTTGTGATTAAAACAAATTTGATAAAAATAGTTTTTGGACATTAGAGTAAAGCAACCATTAAAACAAAATAGATCTTTCAAAATAGAAAATAATGTAAATCTGTGAAAGACTTTTTAATAACCTAAGCAAGCTCCAAAAGCAAGGAATAATCACTCAAAGACATTCCTAGTTATTCACAAGTTCACAATGATTAAGTCTTTTATGACTTATCAAGAATGAGATTAGTGAATCCGTATGTAAAACTAAACATAGAGAAATGTTTGGAAGTTTACTTGTTCTCACAAGAAAAAAATCCAACATTATGTTTAGTGCTTGTCTATGTGCTCGTTTTTAGAGAAGATCCAAAAACAACTCTTTCAGAAAAGCTTGTTTGAATACATCAAAAGGCACTACATAACTAGGATTATGGTATCCCAAAAGAACGGGAAAAGAAACCATAGTGTATGCCAAATGTAATTATGTCGGTAATAAGTTGATAAGAAAAGCACAAGTGGTACTTGCACTTTTATACTTACTTATCCGATGATTCTCCAAAATGCTTAAGGTTCTCAAATTAGTATCGGATGGAGAAGCACGTCAACAAGCTCCATTAGAACAAGCAAACCTGCGTCAACAAACGGAATTCCTCTTATCAACAATTTTATCCTTTCAACAAAGGAAGCATCGACTAAAGCGACAATCCAATCCATTATGTTCTTAATTGACATATTGTGATCCATCATCATCGCCTTGGTAAAAATGTTCATTGAGGAACATCTCAACCAAGAAAGTCTTACTCGATAACCATATTGTCGACGTTTTCAAGAAACCTCTCGAATAATAATCATTCATCCTCCCCAGGCTTAGTTAAAGACTGATGAGTGCTCAAACACTCATCATTTTTGTCGTATTTAAACTGCCAAAACATAAAAAAACAATCAAAAAGTTATCAAAATACTTAGATTATCCCAGGGATTGTGTTTTATGTGTTTTAAAAGCAAAATGAACAAAAACAAATGAAAAACGATCAAAGTTTGCAATATTGGCAGTTTCAGTCCCCCAAGTTTCAAAATTTGTCAAAAATAGTCCCTATGCATTTATTTTGAAAGAAAAAGTCAACCCAAGCTTTTGAAAGTCAAATATCATAAAATATTATACTTGGGTCATAAGTTTCCAAAATTTACATATTCGGTCCCTGAAATTTCAAATTTGGCAAAATAGGTCCCTGGAAATTTTGAAAACTGGAAAAATGCAAAGTGGGTTCTTGGAATATTGGTGATTGGCAATTTTGGTCCTTGGTAGCAATTTGGAGAAATTACATTTTCAGTCCCTCAGGTTTTGGCAAATTACAAAAATGGTCCTTGTGATATCAATTAACCAAACGGACCCTTTTTATTATATAAACCAAACCAAATCAAAACCTGGCCCAGTCCACCCCTCCAAGCCCAATCCCTTATACCCAGGGTCAAACGGTCAAACGACCGTTTTCCCCAACCTCTCCCCCATTTCCCTCCTCCCTGTCTCCCCCCTCCTCTCACCTTTTTCCAACACTTAGCCCCCATAATTAATACCCCTCACCAACCTAACCAACCCCAACCACCACAATAAATGTCGCTCACCCGTCCTACTTATATTGCCCCATTCCATTTTTGGCGGCAAAATTGCAATCAGGGGCTAGGATTGGTGTAGTCTTAAATTGATGGCTGGGATATGGTCTTGGGTCAACAAATCAGCCTTGGGGACTCACAAATTGTAAAAGGGACGCATGTGGAGAGGGGATTGCTTATCTTTTATCTCGTAGTATAAGTAGTAGTGGTAGGGAGCCTCAAAAGGCATGTATTATTGTATTTTTAGTATTAGTATTTTATTTTTATCCTCTGTAATTTGTCTTCTGATGGGTAGGAGTTGCACCAGGCTTTACCTCTCGAGGGATCTCGAGAAGCTTACAACCCCCACCAGGCAGTGTACCTGATCGTTGTAGTATAGTATAGTGACAAGTACCGGGGGATTGATCGTTCAACTCAGGAATAGTGTCGTTAGGATTGACATTAATCTAACTAGGTCTAAAGGTGAAGGATGATTCTTTTTATGTTTTTATATTTTATGAAAAGCAAGTAAAAATCTCAGGTATTGGGAGAGTGGGCGGAATTAGTTGCTAATCAACTAACCCAAAAGCTACTAATTAAACTAATAAACAAGAAAATAAACTAAGATTCTACAAGATAAGTGAAGCATGTCTACCCATGATATGTTACTCCTTGCTAGCTATCCAATCCTACCTATTGAATTGTAACCTTGTTTTAATTGATGGGTTGTATTCCTTAATACCATTCATGGGGTATCGCACATAACTCCCTAATTCTATGAGCTCTTATCTCCTCCTATACCATGCCCAGCACAACCATAGGGATTGTAAACAGTGGCTCATGCATTAAATACAACCAATAAAGACCTTAGTGCAATAGGTTCATGTTTCCTAAGACGTTCAAGCATGTTACCATTTGGAGATCTGCCAGTTTTCTTAAGCCTAACATATAAATCATTCAATCAAAACAAGAATCAATAGGAAACAAGGATTATAAACTAAACCAACTAGATCTATTGAAGTTGTCACACCTTAATTGATGGAGATAGACACAACATCAACAAGAAATCAATGAGATCTAATCAATTATATACAAGTTTCACATAATCATAAGTAAACACAAGGTGAATTAGCAAATCATCATCAAAGAAGAGCAAACAACAATGATAATGGAAAACATAATTAAGATAGAATCATCAAACCAATACATGATGTTTATGGAGTGATTGAAACCCTCTAAGTTGCTGGAAAAACACCCACCTAAACCCAGGAATCGACCTTAGGGTTTAGGGCTTACAAAAAGTGAAGTTATGATGTTATATTTATAGGCATGTTTTCTGTCGGCCCTTCTTGACGGCGTCATCCCATTACTCTTGACGCCGTCAAGACCATTTTTTCACCAAATTGTAGATCTCTTCGTCCTCTTCGCGTGGGCTTTTGAATCACCTAAATCCGAGTTCGTATGCAAAAGTTATGACCAAAACAATATCAGCTACTCTGCGCGCAAGTTTTGACAAGTTAACATGTGACGGCCTTGGGTGACGCCTTCACATTCTCTCTGGGCCGTCACCACTTTTACTCTTGATGCCGTCACCAAAGTGCTCTTGACGCCGTCAGGTACTGTTCCCAGCATGGAAAATTAAGACTTTGGCGTTTTCTTCACTTTTATGCTCCAAAAACGTCCGAATTGCTTCCTTTTCCTGAATTCACTCCCAAAGGACCTAAAATCACAAAAGGAACGATTTAGGGCAATATTTGATCAAATAAATTCAGATTCGGGCTTAAATGACCCCCTAAAAATGGACCATTTTTCGCCTCATCATATACCCTTACACTTGAGATTTACTTGTCCTCAAGCAAATGCGCTTTTATTCTACTCAAAAGACAAGTTAGGGGTCATTTAACACTAATATAAAAGTAATTACAACAAATAATCGTTCCACTAAAGACCAATAGACAAGCACGGAGGTCATATACAAGTACCTCACAAATAGTGTTTAGATACTCACATCTCTCGGGTGTAATAAAGTGTAAATTACAATATGGAAACGGAAGATATCTCTCACTACCTGTCATAGCAAAATAGATTACCATAGGCTTGGGAAAGGATCAAACCTCCACCACATGGCGTAAGCACTTAGGATAAACTATCAAAGAGGTCTTTTAAAGGGTTGTAACGTTAGGTGTAGGGATATGAAATACACGGTTTTATTGGATAAAGGAAGTTTTTACTGGTGGCGAGTTAACAATTTTGGTTAATTACATGTACAATATGGCGTTGCTAAGCCAAGACTAGACTCGACTTAAGCTAATAAATGAGAAATAACAAAAATATAAAATGAACATAGAATAAAAAGGGATGGTAGTCCGTATGTTTTTTCTCTTTTTCCTTTTTCTAATTTTTTTTTTCTTTTTCTTGATTTTTTCGATTTTTTTTTTATTTTTTTTTTTATTTTATTTTTTTTTTGCATACACTCTTACCCTACCATCCAAAATAATACATCATAGGGGATGAGAATTCCCCTTACACTTGAATCTTTACATACTTTACAATAAACTAATCTAATGACTCGAATTAAGAAAATCAAAACACTTGGAGCACTTTTAGGATTAACGTACATATGGGGGTAATAAATGATGTTCTTCCCCATTACTCCATAAAATAAGTACTTACCCATGAGTCCCAATCGTCCCAAAACAATATGTACAAGGATATGACTCGACTTTGCAACCATGTAATCAATTAGAAAGTTAACTTAGGGTTTATCAAATAACAATAATGCACTAAAAATGAGCGCATACATGGAAGGCTAAGGCGATTTGGTTGTACATTTAAGTGGGGTGTAACAAATTCTTCCTTTAAGTAAAATGCTTAAAGTTAGAAACGAAAAGATAGGCTCGGAGGGGTGTACTAGGGGTTTCGTGTACTAAAAATGAGTACAACGCTAAGGGGGTGGGAAAATTAGTTGACTTAACTAGCCAAGTAATATGACTTAAATGGTCAAGTAATTATGATACGGGTTTAACACAAGGGTGATCCTAATGCCTCTTATCATGTAGTAAATCCTACTACACGAATGTAGTCTCACTAGCGGTCTCGGGATGCATCACTAACGCAAGTTCTAGAATCTAAATGCTACCGGTACACTCATAAGCACTAATAGTAAATGCTTTCCCTATCAAATCTAAAGGCGAACCTCACATATTTGGGTGGAAAATTTTTCTGAATATACGGTTATGTGCTAGTCATACAATCTCCTATCCATGAGACGCTTGCTATGGCTAAAGTTTCACTCCTAAATGTTGTAAAAAATTTTAAATTTGGCGCTAAAATTGCACTAACAAGTATTTCTCATAGTTTTATTACACATCTACCATCAAACAAAACAAACTCAAGCGAAAGTGCATATGTAAGGTATCATCTTTTTACCCTCCCCTTACACTTAAGATGAACATTGTCCCCAATGTTCAAGTAAAGAATGTAAAAGTGAAAAAGTAAAGAGAATGAAATCAAATACTCCCCTGATTCGCTCGGTATGGATAATAGGATGGCCAGGTTAAATCTTCCTCCAAGAAAATGAACAATCAAAGCTTCCCTTCCAGAATATAAATCATCTTCTTGTCATACATAACCTGTAAAACCTGACAAAATAGACAAGACAACCTCGCGTAAAATCGGCGGCATCCTATATAAGTTTCTAAATCCTAGAAAACAAGATAAGATATAATGCTTGTGGAATGAAGTTTGCGGATCTCCTGGAGATTATAAAACTTAATAATTCACAAAAACCATAAGACTCCGTTAGAAAAACAAAACCGGTAAAATTTCCAGATTTTAACTCCTGACGCCATCAAGAGTAAAACTCTGACGCCGTCAGAATGGACCTGCAGAAATTCTTATGTTAAGTTTCCGGAAAATTTCTGGAAAAACTTGGTCCTACTTCCTGGAAAATCCTGCAAAACTTCATTATGACTCAATACAAGCATTTGACTCTAACAAATACGAATATACATGCTCATTTAATATCGTGGAGAATCATGATCGGTTTGTTTCTTAAAACATATTTGGGGTTTCCCCTTACACTTATCTTTTGCAAAAATACTTCTAGGTGGAGTTAAGACTAGGCCAAAACAACAAAGTAAAGTATTCCCACTTATTTAGTTTAGAAACATGATCTGCCAACAATAAAAATAAAACATGCATACGGAAGCAAATAACAATCAAACAAATAAAATCACACAAAACATGGGTTGCCTCCCAAGAAGCGCTTTTCTTTATTTACGAGTCTTGTAGCTAGACTCAAGGTCATGGGTTACTACGTGACTTCATCATTGGTTCCACTCTCTAGGTCGTCTTCTAAACCAGTTTTGTATTCCGGACCTAGTTGCAAGCACTCTTTGTAGAAACCAAGCATCCTATTCTTTACATATTCTACTCCCCTACGTCTATCCTCCTCATTCCTATAATAAGCCACTTGCTTATGTTCCTTTTCGAAATTAGAGAGAAGGCGGTATTGTTCGATCTTGTAGGGCATTTGATAAGCAACCTCATCATTCTCTTTCTTGAATCTAACTATCCCTAAAGTCGGATCATAACTCATCCTAGTGGCCTCAACAAATGGTTTTCCGAATACTATTTGACTTAGGCAAGCATCTATCACCGGACGAATGTCTTCTACTATCATAAAATCGATTTCATAGGTGAGATTCCCTATAATCACATGTAATCCCTTAACTCTTCCTACAAAATTACTTATCAGATTCTTACCGGGCATCATCCTAAAATTAAGTTGCTTCTTCATCACCCAATTTTAATAAGTCCTAGTCATGATGTTCACGGGGGATCTAAGGTCGATGTAAGCTTTCCATATATGCATGTGCCCGATATTGCATGGGATGTTAATGTTAGAGGGGTCTCCCATTTTGATAAGGGGGTTGCCAAAGATATATGTTCTCTCGGGACTATCGAATAAATCCTTATGGTATTCCCGTTCTTCCTTGGTTGGCAACTTATCAAAGTATTCTTCTATAGGTTCTACCTCCTCTAATTCCTCTTCCTTATTAACCTCAACTTCCCTACTCTCATCCTTACTATCGGCTTCTACTCTAACTTCATCCTGGTCACTCTTCTCCATCTCCTTATCTATCGGCTTAATGGTGACAACATTGACAAAGTGGACATGTTTGGATGATGAGGGATCCTTAATTTGGGTTCCACTATTAGTGTCCCTAGTGTCCTTCCTAGGTGTGATTAACGCTTGGTTGTTGAGGGCTTTCAACAAGTTGTCAATTTTGTTGGTCATCTCCGTTTGT
Source organism: Artemisia argyi (assembly GCA_030686995.1). Taxonomy (NCBI): domain Eukaryota; kingdom Viridiplantae; phylum Streptophyta; class Magnoliopsida; order Asterales; family Asteraceae; genus Artemisia; species Artemisia argyi. The sequence continues at coordinate 132,195,531 of CM060691.1, forward strand.
TTTTGGTTGAATTCCGTTTCAAACCTAGCTATGCGGGCTTCTTGAGATTCCAGGAACTTTGACATCAATCCTTCAAGATTGTTGGTACTACCATAGTTGTTAGAAGGATTGTTGTTGAAAGTGCGGTTGGATGGTGGACCGTTTGGTTGGTAGCGATTAGGCGGATTGGAGGAATTGGGTTGATTTTGTTTCCACTTAAGGTTTGGGTGATTTTTCCAAGAGGGGTTGTATGAATCACCGTAAGGGTTTGGCTCGGGCTTGAAAGTGTACCACTTATCTCCCGCTTCGTCGGTACGCGTGGATGCGTAGTCCGCAAAAGCTGTTCCGGGGAGTTCCACACAATCACGAGTGTCATGGGGACCACTACATAATTCGCATGAAGAAGTGATTTTGTTCACTTGGCTTGAAGGCTTCGGAGCTTCGTAAGATTTCATGAGAAACTTGACTTGGTCCTCAAGTTCCATGATCCTACGGTCAGGAGTGCTAGAATTGTTCGAAGGCAAAGATACTGCCTTGACCGTTTTGTTCAAATCACGGGGATCATTCCAACTTTCGTTGTCATAGAGATCAAGATCTTCTATGAGTTCCCATGATTGTTCCGCACTAAGATCACGTAGCTTACCACCGGCCGATTGGTCAATGGCTCGCCTCGTGGAGATGTCGATATGGTCATAAAAAATTTGGACTTGGAGCCAAAGATCTATTCCATGATGAGGGACTTTTTGGAGTAAGTCCTTGAAACGAGTCCATGCTTCATAAAGAGATTCATTTTGACGTTGTTGGAACATCAAGATGTCATTTCTAAGCTTAGTAGTTCTCCCCGGTGGGAAAATTTGAGCAAGGAAACGAGTGGTGAGATCATCCCATGTGGTGATGGATCCCGCGGGTAAACGCTCAAGCCATTGACTAGCTTGATCCCGTAGAGAGAATTGGAATAGGCGTAAATGGGTAGTCTCTCTAGTTTCAACATCTAGGTCTATGGAGTCTACGATTTTGAGAAAGTCCTTAAGATGTTGGTTTGGATCTTCGGAACGAAGTCCATGGAATACACATCCGCTTTGCACCAACCGGATGGTGTCGGATCGCAAGGGGGTCACATTGGCTCCGGTGAGCTCAATGGTGTTTCGGTAGCCTTGGTGGCTAGGTCGGGAGTACTCTCCTAAGGTTCGGGGCCTAAGGGGTTCTAATGGTGGGTTTTGTTGTGGTGGGATGATGGGTTCAAAGATGTTACCACCTTCCATGATGTCGGATGGTAAAGAGTTACGAACAAAGGCACAAAGAAATAAGATAGAATAAAGAAAACCTAAAGATAAAATATAAAATCTTACTAGAAAGGAATCTAGCAAGTAGACCTAATAAAAAGAAATCCTAACCTAGACAATAACTATTCCCCGGGCTGCGGCGCCAAAAACTTGATGCGTGGGAGTTGCACCAGGCTTTACCTCTCGAGAAGCTTACAACCCCCACCAGGCAGTGTACCTGATCGTTGTAGTATAGTATAGTGACAAGTACCGGGGGATTGATCGTTCAACTCAGGAATAGTGTCGTTAGGATTGACATTAATCTAACTAGGTCTAAAGGTGAAGGATGATTCTTTTTATGTTTTTATATTTTATGAAAAGCAAGTAAAAATCTCAGGTATTGGGAGAGTGGGCGGAATTAGTTGCTAATCAACTAACCCAAAAGCTACTAATTAAACTAATAAACAAGAAAATAAACTAAGATTCTACAAGATAAGTAAAGCATGTCTACCCATGATATGTTACTCCTTGCTAGCTATCCAATCCTACCTATTGAATTGTAACCTTGTTTTAATTGACGGGTTGTATTCCTTAATACCATTCATGGGGTATCGCACATAACTCCCCAATTCTATGAGCTCTTATCTCCTCCTATACCATGCCCAGCACAACCATAGGGATTGTAAACAGTGGCTCATGCATTAAATACAACCAATAAAGACCTTAGTGCAATAGGTTCATGTTTCCTAAGACGTTCAAGCCTGTTACCATTTGGAGATCTGCCAGTTTTCTTAAGCCTAACATATAAATCATTCAATCAAAACAAGAATCTATAGGAAACAAGGATTATAAACTAAACCAACTAGATCTATTGAAGTTGTCACACCTTAATTGATGGAGATAGACACAACATCAACAAGAAATCAATGAGATCTAAACAATTATATACAAGTTTCACATAATCATAAGTAAACACAAGGTGAATTAGCAAATCATCATCAAAGAAGAGCAAACAACAATGATAATGGAAAACATAATTAAGATAGAATCATCAAACCAATACATGATGTTTATGGAGTGATTGAAACCCTCTAAGTTGCTGGAAAAACACCCACCTAAACCCAGGAATCGACATTAGGGTTTAAGGCTTACAAAAAGTGAAGTTATGATGTTATATTTATAGGCATGTTTTCTGTCGGCCCTTCTTGACGGCGTCAGCCCGTTACTCTTGACGCCGTCAAGACCATTTTTTCACCAAATTGTAGATCTCTTCGTCCTCTTCGCGTGGGCTTTTGAATCACCTAAATCCGAGTTCGTATGCAAAAGTTATGACCAAAACAATATCAGCTACTCTGCGCGCAAAGTTTTGACAAGTTAACATGTGACGGCCTTGGGTGACGCCTTCACATTCTCTCTGGGCTGTCACCACTTTTACTCTTGACGCCGTCACCAAAGTGCTCTTGACGCCGTCAGGTACTGTTCCCAGCATGGAAAATTAAGACTTTGGCGTTTTCTTCACTTTTATGCTCAAAAAACGTCCGAATTGCTTCCTTTTCCTGAATTCACTCCCAAAGGACCTAAAATCACAAAAGGAACGATTTAGGGCAATATTTGATCAAATAAATTCAGATTCGGGCTTAAATGACCCCCTAAAAACGGACCATTTTTCGCCTCATCATCTTCTATTAATGAAAGTTATGTTCTAAGTTCAATTTCTGTTTCAAATTCCAAGTACAATTCAAGAATTTCAAGTATTAAATTAAGGTTACTTAAGTTGTTATAAACATATTATAAGCTCAGAAGTGAAGTTTTAAAAGGATTTATAGGCTTCTATATAAATTGCAAACTCAGCTTTATAAAATTCTCATAAGTAAAAAAAATATATAAATATAAAAAAAATATAAAAAATCATGGACAAGGGTTGAAGAAGCAGTGGGGTAGTGCTTATTGGTAAGCAATATGATTGGTTCTTGTGGTTCTAGATCTCAGTTGTTGGCTTGGAAAGCACATTGTGAGTTTTTGGTACCCTTTTTACTTTTACTGTCTTAACCTATTATAGTAGTGTTTAATGTTGGTAATTTTTGTCTAATTATGCTTAAAATAACTTAGTGTAAGCTTATTTATCAGTTACTAAGGTTAGAAGCTAGTTTTCTTTCACAAATCATCAAAAACAGTTTTAAAGGGGTGTTTGGTTTTGTCTGTTATGAGAGCTTCAAGTTGTTTCATGGCTTCACTCTTATTCACTTAACTTAATAAGAACCAAAAAAGACCAAAATAAACAAGTCCTGGGTAGTAACTAGCTTAGAAGTCAAAAATCACCATCAATCACACCTAAATAGCTATCTGTTGAAATTCAAGGTTCCATTTTCATTACAGTAAGTCATAAGTAGTTAATCTAGCTTAAACTAGTCTTGTTTTAACTTAGTACAACTCAATTAATCAGTTAGAGGCTTTAGAAATTCACCAAAGTCAAAGAAGGTTCAAGAAAGAAAAAAGTCAAATTTCATAAAAACTAGCAGAAACTCAATTTTTGTGGGATTTTTATAGATTTTTGTAGTAAAAGTCAGACTTTGAAAATCTTTGTGGTAAAATTTTATCACTTGATCTTCAGGAATCAGTGCTTATTTTATTTTTAGGAATTTTTACCTAGCTTTTGTAAGGGGTTAAAGTAGCCTGCAGGGTGTATAAGCTCCCCTGCACCACAGGTTTGATCCAATTTCTTGGGCTCACTCTGGCTTACCCAGTGGGTCCCACAACCAACCCTTTGGCTTTTAAATAGCTTACTAGTAGTATTTTTCATTCCTTACCTTATTTTGTGGTTTGGCTTATCTGTTTTAGCTTATTTGGTCTCATATTATACCCTGACCTCAGACTTTACACTGAGACACTCAGTGTTGAGACCCAAGTTCATAAGCATGTATCTTGTTACATAGTGGGACCCACCTTGTAGTTGTTGGCTTATTTGTAACTCCAATAAGCCCTTTTTCCAAACCAGCACTTATTTTGAGCTTTTGACCCAGAGTTGACCACCAAAGCTAGGCCCACAATTGGCCTGTTTCCCTGAGTAACCTGACAACTCAGGTTGTTTAAGCTTATTTCCAAAGCTTGCCAATTGCTCATTAATAAGCCATAAGCCCAGCATATTGGCTTATTGTGAAGCTGTTCTGTCATACTATAGGGGTCAATTCTCATTTTGGACCCCTGACCCCCTTTGTGAGCCCCACATAGGGCTGCAGGTGGGTCATTTTGCCCTATTTGACCTGCCAAATAAGCCATTGGCTTATTTGTCATTCCTGGCTTATTGTGAGTTCTTATGTGAATCTTTTGTGCTTATTCCTTCATAATATTATTAGTTGCAAGTTTATTTTGGTTTGTGGTTTATTATACTAGCTTATACAAGCAACTCCAAATCCTAATAAGCTAAAAGTCCAACCTGTTAAGGACTTGTGACCACACACAGCTTATTTTTAAGCTCCACAAGTTTTGCCTTCACAAAAGTTGCTTAAAATTGGTTAATACTCAGTTGTGAAAAAGAAAATTCCAAAAAATTCAAATTTGATAGAAGTGATAGCTTCTATTTAAGCCAATTGGCTTATCACCTCAGCTTATTCATAAGCTAATTTAATTTTTATAATTTTCCTCGGCTTCTGGTATATGAAAATAATTTTTGTAATTTTTTTTGATTTTTCTTGCATCATTTAGTATTTTTCTTAATTTTTAATAATTATTAAATAGTTAATAATTAATATTAATTAATTAGAAAATCAGAAAAATATAACTTTAATTTTAAAATTATTTTTTAGTTATTTTTAATTTTTCCTAATTTTATTTTCACTTTTCTAGTGTAATTTCATATTTAATTAGACTTTAGGTTAATTTAAATAATTAAAAAGTAATTAATAATTAGTTAATAATTAGTAGTAATTAATTAAAAAGTCTTAAAAATATATTTTCATTTCTAAAATTAGTTTTATAGTATTTTATATTTTTCTAAGTTTAAATTTTATTTTTCTAAGTTAATTTCATATTTATTTGTATTTTAGGTTAATTTAGTTAATTAAAATTTAATAGGAAATTAGTATTTAATTAATAGTAATTATAAAAATAGTGTAAAAATTAATTTTAATTTTCCAAAAATTTTATTTAATCATTAGGGTTGTAAAAATATCATTTTCATACCAGTAGCCATTTCAGATCACCTCACTCACTTTTATTTTACGTACGTTTGTTCACGTTTTCAGTAAACGTACGGTTTTTTGGTTTTAGGGAATTTCTTCTAAATCTAAATTCCAGTAACTAATCACATAGCTTTCCTAAGCTATTTATGTTAATAATTTCCAAATAATTCTCATAACAACCCTTTTCTGTGAATAATCACCCGATCACAAAGCACGCTTAGTTACAATTCACACCTTGTCGGGACTTAACGACCTGGTGATACCTTGTATTACCCGGAGATTGACTCTAGGCTATTTGACTTTGTTGACCATTCTTTGGTCAATATAAGTTGACGGTTTAGGGCAAATCAAAATTTGGCGCCGCTGTCGGAGAGTTGTGCGCGTTTCTGCAGCGTCTTTTGAGATTAGTGTTATCTCACCACAATCACTGTACAAATACCACCTCTTTTGTAAATTTTAAATCAAAACACAAAAAAGTCATTAACACTTTTCCTAAAGTGTTAAAACACCAAAAAAAAATTATTAAAAACAACAAAACAGATCGTAACGTTTTCTGAATCAGTTTTCTTTTAAGGTGATTCTTAAAGAGAAACAATTTTAGATTACGAGACGATACCAAAAATATTGTCCAAAAGTTTTTCACCCATACACAAAACACAAAAACATCCATCTTTTCTTGTGAATAATAATCATACATAAAAATAAACCGTCGTAAACCAAGACAGAACACCTACCAACCGGGGGTGTGAACATAATAAGTTCCCAAATCAAAGATTTAAAACTTGCCTTTGTATCCCTGTGAGTGGTGTACCTTTCTTAAAGAAGCCACTTGCTTGTGATTATTGGTTTAAGTTCACTGTGGATTTGCCTCGATTTTGTTTTGATTGGTTTTTATCCCTAGTGCATGCGCACTCGTTCTTCAAGGTCCACTGGCCCATTACGTGAGCTTGTCTGAAAACCTCGAAGACCTCGTAGATGTTCTGCACCAACAGTCGGATCTGAGATCCGTACTGTTGTCACACCCACTGTCACCATGGCGGAAGACCGCCCCATGTGTGAGTTTCTCCAAGCACCCAGCGAGGGTTACGGAGATGCCATTGTTGTTCCAGCCATCGTGGCTGATAATTTCGAGCTCACAACCGGGTTACTCAATCTTGTAACCTCAAGTCAATTCTACGGTTTTGAGAGGGACGATCCTCATGCTCACATTCGATGGTTCAATAAAATCACTTCGACCATCAAATACAAAAATGTCCCTTGTGAAGCAATCAAACTTCTTCTCTTCCCATTCTCCCTGGAGGGACAAGCCCGGATTTGGCTTGAAAAACAACCTCCTCGATCTATTAATACATGGGAAGATCTTGTCAAAATATTTGTGAATGAATTCTTCCCACCTTCAAAGACCACGAGTCTTAAGAACGAAATCACCAAGTTCACTCAGAAATATGATGAATCTTTTCGTGAGGCGTGGGATCGTTTCAAAGAATTACTTCGCAAGTGTCCACATCATGGTTTCTCAGAGTTGATGAAACTCGATACTTTCTACAATGGCGTGAGCCAAGCTGATCAGGATTCTCTCAATGCCTCCGCGGGAGGTAATTTCTTGAGTAGAACCACAAAAGAAGCTTTGCAAATCATAGAAAACAAGTCCAAGGTCCGCTCTACACGAAGCAAACCGATTGTTTCTCAAATCAATGCGGTTCCTTCCACTTCATCTTCTGTGGGTCAATCTAGCACGGATGCTAAGCTTGACAAGCTCACTGAAGCGATCCAAGCTTTGGTTCTCGCCCAAACAAAGAAAGTTTCATTTCCATAACATCCTCCCCCTGCTGAGGTTAAAAAAGTGGAAGCCTGTGTGACTTGTGGTGGGCCGCATGCCTACTACAATTGCACAGCTACTGATGGTACTCCATATGAAGCTCATGCTGTTGTCACGTCCCAAAATCAAGGAGATAATCAATACCGCCCTCCTATGGACCCGAACTATCGTCCTCATCATTATCCTGGGCCTCCCGGTTTTAATCAAAACCAAATTGTCCAAAACCATGGCCAAAATCAAAATAGAGTGAACCAAGGTTTTCAAAACCAAGGTAACTTCAATCAGGGTCACGGTTTCCAAAATCAAAACCAAGGTTTCCAAAATCAAGGTTTCCAACACCAAAATCAAGGAAACTTTAACCAGAACCAAGGTCAGGGTAATTTCAATCTCGGGAATTTTCATGGAAACAATCACCAGAATCAAGGGAATTTCCATCGTTAAAACCAAGGAAATTTCAACCAAGGTCCCAATCCGAACAATCGAGCTCAAAATCTTCCTAATCCGAATCAAGCCATTGTTCCAACCAGGCCTTCATCTGATGAGTTGTTAAAGCAATTCATGAAGTACCAAGAAGAGTTGAACAAGTTGCTGGTCAGCCAGATTTCTGATATCAAGAAGACTTTAAATGATCGACCCTCGAGCTCCGGTATTACTTTACCGAGCAACACGATCGCTAACTCGAGGGGCGATGCTAAGGCGATCACAACACGAAGTGGTGCTTCATATGATGAACCTGCGATTCCTACTACCTCTTCTCCTTATCCTCCAAATGTAGTGGAACGTGAACCTAAGGTGACAAAGGACAAGGTGCAAACTCCTAGCCCACGAAGTACAGCACACGTCCAACCTCAGGTTATTCCAGAAACCAGATGTAAGCCTGGAGTTGTCTTTGAACCACAAGAAACTCCAGTGGACAAATCCAAAACTTCTATTCCTTATCCATCACGTCTCAATGAACAAAAGCTCCACGAAAAAGCTAATCACCAAATGGATAAATTTTTCCAAATCTTCCAAGATTTGCACTTTGATATTAGCTTCGCGGATGCTATTCTCTTGATGCCCAAGTTTGCCTCAACAATCAAAAATCTGTTAAGTAATAAGGAAAAACTCTTCGAGTTGGCAAGAACTCCTCTGAATGAGCACTGCACAGCAGTTCTCTTGAAAAAGCTTCCTAAAAAGCTTGGAGACCCCGGGAAATTTCTCATTCCTTGTACTTTCCCGGGTATGGTTGAATGCTTTGCCTTAGTCGATCTAGGTGCTAGCATTAACCTGATGCCATATTCTGTGTGGAAGAAACTTTCTCTTCCCGAACTCACTCCCACGTGCATGACTTTAGAGCTTGCCGATCGTTCGATTTCTCGTCCTCTTGGCATTGCCGAGGACGTATTCGTTAAAGTGGGAAAGTTCCATTTTCTGGCAGATTTTGTGATTGTTGACTTTGATGCCGATTCTAGAGTCCCTCTCATTCTTGGAAGGGGATTCCTTAGAACTTGGTGCGCTCTTATCGATGTATTTGAGCATGAGATCACATTGCGTGTTGGAATGGAAGCCATCACCTTCAACCTAAATCAAACTTCGAGATACTCCTCCAATTATAACTATGAATCGGTGAACCAAATAGATGTCATCGATGTTGCTACTGAGGAGTATGCTCAAGAGATTCTAGGTTTCTTTGATGATTCTTCGAGTGAAAACCTCACTCAATCTTCTCATCCCATCATTGCCAATTCTTCTCCTTCCCTCACTCCGTTTGAGGGAAGTGACTTCATCTTAGAAGAAATTGAGGCCTTTCTCAAAAGTGATTCGATCCCGATGGAATCGATAACCAAGAGATTGACCCCGAGAGGGATATTCTCCTACTTGAGAAGTTATTAAACGAAGATCCCTCTCCTCTTCCTGTTCTACCACAACAACTTCATAAAGAGGAAGTAAAAAATGTTGAGAATACTGATGACTTTCCCGAGGTTGAACTTAAGGACTTGACTCCTCATCTTGAATATGCATTTCTGGAAGGTGATGATAAATTACCCGTCATAATTGCCAAAGATTTATGCGTTGAGGAAAAGGCTGCTCTCATAAAGGTTTTGAAGTCTCATAAACAAGCAATTACTTGGCGACTCTCCGACATCAAGGGCATTGACCCTGAATTTTGTACTCACGAGATTTTAATGGAGGACGATTTCAAACCTGCAGTCCAACGACAAAGAAGGGTGAATCCCAAAATTCACGAGGTTATCAAAAAAGAAGTTTTAAAACTTCTTGATGTCGGATTGATTTACCCTATCTCGGACAGTCCTTGGGTTAGCCCAATTCATTGTGTTCTAAAAAAAGGTGGCATTACTGTTGTCACAAATGAGGAAAATGAGTTGATTCCAACTCGTTTGGTTACGGGTTGGCGTGTCTGCATTGACTATCACAAGTTAAATGATGTCACCCGTAAAGATCGTTTTCCTCTGCCCTTTATGGATCAGATGCTCGAGAGATTAGCGGGGAATGAGTACTATTGCTTCCTCGATGGTTTCTCGGGTTACTTTCAGATTCCCATTGATCCGCAAGATTAGGAAAAGACCACTTTCACGTGCCCCTATGGAACTTTTGCATATAAACGTATGCCATTTGGCCTATGTAATGCTCCGGGCACGTTTCAAAGATGTATGATGGCCTTATTTTCCGACATGATCGGGAAAACTATGGAGGTCTTTATGGATGATTTTTCGGTCATTGGGGATTCGTTCCAATCATGTCTCTCCCATTTAGACAGCATGCTAAAACGTTGTGAAGACACAAAGTTATGTCTAAATTGGGAGAAGAGTCACTTTATGGTCAAAGAGGGCATTGTCCTCGGCCATAAAATTTCAAAAAACGGGATTGAGGTTAACAGAGCCAAAGTGGACGTCATTGCAAAACTACCTCATCCCACAACCGTAAAAGGTGTTAGGAGCTTTTTGGGTCATGCCGGTTTCTATCGTAGGTTTATTCAAGATTTTTCTAAAATTGCCCAGCCTATGACCCATCTCCTCGAAAAGGATGATCCTTTTATCTTCTCCCCCGAGTGCATCGAAGCTTTTGAAACATTAAAGAAAAAGCTTACCGAGGCACCGATTCTTGTTGCCCCCGATTGGGACTTGCCCTTTGAGCTCATGTGTGATGCTAGTGATTATGCGATAGGGGCAGTCTTGGGGCAACGAAAAACAAAACATTTTCAGCCTATACACTATGCCAGCAAAACTATGACCGAAGCTCAAAGTCATTACACCACCACTAAAAAAGAATTATTAGATGTGGTGTATGCTTTCGAAAAATTCAGGCCATACTTGATACTGACCAAAAGCATAGTGTATACGGATCACTCGACTTTGAAGTACCTCTTTGCAAAACAAGATGCAAATCCGAGACTACTCCGTTGGGTTCTCCTCCTACAGGAATTTGATATCATTATTCGTGATAAAAAAGGAGTTGAGAACCTAGCTGCTGATCATCTCTCCCGATTGGAAAACCCCCACCAAGATGTCTTCGAGAAGAAAGAAATTAATGAAACATTTCCTCTCGAGATACTCAATGCGGTTACCTTTCGTGGATACTCGATTACCCCATGGTTTGGCGATTTCGCAAACTACCTTGCGGGTAACTTTGTTGTGAAAGGGATGTCGTCCCAACAAAAAAATAAATTCTTCAAAGATGTAAAACATTATTTCTGGGACAACCCCTATCTTTTCAAAATTTGCGCGGATCAAGTCATCTGGCGGTGTGTGTATGGTCAGGAAGCCGCTGAAATTTTAAAGGCTTGCCATGCTGGTCCCACGGGGGGCCACCACAATCCCAACTACACCGCCAAAAAGGTGTTTGATTCCGGCTTTTATTGGCCCACAATCTACAAGGATTCCCAAGAATTGGTCAAGTCCTGTGACACTTGTCAACGTCACGGGAATATTTCACAAAAGAATGAAATGCCTCAAAATGCAATTCAAGTTTGTGAAATTTTTGACATCTGGGGCATCGATTTTATGGGGCCATTTCCATCTTCTCATGGCAACAAATACATACTCGTAGCAGTTGACTACTTGTCAAAATGGGTTGAAGCGAAAGCTTTACCCACAAATGATGCCCGAGTAGTTGTGAAATTTTTGAAAGCTCTTTTTGCCCGATTCGGAACTCCACGTGCTATTATTAGTGATCATGGTACGCACTTCTTTAATGACAAATTCGATAAAGTCATGCAAAAGTACGGTGTAACTCACCGTCATTCTACTGCGTACCACCCTCAAACAAGTGGACAAGTCAAAGTTTCTAATCGGGGCATTAAAAGAATTTTATAAAGAACCGTAGGTGAAAATCGTGCATCGTGGTCGGATAAATTAGATGATGCACTTTGGGCTTTCCGTACGGCTTACAAAAACACCCATTGGGTGTACGCCTTACAAACTTGTGTACGGGAAAGCGTGCCATCTTCCGATCGAGCTTGAGCATAAAGCCTATTGGGCTCTCAAGCATGCCAATTTTGACCTCAAAACTGCGGGTGATCATAGAAAAGTTCAACTGAATGAATTAAATGACCTTCGTGATCAAGCTTACGAGAACTCTTTGATCTATAAAGAAAAGACAAAGAAGATTCATGACTCCAAAATCAAGAACCGCGTTTTTAACATTGGTGATCGAGTCCTTCTTTTCAACTCTAGACTCAAGATCTTCTCGGGAAAGCTCAAAACCCGATGGACTGGTCCATTCACTATCGCTAAGGTTTATCCTTATGGCACCGTCGAATTATCTCAAAATGACTGTAATACACTTAAGATTATAACAAGCTTAGATATATGTTTATATGGATCGAATGTGATGATTTCTAGTGAGAGAAAGTTAGTGAGAGAAAGTGGATGGGAGCCTTTGTAAAAATGAAAGAAAGATTGAATTGCAAATGAAGGTCCAACCCTCTCCCTTGGGTAGGAGAGGGTATTTATAGTTACAAGCTTACCGCCCTATCAAACGGGCTGTGGACCGGGCTGACAGTGGGTAAGACCCGACCCGACTCCACAAATACTACTCTAAACTAATGAATGCTATGAGCTACACTATGCTATTACAATACTTGGGGTGACCGAGTCTTCAGTGGAATAAACGTATTCCTAACAATCTCCCCCTAAGGGAGGTCATCCCAGAAAATAAGTGCTGAATCGTAGCATATAATCTTTGAAGATGTCTCTGTAGCTCGTAGCATAATGATTCTTCTTAGTTGAGATCTTTGTGCTTTTGGGCAGCTGACTCTAGATGTCTTGTTGAATGTGTTGGATGATCTTTGAAAACTACTTCGAGTGCATCATCCAAAAATGTGTGTCTGCTAGACATCATAGAGTAATAACTTCTTCATGTAATATGATCATCTTTGTAGTGGCATGCTCACACTCTTCAGGATCATGATCTTCAGCATCAGAGTTGTGAAAGCATAAATGAGGCCCAATTAATGATCATGATTTCAAAGGATGTGATGATGAAGTGTGAGCATGTGTTGATGGATCAGCATCTTTTCAGCAATCTGCAGCAATCATCCGAAATTCCTGCAAGCAAACAGTTAGCAACAAATCTTCCGGTACTTACAGGTTTGGAATTAGAGATTGTCAACAACATTGTGTGGAGACTCCTTCTAACCCTCACCAAGACCGTTCCTAATCGAAAACCCAAAGTGGGCCTTTTAAGATTATACCATAGTATATCAACGATTAGGTGAGTCGATGGAGATCACTCCACGACTGTAGACCTTTTCTAACCATCGGGACCACTTAGCGTAATCCACAAGGAATTACCTAAGTGACCTGCTTTCAGGGCTGCTTGATGTTGACCCTGGCAGGAGTTTCCATTCAATCATTGGGAGTTACATAAATAACATCCCTCATAAATGTTCTGGCAGATTGCTAAGATCTGCGTAGGACTCATAAGTTTACCACTGGTGTCCTCAATGTTGAACACCCAGGGTAGAAATAGCATGTGATCCTATGAGATCTTTTTATGTATCTCGAGGCTCTAGACTCAATAAGTGCATTTGGTTTTCCTATGCGGAGATTAGGGAGAGGTCTCCTACTTCAATATCAACCATCTCTAAGAGATAAGTCGATAGATTACACCGGTTCCCCGTGAGAATGAAACAAGTTCTTTTAAGAGAACTTGAGTGGCTAGAAGGTTTAGTGCAGTGCGTCACTGGGTCCATGACGTCTTGTCTTCAATACCAATGTCGCCTTAACAACAATTAGTAGATTATGAATTGAACCCGGTTTCTGCCCTAAGGTTGAATAATTGGAGGGCTATTTCTTTTCACCCTTTCTCATTTCATTTCTTTTTCATTCTTCAACCCCTTCTTTCTCCATACTCACATTTCTCCTTTTTTCATAATCATACCTACGGACTTTCTAGTATTATCTAGACGGTATTGTCCATGGGTAGATCCCTCCGGCTCTGGCGGATCATAGGACGGTTTTCCTAACCTTAGCCACCTTATAACTTCATGACTATCCTATGTTGCCATAAACCAAATCATTGAAAATTTTCTCTCAACGTGTTTATGATTGAAAATTCATTTTGTTAACACGCTGAGAGTTTTACCATTTTCAAATGCTCCCCCTTAACATGTGCACCAATGTTTTGATGATAAATTTGCACATGACGGGAAGAGTTGCACTTTAGAATTGATCCACCTTTAGTAAACATGAACAGGCATTCGAGACACGCTTACATCACTAGTTAGACTAGCTTGAAATTATTACCCGGCCTGGTCAAGTTCACAAAAGGTTTCTCGAAACGGTACACTCTACTCAGACAAGTCCTCTTCGAGACACGCTTACATCACTGGTTAACCCAGCTTGAAGTTATTACCCGGCCAGGACAAGTCCTTTCGATTGATGACGGTCTTTGTTTCGTCAATTCATTGGTTAAGACTGAGTCTCGATCTCACAAGATGCAAGGATCCTCTTCTTCTTTTTTTTTTTAAAATCATTTGCTCCCCCTTAATATGTGCATTGGTATACAAAAGGGTTTAACACATATAGGAGAGCATTCTTTTTGAATCAACACCACATTTTAATCAGATTTCCATATTTAAATCACATTTTTCTCCCCCGATCAAAAATTTCAAACCAATTGAGATTCCTGATCCCAAGTGATTTAAATAAGTTAAAAGATTTTGGGAGAAAGATGTGTCATGTTTAAGAATTACTGATTTTTGAGATGATACATTTGCTCCCCCTCAAACCTTGAGGGAGAATGTTATGTGTTAGAAGTGATGAGTTTATAAATGATTTAGAGTTTAACGAGAAACTCATGAAAAATTCATAGACTAACACATAACAATCACATGTCGAGTACGCCCTTACGCACAAAGATCTTGTTTTGATGACATATAGTTTTTGAAATCATGCTCCCCCTCAATCGATGACGCATTTTCAATAATCGTATTTTGCACAAAAGATAAATTCTTTTTGCATCGATTGAGTGGTATATTTTAAAACACTGTTTTAAGTGTATTTTGATCTTCAAAAACCATGGTACCACCAAGTTTGGATCAAATACTTTCCCCGAAGAATCTTTGAAAGGAAAGTATTTGTTTGATAAAGAAGACTTCTCTTCTTTTTCAAGAAATGATGCACTTAAGCGTACATCAGATCGGAAAGGCACGAATATAAAGTAATTCATGCCTTTGTTAGGAATAGACGTCTTTTTGGCGACGAACTTTCCCCAGTATGACGACCGTGTTGCTATCTGAAGTAATAGCAAACCATTTTGAAGACCGGGTTATAGCCTGAAATGACTGCAAACCATTTTAGAAAGCATTTGGGGAGCGACATGTTTTAGAAAAACATTATTAAAAACATAAAAGAACTCTTGCTCAAGCATATGTATGACTCCGTGTCATTGTTGAACGACATTTCTAGAGACGTACATAATATTGATTACACAAGAGACATGTCGCGAGAAGAATCTTTTTGAAAATTTTTGAGGTTTTTCAAAGTTTTTTTCTTTTTTTTTTTTTTTTTTAAATATATACAAGGATATGTGAAGCACCTCCTTTACTCCTCCTGTTCTTCCTGAAGACCTGATAGAGCTTCTGGCGTGAGACTCTTCATTCCCAATCGAGGAAGAATGAATTCAAAACGTTCTATGGAAAGTGCTTTGGTGAAGATGTCAGCCAGCTGGAACTCGGTCCTAAGGAAGTACAGTTCCACAATTCCCTTCTTAACTTGCTCCCTGATGAAGTGATGTCGAATGTCAATGTGTTTCGTTCTGGAGTGTTGGACATTGTTGCAGCAGAGAGCAATTGCACTTCGGTTGTCACAATACATGGGGACTTTGTTGTAGGAGAAACCATAGTCTGATAGTTGTGATCTCATCCATAAAATTTGGGCACAGCATGAAGACATACCAATGTACTCCGCCTCAGTAGAAGAGATGGAAGTACACATTTGTCTCTTTGATGACCAACTAACCAACTTATCCCCCAGGAATTGAGCAGCTCCTGACGTGCTTCGACGGGTATCTTTACACCCAGCATGATCGGCATCTGAGTAAGCTGTGTGTGCCATAGCAGTGTTCTTGGGATACCATAGACCCAAGTGGACTGTTCCTTTAAGATACCGAAAGACCCTCTTAACTGCTTCTAGGTGCTTATTGGTTGGTTTAGATTGATACCGAGCACACATACATACTGCAAAGAGGAGATCTGGTCGGCTGGCGGTGATATACATCAAGGAACCAATCATGCTTCGATACTTGGTTTGGTCAACAGGAGTTCCGATACTGTCTTCATCAAGTTTTGATCTTTCTATCATGGGAGTATCAACAGAGTCACATGATTCATATCCAAATTTCTTCAAAATTTCATAAGCATATTTGGATTGATTGATGAAAATTCCATTTGGGTTTTGAGAGACTTGCAGACCCAAAAAGAATGACATTTGACCCATCATGGACATCTGAAATTGAGAGCTCATCTCTTGTGAAAAACGATCACACTCCTGAGGATCAGATGAGGCAAATATGATGTCATCAACGTATATTTGAACATGCAGGTAGTTTTTGCCTGTTTTCCTGGTGAAGAGTGTAGGATCGACAACTCCCTTGGTGAACTTGTTAGCCAGAAGAAACTTAGACAGAGTGTCATACCATGCTCTAGGAGCTTGCTTAAGTCCATAGAGAGCTTTCTTCAAGCGATACACATGGTTAGGACGTGCGGGATCCACGAATCCTTCGGGTTGGCTAACATACACCTCCTCTTTAAGATTGCCATTTAAGAAAGCCGTCTTCACGTCCATTTGATATACTACCATATTCTGACTGGCAGCATTAGCAAGAAATATCCTTATAGCTTCTATTCTAGCAACAGGAGCGAAGGATTCTTCAAAGTCTATTCCTTCTTCTTGTCGGTATCCTTTTGCTACAAGTCTCGCCTTGTTCTTCAAGACATCTCCATGCTCGTCAAGCTTGACTTTGAATATCCATTTGAGAGCAATGATCATAGCACATTCTGGAGGAGGTACTAGTTCCCATACCTCAAGTCGATCAAACTCATGGATCTCATCTACCATAGCAGTAAACCATGAGTTCTTAGCCATTGCTTCTTTGAAGTCTTTGGGTTCGACTCTAGAGAGGACGGAGTTGAAGAAGGACCATAAGGCATCTGTAGCTAATTGCTTACGGGTTGAGACTGGACGTGAAGGGTTTCCAATGATGTTGTCGATCGGGTGATCATTTGTCCATTTCCTTAGATGCTCATGCGGTTGAGGGTAGTGAACTGAGGTTGCTGTGTAGGTTTCTTCTGAGGATGTAGTATCATCAGAGGATTCAGGAGCAAATACATTTACAAACGGTTCGTCTTCAGGAGGAGCGAAAGGATTTACTTCAGAAGTGTTATTTACAGGGGCTACTTGTTGTGCAGATGAAGATTGACTATTAGCAGTAGTGACTGAATGACTGATGGTTGGAGCTTCTGGGCCCAGAGATATAGACATGGATGGCCCTGCCTCATGATGTGGTGCATTACCTCCACCAGTAGGTAGTGGAATGACAGGAGCTTCAGGAGCCGCCAAGTTTTGAGGCTCAAAATATTCATCAAACATAGGGTCAAACAGTTTCATCCAATCTTCACTTGAAGGAGGTACAAACGAAGTAGCTGAAATGGGACTCTGTACAATCCTGGAGCTAATGGGTCTAGGAGATATAAGATTTGATCTGGGTCCTGAACTTGAGTGTCCAGGAGCCTGTTGCTCGGTCAGCTCATCGAAAGTGACGTGGATGGTTTCCATAATGTCTCTGGTACGCTTGTTGTAGATTCGGTATCCCCTTCTTTCTGGAGCATACCCCACGAAAAAACCAATGTCAGCCTTGGCCTTGAGTTTCCCCAGATCTTCACTGTCATTTGTTGGATAGCACAGAGCACCGAATACCCGTAGAAATGACAGGTCTGGTTTTCTGCCATGAACCAGTTCATATGGGGTCTTGCTGTGAAGAGGGTGTATCAAGGATCTATTATGTGTATAGCAAGCTATTGCAATCGCCTCGGCCCAGAGAAACATGGGTGCTTTAGAAAAGATGAGCATAGTCCTAGCGGCTTCAACCAATGTGCGGTTGCGTCTTTCTACAACTCCATTTTGTTGTGGAGTACGTGGAATGCTCTTCTGGTGACTGATGCCGATGCTTTCATAAAACTGATTAAGATGTTTGTTCACAAACTCTGTTCCATTGTCAGTGTGAACGAACCTAACAGTCTTGTTGAGTCGAACTTGCAATTGCTTGATGAGTTTGATGATGATCTCTGGAGTTTCATCCTTTGATCGTAGAAACTTTACCCACGTGAAGCGAGAGAAGTCATCAACAATAACAAGCACATATTTCTTTCCATTGATACTTTGAACCCTCATTGGTCCACAAAGATCCATGTGAAGGGTATGTAGAACTTCCATGATGGAGTTGATGGTTTTGGGTTTGTGGGAGTGTTTCTTGCTCTTACCCATTTGACATGCAGAGCAAAGATGATCCTTTTCATACTTGAGTCTTGGCAGGCCTCGAACAAGGTCCTTTCGAGTGAGTTCATTGATGGTACCGAAATTTAAGTGATTCAAACGACGGTGCCATAACCATGATTTGTTCTTGGAAGCCCTTGAGAGTAGGCAAATGGGAGAGGGCCGCATCATGTCTTCAATTTAGATGGTATAAAGATTGGTGTCTCGACTTCCTTTGAGCAGTTCAACACCATCTATATCTCTAACATAACATGTGTGTTTTCTGAAGGCAACTTCAAGATCAGAATCACAGAATTGGCCCACAGAGAAAAGATTGTGCCCAAGACCCTCCACGTAGTAGACTCTAGATATCACACTGTCCCCAAAAACATAATCACCATAACCCATTATTTTGCCAAAATGGTCATTCCTGAATCTAACCGTCCCAATAAACCTTTCCACGAAATTCTTGAGCCGCGAGCGGTCTCCGGTCATATGTTTTGAGCAGCCTGAGTCCAAATACCAGAGGACGATTTGTACGACCTGCATTTGAAACCAGACGAGGGTGGATAACTGAAAAAGCTGGAGCCCCGCAAGCCATTGGGGTCCGTTAGGTTAGCACATGCAAATACAGGATTATCATAAGTCACAGATATGCCGTTGGTATCCGTATTAAGTGATGCACTAGACCTAGAAGTGGATCTACATGCCTCTAACGGGAATGTTCTACCAGTAGGTATCCATTTCTTAATTGGCACTATCTTGGAGTTAGTGAGCCTAGTTAAAGGGCACTTTTCTCCTAGAGAGAATTTCCTACCAGTAGGCCTCCATTGATATCCAATATTTGTAAACACTTTTCCTGTACATTTCCAAACCTACCTATCATGATTATCATTCAAAACATTCTTAACCGAAGATCGTATAGAAGACTCAAAGAGAGGCACAACACAAACATCATGATTACCAACAGTTAAACATTCATTACATGTTTTACAAATAGCATAAGAATTCGAATCGATTACATCATTGTTTAAATAAATGTTTGAATCAACACGATTCTTTTCATTCCCCAGATGTTTCTTATTGTTCCTAGATGATTCTTCTACTTTATTCTTAAGTCCACTCTTAGCCGGCAAAGCCCTATCATTCTTTGTATTGCACTTAGGCTGTGGCCCTCTAGCTTTGAGCACACCTTTTACTCCTGTAGAAGCAATGATTGGAACATTAGTAAACTTGGTTGCCGTTTGTTTGTTAGTGATCATGACGTTGGATTGAGGCAAAGTCAGAGGGATATCACTTGCAACATGTTTGTTTCTATCATTGGACTTTGTTGCATATAACCTTTGCAGCATGTTGTCATTCTTGGGGCATGTACTAATAGCATATTCTAGTAATTCCTGAGCTCTATTAGTGAGAAAACATGCATCAATAACTACTTCATCAAGCGGTTTGGTTATCCTATCTTCCTCAACTGTTTCTCTAAGTATGACAAGGCATTCCTTAAGATATCTAAGGTAGTTGCTATGAACTAACTTGTTGTTCCTAAGGGGTAGAGCAACATCCACAGCATCACACGAATATTTCGAACAAACATGAACATTGTTGCTCACATGGTCACATGACTCAACGGGCATTTTCCCTTTCACCATAGTCTTTAGGTTCTCAATTTCGTTTAACAAAGAAGTGACCCTTTTATTGTTTTGATCACGTGTTGTTTTAATTGACTCAAATAATTCTTTGTATCGTTGTTTAGCATTTGACAATTCATCACAAAGCCACACATTTTCATGTTGTAGATCATTAATGGTGCCATGTTTTTGAAACTTTTGAGAATCTAGAGACATTTGGTGATTAGTATTTTCACCCATGTTAGACTTTAATTGTGCAATTTGAGCCCTCAACTTCCGAATCGTGTTTGAGTGAGCTTGAATCGTTTCATCCTTTTTGCCTAATTCAAAACATGTGTCAAAGTCAGGAGCATCCGAGGATGTCTTGGCATTTGAAATTTTAGTGCTTTCTTCTAGATGTTGATATTTTAGTTGCAACTTAAGATAATCAACTTCTAGTTTCGAAAATTTCCTGACCATGTTATCATGGTCATTGTTTTGAATTTTGGTATGTAATCTCAAATTCTCCCCCTCAAGCTCAATCACACGATTCTGAAATACTTGCAACGTGACCGACATCTCATGAAATTGTTTCGCAGATAAGGCAGAATCGGTCACGATGTAAAATACATCCTGTGCAATGCAGTTAGCAATCAAGTTCTCATTCATGATGAGAATGTTTTTCCTGTCTATCTCACTATATTTGAGATCAATGGCCAATTGTTTACCCTCATTTTTCACCTCATTAAAGGTTTTTTTCATTTCAGTGACATCATTATTAATCGTCTTTTTGAGGCCATCAAAGTGTTCTTTGAGAAGTTTGAAAAATGGCATGACTTCAGTTAGGTAACATCGTTTTGTTTGCTCAAAACCCCTTTCCCCTTCCGTAATCCCAGTTGGTGTAATTCTCTTTTTACAAGTTAGCTCAAAATCATTAAACAGTTGGCCTAATACATACAAACCAATGAGAGTATTACACTGCGTGGGAAGAGTGAAGGGCACAAGGTGCTTAGGTGTGTTTATGGGATATACAGTGGGGTCAGCAATTCTAAAAACTGTACGTGTGTTACCTATAAGCCTTTCAGCTCTCATTTTCTCAATGTCTATATTCCAAAAAACCTTTTCTGGGAGAATTTTCTTTTGGGGAACAAAAATGGCCGAATGATTATCTATAGAATAGTTATAGTGAAACACAATATTGTTAGCAATGCACTGGGGGTCCTTCAAATGCTCTGTGATTTTTTCCCTAGTTCTATCTTCCCACTCATTAATCTCGTCATATGATCTTACATCAGGAAGGGCATGGTTAGGTTCAAGCATATTGTTTGCATCATATAACGCAGGTTGAGCACCTATACCATTTCTAAGACATTTGACTTTTGGTTTAGAGGCATCCTTTACACTAAATTCATCTCTAAACCTCCTATGATTGTACATCATTTGAGCAGATTGAACGGTTTGGTTTTGCGTGTACAACTTATCTTCTAATTTGTTTTTCAAGTTTTTGAGTTTTGAGAAATCATTAAGAAGTTTTGCTTCCTTTTCTTTGTGTTCAAATTTGGTAGATGTCAGAACCTTTTGAATCTCCTATTTTTGTGAAACAGTTTGATCCAATTGTTTTTTCAAATTTGGTAGCTTCCTTTTCTTTTCTCAACGTTTCTTGTTTGGAGTTATTTTCAGATATGTACGCACGCAATTGATGTTCCATTTTCTGTTCTCGTTCATTAAGCTCAAATTTAGCACGTTGTTCATATAAAGCCACTTGGTCCTTAAGGAGGTTACATCTAGTTATCAAAGAATCATCATGGTTGTATATAGTGTGCTCATGCAGCTCTTGTTCAATGGACGGCATATCTCTTGGTACAACTGTCAGGCTATTGTCAACCATATACCTTTCATATGGGATATTGTTAGTATTTCCCATATCAGTGGTATCTGAATTGTCAATATCCTTGAGTTGTACCGAGTTACATGCCCCCTGTGGAGTGGTGGTATCATTAAGATTGGACAGCATTGGTACCTCAGAGATAGCAGATGTGATGGAGGAACCAGGCCGTTGTGGAGTAGAAGCAGCAGCAGACAGATTGGCCATGAAGATTGTCTGTGCGGTAGGTTCGTCATCCACATCAGAGTCGAATGCATCACAATCCTCCACTTGGAATATGTTCGGATCATTGAGTGCCAAATCCTGAACCGGTTGATTATCAACATCAGCATCAAACGTATTCCCATCATCACCAGCCAGAAAGAGTAGTGCTTCTTCATCCAGAGCAGTCCCATTCTCTTGTGCCTGCATTAGCAGCATTTTGTCCTTAAAGTACTCAGAGTTCTGTGGACGCTTTGGTTGAGTGCAGTTTCTAGCAATGTGGCCCAATCCACCACAATTGTAGCACTTTGGCTGCCTAGCCTGGACTTGAAGTGCATTGCCAACTCTGTACTGCCCATTCCTTCTACCAGCATTCCTTTGGTTCACTGTCTGTCTCCCTGGCACATTCTGCACTACAACCTTACCATCTTCAATAATTGCCTGACTCTGAGGGTTTGAAGAGGTTCAGAGTTGGTTGTTGGTTGATGGAAGAACAGCCCGGAATTGTTGAACAAGAAGAGAGACTTGGTTTGAGAGGTTGTCAATCATCATGTCGGTGTGAGAGCACCCAGAATCAAGTTGGGTGTTGGATGATGAAGGTGTAGATGATTGACTGAACATTGTAGTAGATATGGACGAGAGCTGTTGTGGTTGAGATTGTTCTTGTGACGACTGGTTGAGCTGCTGAACATTAGTGACAAATGCAAGTGAATCATTTGTTGCTGGAGGGTTAAGCTTTTCCCTCAATACCCTATCATATGCAGCATGTTTCTCATGTTGTTGCAGGTATGCATAGAGTTGTTCATGATTTGTGTCCCTTAGCCCTTTGTTGAGTTTAACCACTGTGACAAATCTATCCCATTCCGGTACCATGTTGTTCACAAATTTTGAGTTAAGCTGGATATTGGGCATTGTCATCTTGATGATTCTCATGTCATTGACTAACTTGTGAAATCTGACATAGTAGTCAGTGATGCTTTCTCCAGGGTTCATTTTAAAATGCTCAAATTCATCATATAACTGAGACTCACGATCTTCTTCTGTTAGTTCAGACCCTGCGAGAAGCATTTTCACATTATCCCAGACAGCTTTGGCATCTTTGTTGTAGTTGATGAGTTTGTAGACATCTTTTGGAAGTCCTTGAATTATGATGTTCGAGGCTCTGATGTCAGCATCGTAACGTTTCTTTACTTCATTTGTCAGCTCATTATAGGTACGAAGTCTGTTAGGACCAACTACAGCTGGAAGTTCATCAGTAGCTTCAATTGTGTCTCTGGTGAAACCCGGGTGAAAAGGTCCTTCATCAATGGACTTCAAGATGTTTTCCCCGTTTTCCTTTCCTAAGCAATAGAGACGAATCCTTTGTGCCCATGATTCATAGTCCGTCCTGTCCAGCATAGGAGGACGTGTATCAGACCCAGCTCCCTGAATGTCATCCGAGGAAGTGCTTGCCATGTTATGAAAGGTACCAAGTATTTTAAACAGAAGTGTATTTCGTGTATTGTTGCAACAAGTCAAATTACAGCCGATCTACAGTGGACCAAGACAACTCGTAGAATTAGACTCACAACGTCAGGTTGCTTTAGAAGTAACTAGCCAAGCCGTAAGATTAGTCCCACAATGTTAAGTTACTGTGGAAATGGTAGTAACAACTTGAGTCGCAATAGTGCACAAGTTTCACAACTGTAGAAAATTTCTTAATGAAAATAAACCAACACGCTAATCACACTAGCACAACACTCTATCAAGTCTTACCAACTCGCTAGAATAGACAAATCGCCAAAGTACTCAACTCGCTGGAGATACTACACAACTCACTAAAAAGGACCAAGTCGCTACAGGAACAACTCGCTAACTCCACCAACACGCTGCAGTGCACAACACGCTAGTAAATAATCAACTCGCTATTTGGTCAACTCGCTGGAAAGAAGCAAATCGCTACCCAGACTCAACTCACTACTAATCACCAACTCGCTATAAAGATCAAGTCGCTGGATACGTCACAACTCGCTACACAGATCACAACTCGCTAGCAAAGGTCATCTCGCTGGTCTGTCAACTCGCTGAACTAATAAGACAAAGCTGTCGCTGTCTAGCGATTTGGCACTATATCCAAAAATGGCAAACCGCCAAATCACAATTATCAACTCGCTAATAACAACAGCCAACTCTCTACCACGAATATGCCAACTCGCTAAGATGAAAACCACCACGAAATCATTATATCTTCCACGAGAGTGATGATATAACCAAACCAAGAGCAACACAAGATGTATATGACCTTTCTAACAAAGAAAGTACAAACAAAACACCAAGAAAAACACTATACGAGATCAAGATGGGAGAAAAACCACTAATAACATTCGAACCATCAAGAACATATAAACTAAGCCACGAATTTATGTGTACCACTCATCCTAGGATAGAACCATGGCTCTTGATACCAATTGTAATACACTTAAGATTATAACAAGCTTAGATATATGTTTATATGGATCGAATGTGATGATTTCTAGTGAGAGAAAGTTAGTGAGAGAAAGTGGATGGGAGCCTTTGTAAAAATGAAAGAAAGATTGAATTGCAAATGAAGGTCCAGCCCTCTCCCTTGGGTAGGAGAGGGTATTTATAGTTACAAGCTTACCGCCCTATCAAACGGGCTGTGGACCGGGCTGACAGTGGGTAAGACCCGACCCGACTCCACAAATACTACTCTAAACTAATGAATGCTATGAGCTACACTATGCTATTACAATACTTGGGGTGACCGAGTCTTCAGTGGAATAAACGTATTCCTAACAATGACGGTCCAAATTTCAAAGTGAATGGACATCGGTTGAAACATTACTTTGGAGAGGACATACCATCCATGGTTGTCCCGGATCTCCAAACTTTCCCCAAGGACAATTTAATTCGGGGATCGAGTCAAGCTAGCGACTCGATGAACAAAAACAATAACACAATACGGGTTTTCACCCGTATCTCTGATTTCTTTCTACTTTCTACCACCTAGTGTGGGGGAATGGCCAACCCTCCACTGTTTGAAAATGTATATATGTATATAAGTTCAAAAAAAAAAAGGTGTATATATATAGAAATAAAGTGAAATATGGTGTTTCCACAATTAGATTCGAATATTGGCTTCTTCCGTTCAAAGAGTCGGCATAATAGCCGGGACTTTGAATATTGAGGACAATATTCATTTCTAAGTGTGGGGGGGGGGGGGGGGAATTCTAGCGAATTTTATCAAAATATATCTTCTAGTACCCCCGTCTTTTACCAAAATCTCAAAAATTTTAAAAATTTTTCACTTTATTTCAAAATTTTTGTGGTTATCAGTCCGCCATGTCTAACCGACAAAGGGATTGGCTAATCCAGGAGCAAACGGCTCTTGGTAAAGATAACTCAAATCCGTTGACGGCTTGCAATTTGCCCAAAATTGTATGGTAAATCAACTCGCCATATCCTAAAAAGCGAATGAGTTAGCTAGCCCGCAAGAATATGGCTTGTGGTAAAGGCAGTGGAAAAACCATAATTGGTAATCAGCTCATCAAGATGTTGACTAGGTCCATCAAGAGTTGGCTAGTCCAAGAGCAAACGGCTCTTGGTAAAGACAAATCAAAACCGTTGAAAGCTGGTGGTTTGGTAAAAATCACATGGTTATCAAGTGGACCATAGTTCTTATTTGAATCGAAACATTTGGCTACTCCAGAAGTGATGGCTTTTGGTAAAGAGTTTTCAAATCCATCAAGTTTTCTAAAAAGATTGCTAGGGACTAGCAATAGTTTAGTGTGGGGGATTGATGAGTGTTCAAACACTCATCAATTTTGTCGTATTTAAACTGCCAAAACATACAAAAACAATCAAAAAGTTATCAAAATACTTAGATTATCCCAGGGATTGTGTTTTATGTGTTTTAAAAGCAAAATGAGCAAAAACAAATGAAAAACGATCAAAGTTTGCAATATTGGCAGTTTCAGTCCCCCAAGTTTCAAAACTTCTCAAAAATAGTCCCTATGCATTTATTTTGAAAGAAAAAGTCAACCCAAGCTTTTGAAAGTCAAATATCAAAAAATATTATACTTGGGTCATAAGTTTCCAAAATTTACATGTTTGGTCCCTGAAATTTCAAATTTGGCAAAATAGGTCCCTGGGAATTTTGAAAAGTGGAAAAATGCAAAATTGGTTCTTGGAATATTGGTGATTGGCAATTTTGGTCCTTGGTAGCAATTTGGAGAAATTACATTTTCAGTACCTCAGGTTTTGGCAAATTGCAAAAATGGTCCTTGTGATATCAATTAACCAAACGGACCCTTTTTATTATATAAACCAAACCAAACCAAAACCTGGCCTAGTCCACCCCTCCAAGCCCAATACCTTATACCCAGGCCCACTTCCCCTTTTTATAATAAAATCACCCCAGGGTCAAACGGTCAAACGACCGTCTTCCCCAACCTCTCCCCCATTTCCCTCCTCCCTGTCTCCCTCCTCCTCTCACCTTTTTCCAACACTTAGCCCCCACAATTAATACCCCTCACCAACCTAACCAACCCCCACCACCACAATAAATGTCTCTCACCCGTCCCACTTATATTGCCCCATTCCATTTTTGGCGGCAAAATTGCAATCAAGGGCTAGGATTGGTGTTGTCTTAAATTGATGGCTGGGATATGGTCTTGGGTCAACAAAGTAGCCTTGGGGACTCACAAATTGCAAAAGGGACGCATGTAGAGAGGGGATTGCTTATCTTTTATCTCGTAGTATAAGTAGTAGTGGTAGGGAGCCTCAAAAGGCATGTATTATTGTATTTTTAGTATTAGTATTTTATATTTATCCTCTGTAATTTGTCTTCTATTAATGAAAGTTATGTTCTGAGTTCAATTTCTGTTTCAAATTCAAAGTTCAATTCAAGAATTTCAAGTATTAAATTAAGGTTACTTAAGTTGTTATAAGCTTATTATAACCTCAGAAGTGAAGTTTTAAAAAGATTTATAAGCTTCTATATCAATTCCAAACTCAGCTTTATAAAATTCTCATAAGTAAAAAAAATATATATAAATATAAAAAAATATATAAAAAATCATGGACAAGGGTTGAAGAAGCAAGGAGCACTGTGTATATGGGATGGCAGTGGGGTAGTGCTTATTGGTAAGCAATAGGATTGGTTCTTGTGGTTCTGGA
Organism: Artemisia argyi; assembly: GCA_030686995.1. Lineage (NCBI taxonomy): Eukaryota > Viridiplantae > Streptophyta > Magnoliopsida > Asterales > Asteraceae > Artemisia > Artemisia argyi. The sequence continues at coordinate 132,222,616 of CM060691.1, forward strand.
TCTCAGTTGTTGGCTTGGAAAGCACATTGTGAGTTTTTGGTACCCTTTTTACTTTTACTGTCTTAACCTGTTATAGTAGTGTTTAATGTTGGTAATTTCTGTCTAATTATGCTTAAAATAACTTAGTGTAAGCTTATTTATCAGTTACTAAGGTTAGAAGCTAGTTTTGTTTCTCAAACCATCAAAAACAGATTTTAAAGGGGTGTTTGGTTTTGTCTGTTATGAGAGCTTCAAGTTGTTTCATGGCTTCACTCTTATTCACTTAACTTAATAAGAACCAAAAAAGACCAAAATAAACAAGTCCTAGGTAGTAACTAGCTTAGAAGTCAAAAATCACCATCAATCACACCTAAATAGCTATTTGTTGAAATTCAAGGTTCCATTTTCATCATAGTAAGTCATAAGTAGTTAATCTAGCTTAAACTAGTCTTGTTTTAACTTAGTACAACTCAATTAATCAGTTAGAGGCTTTAGAAATTCACCAAAGTCAAAGAAGGTTCAAGAAAGAAAAAAGTCAAATTTCATAAAAACTAGCAGAAACTCAATTTTTGTGGGATTTTTATAGATTTTTGTAGTAAAAGTCAAACTTTGAAAATTTTCGTGGTAAAATTTTATCACTTGATCTTCAGGAATCAGTGCTTATTTTATTTTTAGGAATTTTTACCTAGCTTTTGTAAGGGGTTAAAGTAGCCTGCAGGGTGTACAAGCTCCCCTGCACCACAGGTTTGATCCAATTTCTTGGGCTCACTCTGGCTTACCCAGTGGGTCCCACAACCAACCCTTTGGCTTTTAAATAGCTTACTAGTATTATTTTTCATTCCTTAGCTTATTTTATGGTTTGGCTTATCTGTTTTAGCTTATTTGGTCTCATATTATACCCTGACCTCAGACTTTACACTGAGACACTCAGTGTTGATACCCAAGTTCATAAGCATGTATCTTGTTACATAGTGGGATGCACCTTGTACTTGTTGGCTTATTTGTAACTCTAATAAGCCCTTTTTCCAAACCAGCACTTATTTTGAGCTTTTGACCCAGAGTTGACCACCAAAGCTAGGCCCACAATTGACCTGTTTCCCTGAGTAACCTGACAACTCAGGTTGTTTAAGCTTATTTCCAAAGCTCACCAATTGCTCACTAATAAGCCATAAGCCAAGCTTATTGGCTCATTGTGAAGCTGTCCTGTCATACTAAAGGGGTCAATTCTCATTTTGGACCCCTGACCCCCTTTGTGACCCCCACTGAGGGCTGCAGGTGGGTCATTTTGCCCTATTTGACCTGCCAAATAAGCCATTATTTGTCATTACTGGCTTTTTGTGAGTTCTTATATGAATCTTTTGTGCTTATTCCTTCATAATATTATTAGTTGCAACTTTATTTTGGTCTGTGGTTTATTATACTAGCTTATACAAGCAACTCCAAATCCTAATAAGCTAAAAGTCCAACCTATTAAGGACTTGTGACCACACACAGCTTATTTTTAAGCTCAACAAGTTTTGCCTTTACAAAAGTTGCTTAAAATTGGTTAATACTCAGTTGTGAAAAAGAAAATTCCAATAAATCCAAATTTGATAGAAGTGATAGCTTCTATTTAAGCTTATTGGCTTATCACCTCAGCTTATTCATAAGCTAATTTCATTTTTATAATTTTCCAAGGCTTCTGGTATATAAAAATAATTTTTGTAATTTTTTTAGATTTTTCTTGCATCATTTAGTATTTTTCTTAATTTAAATTACGTTTTAATAATTATTAAATAGTTAATAATTAATATTAATTAATTAGAAAATCAGAAAAATATAACTTTAATTTTAAAATTAGTTTTTAGTTATTTTTAATTTTTCCTAATTTTATTTTCACTTTTCTAGTGTAATTTCATATTTAATTAGACTTTAGGTTAATTTAAATAATTAAAAAGTAATTAATAATTAGTTAATAATTAGTAGTAATTAATTAAAAAGTCTTAAAAATATTTTTTCATTTCTAAAATTAGTTTTATAGTATTTTTGATTTTTCTAAGTTTAAATTTTATTTTTCTAAGTTAATTTCATATTTATTTGTATTTTAGGTTAATTTAGTTAATTAAAATTTAATAGGAAATTAGTATTTAATTAATAGTAATTATAAAAATAGTGTAAAATTAATTTCAATTTTCCAAAAATTTTATTTAATCATTAGGGTTGTAAAAATATCATTTTCATACCAGTAGCCTTTTCAGATCACATCACTCACTTTTATTTTACGTACGTTTGTTCACGTTTTTAGCAAACGTACGGTTTTTAGGTTTTAGGTAATTTCTTCTCAATCTAAATTCCAGTAACTAATCACATAGCTTTCCTAAGCTATTTCTGTTAATAATTTCCAAATAATTCTCATAACAACCCTTTTCTGTGAATAATCACCCGATCACAAAGCACGCTCAGTTACAATTCACACCTTGTCGGGACTTAACGACCCGGTGATACCTTATATTACCCGGAGATTGACTCTAGGCTATTTGACTTTGTTGATCATTCTTTGGTCAATATAAGTTGACGGTTTAGGGCAAATCAAAGACTTATGAGACCTAAAACCTTAGTTTTGAATATTAGGATAAAACCACAAAAATCCAGACAAATCATTTTTATTTTTCCTCTGTTGTACCTGCGGAACCCTGAGACCAAACGGGCGGAACCCTCCCTTTGGTTCCGCCTGGTCTGCCAAATCTGCAGCATGTTTTTATTTTAATTTCAAAACCAAACACCTCTTAACTCATAACTTCAACTTACAAACACCTTACCACATGAAAATTAGGGCTCTCACTCACATCTCTTCCAATCCAATCAACCTTGTAAGTATTCTTATCATAATTGCATTTTCAATCAAAGTTTATCATTTTCATCTACATACATTAACTAGAATCTTAGGGTTTATGCATAAACTTGTTGATTCATGAAAAACCTTGGTTGTAAACTAATCATAATTTCCATTAGTTAGGAATTGTATCCTCTTTGTTATTATCATGATTTACCAAACACACCAAGTTCATTGTCTTTTAAAAGTCACTAGAACACCACCTTTCACCACATTGTTAAAACAAATGAAAAACGTCATTGAAACATCACTTGCATAATGTCTCTTGAATGCTAAAGGGAATACATAACTAATATGTATTTTCGGGTACATTCAAATGAAGCTATATTGAATTAGGGGCGTTTGGGTTATCTTTTGTTTTGTAACATAACTTGCATTACAAAAATGTTTCAAGCATCAAAATGAGTCAAGATAACCGCACCTCCACATTGTTTTCATATAGGCTTATACTGGAACATCCACATTATAAAAGTCATTAATTTAAACTTAAATTTTGTGTTTTCTAGGAATCAACATGCCTCCCGCAACATTCTCCGATCACAAGGAAACTCTTAACTACTTACCCAAACACCATAGGACGAAAGGCCTTACTAAAGATCAAGTTGAAACCTTTAAGAGTCTAGAAAAACGCTATGTTCATGAAGGAAGAACCATTGATCCATCCTTCCTAAAAGGAACATCCATTCGCCAAAACTTTGCCGCAATCAACTTTGATTGCCTCCTAGACATCGATGAGCAAATTTGTCCTAGGTTCATCTTAGAATTCTATGCAACCATAAGCCTTTTCTTCGATGATGATGGTGAGATCTCACTAACCTTTACAACAAATCAAGTACCAAATATCATACCCTTGAAGGATTTTGCAATAATTCTTGGTGTCCCTAATGTTGGTACATGTCTCTACACGGATAAGTGGCCCCTTTCTAGTCTTGATTCCATTGAGCGTTTTCATCCATACGACACTCCTCTTGCTAATAAGGAAGAAATTCGTGAGCATCTCTTTGTTAAGACCTCCACAACTAGGAAGAATCATTCGGGAAATGAGGTAGATAAGGACCCTTTTGGTATGGAACTCAATGAGCTTAAACATCAATTTAAGAAATGGGAAGAAATTCTTAGAGCCAACGTTATAAGTTTCATAGGAAATAGAGATCATGTCAACACATGTCTTATCTACATGCTCTATAGCATTTCCACTGGTCAACCTTTTAACTTAGCCTATTACCTAGCCAAAAGAATGGCCGGCATATCCTTGTTAGGAACAACCGCTCTTCCTTATGGAATGCTTCTCACCCGCCTCTTTAGAGCAATCTCGCCCATTCCTCCTAACGATAAGGGAATGTGCCTTGATTACTCTCTCGTTCCTCACATATTCGTCCCTCTAAGTGATAAAAGAGTCTTCAAAGTCAATGGCAAGCGTACTCGCTCTCCTTCACCATCATCCTCATCATTCGATATAAGCGATGACGATAAACTTCCTAACTCCAAGCTACCCCCTTTAGACTACCCTTAAGAACTTCCCGTCATTAGCAATGCATCCGAAGAGTTCAAGCAAACCAAAGGAATGTTCAAGTGATTTGGAAGGTACCTAGGAAAGCTCAAGAAGAAAATAGACCGGTTGTGAGATGTGTGATTAAGGAGTGTTTGGATTATGAAGGTTTTAGAACTTTGTATGTGTTAAACTATGTGATTTATATTTCTCTTTACTTCCATGCTTTATTATTTTCGTCGGACTATGTTTTGTATGAGACTTTATGCATATTGACGATATTTGAGGTGTTTGTTAATTTTTCATGCATATGGAAATTTTCAATAAGTATAGTGAAATTCGCTAGCCCCCGGTCAAAGTCCTATGATATGAATGTCTACATGTCTATTTTTTGCATTTCCTAATCAGACATATAATAAATTTTCATTTTTAAGAGTTTTCGAAAAATTTGAAAATCGTCTCGACCCTAAAAAAAAGTGGACTGCCTTGTTTTTCAGGTCTGGCGGAACCAAAAATTGGGTTCCGCCAGTGTAAATTTCTGGGCAACTCAGTTTTGGCCCAACGGACCAGACGGGAACCCAAAACACGGTTCCGCCTGTGTTTCGCGAGGGTTCCGCCAGTCACCTGCAGATTTTTTTTTTTTTTTTTCATTTTTCTAAATTTCAAAATTTGTAAAATGTCAAATCATTATCTTTAGTGAGAAACATCTTCCCTTACTTCCAATAAACATATTAGGATCACTCTCACTCACTAGAACAATTAGGAAGTCATTTCCCGCCAAAAATTCAAATTCAAACATAACTAACCCAAGGTACCCTTAAAAAGGATCCTCCAAACCCTTAGAACATTTTTCAACCAAATCACTTCCCATGATCACTTAGCATTGAGTGCATAAGTTAGTCTTTCACTCCACCCAATTCCATTGGATTGACATCCAATGATTTGACATGTTAGAAACCTCAACATTTGTATGGTAGAACATCAAATCCAAACACCCCTTCCAACATCTATTCCACTCTATAAATTTGACAATTTTGCAACACTTCAAATCACACCATCAGCATCAAATCCACTCTCTTAAAGCTTCAAAATCACACCTTTGAAATGACTAAATCCAACACCTCATCCGAATCATCAAAATCCCTTAGAAAAACCGCTATGATTAATGTAAAACCTTGTTGCTTCAACAAAACCCTCAAATCAAGCTCATCATCATCAAGTGATGCATCACTTGACATTTCCACACCTATCCAAGATTTCCTTAACCTTACTACCTCAACACCTTGCAATACCAATGTGATCACTATACAAGATTTGCTTAATCTTGCTACTCCAACACCCTCTCCAATACATTGCAACACCAACATAGCCACTATTCCACCACCAACTAGACCTTCAAGTGATTCAACATCACCCTCTCAATAAACTCAACCATCAAAAACTCCATCACCTCAATCACCAACACTTACACCAATGTAACTTTTCCATACACCACCAACATCACCACTACCCTATTTGGAAACTTTAGAAGACCTATCACCTAAATCATCAAGTCTTCCATCATTGTCACTCTTTGACACCATTGCCGAAATGGAAACCCAACAACAACCAATGTTTCAACCAAATGAGTCATTAGATGATGCACCTTATCAACCGTCATTAATAGAGCGTTTGGCTTACCATTATGCTAGACCCTCTATTTTTCCACAAGATCAAGGTCATACACACCTACAATCATTTGTGTTTCACCCCATTTACAAAGACCTTCATGGTAATCCTTCCAGAGAACCAAGCTTCCGCAATTTTTTCCAACAACAAGAACCACAACAACAACAACAACCACAACAACAACCACCACAACAACCACCACCACAAGAACATTCCCAACACTTTGAATCTCTATTTCCTTCTTATAAGAAAATAGAAGCATCCATATGGGAAAATTCTCCAAACCTTAATGAGGAAATGAACACTCATTTAAACCACCTTCATGCCTTCAAACGTATGGTTGACTCTCAAATCAACCATATTATGGATTTCCATACGGCATTACACTCAACTAGTGAAGGAACCAAAAACACCTCTCAACCATCAAAATTTGCTCCTTCAAGTTCAAATAATCAACCACCAACAAATCAAACCTCTCTTCCACCAAACTATCACACCCCACAATTTCAGGTCATTTTTCCAAACTTCGACATTCTACTATTCACAAATTACTATTCATCGATCACTATTCATCGTTTTACTATTCATCATTTTTTAGGTCAATTTGACATTCCGAGAAACATTCAGAAATTTTACTATTCACTTGACACTATTCATTTCCGAGAGAAAACCACTATTCACGTGCATTACTCATGTCATCGTAAATTTAGTTTACGAGTATTCAAATTCGCGTAACCGTATTGGTTCAGGAGCGAATTCATGCATTGTTATCAGGGACATTTCATACGGACTAGAAATAGTCTGCATATCATCATTAGGGCACTTGCATACTATTCCACTCGTAGGATAATTAAATTAATACTTTTGGTATAATTAACGATTTACGTATGTTTATTTTAAATAAACACTAATACACGAACTATAAATGTGACTAACATGTCCGACACTCCCGACTATTATCCCAATATATTTTTATATTCATTTTAATAATATAAAAAATTATAATATTAATTTACCCGGTATTTTGGAAATTTATTTATTTCATATCGTACATCTAATTTAATAACGACGGTTTTCGTAGAAATTAAACAATAATCACCCAAACTCTCCGTACTTGTACCCGACATATTTTTACAATTTTTACGACTTTATTATGTCCCAAATAACTTCAATAAAATTTATTTCTAACAAACCCGGTACCCGATAAAACCTAAAACTAACACTACATAATACTACCACTAACTTATTAATTAAAACCCAAGACAACCCCCCCCCTTTCCCTTCTTTTTGCGCCGGCCAACCCCCCCCCCCCCCCCTTGGTCCTAATAAGCTTAAACCTCACCAACCAAATTAAATGCTAACCTAACTATTGTCTCTAACTATATAATAAACCATTTCATCCCATTTCTCACAAATAATTATCCAAGATCAAAGTTAACTTTTCTCTCATTTTTCTCTCTTGTATAATCGACCTAGGGGTGAATCAAGAAGCAAGAACATCAATTTTTCCAAGATCAAGATATAAACTTGTTCACTTAGTCATCCTTGTTGGAGTTTTGAAATAGAAACTCAAGGATTAGTAGGTTTTCATCATCTAAACTCCCTAAACCTTCAAGTAAGTTAACAAACTCATTTTTATAATTTTTACAAGTTATTACTGTGGTTATATACTTTTCTTACAAGAACTCATGCATATAATGGTTTATACCACTCTATTTTGTACATATTTAACTTTGAGCCCTAGAAATGAAAACATGAGAAACCCTTGTTAGACCTAGTGGATTGATGATGTTTAAGGACCCATGACACCCTAAGAAGGTGTATGGTAGGATTAGACTAGTTTTGTGGTGATTGAAAGTGGTTTGATTGAAGATGGAACTAGATTAGAACCCTAGAAATGATTTTTGAAACAATAGAAATACCTACTGTCCCTATTTTTAATTCGTGGAAAAATCAGTAGATGGTGGTTAGTTTTTGACCAAAGATTTAGAAAATACTTTCAAAAACGAAACTTTAGGCGAAAGAACGGATTAAAACGAGCTTATAACGAAGGAGATATGATTTTTGCAAATTTAACGACGAAAACTATTTTTATAAAAACTGCATGCTGTTTGGCAGTTTTCGACGGACAAAAAGAGGTGTTAAACGTAACCTAGAGGAGCCGAGTTATCAAAAATATATTATTATATACAAAAACGAATCCGTGGATATAAAGAACAAGGAAAATGAGCTTAAAACGACCAAGTTATACCCGTTTTAACATCGTCAAAACTATATATATATATATATATATATATATATATATATATATATATATATATATATATATATATATATATATATATATATATATATGGTCACAAATAAAAATAATAACTTACGCACTAAATGGTATATTTTCTAGAAATGTTACTAAGGACTATATTCTTAACAAATGAATACGTATGACCCAAGAGAATATTTATACGACTTAACGACGTTATTTTAAGGTCTTCAAGACGAGGAATTTAACGCTAACATTTTCATACGAGATAATACGACAAGTTATATACTTCTATATATGGACTTATTTTTCCTAAGTATGGAAACTATTTTACTATGACGATAACTAGTATTTCCAAATTACGAGTGGTATAGGTATCATGTGCATGTGCATTCATTACATTGTGGCTTGATCTAAATTAGATCGCGATTATTCATTTAGGTTGCGGCTAGTGTTCGCGCCTCATTGTCCCGACTACTTTTACATCATTGTACCATCTTTGTACCATCATTTCGAGGTGAGTCTTCATAGCCCCGTTTTAATTACTTATTTGATTTCAAATCCCACGGGGGAGAATACATTGTACAATTATTTTCGTACATGCCCAAGTATTAAATTTCGTACATTGCTTAACTTGCCTTACTACCACATTAAGTACCCTTTTATTATCATGGACCGTTAATTAAGATGCAAGCGAGAGTGAGTGGATAGATCTATCGAGGGTGACTCCTCCATTCGTGTTTGGGTTGCTCCATAAGGAAAACGAATGCATTTCATTTCTAATATATTAGAGTGTCTGGTAAACACTCCTTTGGGGCCAAGTAACGTCTAGCTTCGGGGTCATGAGCTTAAGAGACAATGTAGCTTTTTGACATTTTGTCACTTTACTTTATACTTGTGGCTTATGTACATACGATTTACTTATAAACCTATGATTATTCACCAACTTTATGTTGACCATTTTCGCAATGTATTTCTCAGGTAACTAAGGCATATTCTCATGGCATGCATGGAGTCATTTTGTGTATCAAGGATGACGCGACTCTTTTTGGATTTCATGCACTTATGAACTATCGTTTGATTGTACTAAATTATTTCCTTAAACCTTTTCCAACTTTTGGGACCTATGTCTTTATAACTCTGAATATTTTTTTGAATGAATCAAACGATGTATTTTCCAAACGACACTTTAGGTCGTTCAATATATCCTTGTTTGTGGTGCTATGACCGTTACACCCTCAGGCATTCCATTCCGCTGCCATTTAGGTATTTTGGGGGTGTGACAGATTGGTATCAGAGCCAAGGTTATAGAGAACTAGGATGCATCATGGACCCTAGACTATAACCACACCATCATAGCATATCATCATTTCATCATAAGTGCATATTTACTTATTTTTAGGTGATTCCATTTTACGAGTTATTTATTTTTATTTCACCTTGATTATCACAGTGACATGTCTTCGAATCCAAACACTGTCATACTTTACACTATATCAGACTCTGATGATGAGGACTCTGTGTCCTCCACTGCCGTTTCACCACTTGTTTCTCCTGCACCTGAGTTGCCACTTTTGGCATCAGATGATGATACCGAGCCTTTCGAGGAGGAGGAGACAGCTCCTACTCCTCATGTCCATCCTACTGTACCCACTGACATACCATCTCCCACTACTACTATTCCTTCAGAACCGAGACTTATGTTTCCTAGTAGTAACATCATTCGTATTGCTAGGAAGAGTGTTCGCCCAGCTACATCTACTTATAGGACTCTCCCTAGTCCTACTATGCCTACACCACCACCACCAGCCATACCCACTACTACTCCTATATCTACCTCACTCTTGCCGCTCAGGAAGCGTGCAAGGCTTACCACCCCAGATTCACCTACTACCGAGACTACTGACCTTTCACCACCACCAGTATACCACATAGGTGAGAGTTTGAGAGTGGCTGCGGCTAGGGGGGCCTACAGCTGTTACATTAGAGGATCAGTTAGGGGCTCAGCAGGAGCAAGTTGATAGTTTGGGGTATAGAGTTGATGAGATTATCACTACTCGACTTGAGGCTGTCGAGGAGCAGGTTGAGGATTTGATTCAGGGCAGAGTTAGTATTGATGTGTCTTACCATGGACTCGAGGCACGACAGTTGAGGCACCAGGAGCAGATTGATCTACTTAGGGATGAGCTACCTGAGATTCGAGATAGAGCTCAGGCGACACAGGAGACTCAGTGGGAGCAGGTAGACCAGTTGGCATTGATTCGAGAGAGGTTAGTCATATTGGAGCACAGAGATGCTTCTTTTCAGTTACGAGTTCAGCATCTAGAGGAGATCGTGGTTGCGATGGATCGTGAGATTCGCCGCCTGAGAGGAGAGCCTGGACCATCTAGAGCACCTGGAGGAGCCTAGACATAGACTGGTATTATATTAGCTTTTATTATTTTCCTAGTCCCGAGGTGTGGGACATAGTTCAAGAACTTGTAGTCTTTTGGTTGTTGTACAAACAAATATATCAAGTGCGACTCTACTATGTTGGAAATGTTGTGCTATATATTATATCGGTCCATGTAGGCCGAAATTTTCATGTATTATATTCATGTGTTGTGATTATATTTATGATGTTTCGTGGTTGCTCTTTATTATTATTGTATTGATACAGGTTGTGGTTGTATATATACATGTCGTGGTTGTTGTGGTTGTATATATACTTGTCGTGGGGGTATCTAGACAGATTGTGGTTGTATTCGTACATGTCGTGGTTGTATTAATACTTGTTGTGGTTGTATATATACATGTTGTGGGTGTATATCTTTGGTTCGATGACTATTTCTATTATGATTTTTCTCATGGTTATTCCCATTGTGATTATCAGAAGTATGGCACCAAGGAAAAGTAAGACTGCACCAGAAACACCCGCTATGACTCAAGCCGCTATCCGCAAGTTGGTCAGGGATAGTATTGCAGAAGCTCTGGAGATTGAGAGAGCTGAGGTTGCTGCTAGGGCTGCCGAGACTGCTTCTAATACAGGGGCAGTTGAACCAACCACTATTAGGCGTGAATGTACATGGAAAGATTTCAAGATTAGTGATCCTATCAAGTTTAAGGGCACTGAAGGAGCGGTTGCTTTGATCCGCTGGTTTGAAAAGACTGAGAATGTATTCCTCATGTGCAGATGCCCGGATGTCAGCAAGGTAAAATTTGCTACAGGTATGCTTCTTGATGAAGCTATGTCTTGGTGGAATTCGTATGCTCAGCCGATTGGCATGGAGAATGCTTACAAGCTCACTTGGGAGGAATTCAAGAAACTGATGTCTAAGAAGTTTTGCCCTCGTACCGAGGTGCAAAAGTTGGAAACAGAATTTTATGAGCTTGTGACTAAAGGTGATGACATCGAGACCTACTTCAGGAGGTTTCAAGAGTTGGCTGCACTATTTCCAACTATGGTTCCCGACGATGAGAAAAAGATGGAAAACTTTGTTGGTGGATTGCCTGAAAGTGTTCGAGGAGATGTGATTTCTTTTGATCCTCAATCAATGGAAGAGGCTATTCGTATAACTCAGAAACTCATGGTCCAAGTGGTAAAAGGAAAAGCTGCTGTCAACAACAATAACCGTTCAAACAACACCAACTACAACAACACTCGAAACAACAACAACTATAACAACAATCGAAACCGCAACTATCCCAATAACCGAAACAACAATCCAAACAACAATAACAACAACAACAAGAGAAGGTTTGATTACAACCAAGGTGGAAACGCTGTTCAGCCGCCACCTAAGAGGCAAGAAGTGGCAAGGGCCTATGCTGCAGGACCGACTGAAAGGAAAGGATATGAGGGTAATCTACCCAAGTGTGAAAGGTGTCAGAAGCATAATAACCCAGGACGTTGCCTAGATCTATGTGGTAAGTGCAAAAAGATTGGTCATAACATCAAGGATTGCAAATCTCCAACTCAGAAACCACCAGTAACATGTTTTGGCTGCGGAGAAATTGGACACTACAGGGGAGAGTGCCAAAAGGGGAAGAATCAAGGAACTGGAAACCAAAATGGAATGGCTCGAGGAAGAGCTTATGTTATGGGAGGAGAAGATGTCAAAGAAGACCCGAATGTGGTTGCGGGTACGTTCCTCGTTAATAATCGTTATGCATCCATTTTATTTGATTCAGGAGCGGATAGAAGTTTTGTTTCTATTGCATTTACACCTTTACTTAACATAGAACCAACCCCATTAGACATTTCCTATATCGTTGAATTAGCCGATGGGTCTTTAGTTAACACCAACACCATTGTCCGTGGTTGCACTATAAATTTTCTAAACCACCCATTCAATATCGACCTTATGCCCGTAGAACTTGGAAGTTTCGACGTTGTTATCGGTATGGATTGGTTATCTCGGCATCGAGCGAGAATTATTTGTGATGAGAAAGTTGTTCACCTTCCTTATAACGGTGAAACTTTGGTTGTTCGTGGAGAGCGAAGTGGAACTAGACTCAGTATCATATCATGCATTAAAACCGAGAAGTACATAAAGAAGGGTTGTTATGCATTCTTGGCTCACATCACGGAGAAGAAGTCGGATGAGAAACGACTTGAAGATGTGCCAATTGTTAAGGAATTTCCAGAAGTTTTTCCGGAAGAATTGCCAGGACTTCCGCCTACACGCCAAGTCGAGTTTCAAATCGAATTAGTGCCAGGAGTTGTACCAATTGCGCGAGCACCGTATAGACTTGCACCTTCGGAGATGCAAGAATTGTCGAATCAACTACAAGAACTTTTGGATAAAGGATTCATTAGACCGAGTTCCTCGCCTTGGGGAGCGCCGGTTTTGTTTGTGAAAAAGAAGGATGGAACTTTCAGAATGTGCATCGACTATCGTGAGCTGAACAAGTTAACGGTGAAGAACCGTTATCCACTCCCCAGAATCGACGACTTGTTCGACCAGTTACAAGGTTCTAGTTTTTATTCCAAGATTGATTTAAGATCCGGTTACCATCAACTTAAAGTTCGGGAAGAGGATATCCCGAAGACGGCATTTAGAACACGCTATGGTCATTATGAGTTTCAAGTGATGCCTTTCGGATTAACCAACGCACTTGCGGTATTTATGGATCTCATGAATAGGGTGTGCAAACCGTATCTTGATAAGTTTGTGATCGTATTCATTGACGATATCTTGATTTATTCCAAGAGTAAGGAAGATCACGAAGAACACCTCAGAACAATCCTGGAACTACTCAAGAAGGAGCAATTGTATGCCAAATTTTCAAAGTGTGATTTTTGGATACGAAGAGTTCAATTTCTTGGCCATGTCATTGATAGCCAAGGATTACAAGTCGACCCAGCAAAGATCGAGGCAGTTAAGGATTGGGCTACGCCCAAGTCTCCTACGGAAATTCGTCAATTCCTAGGACTTGCTGGATACTACAGAAGGTTTATCGAAGGGTTTTCTAAGATAGCGAAGTCGTTGACAAAGCTGACACAAAAGAATGAAAAGTACGAGTGGGGAGAAAAACAAGAGTCCGCATTTCAATTATTGAAACAAAAGCTTTGTAGCGCACCGATTTTGTCACTACCTGAAGGTATTGAGAACTTTGTGGTATATTGCGATGCTTCGCATCAAGGACTTAGAGCTGTGCTAATGCAAAACGAGAAGGTGATAGCTTATGCATCTAGACAGCTTAAGATACACGAGAAGAATTACACTACGCACGACTTGGAGTTGGGTGCGGTAGTTTTTGCACTCAAGATTTGGAGACACTACCTTTATGGTACCAAGTGCGTAATTTTTACCGACCACAAGAGCTTACAGCATATACTTGATCAGAAGGAACTCAACATGAGACAACGTCGTTGGCTAGAATTGTTGAGTGATTACGATTGTGAAATCCGATATCACCCAGGAAAAGCAAATGTTGTAGCAGATGCACTTAGCCGAAAAGAACGACTCAAACCTTTGAGAGTTAGGTCATTGGGAATGACTATCATTTCGCCGCTACCATCAAAAATTCTAGAAGCTCAGATTGAGGCTCTCAAGGAAGAAAATCGACCACACGAGAAAATTTATGGTATGCCAGAAAGCGAAAATGGCTTTGTAAAGAGATCAGATGGAGTGTTATGCTTCAAGGACCGAAGTTGGATACCACTCTATGGTGGAGTGCGAGAATTGATTATGCATGAATCACACAAGTCGAAGTACTCTATTCATCCAGGTTCGGATAAGATGTATCAGGATCTCAAAAAGCTTTATTGGTGGCCGAACATGAAAGCAGAAATAGCTACGTATGTCAGCAAATGTCTTACTTGTGCTAAAGTGAAAGCCGAGTATCAGAAACCGTCAGGGTTACTTCAACAACCAGAGATTCCACAATGGAAGTGGGAACGTATTACTATGGACTTTGTCACTAAACTTCCTAAGACGTCAGGAGGTTACGATGCTATTTGGGTAATTGTTGATCGTCTTACCAAATCAGCTCATTTCATACCCATTAGAGAGACTTATTTTATGGAACAACTTGCTAGACTTTATGTCAAGGAAATAGTCTCAAGACACGGTGCACCAGTTTCCATCATTTCCGACAGAGATAGTCGTTTTACTTCAAACTTTTGGCGGTCATTACAAGATTCTTTTGGATCCAAGTTAGACATGAGCACTGCTTACCATCCTTAGACCGATGGTCAGAGCGAGAGAACTATTCAGACACTTGAGGACATGCTGCGAGCATGTGTGATTGACTTTGGAAATGGTTGGGCTAACCATTTGCCGTTGATCGAGTTTTCCTACAACAACAGTTACCATTCGAGCATTAAAGCAGCACCATTCGAGGCACTTTATGGTCGTAAGTGTCGATCTCCAGTTTGTTGGGCCGAAGTCGGTGAAGTACAATGTACTGGCCCGGAGATGGTTCAAGAAACAACAGAAAAGATAATTCAGATTCGAGAGAGACTCGAAACTGCTAGAAGTCGACAGAAAAGCTACGCAGATGTTCGACGCCAACCATTGGAATTTCAGGTCGGAGACAAAGTCATGTTGAAAGTCTCGCCTTGGAAGGGCGTGATACGATTTGGAAAACGCGGGAAGTTGAACCCGAGATACATTGGTCCGTTTAAGATACTGGAAAGGATTGGTCCAGTAGCTTACAAACTTGAACTTCTGTCAGAACTTAGCAACGTACACAACACGTTTCATGTTTCGAACCTCAAGAAATGTCTTTCGAACGAGTCTGCCATTATACCATTAGAAGAAATGCAACTCAATGACAAGCTTAACTTTGTGGAAGAACCAGTTGAAATAATGGAGCGCGAGATCAAACAGTTGAAACAAAGTCGAATTCCGATCGTGAAGGTTCGCTGGAATTCTCGAAGAGGACCCGAGTTTACTTGGGAACGAGAAGACCAAATGCGACGCAAGTATCCACAACTTTTCACCAAGCCAATTGCCGAGACCAACACTAACTGAATTCAGGGACTGAATTCCTTTTTGGATGGGCGACTATCACAACCCACAATTTCAGGTCATTTTTCCAAACTTCGACATTTTACTATTCACAAATTACTATTCATCATTTTACTATTCATCATTTTTGAGGTCAATTTGACATTCCGAGAAACATTCAGAAATTTTACTATTCACTTGACACTATTCATTTCCGAGAGAAAACCACTATTCACGTGCATTACTCATGTCATCGTAAATTTAGTTTACGAGTATTCAAATTCGCGTAACCGTATTGGTTCAGGAGCGAATTCATGCATTGTTATCAGGGACATTTCATACGGACTAGAAATAGTCTGCATATCATCATTAGGGCACTTGCATACTATTCCACTCGTAGGATAATTAAATTAATACTTTTGGTATAATTAACGATTTACGTATGTTTATTTTAAATAAACACTAATACACGAACTATAAATGTGACTAACATGTCCGACACTCCCGACTATTATCCCAATATATTTTTATATTCATTTTAATAATATAAAAAATTATAATATTAATTTACCCGGTATTTTGGAAATTTATTTATTTCATATCGTACGTCTAATTTAATAACGACGGTTTTCGTAGAAATTAAACAATAATCACCCAAACTCTCCGTACTTGTACCCGACATATTTTTACAATTTTTACGACTTTATTATGTCCCGAATAACTTCAATAAAATTTATTTCTAACAAACCCGGTACCCGATAAAACCTAAAACTAACACTACATAATACTACCACTAACTTTTTAATTAAAACCCAAGACAACCCCCCCCCCTTTCCCTCCTTTTTGCGCCGGCCAACCCCCCCCCCCCCCTGGTCCTAATAAGCTTAAATCTCACCAACCAAATTAAATGCTAACCTAACTATTGTCTCTAACTATATAATAAACCATTTCATCCCATTTCTCACAAATAATTATCCAAGATCAAAGTTAACTTTTCTCTCATTTTTCTCTTGTATAATCGACCTAGGGGTGAATCAAGAAGCAAGAACATCAATTTTTCCAAGATCAAGATATAAACTTGTTCACTTAGTCATCCTTGTTGGAGTTTTGAAATAGAAACTCAAGGATTAGTAGGTTTTCATCATCTATCCCTAAACCTTCAAGTAAATTAACAAACTCATTTTTATAATTTTTACAAGTTATTACTATGGTTATATACTTTTCTTACAAGAACTCATGCATATAATGGTTTATACCACTCTATTTTGTACATATTTAACTTTGAGCCCTAGAAATGAAAACATGAGAAACCCTTGTTAGACCTAGTGGATTGATGATGTTTAAGGACCCATGACACCCTAAGAAGGTGTATGGTAGGATTAGACTAGTTTTGTGGTGATTGAAAGTGGTTTGATTGAAGATGGAACTAGATTAGAACCCTAGAAATGATTTTTGAAACAATAGAAATACCTACTGTCCCTATTTTTAATTCGTGGAAAAATCAGTAGATGGTGGTTAGTTTTTGACCAAAGATTTAGAAAATACTTTCAAAAACGAAACTTTAGGCGAAAGAACGGATTAAAACGAGCTTATAATGAAGGAGATATGATTTTTGCAAATTTAACGACGAAAACTATTTTTATAAAAACTGCATGCTGTTTGGCAGTTTTCGACGGACAAAAAGAGGTGTTAAACGTAACCTAGAGGAGCCGAGTTATCAAAAATATATTAGTATATACAAAAACGAATCCGTGGATATAAAGAACAAGGAAAATGAGCTTAAAACGACCAAGTTATACCCGTTTTAACATCGTCAAAACTATATATATATATATATATATATATATATATATATATATATATATATATATATATATATATATATATATATATATATATATATATATGGTCACAAATAAAAATAATAACTTACGCACTAAATGGTATATTTTCTAGAAATGTTACTAAGGACTATATTCTTAACAAATGAATACGTATGACCCAAGAGAATATTTACACGACTTAACGACGTTATTTTAAGGTCTTCAAGACGAGGAATTTAACGCTAACATTTTCATACGAGATAATACGACAAGTTATATACTTCTATATATGGACTTATTTTTCCTAAGTATGGAAACTATTTTACTATGACGATAACTAGTATTTCCAAATTACGAGTGGTATAGGTATCATGTGCATGTGCATTCATTACATTGTGGCTTGATCTAAATTAGATCGCGATTATTCATTTAGGTTGCGGCTAGTGTTCGCGCCTCATTGTCCCGACTACTTTTACATCATTGTACCATCTTTGTACCATCATTTCGAGGTGAGTCTTCATAGCCCCGTTTTAATTACTTATTTGATTTCAAATCCCACGGGGGAGAATACATTGTACAATTATTTTCGTACATGCCCAAGTATTAAATTTCGTACATTGCTTAACTTGCCTTACTACCACATTAAGTACCCTTTTATTATCATGGACCGTTAATTAAGATGCAAGCGAGAGTGAGTGGATAGATCTATCGAGGGTGACTCCTCCATTCGTGTTTGGGTTGCTCCATAAGGAAAACGAATGCATTTCATTTCTAATATATTAGAGTGTCTGGTAAACACTCCTTTGGGGCCAAGTAACGTCTAGCTTCGGGGTCATGAGCTTAAGAGACAATGTAGCTTTTTGACATTTTGTCACTTTACTTTATACTTGTGGCTTATGTACATACGATTTACTTATAAACCTATGATTATTCACCAACTTTATGTTGACCGTTTTCGCAATGTATTTCTCAGGTAACTAAGGCATATTCTCATGGCATGCATGGAGTCATTTTGTGTATCAAGGATGACGCGTCTCTTTTTGGATTTCATGCACTTATGAACTATCGTTTGATTGTACTAAATTATTTCCTTAAACCTTTTCCAACTTTTGGGACCTATGTCTTTATAACTCTGAATATTTTTTTGAATGAATCAAACAATGTATTTTCCAAACGACACTTTAGGTCGTTCAATATATCCATGTTTGTGGTGCTATGACCGTTACACCCTCAGGCATTTCATTCCGCTGCCATTCAGGTATTTTGGGCGTGTGACACAAACTTTCCCCGCCATGATTGCGGACAATGCGAAAGAACTTCTCACATTAGTGAAAGGTGTCGAACGGAAATTTGCGAGCTAACCGAAGAAATGAGGTTTATCCTAAACCAGATTTTGGACCATCTAGAGTCCTTGTCTCACCCACCTCAACTCTAGAGTCTCCAACAATAGGGACCCATTCATAATAACACCAAAAACACAAACCAACAAACCAAAAAAAATAAAATAAAATAAAAAAATAAAAAAAAAAATCGTTTCACTTCCACAACATTCAAAATGAAACCCGCTACATCCTCCAACACACATTTTCATCCTTAAACAACCTTAGCCTTGTTTTTTGAAAATGTTTCTCATTAAGGAAAATGATGGTTTTCTTTTATAGATGTAGGATTTTATGCTCTTAGTTTCTTTTTATTTTTAGAAGTAGGATGTTATCTTCCTAATTTCTTGTCTTTGACTTTCTAAAAGTCAAATTTTACATGAAATGAATTTCATTCTACTATAAGGTATGAATTGTTTGTTGACCATTTAGGTATTGTGAGTAAACTCTACCTTGCTATGGTATCATACATATATCTTGTGTTTTAGAAACTAACCTTCTTTTTTGTAGGATCATCATCCATGTTTCCCTTCCTTGATACTCCATTTAGGGGAGTAATATTCAAGGGGGAGCATGAGAATTGCATTATTCCGCTTCGCAACTCTTCACTTCAAGGCTTGCTCTATGCTTGTCTATTGCGACAACTAACATTTTTTTTGTAGGTTCAAAATCAATGTTTCCCATATTGGCACTCCTTTTAGGGGGAGTATCAACCAAGGGGGAGCACGTGCATAGTTCCGCTTCGCTACTCTTCTTTTTGTTTTAACAAAAAAGGGGAGAATTTATATTAAACTTGTTCTCTAACTTTTCTCTAACTTTTGCATATCAAATCATCTTAGCAAAAACAAGTTTTAATACAAACTTTATAAGACTTAACACTAAAACTAGTGGCTTACTTATAAATAAAGTTTATGTTTTGTCATCAATAAAAAGGGGGAGATTGTTAATACAAATATCGCCTAAAAACGTTATTTATATTTTACGATCTTTGCTAAGTTTTGTTAATGACAAAGTATGAACTTTAGTTTATAGTAAAAACATCACTTTAGTTTTAAGTCTTGCATAACTAGATTTTACATTTTAAACATAACATTGTTTTTATTTCTTAAATAAGAAAGTGTCACATCATATCAATAAGCATTTATGGTAAGTTTGTGTGTTTGACTTACCATAAGCTCTTACACATTTTTGGAAGCATTCTACTTTGATTCAATGTGTGTTTGACTAGAAATAAGTTGATGTGACCTTGGTTGGTTTGGAAAGATTTATTGCAAAACCTTCTGTTAGCCTGGCGGAACCTTGGAGGTACATGGGCGGAACCCATCTGAGGGTTCCGCCGAATCCGCCAGACTGCTGTTTTGTTTTGCTATAAATACCAAGCCACTTGCTAGTTTTTACCCATCACTTTAGGACATATAGTTCACATATTCTCTCATCTAACTCAGTAACATTTGACTTGTGTGATTCTCTTATGTAGCAAAGGAGTTCACAAGTTTTCCAAGAAGTTACAAGTTTCAACTCAAAAGTTGCAAGACTTCTTAGCTTTGTTATGTATGAACTTTGATAGTTTATACTTCATTTGTATCTTGTGTAGAAGTGATCGGTTAGTATTTTAGGCCTCAAAATACATAGTGTGTCGGGAGTTGTTGTACCCTTGTAAAAGAAATATCGGGAGTGGTTGTACCCTTGTAAAAGAACTCGACATCTAGCTTAGTGTCGGAAATAGTGGATAGGCGACGTTAGGTTGGTTCTACCTTGAACTAGGACCCGGTATCTTGCTTTGTACCGGATAAAGTGTAAGCGACGATTGTAAAGGTTTCTCCACCAGTGAAAGGAGCTTGTTGACTAGTGATTGAAACTCTCGAGTTGGAAACTCGGGGTGTGGATGTAGGGCAAGGAAAAAGAGTCCTTGTAGCCGAACCACGATAAACAATCGTGTTGTGGTTTGATCATTTATTTCTTTATCTTTGCATATTACATATTGTCTTTATTTAGAATCGTTAATTACACGTAAAGCTTTTCTAAGATTAACAAGTATTTTGAGCTTATATCTTTGATCAAACGTAAAGCTTTTCAAAGATTAACAAGTAATTTGAGTTTATATCTTTGATCAAACGTAAAGTCTTTAAAGATAATTAAGTTAAAAAGCGGTAAACTATTCAACCCCATTCTAGTTTTCCACAAAGCTTACAACCCCCACCAGGTAGTGTACCTGATCGTTGTAGTATAGTATAGTGACAAGTACCGGGGGATTGATCGTTCAACTCAGGAATAGTGTCGCTAGGATTAGAAAGCCTAATAAAGTAGGTTTAGAGGTGAGGGATGATTCTTTTTGTATTTTTATATTTTATAAAAGCAATTAAAATCTCGGGTTTTGAAGGAGTGGGCGGAATTAGTTGCTAGTCAACTAACCCAATTAACTACAAGTGCAATCAAAATAAAATAAAAGAAATGAAAATTAAACTAAGTTACTAATTTGGTGGAAACAATAATGAGGAGAGTTGTGTTTACTTAGGTTTCATTACTCCCTAGATATCTTTTACAGGTGGATTAATTTGTTACAATTGCATGGATGACGGGTCATATTCCTTAATACTAGTCGTAGGGCAGTGTACAATATTCCCTAACTCTATAGGATCCTACTTCACTCCTATTTCGAGCCATTAGAAGCTCCTAACAAGGGATCATTAGAATTCTCCTACGCATTAAATACAACCAAAAATCGTAGTACACCTCCGATCATGTTTCTTAAGACGTTCAAGCAAGTTACCAATGGAAGTCTGCCAGTTTTCTTAAGCCTAACATCGAATACAATCATCCGTAACAATTATAAACAAATAATCAACCCATAATCAACATCTAAGTTTCACTACATCTAAGCAAACACAATAAAGATCTAGCCTAGCATGTTAAATATAAGACAAGCATAAGATATAATCAAACAACATATAGACATATTGAATGATTTGAAGGGATACTTGTCTTTAATTGAACATGAAAGATTCAAGGGGTTGAAACCCTTAAAAAGCTGATAAAATTTGGACTAGGGTTTATTCCCATAATCAACTTCTCCCCCTAATTCATTAAAGTCAATTTCCTTTTAAGTGATGATTCTTCTTATCTTCAAACAATGACAACAAAGTCATTGCTATCTATGGTGCTTCCTAATTCTGCATCTTTGTTGCTTTCCAACCTAACTCCAAACCGAGTTTCCTTATTCTCCTTGTTCATATCTTTTTCAAGTGCTTCCTCTATTCCAACATCAACCTTATCACTGCCTTGTGGATCTTTTACTCTAGCATTACCACTGCTACTCCCAACAACATTATTTCCAGGCTTCATTTCATACCAAGGTTTCTCTGCTACCTCAAAGTACCCTTGCACCAATTCTATGAACTTCTTGTAGCAACCTGCCATTGCTTCTCCATCCTCTTCTGTCAGGCCATGTAATTGGGAAATATTTTTCCATTTGTCACCAAAACACACACGTAACCTCCTAGGCTATCCACCATTTTATGTAGGCCAAGTAAATAGATTTTTATCACCCCTATAACTGGTGGTGTTTCTTCTAGCACATCATCATTCAGTAACAACATTCTTTGATCCATCTTCTTCCTTGATCTCTGCTTCTTATGATACTTCTGTCTCTTGCTTCTTCTCATCAAACATATAGTGTAAAGTACATCTGTTGTTGTTATACTTCAAAATGTAACCTTGTTCTTCTAGTTGATCAATACTTAGAATGTTTAGAGTAGTTTCTGGGGTATATTGAACATGTGGTATCACCAAGTTTCCATTCTTGCTTCCACAATGACATCTCCAATACCATAAGAGAAAATGAATTTCTTCTCAGTTTCTTCCTTCCTAATCATCCTGAATTTATACTTCAACCTTTTGAACAATAGTCTTGTTGGACACTATGGTGTTTGTAAGCACTGCTTACATACCAAATTCTGTCCCAACTTGCATCATCTGTGCCCTCTATCATATAA
This sequence comes from Artemisia argyi, assembly GCA_030686995.1. Taxonomy (NCBI): domain Eukaryota; kingdom Viridiplantae; phylum Streptophyta; class Magnoliopsida; order Asterales; family Asteraceae; genus Artemisia; species Artemisia argyi. Next base: position 132,245,517 of record CM060691.1, read on the forward strand.
TCTGTGATTACATGAACTCTCTCAGGGTATTTGGCCTTTTCTACAACCTTTTTGTTTGTGGGCTTCACTAACTTCTTCTGCTTTTCAACCATGGCATCCTTTTTCTTGTTTGGGAATTTCCAGAACACATGCCCTATGATTTTGCATATATAACATCTTGCTCTTTTCTCCTTCTGAGAACTGGTACTTCTTTCTTTGTGATCTCTGGTTTTTACAGACACCTTTGAAGCATTAAAGGCTTCAATCTCTTTCATCTTTTCACAACATCTCCCTGCTTTCAGGAGACAAACTCTTCTTTCTACTATTCCATGGTAGTAGTCTCTGTGGCGTCTCTCTTTGCAGATACTTTCTAGTGAGTCCTACTTGATCATGCTTGTGTATTGGCTTCTCCTAAGGTTTTGAGTCGTGTCTCTGATACCACTTTTGCACAGGTTTAAATCCAAGCCAATTGTGTTGCATTATGTGTTTGTAATGAACCATTTCAATGTTTGAGTGTGAGACAATGTATGCAAATGAATAAATGAATGAAACAGTAAACGAGACAATATATAAACAATAGATTTATTGATATTTTTAATTGATTAATGTTTACAGACACATGAACACCTATTTATACAATACTAAATGACACATGACAGTTATACTTAACCGTTGTGTCGTTTGACACATAACTGACATTAACTAACAACTACCTTAACTGCCAAATCCAAACTGCCATAATAACGGGTGTTTGGGTTAACTGTTTTGTCCCAAACTCAACCCATTGCAGCCTTACTAATTCGATTCATAACTATATACTAAAATACATATTTGACTTTTGGCATATAATGAAATTAAATGGACAACAGTACCCAAAGCAAACCAACAATCGGCCTGATATGTTTGAATGAACAATATGACCGGTGGAAAAGAGAGTGTTTTAACATCCTAAGGGACAAATTCGACTGTTAGAACCGTGACTTTGCAACAGACCAAGAGATACTACAAGCACTGCAGCAGAGTGCAATCTTTCAAGAAGGAAATTTTAAGCAGACACAAAAGCTTTGCATGCCGTTTATAAAGTCTAAAAAGGATGAAGTCATGGCACTTGGGGTTCAAGCTTTGGATCTAAGGCTGACATTTAGCGAAACTGAGCTTATTCAAGAGAATTTAGAGTTGATAAAGAGACATGTTGGCCTTGAACATGTTGAAATTTTTTCGGCTAATGATCCAGATGCTGCTACCAAGGCAGGCCGTCATGCTTCAATATTAAAACAAAAACCACCATCACCCGGATCCCCTACCGGTGATGATACATATTATCTGTTGCTTTTTAGGTAAAATTTTATGGTTACCTTTAGTTTGTACATGATAATTAGAGGTGGCAAAATGCTTAGTTTAATGGTTACCCTTAGTATATGTTCAAATTGTTTCAAAGGCCTCTATTTTTCTTATTCAAAATCTTTTATGGTACCCTTAGTTTAGTACAATGGCATTTCTCCATTACTCTAAATTATGCTCCGTTTGTTGCTGAATCGCTTTTCTGTTGGAAAATTATGGTCAATAATGGGTTTGAATGACAATTGATGGTCATCAAATACACTAATGGGGCTTTAGAGCAAGATTAATGTTTGGTCATATGTAACGACCAATTTAATTCTATGTTCATGAGCCATTAGTAGGATTGATTGTGATAATTAATTGGACCATTTTCTTTCATCCTTCTCACCTATATATTGAGAGCTCCTTTCCCATTTCAAGACACCGAAAAACACAACTCAGTTACTCCTATCCTTTTTTTGTCACTCATATTGACTTCATGTATATCCGTTTGTAATGGAGGGAAGGCACGTTTTGGTTCACCTAGATAACTCGTTTGTGCTAACGGGGTTATCTGTTGTTGTTGTATCCTAGGAGATAGACGTCTATGATTTCTCAAGCACCATGGAGAGGACGAATCTGTCTTAAGGAAAGTGTGAGCATCACACGCCTCAACATTTTCCTAGTGTTTTTGTGTCACACTATCAAAATAATTACGGTATCATTTTCTACATTTTATCTTTTATTGTTGTGATCAACATAGTATTTGTTTGTCTCTAATAGCAATACACTATATATACAACAATCTTAAGACAGATTAGTTTTGCTATTAGAGCCTTAGAGGTAGTCACGGAAAAATAAATAAAAAGAAAATGGAACTTTGATTTGAAAAAACATTCTGATAGTGTTTCGTTGAGAAGTCAAAATGAAACGTACTGTGTTATGTTTTTATTATTACAAATTAATTGAAATTAATATCTATTGCTAGTGATAACAGTTACAAAATACGGTGTAAGTGTAACACATGAGTTATTGACTGTTGAACGTTTTAGTATTTTTAAAAGGTTAGATAAAATCTTCAATATTGTGACAAGTATACATGAGAGTTTGCACAATCAATAGATATATAATGAGTCTATATGGATGGTTCGTTGTTATAAGAAAAAGGGAAATAACAAGGTATATGTTGTTTCATTTATTAAATGGAGAAAGAAATTGTAATCTCATTTGTTCTATAAACCTCTTTGATTCAGCAATTTTCTTTGTTTTGTTAATTGATTTGAAGAGTTCATTGGTAAGAATTTTTTTTAAGATTGCTATTGAGAAATAATGAAGTAGTGAGGTTTGCTTCTATGATTTTTGAAGCGTTATTACTTGATAAAAAACGTCTATGACATTCATGTTACACTTTATTGAAATTAAATTGGATCAATATTGATGATTATTTTTAGTCGTTATTAGTGATTGATTTGGTGAACCATTTAATCACATATTTTAATTTGGAACATCTATACTTGTCCTTTATAATGTATGCATTTAATTAATATGGATAGTAATAGTATGATGGTATTTGAAGGAACAATTGTATAGATACCATGTTTCCTGATTATTCATGCTTAGTCTTGAAAAGGAAAAAACATGGTAATCGGTGTTGGTAGCATGTATCTTTTAATTTATTACGTGATCATCTGTACTTCTTTTACATGTGCTAATAGAGGAGGAATGTAGCTTTCTTTTGCTTGAAAATTTTTAGTTCAATCAAACGAAACATCCACTGATCAACCTTTTGAACCAGTTAACATGGTTTTGATACCATAGTTGTTTGAAATCATGTTTCTAAAGTTCATGAATCATAGGATTGAACAATAGAGTGTTCAAAGCGTGTTGGGTGAAATCTTGTTATGACACTAGTTTGTGTAACTAGTATTGGTTTTATGATGATTAAACTCATTTTTGCGGAATGAGAATTTTGGTGTTAATTGGAATCCAAAATATTTGCTATCACAACTATGCACTCATGGGAAAAAGTGCGTTGTTCGTATAGTAAACGAATGAGTTTTGATTCCAATTCTGTTATGCTGCACTCTAAGACTTTAAACTTTATTTTTGTAAAGTTTGAATCGAAATTGATGAACCGTTTAGTCACAAAGTATTTTGGTACAACAATTCATTTTGGAGAATTTGTTGTCACAACTACACATTTATGGGAAATGCGTTGTTTGTGTGGTAAACTTTAAATGGGTGAACCATTTGGTCACATTATTTACTTTGGTACATCATTTCCGGTTGGACTCGTATGTTGTCACAACCGCGATGTCATAAAAAACTGTGTTTTTCGCATGGTAACAAATGAGTTTTGCATCTCTTTTTTTTCGGTGATTAGGTAACAATGAAACATCTTAAACTTGATTTCGGAAAAAAGAAAAAAAAAAATGTTGAGCTTAAACGGATCAATCAGATGATCGTAGTTTGCGTTTTAGTACAACAATTTTTCCAAGCGGCTTATGTATATTTTTTTTTGTTCTAATATTTGTGTTGATTGGACGTTGTTTGGTACAAAATTTTTTTGGTTGTTATAATACAAAATTATGTGATATTTTGTACAATGTTCAATGCAAAATTGTTTGTTTCATTTTGTGCAAAATAATGTGACAAAGTAGTGCCTATTTAAAGTTGTTTGGTGCGGTTTTGTGCAACTAATTTTGTAACATGAGAATAAACAAGCCACTCGATTTTATATCGAATATTGAAAGTTTGGATGTTGCAAATATTCTCTTGTGAATATTGGTGCAAATAATCAAACTACTTGTTATTCTAAAAAGATGAATAATCGTCAAGACTTGTTATAACTAACATTGCTAATAATCGAACGGTTTGTCATATGTAAGAAATGACTATGTGTTGAATATAACCGTGTAGGACATTGTGAAATGTCGAGAAAGAACCAACATATAGATGACAACGATTACGTTGGTTTATGTAACTAACTTGAATGGTGTGATTGTCATCCAATGTGAGCTATTTTCCATACGCTAAGTTGGACATAGTTTGATTGTGTAAAATGATTACACATTGATTTTATGTGATTATAATCACATAATAAATTGTGACAATCATATAATGATAAGAGATTAAAAGTGATTATATATATAATCAAAAGTGAACTGGAATGACATGTTATAAGTGTAGGACTTACACATATAACTTATGGGATCCTCCTAAAACATGTGTAGTTTAAGGTGGTGATTTGTCTAAAAGAAGAATGTTAGTAGATGAAGCTATGAGTAATCAAAATGATGCATCTTCTGTCATACGCTTGATTCCATGGTCTATAGCATGCTAGATTTAGAATCTGTTAATTATGATATGGAAAATAATTAATATAAGACATTCTGCATACACTAGTATGAAACTTTTGAGGTGACAAATTACTAATGATCTTGGTGTAATATCCATGTGAGAAAAATCTTATAAACAAGATTAATATATTGAAAGGGAGAACCTTTCTACAAAATTCTTGAGATAAATTCCATGTGGGGGATTCAGGCCTAGCTAGAGTTCAAAAGAACATCAACAAACATGAAGTTCTTGCCTATTTGTAATACTCAAGAATTACTTGGAGCATGATATACTTAAAGAGTTGAACGAAACACGAATTTGTACAAACATATTATGTCGATACGGCAACTACTCTCGGTATGAGTTATCCCTATTGACAATGTGAAGTCATAGAATAACATTGTGGATCCGCTTGCGAAATGCTAAATGTAAGAGTTAGTTATAAAGTCGTGAAGAGGAATGAGACTAAAGCCCTTGAAAAGTTTATATGAAGGAAAACCTAACCCAGCTGACTTGAGATCCCAAGATCTGGGTTCAATAGGACAACCTACTTGTATAAACTGAGGTCACTGTGGGGGAGTAATAAACTCCAAATTTATTTAAGGGAGTTGGTAAACTTCCTAGTCCATTCCTATAACAGTGGCAATATGAGGTTAAGCATATGACTTTTAATGATTAATCGAGAATCACCTATGTGAGAGAGAAGTGGGGTCGCTTCTAAGGGAATTGTGGGGCCGCAATTCTTAACATCTCTCACAGAACCAGGCTAATGTTTATGACCAAAACGAACATAACTATGAGAACTAAAAAGTGTCAAGGAGATATTTGTGTGAATTTATATTGTCGTCTCCACAAACAGCAGACAGTTCAAAGACATCAAGTTCTACTGGCTGCTAGGAGTCTAAGTATATTTCACAAGGGAAGGTTCAAATGGTAACACCTACATATCCTTTGCAAATATCAACTGCAAAACTCTATTACAACATCGAGTCATTGAAATTTGTTTCCCGTTATCAATTTCATTCATGTGGGGGATTGTTGGAAAATTGTGGTCAATAATGGGTTTGAATGACAATTGATGGTCATCAAATACACTAATGGGGCTTTAGAGCAAGATTAATGTTTGGTCATATGTAACGACCAATTTGATTCTATGTTCTTGAGCCATTAGTAGGATTGATTGTGATAATTAATTGGACCATTTTCTTTCATCCTTCTCACCTATATATTGAGAGCTCCTTTCTCATTTCAAGACACCGAAAAACACAACTCAATTACTCCTATCCTTTTGTTGTCACTTATATTGACTTCATGTATATCCGTTTGTAATGGAGGGAAGGCACGTTTTGGTTCGCCTAGATAACTCGTTTGTGCTAACGGGGTTATCTGTTGTTGTTGTATCTAGGGAGATAGACGTCTATGATTGATGAGGCGAAAAATGAACCACTTTTAGGGGGTCATTTAAACCCGGAATTGAATTTATTTGATCAAATATTGCCCTAAATCGTTCCTTTTGTGATTTTAGGTACTTTGGGAGTGAAATCTGGAAGGATATTTTTTGGAGCAAAAAAGTGAAGAAAACACCAAACACTTAATTTTCCAAGCTGGGAACAGTGTGTGACGACGTCAAGAGGAAGAAGTTGACGGCGTCAAGAGTAAATATCATGACGACCCAGTACAGAAATGAAGGCGTCACAAAGAAGAGCGTCAAGAGTTAAATGTGTGACGGCCTGAAAAAATGGAATACATGACGGCGTCAGACGTAGATCAAGGCAGTTCGAGGAGTATTTTGGCGGCGAGATGACGGCGTCACAAGGTTGTTCTTGACGCCGTCAGCCTCTATTATCTATATATAGTTTTCTAATTTTCATTCATTAGGAGGAACAAGTTTGGAGAAACCCTAAGGCCGAACCATATACGTATTTTACAGTTTTTTTCAAGGGTTTTCAGCCCTTGAACCCTTACATGTATTATTGAGATAAGTATTCTTTTAATTCAATAAATATGTCTATGTGTTGGTTGTCTATATCTTGTGCTTGTCTTGATTCCACCATGCTAGGCTAGATTTATCTTGTGTTTGCTTAGATCTAATGAAACCTAGATGTTGATTATGTGTTGATTACTTGTTTATGGCTGTATTGGATGAATGATTTCAATGTTAGGCTTACGAAAACTGGCAGATCTCCAAATGGTAACATGCTTGAACGTCTTAGGAAACATGAACCGATGTGTACTAGGTTTTATTGGTTGTATTTAATGCATGAGTAAATTCTAATGATCCCATGTTAGGAGCTTCTTAGCCGGCTCGACATAGGAGTGAAGTAGGCACTCATAGGATTGGGGAGTTAAGTACGCCACCCCATGAATGGTATTAAGGAATACAATCCGTCATCCACGCAACTATAACAAGTAATTAACGTGTAAAAGATATCTAGGGAGTAGTGAAATCTAAGTAAACACATTTCTCCACTTATTGCTCACAACTTAGTTTAATTTAGTTTTATTTTCATTTTTAGTATTTTATTTTGATTGCATCTTTAGTATTGGGTTAGTTGACTAGCAACTAATTCCGCCCAAATCCTTCAAACCCGAGATATTTACTTGCTTTCTAAAAAATATAAAAATACAAAAAGAATCACCTCTCATCTCTAGCACTAGTAATTAGGTTTTCTAATCCTAGCGACACTATTCCTAGCTGAACGATCAATCCCCCGGTACTTGTCATTATACTATACTACATCGATCAGGTACACTGCTTGGTGGGGGTTGTAAGCTTCTCAAGATCCCTTGAGAGGTAAAGCCTGGTGCAATTCCCACGCATCAAGTTTTTGTCGCCACAGCCCGGGGAATAGTTATTGTCTAGGTTAGAATCTCTTTTTATTTGGTCTACTTGCTAGATTCCTTTCTAGTAAGATTTTATTTTTATTTTTAGGTTTTCTTTTGTCTATCTTATTTCTTTGTGTTTGTGTTCGTAACTTTTCACCACCCGACATCATGGACGATGGGAACATCTTTGAACCCGTCATCCCACCACAACAAAACCCACCACTAGAACCTCTTAGGCCCCGAACCTTAGGATAGTATTCCCGACCTAGCCACCAAGGCTACCGAAACACCATTGAGCTCACCGGAGCCAATGTGACCCCCTTACGATCCTACACCATCCGGTTGGTGCAAAGAGGATGTGCATTCCATGGACTTCGTTTCGAAGATCCAAATCAACATGTTAAGGACTTCCTTAAAATCATAGATTCCATAGACCTAGATGTTGCAACTAGAGAGACAACCCGATTACGCCTATTCCAATTCTCTCTACGGGATCAAGCTAGTCAATGGCTTGAGCGTTTACCCGCGGGATCCATCACCACATGGGATGATCTCACCACTCGTTTCCTTGCTCAATTTTTCCCACTGGGGAGAACTACTAAGCTTAGAAATGACATCTTGATGTTCCAACAACGTCAAAATGAAACTCTCTATGAAGTATGGACTCGTTTCAAGGACTTACTCCAAAAAGTCCTTCATCATGGCATAGATCTTTGGCTCCAAGTCCAAATCTTTTATGACCATATCGATCTCTCCATGAGGCGAGCCATTGACCAATCGGCCGGTGGTAAGCTACGTGATCTAAGTGCGGAAAAATCATGGGAACTCATAGAAGATCTTGCTCTCTATGACAACGATAGTTGGAATGATCCCCGTGATTTGAACAAAACGGTCAAGGCAATATATTTGCCTTCGAACAACTCTAGCACACCCGACCGTAGGATCATGGAACTTGAAGGTCGAGTCAAGTCTCTCATGAAATCTTACGAAGCTCAAAAGCCTTCAAGCCAAGTAAGAAGAATCGCTTCTACATGTAAATTGTGTAATGGCCCTCACGAGACTCATAACTGCATGGAGCTTCCAAAACGTGCTTATAACGAATTCACATCGTCACACGTGGGTCGAGGCCCTCGAACTTCTGACGAGGCCTATGAGGCATGGAAGGATAAACCTAATTTCAGAGGGTACCAAACGCGGAGCGTATCCTTCAATGACTCCTTACCACTCACTTGGTCCGAGCAGTTTCCATCACAAAGCATTCCTAGGCAAAGTTGTGAAGAAGCTTTGCGAAAATTCATTCTATCTCAAGAATTACAGCTCTCTACGCTCGAGACTAAATTTAGACAACAGCAGGCCGATATGAATAACAAGATTTGTAATCTGTTAACTGCTATCAAAGAGCACACTGTTAATAAACCTATTCACGTTGATGAGGTCAAATCTGTTACCATCATGAGTCCGCCAACCTCCCCTGTGAAAATAAAAAGTCCTAGTAAGCTATTCAAACATCTATCACCAAAATAAAAAGAACCTGTCAACCCCCTAGGACCAATCCATTTCGTAAATAGCATCACCACGATATCTGCTTCTACACCTAACCTGAACCAACAACAAACTGAAAAAATTGGTCATACAGCTAAAGATGAGGCCTCAAGGGTGGACCACGATTTGGCCAGAAGCCCTACCAACTCATCCGAGCAATGCGCCGCGCAATAATCTAGCAAATCGGATGAAGGGAAAGAGAGATCGGAAGAGCATACGAGAAATCCGGCCATTTTGGGTAAATCTATTTTAGAGGAGCCCGAGAGAAAAATCGAGGATGTTACCAGTGGGAGTAGCGATAGGACTGATGAATGCAACCCTAAAGTTTTTAAGATCTCCTGCACCATTAAAGAAAAACTCTTAACCGATAGTCATATAGATCCTAGCTTCCCAGACAATATAATACCCCTTTCCCTATACCACGAAGCCTTCCCAGAACACATTGTGTGCAAGAGAGTCAATAATGCAAGGGTAAAAAAAATGTATCAATTATAATTGGAGATCTTGTTTACAATATTGACCTCACCGTGGTCGATGACGTGGACCCTCTCACCAATCGAACATTAACCAACCTTGTTCTTGGGAAACCATTTATCAATAAATCGGGAGTAATCCTTGCTGAGAAGGATAGAAGTGCATTGTTCTCCAATGGTGTTAAGAAGGTAATTTTTCGTAGGGGTAATGAGGAGATATACGAGTATCGTCCTTCCCTTGAGGGGAATCTATATGGATCAAGGGATGGAGAATCGGGGAAGATAAGGAGGCGTGATTCGAATAATCTCAAAATTCCCTGCATGATCGGTCATAAATACTCCGATAACGTCTACATTAACATATTCATGCCTAAGAATTTTATGTCCCTATTCCATTATAACAATATCTGCAGATGGGGAATGATTTACAAGGGAGAGAAAGTGGTTGCTAAAGATCATGAAATCCAGGTGTTCGTAGGAAATATGGCGTTCACTATGGAATTCACGATTGTGGACAACATCAAAGACTATGTCGACCCTAGGTTATCACAAGTCATTTTTGGAGCACCCTTTTGTGAGATCACTAATTTGATAGTTGATGACCGGAACGGAATCATGACCTTCGCTGATGGAATTAGGAGGGTTTCGTACCAAACGCCGTACAAGAGAAAAGACCTTAAGGAGATCGATTGTGACGGGCTTGATAGGCTAAGTTCCCAACTTATTTTGTGTGATGATGATGTGCGGAGAGGATGTAAGGACACTTCCGATTTATCATGTGGGTTCTTTAAAGATGTTATTAAACTTGGTTCTAAGTATCGAGAAGATGTCTTCGAGTTCGAAGACCCGAAGTATTTACACTACGAAAGCGAAAATGGTTTAGAAGATGACCTAGAGAGTGAAACTAACGATGAGGTCACGTAGTAACCCATGGCCTTGAGTCTAGCTACAAGACTCGTAAATAAAGAAAAGCGCTTCTTGGGAGGCAACCCATGCTTTGTGTGATTTTATTTTGTGTGTTTGTTATTTGCTTCCGTATGCATGCTTTATTTTTATTGTTGGTAGATCATGTTTCTAAACTAAATAGTAGAAATACTTTACTTTGTTGTTTGGCCTAGTCTTAACTCCACCTAAAGGTATTTTTGCAAAAGATAAGTGTAAGGGGAAACCCAGAATATGTTTTTAAGAAACAAACCGATCATGATTCTCCACAGTATTAAGTGAACATGTATATTCATATTTGTTAGAGTCAAATGCTTGTATTGAGTCTTAATGAAGTTTTGCAGGATTTTCCAGGAAGTAGGACCAAGTTTTTCCAAAAATTTTCCGGAAACTTAACACAAGAATTTCTGCAGGTCACTTCTGACGGCGTCATGAGCTTGCTCTTGACGGCGTCACGTGTAAAAATCTGAAAATTTTACCATTTTTGTTTTTCTAACGGAGTTTTAAAGTTTTTATTGAATTATTAAGTTTTATAATCTCCAAGAAATCTGCAAACTTCATTCTACAAGTATTATATCTTATTTTATTTTCTAGGATTTAATAACTTATGTAGGTTGCCACTGATTTTATGCGAGGTTGCTTTGTTTGTTTTCTCAGGATTTACAGGTTATGTATGACAAGAAGATGATTATTATTCTGGAAGGGAAGCTTTGATTGTTCATTTTCTTGGAGGAAGATTTAACCTGGCCACCTTATTATCCATACCTAGCGAATCAGGGGAGTATTTGATTTCATTTGTTTTACTTATTTCACTTTTACATTCTTTATTTGAACATTGGGGACAATGTTCATCCTAAGTGTAAGGGGAGGGTAAAATGATGATACCTTACAAATACACTTTCGCTTGACTTTGTTTGTTTAATGGTAGATGTGTAATAAAACTATGAGAAATACTTGTTAGTGCAATTTTAGCGCCAAATTTAAATTTTTTTACAACATTTAGGAGTGAAACTTTAGCCATAGCAAGCGTCTCATGGATAGGAGATTGTATGACTAGCACATAACCGTATCTTTCAGAAAAATTTTCCACCCAAATATGTGAGGTTCGCCTTTAGATTTGATAGGAAAAACATTTACTATTAGTGCTTATGAGTGTACCGGTAGCATTTAGATTCTAGAACTTGCGTTAGTGATGCATCCCGAGACCGCTAGTTAGACTACATTCGTGTAGTAGGATTTACTACATGATAAGAGGCATTAGGATCACCCTTGTGTTAAACCCGTATCATAATTACTTGACCATTTAAGTCATATTACTTGGCTAGTTAAGTCAACTAATTTTTCCCACACCTTAGCGTTGTACTCATTTTTATTACATGAAACCCCTAGTACACCCCTCCGAGCCTATCTTTTCGTTTCTAACTTTAAGCATTTTACTTAAAGGAAGAATTTGTTACACCCCACTTAAATGTACACCCAAATCGCCTTAGCCTTCCGTGTATGCACTCATCTTTAGTGCATTATTGTTATATGTTAAACCTTAAGTTAACTATCTAACTGATTACATGGTTGCTAAGTCGAGTCATATCCTTGTACATATTGTTTTGGGACGATTGGGACTCATGGGTAAAGTACTTATTTTATGGAGTAATGGGGAAGAACATCATATTATTACCCCCGTATGTACGTTAATCTCCAAGTGTTTTGATTATCTTAATTCGAGTCATTAGATTAGTTATTGTAAAGTATGTAAAAATTCAAGTGTAAGGGGAATTTTCATTCCCTATAATGTATTATTTTGGATGGTAGGGTAAGAGTGTATGCAAAAAAAAAAAAAAAAAAAAAAAAAAAAAAAAAAAAAAAAAAAATCGAAAAATCAAAAAAAAGAAAAAAAATAGAAAAAGAAAAGAGAAAAAACATACGGCGTCAAGAGTAAATATCATGACGACCCAGTACAGAAATGAAGGCGTCACAAAGAAGAGCGTCAAGAGTTAAATGTGTGACGGTCTGGAAAAATGGAATACATGACGGCATCAGATGTAGATCAAGGCAGTCCGAGGAGTATTTTGGCGGCGAGATGATGGCGTCACAAGGTTGTTCTTGACGCCTTCAGCCTCTATTATCTATATATAGTTTTCTAATTTTCATTCATTAGGAGGAACAAGTTTGGAGAAACCCTAAGGCCAAACCATATACGTATTTTACAATTTTTTTCAAGGGTTTTCAGCCCTTGAACCCTTACATGTGTTATTGAAATAAGTATTCTTTTAATTTAATCAATATGTCTATGTGTTGGTTGTCTATATCTTGTACTTGTCTTGATTCCACCATGCTAGGCTAGATTTATCTTGTGTTTGCTTAGATCTAATGAAACCTAGATGTTGATTATGTGTTGATTACTTGTTTATGGTTGTATTGGATGAATGATTTCAATGTTAGGCTTAAGAAAACTGGCAGATCTCCAAATGGTAACATGCTTGAACGTCTTAGGAAACATGAACCGATGTGTACTAGGTTTTATTGGTTGTATTTAATGCATGAGTAAATTCTAATGATCCCATGTTAGGAGCTTCTTAGCCGGCTCGACATAGGAGTGAAGTAGGCACTCATAGGATTGGGGAGTTAAGTACGCCACCCCATGAATGGTATTAAAGAATACAATCCGTCATCCACGCAACTATAACAAGTAATTAACGTGTAAAAAATATCTAGGGAGTAGTGAAATCTAAGTAAACACATTTCTCCACTTATTGCTCACAACTTAGTTTAATTTAGTTTTATTTTCATTTTTAGTATTTTATTTTGATTGCATCTTTAGTATTGGGTTAGTTGACTAGCAACTAATTCCGCCCAAATCCTTCAAACCCGAGATATTTACTTGCTTTCTAAAAAATATAAAAATACAAAAAGAATCATCTCTCATCTCTAGCACTAGTAATTAGGTTTTCTAATCCTAGCGACACTATTCCTAGCTGAACGATCAATCCCCCGGTACTTGTCATTATACTATACTACATCGATCAGGTACATTGCCTGGTGGGGGTTGTAAGCTTCTTAAGATCCCTTGAGAGGTAAAGCCTGGTGCAATTCTCACGCATCAATGATTTCTCAAGCACCGTGGAGAGGACGAATATGTCTTAAGGAAAGTGTGAGCATCACACGCCTCAACATTTTCCTAGTGTTTTTGTGTCACACTATCAAAATAATTACGGTATCATTTTCTACATTTTATCTTTTATTGTTGTGATCAACATAGTATTTGTTTGTCTCTAATAGCAATACACTATATATACAACATTTTCTTCATATAATACATAGTGTAGTGTCAATCTCATCCAACTGGTTGACTCTAATAAGATGTGAGATCAATGCCAGAACTACAATGGGTTGATGTACGCAAATGAGATCAAAGCCATGGATTTTATTTATGGATATGGAGAAAATACAAAAAATTGTTGCATCAAATTACGTTTTATTGATTGTTGATCATATTATATGTCAACGGTTGACGTTTTCACATGTTTTAGAGAACCAGTATGTGCATTCTGTAAAAAGCCAACGTTTTATTCACTTGTATTATGTGTGTTAAGATGATTGTAATACCCAAACCATTATAGACATGGGATTATAAGTTGTAACACGGATCTTAGATTAAATTTATTTTAATATAAAAACTGTGCACCCACGGGTCAAACTAATAATATATATAAAATTTGTCATTAGCATGGCTTTTCGACCAGTCGGGTTTATGTTATGGGTCAGGTACTCAGGTGTTATGGGAAGAGTTGGGTTTGGTCAAATGAGTAATTATGGTATTGGCCGGGTCTAACCCATTCCACCAGTTGGCTTGTTTTCTATGAAGATAATACTTTTTAACTTTAATTTGACCATTATAGAAAATTCATAATGCAAATCAACCCATTCGTAAGCCAAATGTCACCCCTACACTATATAACAACAAAAGACTGCACATAATAGCCTATCTTATCAACCATTGCCACACCAGAAAATTTCAGATCACTTGCTAATCCTAAGATAAAGAATGAACATATCTTTAGGATATTGTGAGTTATGAGTGATGCACATGTTCACTGCAGGTACTTTACTATTACCACATTTAACGTAGTATGATACTGTGATTCACTTTTAGCTACCATAGTACATAAGTATATATCTATATGCCTATATCTACAACTCCAAAGGACACCGAAATGTTTACTGTCTCCACCATCATATCTTGCTGGTTAAATTGCAGTTAGAAATGAAACAACTCATCAGTAAGGGCAATTTTAGACCATTCAGTTTTCTTACATCCAAACACCATTTTATTCTTCCCTTTATACATACGCTCTGCCATCTCTGGTGGCCACGCTGGCAGCCATCACCAGTCAGTCGGTCACAACTCCTCCAGTCCCACCTATTACTCCGACACCACCCCTAAACCTACACCTAACAGCCCACCCTTTTAAAAACACATACGGTGGCCCTTAAACTTCATGAGGGTTGGAAGCAAAGAATAACCATGTCTTGTCTCTAAATACATGCCGAACATTGTAAAGAAAAAAATGCTGACTGTTTACGTCGCAAGCCCAGTTGAGCTAAATCAATGTGAATATATGGGAATATTAAACCTTGTGCTTCGCCCACAAGTAATCGAGCCATAATTTGAGTAATCACTCTGTGTGGATCTAATGGTACTAAAAGACAACTATAAGACCATATAAATGAAAACAAGAGAACATGTGCTGCATAATAAGTCATTCAACTATTTGTGCAAAGTTAACAATTTCATAGAGTAACACAATATATGTACTAGTATGATGATAACAGCAAAAGAAACAAGTGTGATTGATTCATATTCTGATCTGATTGATGATTTACTAGACAAATATTAACAATACAGCAACATACCATACACTTAAATCAACAGTACAATTCAGCAGTGAACAAACATTAACAAATAAGCATCGGACAAAAGTTTCAACTTTAGATTTCATTCTATCGAGTTAATGCTTCAAGTTTCTGCATCATCTGCTATCTCCTTCTTCCACTGAAACACGAGTTACGTGAGTCTTGACATGCAGTAGATGTTCACAAAACTTGTGATCATATAAGCCAAACCTATAATAGCATGTATAATATCAGATATAAGAGTCAAATGTGACTGTTATCAGCACCGCGAAATGTATCAAGCGCACTCCTCCTAAATTTGTGCTCTTTCCCTAGACAGAAGTTGACAACATCAATATTAGCTATACCCCTCTTTTTTAACATGTTTCCACTTTCCATACATCTCCACCAGTTCATGATCAAAATCTGTAGGATTGGCAGCCAATAAACATGTACACACAATTAATTAAATACGATAAGAGCAAACATAAATACTAAATAAAATGCCGAAACATCTAAGCATAGAAATACATACCCTTCAGCAAACATAAGCATCCTTTTACGCATATTTGGTGCAGAAACCTTAAAACCAATCTGGGCACACTTAATCCTTTTAACAAAGTCCAGCTCACCGCCACCTAAGACACCTGAGAAACAAGTGTAGAATAAGCATGCCGTTTTTTAATCCAGACCAGCAGTACTGCAGTTTAATAAGAAAAGTCATACATGACATAAGAAACTAGTAGGGTGAGAAAAAAACCGAAAAAACTGAACCATATGAAAAACCGATGTGAGCGGTTTAGGTTTTTAGAAAAACCAAATATTTGGTGGTTATCGGTTGCATATGAAAAAGGAGATGATTTGTACACCATATTTTTTTTTCCATCCACAACTAAATTGCCATTATCTTTACTAGTTATAATACCCGTGCACGCACGGGGTTTTGACATAAAAATTTTATCATGTATTTAATACCGAATATATTATCTTAAATTGTTTTGAACTTTACATCTATTAATTTAGTATAAGTCAAATTTATTTTGGAATAACAATGCCTATTAAAAACAGTAGCAACACCCCTGTATTCGGCTATTTTTACAATTCCAAACACCCCTAAAATAAGCAATTGAAATAGTCTCTAACACCCTTGAATTCAGCTATCAAGGCAGTTTCAAGCACCCATCAATTCAGCTATTAAAAACAGTCTCAAACACCTTGAATTCTGCAATTAAAACTGTCATAAAAACCGTTTAATAATTATTAAGACAGCCATTAAAACAATCCTAATCACTACTGAATCTAACTATTAAGACGATCTCAAAACCCTTTAAAAACTTACTATAATTAGTAGAAAATAACAATCCCAAACTCTAATAATTTAAGCAAGTCCTACTTTAGTAAACCGGCTCATTCTTTTCGCAGCAGATTTTCAAGTGAATGAAACATATTAGTTACATCTCTTGCTAGATCATCATTATTCTATATTACAACAAATTCAAAAGCAATTAACTCATCAAATACTTGTGAGATTTATTATTATTATTATTATTATTATTATTATTATTATTATTATTATTATTATTTTGTTGCAACTTTGGAATAAGGTTAATGCAACACATATCAGTGCCTGAGACAAAGGCATTTATATAACATTAACTTGGGATTATGTGAGTTAGCCGTTTAAGTATATGAAAATTCAAGAGACAACTTGATTTTAAAATTCAATAAACACATGTACCATATAAGCAAATTATTATATCAAATATATGTTCTAAGTAACTTTCATAGTAAATCCATAGTTGATGCATCAGGTGTAGTTTAGGGGGTTTTATGGTTCCTACTTTAGCATACTTGGTGATGAACTTGTATTCTCAGTCTCTTAATGTGTCAAGTTCGAATAAACAACAGATAAGGACCAACTGGTATATAAAACATCCTGAAAGAAACATCAATCAACTAATACTCAAACTATTGACACAAAACGTACACTTTTTGTACAAAATGAGTAAATTAGCTCAACTATAATACACTTTCTGCTAAAGTAATAAAAAATAGAAGGTGCAACCTAATAGAGCATATCACTTGTCAAAATGAGTAAATTAGCTCAGTATAACGTTTTTAACTGACAGACATGCTGAGATTGATGTTGATGTTATTGTTTAACTTTAACTATTGATATCATGTTGTACAAAATGTGCGAATTTAGTAGCACATAATGAGGGTTAATGAAGTTAAAATATGCTCCGTAAAATTTTTAAAATGTTTTTATAGATATTCATATATAAATTTTAAATAACAATTTCATGAGTCGTTGTTATAAGTAGAATCACGTATATTTATTTTCATATCAAAGTAACTCATACTTACCATTTGATATTTATATTCCCGTTACTAATAATTTAGCCGTATTTAATATTCAAACCCGTGTACTAATAAATTAAACTTGTAAATAGATTAACACGAGTCCTTATTTCAAAAAATATTCTAATAGATAAAAGTCTAAAACTAACGATATTAAAACTAATTCGCATATTTACCAAATTATGTAATTTTAATGGATGAAAGTCTAAAAATTAAGACTAATACTCATGTAATTTTAAACAAACTTAATATTATAAAGTATAAGGGGTATAAAGTGTAAGGGGTTATTTGTGTTTTTTGTAAAGTTATTAAAAAACATGAAAACTTAATTTTACACTTATCTCTATATAATTTATTTAAAATTTAACCACTTTTTTTAAGTTTTTGTTTTTATAAATTTGACACCTATATTTTTATGCATTTTTTTTTCTTAACCAAATTTCTTCACCAAATTTATTAAGTTTAACCAAAATCAATTTAATTTTGACTTTCTATTGATCAATCATATTGCTCGATTTCACCTACGTGGCAAAATCAAGCTCTCCTATTGGTCTAATTTTTTTTTTCAATGAGAAATGATTTGCAAAAACCCTCCGAAATAATGTAATTGTTTTATTATATAAAAGATTTTCAAAATTTTAAATTGTTATATCATTATAAAAGATTTGATGCTTAACTATTATTACTCTATTATTACTCCATAAAAAAAAGATTTGAAGATATCTTTTTTCACATGATTTACACTCCTATATTTCCTATATCTTATAACTTATTATAAAATACTGAAGACAAAGAGTCAAAGAATAAACAAGTCCACCTAAAGCAAAAAGATCTTTCTGTGGAGAAACCCATCATCGATCTCGAAGACGCAACAAGGTTTTGATTTCTTCTTACTCATAATTAATTACTCCAGTTTGTAACTAAAATAAAAATAACAATAATATGTTGATGATTTCTTTGATTTAATATACTTATTAATGATGTTCACTTGGGTAAACGAAAATGTATATTTAATATTTTTATTGTATGAGCAGATCAACTACGAAGTCTTCAAAATGGTTTCTCAAATATGAAAATTATAGTATCTACAAATCATTTTGCATGTGAGGTATGCTAGCCCATTCTATATCCTAGGTTGAATGACTAAGAGGGAACAAAAATATTACTACCTCCGTCCCATATTAAGTGTCCACTTTCATAATGCACAAAGTTTTAGGAGATTCCATTAACTAAACTCTCCATCAATCAAATATTATTTTTACCCACTAAACTCTCATCTTATTGGTTGAAAGGTACAAATGGACACTTAATTTGGGACATCCAAAGATTCTATTGTGGACACTTAATATGGGACGGAGGGAGTACCAAACAAGTGTTCTGCACTTCTGCTGACCGAATTAGGATAGGGCCTAATAAGAGGTTATCAAACACACCCTTATAAGTAGAATCACCTATATTTATTTTCATATCAAAGTAACTCATACTTACTATTTGATATTTATATTCCCGTTACTAATAATTTAGCCGTATTTAATATTCAAACCCGTGTACGCATAAATTAAATTTGTAAATAGATTAACACGAGTCCTTATTTAAAAAAATATTTTAATAGATAAAAGTCTAAAACTAACAATATTAAAACTAATTCGCATATTTACAAAATTTTATAATTTTAATGGATGAAGGTCTAAAAATTAAGACAAATACTCATGTAATTTTAAACAAACTTAATATTAATTTGTGTTTTTTCTAAAGTTATTAAAAAACATGGAAACTTAATTTTACATTTATCTCTATATAATTTATTTAAAATTCAACCACTTTTTTTAAGTTTTTGTTTTTATAAATTTGACACCTATATTTTTATGCAATTTTTTTCTTAACCAAATTTCTCGACCAAATTTATTAAGTTTGACCAAAATCAATTTAATTTTGACTTTCTATTGACCAATCATATTGCTCGATTTCACCTACGTAGCAAAATCAAACTCTCGTTTTTGTCTAATTTTTTTTTTTCAATGAGAAGTGATTTGTAAAAACACTCCGAAATAATGTAATTCTTTTATTATATAAAAGATTTTCAAATTTCTCCACCAAATTTATTAAGTTTGACTAAAATCAATTTAATTTTGACTTTCTATTGACCAATCATATTGCTCGATTTCACCTACGTAGCAAAATCAAACTCTCGTTTTTGTCTAATTTTTTTTTCAATGAGAAGTGTTTTGCAAAAACACTCCGAAATAATGTAATTCTTTTATTATATAAAAGATTTTCAAAATTTTAAATTGTTATATCTTTATATAAAATATTTGATGCTTAACTATTATTACTCCATAAAAAAAGATTTGAGGATATCTTTTTTCACACGATTTACACTCCTATATTTCCTATGTCTTATAACTTATTATAAATACTGAAGACAAAGAGTCAAAGAATAAACAAGTCCACCTAAAGCAAAAAGATCTTTCTGTGGAGAAGCCCATCATCGATCTCGAAGACGCAACATCATGACAAAGGTTTTGATTTCTTCTTACTCATAATTAATTACTCTTTACTCCAGTTTGTAACTAAAATAAAAATAACAATAATATGTTGATGATTTCTTTGATTTAATATACTTATTAATGATGTTCACTTGGGTAAACAAAAATGTATATTTAATATTTTTATTGTATGAGCAGATCAACTACGAAGTCTTCAAAATGGTTTCTCAAATATGAAAATTATAGTATCTACGAATCATTTTGCATGTGAGGTATGCTAGCCCATTCTATATCCTAAGTTGAATAACTAAGAGGGAACAAAAATATTACCAAACAAGTGTTGCTGCTGACCGAATTAGGATAGGGCCCAATAAGAGGTTATCAAACACACCCTTAGAGTATGCTGATGTTGTGTTCACATGAAGGAAAATAAACGCACTCTATGGTCATATAATGCACTAGTTTTGGGTTGTGACTTCAAATAATCTGATATGTATAGCAGCAAATATCCCTTTTTCAACTCACCTTAGCCCCAGTTTTATAGAAGTTTCATTGCATGGCTGCTTTTCTTTCGCAAACAAATCTACAAAAGAAAATACAGTAGATTATATAACATGACATACTAGATTTTATGCAGAAATATTAGACATGATTAAGTGAAAATAAAGGGTAAAATCTTTACCAATTTCTCTAATTTAACCACCAAGTCTTGTAGTTGTAAACCATTCGGGGCCACATCTTGCAAATCCGTTGGTGTAGACTGTAACCAATCTTGTGCACAAATCAAAGCTTTAGTTGACTTTGGGGTAAAGGTGCTTCTAAACTTATCAATAATTCGACCACCACCACTGAATGCACATTCTGAATGCACATTCTGATGCAACAATAGATATTGGCATTCCCAACACATCTTTGGCTACTTGAGAAAGTATAGTAACTTTAACTAAGATATGTATCATCCTCTTTATCTTTTTCTCGGGTCCGTCAGCCAAATAATCTCCACTTCGATATTGACCATCATCAAGATCAACTTCAAAGCCACTATCATGAAAAAGATAAGGAGTAGAAGACAGGAAGCTGTTGTGTTTCGATCATTTGCTTTGTCCACTTTCATCTTGTAATGA
This sequence comes from Artemisia argyi, assembly GCA_030686995.1. Classification (NCBI taxonomy): domain Eukaryota; kingdom Viridiplantae; phylum Streptophyta; class Magnoliopsida; order Asterales; family Asteraceae; genus Artemisia; species Artemisia argyi. The sequence continues at coordinate 132,266,799 of CM060691.1, forward strand.
GTTGAGTTTAATTTGAAACAACTCGTTCTAAGACTTCTTCACTTTTATCCGATTTCATACCCTAAATCAACCTCAAGCAATATTCAAGATAACGCAGCTTTTGTTATCTATGTTATCCCAATATTTGTCATATTTGTCTTTCATTAACAGCGCCATTTTTCTCGTCTACTTGTAAACACATTCTCTTGGTACGTGCATCGTGACAAGCTCACCAAAAAATAAGCTTGGGTTTACGTACTTGGACCCCGAAACCTTTTTTGTAACATTAAAAAGATCTTCAAATACTCCATAAAAAACAATCAGGTAACATGTCTATCTAATAAAAGCAAATATTATATACTTAATACATTGTTTATTGAGTGATTTAACTTACCGAGTGATCTCCCGGTCTCTTCGTTTGGAGCCCCCATGATTCGGTCATTCTTCTCAATTTAAATATGGCGACTTGAAAAATATATACCTATCAAACACGGCTAAGTATTTCTCACCTGTTTCCGACATCAAAATGTGGAATTCCATCTCCTTTCGACGTCAAGACATGGTTTCGTTTTACATCTGATTCTAATCTTTGTGATGGATTCAAAATGCTCTCTAAAACCCTCTTTAACAACAAGATTAATGATATGAGCACAACATCTTAAGTGTAAATACTTGCAATCTAAGACAACATTAGGTCCCTTTAGCATATTCACTAAAAATTTAATCCCATCTTTAGATGAAGCATTGTCAACCGTGACCGTGAAAACCCGATCAATTCCCCATTCTTGCAAGCAACTATAAACTAACTTCCTATTGTCACACCTTTATGACTCGAAATTTGATAAAAACCAATAATTTTCTTCTTCAACGTCTAATTATAGTGAGTCCAATGTGCCGTACGACACATAATCTCTAGCAATAGTCCACCTATATGGCATTTTGAACAAGGGCTTCAAATCCCATAGAAATTCCTCAAATCCGGGGTTCAATCCCATACAAATTCCTCAAATCCTTGATCATTAACAACACTAAAAGGTCTATTGTATATGATGCACATTTCAGCCAATGATTTCCTCATTTCCTACATTTTGCTTGGCTAAAAGTGTGAGAAGCCAAACCTCTACTTGTTTCCCCTATAGGAATGGGCTTAAAACTCAATGTAGCTTGATTCTTCAAGTCGGACTTTTTATAAACATGTCACTTCTTACATACACTCTTAAGATGTTGAATCAAGGTACTCATACCATTCCTTTTTGTTCCAGCAACCAACACCTTCTTACAATAAGGGCATGACACTTGGTCTTACCTTTTACGAAGGTAAAATGATCCCATACCCACAATCTTCTGCCACCATTCTTCTTATCACATCATTTGGTGTTTCCTTAACATCAGAAGTTTGGCTTCTCACTCTATTAGCCAAGTAAAATGGTTCAAATGTGCATCATACACAATAGACCTTTTAGTGTTGTTGATGATCAATGATTTAAAGAATTTGTATAGGATTTGAACCCCTTCAAATGCTATCTAGATTGAATTTTGCTAGAGATTGCTTGTCTATATACAAAGAAGAGGCAAACAAGCTTAAAAATCTTTTAAAAAATCAAATTGTGTCACTAGCAACTGACACATGGACGTCGGTTATCAGTTTTAAATTTATTATGGCATGGCCGGGTTGGTGATAATTGGACGTTGGGGAAGAAAATTCTTAGTTTTTGTCAAATTTCGAATCATATAGGTGTGAGTGTGTGACAATAGGAAATTAAGTTTATCATTGCTTGCAAGAATGGGGAATTAGATCGGATTTTCACAGTCATGGTTGACAATGCTTTATCTAATGATGGGACAATTAAATTTTTATTGACTATGCTTAAGGGACCTAAATTTTAGTGACCGTGCTTTTTCTAATGATTGCAAGTATTTACATTTAAGATATTGTGCTCATATCATTAATCTTGTTGTTAAAGAGGGTTTAGAAGAGCAGTTTCAATCCATCACAAAGATTAGAAATACAATAAAGTACATCACACCATCACCCTCAGGTTTGATAGCTTCAAAGAGAGTGTTGAGAAAGAAAATTTTAAATGTAAAGGAAACCAACTCTTGATATCGAAACGAGATAGAATTCCACATTTTTGATGTTGGAAACAGCTGACAAATACTCAGCAGCGTTTGATAGGTATATATTTTAAAGTCGCTATATTTAAATTAAGCTACAAATTTATTTAAACTATAGATCCAAACTACAAATCATACTTTGAGAGTGAAGTCCAGGATGATGGTGAGAAGATGATTTACAAGAGAAAGAAGAATGATCAAGTTGTGGATGTTCCAAACAAAGGGGACTGATTGTTTGGGGTTGATTTAGGGTATGAAATCGGATAAAAATGAAGAAGTCTTGGAACGAGTTGTTTCAACTTTGACTGATTTGTATAATCATTACAAGATGAAAGTGGGCAAAGCAAATGATCGAAACACAATAGCTTCTTCGTCTTCTACTCCTTATATTTTTTATATTGGCTTTGAAATTGATCTTGATGATGGTTATGACAGGTACTTGGAAGAATGTGGAGATGGGGTTAACTATACCGAAGTGGAGATTTATTTGGCTGACGGGCCTAAGAAAAAGATAAAGGGGGATAATACATATGATGTCTTGAACTCGTGGAAACTTAATTTAGTTAAATTTTCTATACTTTCTAAAGTGGCCAAGCATGTGTTGGGAATGCCAATATCTACTACTGTTGCATGAGAATTTGCATTCGGTAGTGGTGATCGAGTTATTGATAAATTTAGAAGCTCCTTTACCCTATAGACAACTAAACTTTATCTTGTGCTCAAGGTTGGTTACGGTCTACACCGACAGATTTGCAAGATGTGGCCCCGAATGGTTTACAACTACAAGACTTCGGAAATTAGAGAATTTGGAAATTGGTAAAGATTTTACCGTTGTATTTCACTTAACCATGCCTCATATTTATGCATAAAATTTAATTGGTCATGTTATATATACTATCTATAGTATTTTATTTTGTAGATTTATTTGCGAAAGGAAAGCAGCAATGCAATGAAACTTCTATGGATACTGGAACTAAGGTGAGTTGTAAAAGGGATATATTATATCAGCCAATTAGTTGTAGTCACAACCCAAACTAGTGCATTATATGACCATAAAGTGCGTTTATTTTCTTTCATGTGAACACAATATCAACATACTTCCAACTTTTTTTTTTTTTTTTTTTTTTCTTTCCTTTTATTAGGTTCTAATACTATACTACCATATTCTTGTTTCAGCTTGCAAAAATTCTAGAAGAAAGTTAAGAGCCGTATATAAGGATATGCGATGTGCTGTCGTACATGGCCTCCAAATTCTAAGGTCCTCAAAATTTGTATATGATGTGTACATATATTCTAACAAAGTGACTTCTTATATTGGCTTGTTGCATTGAAAAATGCTAGTCAGGGCACTTTGCAAATGATTATTTCTCATTTTATCTTTTAAGAAAATTATTTACTTTCTATTTAGGCCCTGTTTTTATTTTTAAACTAAATTCTGCACAAGGCCTCCATAAACAAAGAGACGGCACTAAGAAAATTGTCAATTTTGACAATTGAGTTTGAAGACTCTTAAGGGGATAGAAGAATAAAGGCTGCCAAGGAATCCGAGATTTGTTTTGTTTTGTTTTGTTTTGTAGACTTGGGTTTCAAATTTCTTTGTTTGTCGGATATTTATGCGGGCGTTTCATACTTTATTTGGTAGCTTTGGATTGTTGGATGTTATGCTACTATTAATCTTATTTGAGTAATGTTTGTTGAATGTTATCTTTATATTATATGGAAACTTGCTAGTTGTTTGTTTTATTTATTGACGAAATGCCTTAAAGTTTGGATCATAACTTTTAAGTTAACAAATTGGTAAATTTTAAGGAAAGCAAAAAAAATCTAAAAGAAAACCGAAACCAAACCAGTATATATCGTGGGTTTCTGCCATGAGCAATACGTACAAAACCACATATCAAGCTGTACAATTTAGGGTCCGCTTGGTTCAAAGTGGGGAAAGGTAAAGGTAAAGGTAAAGGGAATGCAAATGATTGAGTGAAGTGGGTAATCAATACCTTACCCCTCAATTTACTATATAATGTTGATTACCCACTACGGGGTAATCAATACCTTTGGACACCCCTAACCAAGCACCTAATTTGAGTAAGGTGGGCCTTTTTGAATTCCTTACCCATTCCCCACCCCCTTAACCCCCTTACCAAGCACCCCCTTAATTCTATCCACCATAACCCAAATAGCTATATGTACAACTCCGTAAATGATTATAGTTGTGTTGAAGTAAAAGAGACCAAAATATTTACCGATTCCCCTATCATCTTGTTTGTTAAAAGAAAGTTTTAAATGACTTATAAATTATAATTGATTTCACTCGTCATCCAACTTCAGCTTCTCATTCTCCAATTTCAACTTCTCATTTTCCAACTTCAGCTTTTCATTCTCTCGAGTTAATGCTTCAAGTTGGTTCAGAATTTCCTGGGAGACATGTTTACCATATTTCATTCCCCGTACTTCCACATGTTCAGAATCTGCAGCAGCTTGATTCTTCTTGGCATCGCGATATGGTTCCAACTCTTGTATCAAGTTTACATTCTCTTTGGCTCTTTTCTGATTTTTCTCAGTCTTTTTTAGATCTGAATTAATTAACAACCGATGATCCTTGTTATTCCATCTCTGAACTCCAACATGTTCATCATCTGCAGCAGCTATCTTCTCATTCCCTCGAGTTAATGGATCAAATTTCTTCAGAAGTTCTAGGGGACAATGTTTTATTCCCTGTGCTTTGACATATTCATCATCTGCAGCAGCTTGAATCTTCTTTCTAACCTCTTCCAAAAATAGTTTCATGTCTACCGTCTTTATGACTTTTTCCTTCCTGGGGAGACAAGGAACCCTTTTTAGATCTCCAGCAGCAGCTATCTCCTCACGAGTGATGATTGGGGGAGTGCTAACAGTAGATGTTTACAAAAACTAGTAATTATTAACTGAGCCAAAACAGAAGAATCCAATAAGGTAGAATTGTCAAAAAAAAAAAGAAAAAAAAAAAAAAAAAAAAAAAAAAGAAGAAGGTAATATTATCAACCTGGATAGGACATCACAAATAGAAGATCCAGGTAGAATGTGTTTGATGTGGCTGTTTTTATTATTATTGACACTAGCAACAAACAAATTAAGCACACGCCTTTCACATTTGTGCTCTTCCTCTAGACAGAAGTTGACAAGATCAACAGCTATACCCATTTCTTTTAAGTTGTTTCCACACACCTTCGCACAATCAAACCCCATATTTGTAGGACTGGCAGCCAAGAAACAGACACACACACACACACGCAGACAACATTAATCAACTATTAAGCAGATAAAAATAAGAGCTGGCAAACTATTACTAATAAATAAAGGTAGGGTGAAAGATCTAAAAAGACGAACCCTCCAGTAAAGATAAGGATCCTTTTTTGAACATTTGTTTTTTCACGCCTAAAAAACGTCTTGGCACACAAGATCCCTTTTAGAAAGTGCAAGTCACCACTACATGCGATACCTGAGAAACAAACATAGCATTTATATACTGTGCGGTTAATAAATTATTGATACATGATATGTATAATAATAATAAAAAAAAAAAAAAAAAAGAGGGGGGGGGGGGGGGGGGGGGGGGGGGTGGAGGAGGGAAAGGAAGGTAACCTTGAACGCGGTACATGATCTCATCAAGATCACTAGTAGGATAAAGCAACCTACCAAAGGGTTCAAGCCCGTCAAGAGCCATGGCGACTACGCCCACAGCAGTCTTCGGGTTAGACTGTAAGAATGCAGATCCAACAACATTATAAATATATCAAATCAACGGAATCAATAGTTAAATAAAAGAAAGAAAGAAAGAAAAAATGACCTTAAGTTTAGCATGGCAATACAAATGAATAGCCTCAAGTAGAGACCGAAAGTTTCTATGAGTCCGTTGAGAATTGTCAATACAGACCATGATAAGCTCCTCCTGATATAAATTATGAATCATCACCAAGTTAGTTAGTTTATAAAAGTTTAATCAAATAGAATAATGAAAGAAGAGGATATATACCTGGGCCACCATGGTGGAGAGAATTGAATTGAGGATTGTTCCTACGAACAGAATTAATAGAATTGATCAGACCTCGCAAACGGATTTTATAGCAATACTAACTTTGGCTTCCAAGTTTCAGGTATGGTTTAAGATTTTGTTTTTGGCATATTCATCAGAATCATAAGCTATAACAACGTCACACAAGTACAAAAAACGTGAATTACAACTTCATCAATCACAAGGTTTAATTTACTTAAAATCAAAATTGCCGATGTCAAGTTCTATCTTTTAGGAATTAAAAGAACTAAAACAACTACTCCGTACAACACAAGTGGGAATATGCAATGGCCAAAATACAAACCCTAACTAGCAAAAGTGAAAATCAAACCAACAAGTAAATCTATTACTACGTAGTATAAACCCTAATAGTATACAATAGCAAATTCAAAGTAACAAGTATCGAAAATTAGCCTCTAAAATTGATGACAAATGAAAATTCAGTGGACCACTTGGTGTGCACATATATACATGCATAGTATTCATACACAAATTAAATAATTCGTTAAAAACAATTTACTAGAGTGAGAGGCTATTATTACCTATGAGGGCACGGGTTTAATGACTCAAAGACTGAGAGACGACGGGGACAAGGATTGGTTATATGTCGGAGAATTGCTAATTGGCATTAGGGTATTTATATATTTTGGCTATTATTAAAGGAGGTGTTTGGGATTGCTAGTTGTTTTCCTGCTAGTCGACATATGTATTAGTCATTAATTAATATTCATGGGCTTAGCCCATTGTGCTTTGTTTGCTACATCATAATCCTTGCTAATGGTCATTATAGGGAACGAGTAAGGCTCCGGCCCGCCGCGTTGCGGCGGGATGTTGTAGTTGGCGGACAATTTTGGTAAGATTTTGAGATAGATTATTTGCGTAAGAATATAAGTTTTTTTTTTTTTGTTTTTTTTAAATGTTAACGAATTACTTATTTCGTGTAGTATGACTTTCGTTTTGGGATATGCAGTTAAGGTATGCAATCTGTTAATTAGTATGGTTAACCCCTTTCTTTTAAATTTTTTTTATTTTTCTTTGTATAATTTGTTTGTCTTTTGTTTAGTTTTGAAATATTTGTGCCAAAAGTTAAAAGCCAATGTATGGGCCTGTTTTCTTTGTATAGTCTCATTTGATATTGTTTTTGGGCTAGTATTATTGGGCTGTAGTAGTTAGGCCCCTTTTTTTTTTGTCGTACATATTTCGTGTTTCTATCATTTGGGGAACATTACGGGTTTCAAAAGTTAGGGTTTGGGATTTTTTAATAACAGTTGATTATCTTCAAAATATGGTAAAATTGAAACAACAAAAATAAACTAACATGTAATTAAAAGATGAACAAAAATAGTTGTATTAAAGTTTAAGCGTTGGAAGAACTGGTTGTATCCTTGTGTTTATGTTAATAAAAATCTAAGTTACTATCTCTCTGAATTCTTTATTTTATTTTACATTTGTTATTTCTGTGTTACATAACATATTGTGTAGCTATGTTAGTTTATCTTTGCACCTTTAGATTCTATATGTGTGGTATGGAAGTATGAAGTGATTTTGTGGTTGCGAGGGTTTGAAACTTTGTCAAATACTGTAATAATGTAGTATAAGTGTGGTACCTTCTAGATGTATGTTTCGATTCTTTGTTCGTGGCATGGAAATATGAATTGTTATGTCAATAGAGTATTAGTATGTGGTTTTTCCAGTGGCTTTGACCGTCATTATATTAGATATTATCTGCAATTGGAGATTGTTTGTTTGTGGCTGAGAGAGCTTGAAAATCTGTCAAAGGTTGGTTGTTTGTTAGCAATGTTATAAATGGCATGAGGCGTGGCGTGGCGGCAAAGCCACGTCTCAAGCCTTACGCGTCATAGCGAAGTTATGGCGTTTTTTGCGGCATGATTAAGGCGGCGAAAAAATATTTATATATTTATCATTTATGTTATAATATCATATTTTATATGCATATCGAGTTTACAAAAGGTGAGTTTACAAAAGGTGAGCTTACAAAAAGTGATATGCATAAGAAATAAAGTGAAAATTTGAACTATGTTTAGAAATTATTAGGCCCAAAATTTAAGCCCACATCATCCCCTTCTAAAAATGGCGCCACGCCATACGATAAGGCGCGCCTTGGTACGCCTTTTCGCGCCTTTTCACACGACGCCTAGACTTCACGCCTTGGTCCATTTCGTGGCGCCGAGGTCACGCCTCGCGCCTTGGCGGCGCCTTAGCGCGTCTTTTAGAACACTGTTTGTTAGTAATGTTACATTTTTTTTACATTTGTCCTATTGTCTAAAGAAAGTATACTGTATAGGAAACAGAACCCAATGAGTTACTGTTTTAGTTTGGTTTCGTGTACTATTTTTTGTTACTTCTTTTGCCTATATAAGTAGTGAGTATGGTTGTATCATAGTTATATGCCATAAAGTTTGTCTAAAAATTCTGTGAACAAAATGGGTTCAACCCCTAATTTTGAACAACTTAAAGAAGCATGTGGATCGGACCGGTTGCATCATTGTTTCCGATTTCTGTTCATGCTAGAGACAGCTGGGAATGAAGCCTTCATTATGCTTTTAACCGAAAAATGTGATGATTTGATCGTGTTCTTGGCGATGGGTTGTAATGCATGGAGGAGGCGCAACATATGGATGGTCAAATCTTGGCCGCTTTGATTATTTGTCTTTTGATTTGTTTTTCTATGTTTTTAGTAGTAATTTGTTGTTTTGCATAGGAATCACTTAAGGATGTGAATGGTTAGACACTATTGTATACTTGCAGGATATTATTCTGAATACTTTGTTTAGATACAATTGCCATATTTGGATGCATAGTATAAAAGAACGTTCGTACTGTTTTCATGCATAGTTAATACATATAGGTTTTTAATACAGATAGAGTAACATAAGGTGCGGCATACATTGTTAACTACCTGTTTTACGGATAATTTATTTGATATATACTTGGTACATAAAGAGTCTTAGTACGGATAAAGTAACAAAAGCTTGGCTGTTGTGATATGCCGTTAACCACGTCCATTAGTCATCTTTCTTGCTTTTTTTTTTGCAACTGGTGCTTCTGGTGCAGATTTAGTACTTTTAAACAATGGCCTCCGTGCTGAAGTAGAGTTTTTTTTTCATCTTTAGATACAGAAGCTTTTGGCAACTGTATGTTTTCTTCTATAGGAGTAGTCGATGCCTTTGTTTCACTGGCTGTTGTGGTTTCAATCGTTGATTTGTTTACTGGAGTTGTATTCCCTGTGTCATCTGTTGTTGCAAGTAACGGTGTCGTGTCCCAGGCTTTGTCGAGGAAAAAAAAACCTTTGTTATTTTGTGCTGTCAGACCCAAGTTGAAATATGTACGTTTTTCCCTATAATGCAGCCAGTTCTGGTGGAACTGTGTAGGGGTCCATTTCTTGTAGTTTGATAATTGTGTTGCAGCTAGTGACCATTGAATGAGCCTCATCACTGAAACATGTGACCATTATTTTTCCGGTATCATTAGAGATAAATGCTTTGAAGCAATAACTGCGGCAAAAGTTTTTAGGATAATAATCAGTGTGTGTATTAGATTTTTTAACTAAACTTACATATATGCATGTGTATTATTTGTTTGTATCTTTCTATGCTTACCTGTAGTCGTAGCCGCCTGTAGGATCTATTTGGCGGCAGTGTCCATGCGGGAATCTTTCAGATACTTTTGACTTGCATGTAAGACATCTAGTATAAAACCATGGCATTTTATCACTGATACCTTCAAGAGTTGCCAACACAGTGAAATGCACATTCTGCAATATCACAATTGTTTTTAGATAATTGTTTTTCTTTTCATGCTAAGTGTTTAGGATGTGAATAATACATGTTGGTGCTCCGGGTTTTCCGTTAGCAACTATGCTAATTTGACACCGTTTCTCTTCTTTTCCTGTTCAATGGTTGGTATTGGACGTTTAATATTGTCAGTGGTTCAAGGAATTGGTTGTATCTGTGCAATTGTAGTAATTGATGCTAGTAATGGTTTTTTTTTTTTTTCTTTTTTTTTTTTTTTTTTTTTTTTTTTTTTTTTTTTAACTTATTTAAAGGTCTGGTAATTACTTACACTGATGGTATGTTGTCTGCTTCAGGTATATCCGGATTGAAGTAGTAGTAAGTTTCTGCGGTACTCGAAAGCTGAAGGCCTATATTATGTAATGAAAAGAGTTATTGGATATATGCGGAAGTATTATAGATAAGTATAAAGTACTTAGCTTACCGCCGTATGTTTTAACCACACATGAGCTGACTGCTATTGTTGTTGGCTTTTCACTTTCTTCATATTTTTTGATCTTAAAATTGCGTGTCATTCCAGAGGGTGAACCTTACGCTGCGGCCACTGTTAAAATGGGAATGGTGAATCCAAGGTACTATAAAGATTAAATTATAGTTAAAGTTAATGTATACTTACTCAAGATTCTGTATCCCGATATCTCTCCAAAAAACAGTTTCTTTTGTAGGTTTAGTTGCATTGAGCAGTTCGGTGACATACTGGATACAGCCAACGTAATCTGAAAACACAAAAAGTAAGTCCTATGATTTTTTTTTTTTTTTTTTTATAGTTAACATATCCATATGTAGTTTGTATACCTGTAAGCGTTCCTTCTTTTGCATCAACCTTTGAATACAGTTCATTGTATTGTACAAAGTTAAAGTAGTGGGCTGGGAAACCTATGTCTGTTTGTGGTTGTATATCTATGTATCTTCCAAAAACCAATGTGAATGGATGTGGAACTGTTTGCATCCATGCTTTAGCATCTTGAAATCCAAATCCACTGATCATGTATGATTTGTTAATTTCAAGAATGTTAAAGCGGTCTTTGTCTCGTGGTTTTGTGTTTGCTTGTATTGCTCCTCCCTTTAGGAAAAAAAAACAAACAAAATAAAGGAATTAGTAAGTGTTATATGTAGTGGTGTGTTTGAATATGTGAACGTACCTCTTGATCAAGCAAAATGAAGCAATACATGACTGGTATCGATGCTTTGTTTATTACTGTCCATTTATGATAAACTTTTACGTAAATGCATTTACCAAACTCTGTTGGTTTTAGGCTAAGTAGTTTCGTAGGCTGTGTTTGAGTCATTATTTCTTTTCCATGAGATTCTGGTAGGGAGACAATATCAGAGGTACCTGCCATTAGACTCTGGGTTTTAAAAAGCGCGAAGCGCCAAAAAGCGCTAAGGGTGCGCACGCCTCTCGTAGTCGAGGCGCACACTTTGTACAAAACAATCTTAACTTTGTTAGAAAGCATAATTCATACATAAAGACACATTAAGAAGACATTTAACAATGGGGATTTATGCAAATTAGAAGAAAGCATACATTCCCCATTCTCAAAGTTTGGGGTTCCTTATCTCTAAAATACTAGATATTACAAACCATAGATCATAAGTTTATCACAAAAGCATGCATGTGAACAAAAACATGCAATGCATAGGAATGAATGGAGATCTGTGCCAATAGAAGCATGCATATTCGCTCTCCACCGGATCATCATGAATCTGGAGCACCTCATTGACCTCATGATCTTGGGCTTTATTGAAGGCTTTCTTAAAGCCCAATTCCTAACTGGAAGGGACTAATAATAGTCCATTTAAACCTTTTTAATTTAAATGTCCTTTTAGACCAAAAAACACATGAGGCGAGGCCTAATTCCCGATTGGAAGACACTAATAATAGTCTATTTACACCCTTTTAGTTTAAATGTCCCTTTTAGACCAAAAAAACACATGAGGCGCCAAAAAATTTTAGTTTAAATGTCCTTTTTAGACCAAAAAACACACGAGGCGCCAAAAAGCGCTCCTCAAAGGCGCCAAAAAGCACGCCTCAGATCGCCTTATGTAATGGCTGCGCATCAAGGGTCCTGATGCGATGACCCCACTGCCTCGGCTCGCCTCACGCCTCAGGCGCAAAAAGGCACGCTTTTTTAACACAGATTAAACTGTATGCAGAAATGTTAATTACATTAGATAACAGTTTATATATATTTTGTAAATAGATAATAGTCTTATTATGTATATATGCTAATGGATAGATAACAATGCAACCATACATCTATGATAATGAATAAATAGAGTAATAAAAATTCTATGTTAACTAGTAAGAGACATTGGTATCTGGTTTTTTAAAAAAAGAACCTGCAGAACTGTAACTTGGTTTACGAAATCTCTGTAGACAATGTTTTTAGTTGTATTCGGATCTGTCTCCGGCTATTTTTTGATAAAGATTTTTAGCCCTTGAGGAGATTTTGATCTAGAGAATGCTACATAGAGTTGCCCATGGCCGAATATAGGTTATGGTAGATACACTCCAATTTTATTTAGCGATGCCCCTGACTTTTGTTTATCGTCATTACGTAACAAACCTTGATTGGAAACTGTTTTCTTTTAAACACGAACGGTAGCTTTTCATCTTTTTCAAGTAACAAAATACGGGGGATGAAGACTTTCTCGGACATGCGAGTACCAGTGACTATACGTGCTTCTATAATCTTCGTAAGTATCTGATTAACTATCATCCTTGTCCCGTTACACAATCCTCCGGCTAAATTAAGATTCTTTAGCAATATTATTGGAGCACCTATTTTCAGAATAAGCTTGTGCGGAGGTAACCCTGGAAATTTAAGTGTGTTAAGATACTCTGTAGGATACAAAAGTTCTGTTGCACCACCGTCGTTTGTTTTAGGTAGAGCCTCGTCATTGCTGTTGAAAGTGTGGCTGTTTCCGTGAAGCATATCAAGAACCAACGAATTTATCATATGTGTTGTTTCGTTTTTTGGACATACAATGGCTTTCTCTTGCAATGACCTTGCGGTTGGTCTTTGTAAGCTTTCTTCATCGTATATGAATTGTATAAGTTGTAGCAGGCCTGCGTCGGTGTCTGGAATACAGTACGATTCTGGTATCTTTATCCAAGATGCATTCTCTGTATCATTAGGATTTGGTTCGCCGATGCTACCGTTACCCACATCTAACAGCCATTGTGAAAAGTTTGACAAAGCTTCACGGTTTTGGTTAGACATTGACAGTTGCTGAAGCCTCATGTTTTGTTTTAGACAAACGACATCGAAGTGAGGCCAAAGATAAGATTGTGTGATAGATGATGCAATTATTTCTTGCTTACTTGCATTCTTCTTTACAGGCATTGTTTGCCTGAAATCTCCGCCTAAAATTACAGGTTTTTTCAAACAAATCGTTGGGACAGTCAAGTATGTCCCTTAGTGTCCAATCTAGAGCTTCGAAGCATTTGCGGTCGTTCATTGAAGCCTCATCCCAAACAACCAAATCTGTTTCTTTATGTAAATTTGCCAACTGTGTATTATTCTTTATAGTACAAACATATTTGTCATTTACTATAAAGAAGAATACACAGTTGGCAAATTTACATAAAGAAACAGATTTCTGGATCATAATTATGCGTTTAACTTCGGTATTGAACTTTCGCTCTCTCTCAAAGATTGTCCGATGTTCTGCGTTTAACTTAGGTATTGAACTTTCGCTCTCACTCTTCAACATTTCTGGATCATAATTTCTTTCTTCCATTATGGCTCTATTATGTAGGATTTCTAGCAAATGCCTTGGGGGTAATTCTATTGCAAAATCTTTAAGTGATTTTCCATAGAATGTAAGGCTTGCTTCAAGCTCATTAAGAAGACCTGCTTGTAATTCATCGCCATTTATGTGTACTTCTGATGTATGCAACACGTGTGAGAGTATTGTTGGAATATTTTCAGACATATCATTTGAATGCGATTGGAACAATAAGGCAGGGTTAGATACATCGCAAAAGATAAGGATCTGACAAAAAAGGAATCTCATTTGACCAGCACGGCTGATAAAGATGCCTCTTCTAAAGCTATATTCCATTCCTGGTCGTTGCCCAATAATCCCATGGCCTCACTTGCAGCTCTAGCTCTGTTCGTAGCATATACTTCGCCATCGACTGTTCAGATATGCTTGAATGACTTACGCCCTTTTTTGGTGACACAGCAACATGCGTAGATAAAATAAATCGCCTGCGCTAGGATGTATATATGTGAGTCTTCCAATTGCTGAGCTGTTTTTATAGCGCCTTCGTTCCTAGGTCTTGTCACCATGATACCAAGCGAACTCTCTTGGAAAATTTAAATATGTTAGGTGATGACCGTCAGAAAATTCTTGGTTGTATCTTAACCATTCCGTTAATGTTGTTCTCTTGTTATGTTTGTCTTCAACAATTGCCTGTAATCGTTGTGTTGTGTTGCTCTGAAATCGACCCGTTGCATATTCTCAAGGTGTACAGCTAGTATTTGTACTGATGGTTTCCTTGAATGTATATCAAACCCGAGAATCCTCCAACATGCTTCGTGCGGACCGATGTACCTTGCACCCTGGAAATTGCTAATTTTCATTGACTTGTTTTCTTGCATTAGTGGTGCTCGATTCTCCTCCACCTATTGTTCTTGTAACATGCGCAATAATCCGATCGGTGCCCTTTGAAATATACTTGAAAAGGTATTTTCTGAGCATTGTCCATTCACAATACTCGACATTGATGTGAGCATAGAACCGCATACACAGGGCTTGATTATATGGTACAACATACGTGTTGTCCAGTTGTAGGTTTTGTTTCAATGCCATTATGCGTGTATCTCTTCTACGGTAATGCACAAACCCTTTTTTTGTTGATAAAAGTCTTAGTGCAATACGGTTTAGGGAAAACTTTGGTGCATTTGTCACTTTGTTTCATGCAAGGTGCAGATTTATTAGCTAAACTGCATGGTCCGTGTAACATGAACTCGATTAGCTTCCGGATCCGTTGTTGGGTTTGGGAGTTCTGCAGATACGTATCTGTCTATATCTTCATTTCCATGGATGCGTGAACCTTCTTTCAACCATAGCAAGAAATGACAATGTGGTAGACCACGCTTTTGGAATTCTACGGTATACAGAACTGCAAAATAAAACATTATATTAGTATAAGTTATATAAAAGATGTTAGTATGTGTCATTTACATTACCTGCTTCAACATCTCCAGATGGTCTTTGTTCCCTTAAGAAAGTTACAAGATCATGTAGCTTTCTTTCAAATACACGGTCAACTATGTCTCGTCTGTCCGCAGTTGTAAGTTCTGGGAATTGTTGCATCTGCTCTTCTATTTCAGGCCAGCCAACATTACATGTGAATGTAATAAAAAAAGATGGGTTGTCATGTACCCGACATATTGCGAGAGCATCTAATGTAACACCCCGAAATTTGATAAGCAGCGGAAGTCTAATCGGGGTCATTACAGTTTAGTACACAGTCATACTCATAGAAAACAATTCAAAAGATAGTCAATATCATTCCATGAAAACTCAAATATTCAGAGTTACAAACATTTTTCCAAAATGTAAATTGTTTCGCAAAAGTAGTGACGAGTTTGTAAAGAATGATACAATTATTGAAATGAAAAGGGAGGTCATGTGCCCTTTGCCAGCTCCGTGCCGCCATGCTTGCTAATTTCCTGAGATAAACATGCTTAAAAAGTCAACACAAAGGTTGAGTGAATCCATAGTAGTTTAAATAATAATAGTGTGAACACAAGTCAAGCATTTGAAATAAACAAGCCAAGATAGACAGGTCTTGACTAAACTGGTGTAATATTGCTCCTAAGCCTCACGAAACGCAAGCCTTAACATCGATTTGACATATCATAAAGATAATAATAATCATCTACACCACAGCGGATGTAAATGACAAGGGGCCCTCGGTGACAGGAAATGTGCCAAATTTCCATAATGCCTCGAATATAGCACACCTCCTGCCAAGTGATCACCTTGACAGAGGCGGGCTGCCATTCCAATAGATCTATCAACTATATTCGCGCTCACTCGCAATTGATTAAGGTTCGTGATATGAGGAACTTGTAGCACAGGTGTCAACTTAGGCAATATCAGGTGATAACAGCATACAGAAAAATGCTTGTGTTCGATTTATAGCATGTATCTCCCCACGGGGTTTAAAAACAACAATTAAAAATGTGGGACCAAGAACTCACCTGAAAGGTGCGTAATCACAACAGTGCTCAAAAGTGATGGTGTATTGCTATGACTAGCAATGAAATTCCTCCGACTTGCGACCTAAATAATACATTGTAATCGGTGTTTTAGATTCGTGTCGTAATTGACATGTGATATGTTTCATGTACGGTGATATCCGTTCGGGTGTCTTAATATATTCCAAAATAACTTCACGTAGTTGTTTATGTTGTTGTTACGAACCGGTGTTCGATAAATATTAACTTGTTGTGAAAATAATATAGTTTAAAAAATATTTATGATTAAATATTTTTAGTAAAGTTATATATATATATATATATATATATATATATATATATATATATATATATATATATATATATATATATATATATATATATATTTTAAAGTTAAAGAAAAATATATATGTGTTTATATAAAAATTCAAATTACAAATTATCTTGTCACATTTTAACCCTTATCTTTACAAAATTACACTTTTTACCCTTTAGTTAATAATAATTACAATATGGTCCTTTTTGTACTTTTTACATTTTGTTCCCCAAACTTTTGAAAAATACCATTTCTACCCTCAACTTCTAAAAGAGTTCGGTATTATATAATTAGTCCGAAAGTTTGTGTTTTAGTCACTTTTAGCCCCTTAACGTGGGACTTTTGCAAAAATAGTCCTTGATTTAGTTTTTGAAAACCAAACTTTTATTTTTATAAAAGTTACCACTTTTTATCCTCCTAAATTTATAAAAACTAGTTTTTATAAATTTAATAGCATTTTGGAAAATCTAAATTTTCAAATCGAAAATTTATATGAAAATGGTGTTGGGCTCGTTAGCCCGGTTAAGGCCCAATGTGGATCTTCTTGTTTAAATATTTACACTCGACTAGGATTTGGTTTTAGCTTTGATTTCATAGTATACGATCAAGTACGATTTGCATGTTACGTGGATTTAGTTAAGGGTGAGTCGAGGATGTAGGTGGTCGAAAAATGTAGATGGGTCGTACGTATAGAAATGAAATGGTGAGGCCTTTTCTAAGGGTGTCGAGGCGTTTTCATAATACAACATTATGAGTGCAATCGTGAGTAAAAGTGTGTGTGTCGTGCGTATGCATGGATAATTTAAGTATGAATTGAAAAGAGTGAATAACAACTTACAAACCAAAAATTGGTGGTGATGAGGTCGTGTGTACGAGTTGGGAGCAAGCAAAACGTCTAGACCCGAGAACTCTTCCTTATCCCAAAACTGTATTCGAGCCTTGCAAGGAACCCAATACTTTCCTAACCCAAAACCGTGTTTGTTTTCTCCTTGGTCCTCCTCGACAGCAACACAAAACGAAAACACTAGAGTGCTTGTGATTTGGAAAACTTGGTGAGATTTTGAGAGTGTGAGGATGTTTGCATTTAATGTGGCTTATATAGCATTGCAAGGGTGGTTCGATTGTCTCCCTATGTCACTACATGCTTGGTGTGGTCATATCACTCTTCGACATTGTTGTCTAGTTATCCAAGGGAGTTGTCAAATCGAATGTGGTAATAGGGAAGTAACTTTGGTTTACTTTGATTAGTTTAAGCTTAGCTTAGGTTGTGTAGGTAATAAACAATTAAGGTTTAGATCACATGTGGTAAACTTGTTGGGGAACCATGAGACACTCGAACCATAGTGTAATGAATCTCTTGGTGTATAATGCGATGGACCGTTGGGTTGACGGCTTCTTGGTGTCTCAAAGTCGCATAGGTTAAAGTCAATGGAGGGGGTTGTACATTTCTTGTCGAGTGAATAGGGAACAATGAATTCAACATGTGTGCAAAGTTTTAGATGGTGAGGGAGTTGATTTATGCCTTCGAGTGGCAGGTTACGCAAACAAGAAAACACAACAAAATCATAAACGGGCTGTGGAAATATCGGCCCAACGAATTCAAGGAAAAGAGAAGGAAATATGGGCTTGTGAGTGGTTCGGCCCAGTGTCTCAAAAAAAAATACATCCGTGTGGGCTTAGGTGGCATGCGGCCCAAACAATTTTTAGGGTGTCGGTGACTCGTAAAATGATGAAATTAACTTCGGTGTCGGTGTCGGTTCGTGAAAACCAAAAATGTATATAAATGGTGTCGTCATACATATATATCCTGTGTGATGGCCGCAATCGCTCTCAAATCATCTATCTCATGCCTCTGAATATCTAGCCGATGACCAAACTCAGTGATGATAGCCTGTGCCTCCTCGATCTCTGTCCCCATCATCTCAAATACCAACTCTAAAGCTGTCCTATGTACCACGAGGTTCGTGACCTCCTCCTGCATACACTCTATCCTCTCCAAGGATATATCCTCAATAACGCTCAATAGCTCATCAAGACGATCCTCATGTCTCACTAACCTAGCAGCCAAAAGAGGGATAGTATGGTGTATCGGCTCCCCAGTGACCGGTAACACCGCTGAAGAGCCATCTCCAAGCTCAGCAGCCCTAGGCGATCCCTCAACCAATCTCCATCTACGTATGTAGTCTAACAAAAATGACCATCGACGAGCATCAACCAATCTATGAATGCCAGGTGAGGTGGGTGTCTCGGTGGGAGCAGGTGATGGTACAGGTGATGTAGCAGATGATGGTATCGGTACGGTGGTAGTCTGAGAGTAGAAAACTGTAGGTGGTGGCATGGGTGGCAAAACCTCAGAGGTGTGGGGTGCGGTGTAAGTAGGTAGCATGTAAGGATGTGGCTCAGGTGGGGGTGATACAGGTGATGGTGGGGGTGCTGGTGATGCCACAGGTGTCAGCTCTAGCATAGAAACAGGTGGTAATACTGATATGGGTGATGATACAGGTGTAGGTACAGGTGGTGTAACAGTAGAAGCAGGCAAAATACAGACTCGTTTCCGAGCCGTGCATTTGCGGGTATAGTCTCCCTCATGATATTGAAACAACTCACCGAAAGGCTCAGGCTCATAGGGCTCAAGAATCCTCACTCGCTTGCGCCGACGAATCGGTGCAGGCGGGGATGATGGTGGAATAGAAGCAGCAGTGTCAGAAGTATCGGAGTCAGACGACTCGTCATCAGCATCTGAACCGGTGTGGTGACTAGCAGGTGGTATAGGACGATCATCAGCCACAAGAAACTGCTGAGATGTCAGGTACTGATCATAAAGGTACTGTCCCTGTGTCATAGGTCCACAGACAGGACAAAAAAGAGGCTGAATAGCAAAAGAATCAATGGGTGTAGAAGCAACCTCACCCTCCTCAAAGGGCTCAGTATCAGCAGAGGGGTCTCCAGATGGAACAGGAGATGGTATAGCAGGTGATACAGGTTGGGTGTCATGGTCAGAATCATGGGTGTCTCGGGTGTCATGGGTGTCATAGTTAGATAGGTCAATAGTAGGGTGAGTGGATAATGCTGGTACGACGTCGTCACTGTCGGACAAAATAATAATCGGGGGCGACATGGTACTGTAATATCCCAAAATAGCAGTAATATAAGTCATTTAGTCTACATAATGCTACATGCACAGTGATCATAGTGTCATAGTGAGCTAAATGCGATGGGTGCTAAAAATGAAACCTTAAAACATGACGTTAGCAAGCGCTGGCACGGAGGGCACTTCGGTGATAAATAGTTTGTTTAAAAATCCGGTGAGGTTATAGTCCAATGTTTTGAAAAAAAATCATTTGGTTCTCTATAACCTGGCTCTGATACCAATCTGTAACACCCCGAAATTTGATAAGCAGCGGAAGTCTAATCGGGGTCATTACAGTTTAGTACACAGTCATACTCATAGAAAACAATTCAAAAGATAGTCAATATCATTCCATGAAAACTCAAATATTCAGAGTTACAAACATTTTTCGAAAATGTTAATTGTTTCGCAAAAGTAGTGATGAGTTTGTAAAGAATGATACAATTATTGAAATGAAAAGGGAGGTCCTGTGCCCTTTGCCAGCTCCGTGCCGCCATGCTTGCTAATTTCCTGAGATA
This sequence comes from Artemisia argyi, assembly GCA_030686995.1. Taxonomy (NCBI): domain Eukaryota; kingdom Viridiplantae; phylum Streptophyta; class Magnoliopsida; order Asterales; family Asteraceae; genus Artemisia; species Artemisia argyi. Next base: position 132,286,941 of record CM060691.1, read on the forward strand.
AACATGCTTAAAAAGTCAATACAAAGGTTGAGTGAATCCATGGTAGTTTAAATAATAATAGTGTGAACACAAGTCAAGCATTTGAAATAAACAAGCCAAGATAGACAGGTCTTGACTAAACTGGTGTAATATTGCTCCTAAGCCTCACGAAAACGCAAGCCTTAACATCGATTTGACATATCATAAAGATAATAATAATCATCTACACCACAGCGGATGTAAATGACAAGGGGTCCTCGGTGACAGGAAATGTGCCAAATTTCCATAATACCTCGAATATAGCACACCTCCTGCCAAGTGATCACCTTGACAGAGGCGGGCTGCCATTCCAATAGATTTATCAACTATATTCGCGCTCACTCACAAGTGATTAAGGTTCGTGATATGAGGGACTTGTAGCACAGGTGTCAACTTAGGCAATATCAAGTGATAACAGCATACAGAAAAATACTTGTGTTCGATTTATAGCATGTATCTCCCCACGGGGTTTAAAAACAACAATTAAAAATGTGGGACCATGAACTCACCTGAAAGGTGCGTAATCACAACAGTGCTCAAAAGTGATGGTGTATTGCTATGAATAGCAATGAAATTCCTCCGACTTGCGACTTAAATAATACATTGTAATCGGTGTTTTAGATTCGTGTCGTAATTGACATGTGATATGTTTCATGTACGGTGATATCCGTTCGGGTGTCTTAATATATTCCAAAATAACTTCACGTAGTTGTTTGTGTCGTTGTTACGAACCGGTGTTCGATAAATATTAACTTGTTGTGAAAATAATATAGTTTAAAAAATATTTATGATTAAATATTTTTAGTAAAGTTATATATATATATATATATATATATATATATATATATATATATATATATATATATATATATATATATATATATATATATATATATATATATATATATTGTTAGGAATACAAATATTCCTATAAAAGTCTCGGTCACCTAATGATTGTAATAGCATTAAGTTAGCTCGTAGTTAGTTTGTTTATTAGTTAATTAGTATTAGATTAAGTAACACCGTGGAAGAAGGAACGGGTCTTTACCCACTGTATGCCTGATCCACAGCCCGGGAGTGGGCGTAATATTGTAACTATAAATACCCCTCTCCACATGTGGAGAGGGTTGGACCTTCATTTTCTTTTCAATCTAATATTTTCTCTTTTTTCTTTCAAGGTTCCTCTCCTTCTCTTTTTCTTCCCTCCCTCTCATTTCTACGCCACTCACATCACCACTTGATCATGTTTCCAACATAGTTAGTATTCTACAATTGGTATCAAGAGCCAAGGTTTCATCTTAGGGCCTTGTAGAATCAAATTTGATAATGTTTTGAGTGGTTTTGTGAGTTTGGAGTCACTTTCTTGGAAAACATCTTGGTTTAATCTATCTAGTGTTGTTATACATGTTTGTGATGTACTTTTATGTTCATTAGTGTTTGTGGAACATTGTAGTGTAGTTTGTGTTACCATATCATTAAGTTATTTGAAGTTTGGAGTTGATTATGGGCGACTTTCTTGGTTGCGGTTAAGTCCACTGTTACATTGCTTGGTTGCGGTTAAGTTCTGCTATCTGCGATTAACTTGCTGCGTTTACTATTTTGGGAATACAAACAAAACGCAACGATAGTGACACTTTTGGACCATTATCACTGCGTTTAGTTTTCTGCGGTTAATCATTTGCGGTTATCTGTTCTGCGGTTGGGTATTTTCTGCGGTTTGGTATTAGCTGCGGTTAGTGTTGCGGTTAATCATTTGCGGTTATCTGTTCTGCGGTTGGGTATTTTTTGCGGTTTGGTATTAGTTGCGGTTAGTGTTGCGGTTAATCATTTGCGGTTATCTGTTCTGCGGTTGGGTATTTTCTGCGGTTTGGTATTAGTTGCGGTTAGTGTCCTGCGGTTAGTATCTTTGGCCGGTTGGGTATTTTCTGCGGTTTGGTATTAGTTGCGGTTAGTGTTGCGGTTAATCATTTGCGGTTATCTGTTCTGCGGTTGGGTATTTTCTGCGGTTTGGTATTAGTTGCGGTTAGTGTCCTGCGGTTAGTATCTTTGGCCTGCGGTTTGCTTAGGTTGCGATTAGTTCACACTGCGACTGGATTTTGTTGCGGTTTGGTATTTTCTGAGGTTAGTGTTCTGCGGTTAGGTCAAGTTGTGTTCTGCGGTTAGTATCTTTTGGTTTGGTAATTTCTTATTTGTGATGTCGACTTCTTCCGATGACATTCAAGCTGCGGGGTCTGACACCCGACCTCCGATGTTGGATAGAACTGACTATGAATCATGGGCTCAAAGGATACGGCTGTACTGTCTAGGTAAAGATAATGGGGTTAACATCCTGAAATCCATCGATGAGGGACCCTTTCAAATGAGTACTACTAGAGACACGATTTCAGAAGCAACTGATCAACTACGGGCCGTGTTTGGTCCTGATAGACCTCGCACTTACAATGAGTTGTCTGAAGAAGAAAAGAAACGCTATGATGCAGACATCAGAGCTTCAAATATCATCATTCAAGACCTTCCCAAAGATGTCTACAAACTAATCAACTTCAACACTGAAGCAAAGGCGGTCTGGGATAATGTCAAAATGCTTCTTGCAGGGTCTGAGTTAACTAAAGAAGATCGTGAGTCACAGCTATACGATGAATTTGAGCATTTCAAAATGAATCCAAGTGAAAGCATCACTGACTATTACGTCAGATTCCACAAGCTGGTCAATGACATGAGAGCCATCAAGATGACAATGCCCAACATACAGCTTAACTCCAAATTCGTGAACAACATGGCACCGGAATGGGATAGGTTTGTCACAGCTGTTAAGCTTAACAAGGGTCTCAGGCATACCAATCATGAACAGCTGTATGCGTATCTCCAACAACATGAGAAACATGCAGCTTACGATCGGCTAATGCGAGAAAAGCTCAATCCGTCTGCAACTAATGAATCTCTTGCTTTTGTCTCCAATGTTCAACAATCTTATCAAACTTCTAATGATCAAGTTCAACCATCACAATCATCCTCCAAGCCTACCCCTACCAATATTCAATCATCAACTCCCTCACCATCTGCTTTGAATACTCAACTTGATTCTGGGTATTCTCACACTGACATGATGATTGATAATCTCTCCAACCAAGTATCCTTACTGGTCCAACAGTTCAGGGCTGCACTCCCATCTACTAACAACCAGCTCAGAATCTCATCTAATCCACGTAATCAGGCAGTCATTAAAGATGGTCGAGTAGTGGTACAGAATGTGCAGGGAAGACAGAACTTCAACCAAAGAAATGCTGGTAGAGATAATGAGCAGTACAGAGTTGGGAATGCTCTTCAAGCACAAGCTAAGCAGCCGAAATGCTACAACTGCGGAGGGTTGGGCCATATTGCTAGGAACTGCACTCTCCCAAAACGTCCCCAAAACTCTGAGTACTTCAAAGACAAGATGTTGCTGATGCAGGCACAAGAAAATGGGACTGTGTTGGATGAAGAAGTTTTGCTCTTTCTGGCTGGTAATGATGGGAACACCTTTGATGCTGATGTGGATGATCAACCTGTTCAGGACATGGCTCTTAATGACCCAAATATCTTTCAAGTTGAAGAGTGTGATGCATTTGACTCAGACGTGGATGATGAACCAACTGCTCAAACAATTTTCATGGCTAATCTGTCTGCAGCGGCATCCTCTTCACAGCATCCTGATTTATCAATCACGTCTGCCATCTCTGAGGTACCAAAATCGCCTAAACATGATCTGAATAATTCTACACCTGTACAGGGGGCATGTGACTCTGTACAACTCAAGAATATCGTCAACACAGACATCACTGATATGGGTAATACCAATAATATCCCATATGAAATGTATATTAATGACAATGGACCCCCAGTTGTACCAAGTGACATGCCGTCTATTGATTCTAGTCAACATGAGGTATATGAGCACTCTATATACAACCCTGATGATTCTCTGATCACTAGAATTAACACCCTTAAGGACCAAGTAAACATTTATGAGCAGCGTGCTAAGTTTGAGCTGAATGAACGTGAGCAGAAAATGGAATGGCAACTGCGTACTTACATATCTGAAAACAATTCCAAACAAGAATCATTAAAAAGGGAACTAGTTTCTTTAAAGAACCAATTGAATCAAACCGTCAAACAAAAACTTGAGGTTCAAAAAGGTTTGACTACAATCAAACAAGAATTCAAAGATAAAGAAACTAAACTTCTAAATGACTTCTCAAAATTAAAAACGTTGAAAAATAAATTGGAAGATAAGTTGTACACACAGGGCCAAACCATTCAATCTGCTCAAATGATGGAAAGCCACAGGAAGTTAAGTGATGAATTTAGCGAACATGATTCCTCCAAACCCAAAGCAAGATTCCTTAGAATAGGTCTAGGTGCACAACCTGCATTATATGATGCAAAAACTATGCTTGAACCTAACCATGCCCCTCCTGATACACGATCCTATGACCACATCAATGAGGCAGAGGATAGAACTAGGGCAAAACTTGTTGAACGTTTGAAGGATCCTAAATGCATTGCTAATAACCTCGTGTTTCACTATGATTATGCAAATGACAATCATACTGCAATTTTTGTTCCTCATAAGAGAATTTTTCCTGAAAAAGTGTTTTGGAATATTGACATTGAGAGAATGCAAGCTGAAAAAGTTGTAGGTAACACACGCACTATGTTTAGAATTGCTCACCCAACTGCCTATCCCCTGAACACACCTAGGCACCTTGTACCTTTCACTCTTCCCACACAATGCAATACTCTAATTGGGCTGTATGTGCTAGGTCAATTGTTCAATGACTTTGAGAAAACCTGTAAAATAAGAATTACACCTACAGGGATTACAGAAGGGGAAAGGGGTTTTGAGCAAACAAAACAGTGTTACTTAACTGAAGTTATGCCATTCTTTAAACTTCTAAAAGAACATTTTGAGGGACTTAAAAACACCATTAATGATGATGTGACTCAAATGAAAAAAGTTTTTGATGAAGTGGAAGGTGAGGGTAACCAACTTGCTATTGATCTCAAACACAGTGAAATTGACAGAAAAAACATTCTCATCATGAATGAAAACTTGATTGCTAACTGCATTGCTAAAGATGTGTTTTATACTGTTACCGACTCTGCGCTATCTGCTCGACAATTTCATGAAATGTCGGTTACTTTGAATGTCTTCCAAAATCGTGTGATTGAGCTTGAGGGGAGAATTACAAACTTACTGAAAAAATTCAAAACGATGATCATGATAACATGGTCAGGAATTTCTCAAAACTAGAAGTTGATAATCTGAACCTACAATTAAAATATCAACATCTAGAAGAAAGTATAAAAATATCAAATGCCAAGGTATCTTCGGATGTTCCTGAATTTGATACATGTTTTGAATTAGCCAAAAAGGATGAAGTAATTCAAGCTCACTCAAACACGATTCGGAAGTTGAAGGTCCAAATTGCACAATTAAAATCGAACAGAAGCGATGTGACCAATACCAATTACCAGAAGTCTATGGATTCTCAAAATTTTCAAAAACAGGACACTATCAATGAGTTACAACATGAAAATGAGTGGCTTCGTGCTGAAATGTTCAACGCTAAACAACGTTATAAAGAATTGTTTGAGTCTATCAAAACAACACGTGACCAAAACAATGAGAAAGTCACCTCTTTGTTAAATGAAATTGAGAATCTAAAGACCATGGTGAAGGGTAAAATGCCCGTTGCTTCATGTGATCATGCAATTTCCAATGTACATGTTTGTAATAAATATGAGTGCGATGCTGTGAATGTTTCTCTTCCCCTTAGGAACAATAAGTTAGTTCATAATAACTATCTTAGAAATCTTAAGGATTGTCTGGCCATACTTAGAGAAACCGCTGAAGATAAGAGGATCTCTAAACCACTTGATGATGTTATTATTGGTGCGTGCTTCCTCACTAATAGGGCCCAGGAATTATTAGAATATGCCATAGGATCATGCCCCAAGAATGATACCAAGTCGGATAGGACAACTGCATTGCACCCTCTCAGTGGCAACAAGCATGGCACAGTTGTCTTTCCCCAAACCATGTCACAATCCTCCATCTTGATCACCAGTAAACAAGTAGCAACTAATCAGACTAATGTTCCCATCATTGCTTCTACAGGAGTAAAAGGTGTATCTAATGCTAGCAAGTCACAGCCTAAATGCAATACAAAGAATGATAGGACTTTGCCGGCTAAGAGCTCACTTATGAAGGAAGTAGAAGAATCATCTAGGAACAATAAAGTGTTGCTTAGTGAAAGGAATCGTGTTGATTCAGACATTTGTGTGAAAAATGATGTAATTAATTCGAATTCTGATGCTATTTGTAAGACGTGTAACAAATGCTTATTTTATGGTAATCATGATGCATGTGCTGTGTCCTTTCTTAAACCCACTATGCAATCACCAGTTATGAATGTTTCTCGTATTAAACGGGCAAAACAAGTATGGAACAAAACAGGAAAAGTTTTCACTAATGTTGGTTATCAATGGAGACCTACTGGAAGGAAACTCACTCTGAGGGAAAAGTGCCCAGTGACTAGGATTACTAACTCTAGAGTCATGCCTATTAGGAAGTGGAGACCTACTGGTAGACTATTTCCAATAGAAGCAATAAATACCACTCCTAAGTCTAGTGCATCAAAATGTGAACACTCCAGTGAGATACCTGTTACTTATGATAATCCAATATTTGTGTGTTCTAACCAAACGGACCCCAACTGTGTGTGGGGCTCCAGCTTTTTCAGTTATCCACGATTGTCTGATTTCAAATGCAGGTCGTACAAATCGTCCTTTGGTATTTGGACTCAGGCTGCTCAAAACATATGACTGGTGATCGCTCAAGGCTCAAGAATTTCGTGGAAAAGTTTATTGGTACGGTTAGGTTTGGGAATGACCATTTTGGTTCTATAATGGGTTATGGTGATTATGTCTTTGGAGACAGTGTTATATCCAGAGTCTACTACGTGGAAGGACTTGGGCACAATCTATTTTCTGTTGGTCAATTCTGTGACTCAGATCTCGAAGTCGCCTTCAGAAAGCACACCTGTTTTGTTAGAGAATTAGATGGTGTTGATCTTCTCAAGGGGAGTCGGGGCACTAATCTTTACACCATCTCCATCGAAGATATGCTACGGTCCTCTCCAATTTGTCTGCTCTCTAAAGCATCCAAGAACAAGTCATGGTTGTGGCATCGTCGTTTAAACCATTTGAACTTTGGTACCATTAATGAACTTACACGTAAGGATCTTGTTCGAGGCTTGCCCAGACTTAAGTATGAAAAGGACCATCTGTGTTCCGCCTGTCAAATGGGCAAGAGCAAAAAACATACCCATAAACCCAAAACTGTCAATTCAATCATGGAAGTTCTTCATACTCTTCACATGGATCTTTGTGGACCAATGAGGATTCAAAGTATCAATGGAAAGAAATATGTGCTGGTGATTGTTGATGACTACTCTCGATTCACATGGGTGAAATTTCTACGATCTAAAGATGAAACTCCAGAAACCATCATCAAGCTCATCAAGATGTTGCAAGTCCGCCTCAACAAAACAGTTAGAGTCATTCGTACTGATAATGGAACAGAATTTGTGAACAGACAACTTACTCTGTTTTATGAAGGTGTCGGGATTAGTCATCAAAAGAGCATTCCACGAACTCCTCAACAAAATGGAGTTGTTGAAAGACGCAATCGCACCTTAGTTGAAGCTGCTAGGACCATGCTCATCTTCTCCAAAGCTCCTCTATTTCTTTGGGCTGAGGCAATTGCCACCGCATGTTACACACAGAACCGATCCTTGATACATCCTCTCCACTGCAAGACTCCCTATGAACTGGTTCATGGCAGAAAACCCGATCTTTCGTTTCTTCGAGTTTTTGGTGCACTTTGCTATCCAACTAATGACAGTGAAGACCTTGGGAAACTCAAGGCCAAGGCCGACATTGGTTTCTTTGTTGGCTATGCTCCAGAGCGAAAAGGGTACCGAATCTACAACAAACGTACTAGAGATATAATGGAAACAATCCACGTTACTTTCGATGAGCTGACTGAGCAACCGGTTCCTGGACAATCAAGTTCTGGACCCGTACCTAACCTTTTGTCCCCTGGACCAATTAGTTCCAGGATTGTACAGAATCTCATCCCTGCTGCTCCTTTTGTACCTCCTACAAGTGAAGATTGGAAGAAACTGTTTGACCCAATGTTTGATGAATACTTTGAACCTCAACAGATGAATGCTCCTGAAGCTGCAATGGTTCAACCACCAGATGGGGTGGTGAATGATCAAGATGACAATAACGGTCCATCCACTTCATTGTCATGGGATTCTGAAGCTCCCGCCATCAGTCAATCGGTTAGCATGTCTAATGTCCAACCTTCACTTCCACATAGAGCGGCAAATGTAGATAATACATCTGAAGTTAATCCTTTTGCTCCACCTGATAATGAGCCATTTGTTAACATCTTTGCCCCTGAACTATCAAATGATGTAACATCCTCTGACGAATCTAACACGGCTACCTCAGTTCCACATTCTCAACCCCATGAATACCTCCGAAAATGGACCAATGATCATCCTATTGACAACATTATTGGGAACCCTTCACGTCCAGTATCAACCCGCAAGCAACTTGCAACCGACGCATTGTGGTGCTTCTTTAATTCTGTTCTTTCTAAAGCTGAACCAAAAAGCGTCAAGGATGCAATGTCTAAACACTCATGGTTCACTGCAATGGTGGACGAAATTCATGAATTTGACCGACTGGATGTCTGGGAACTAGTACCACCTCCCGAGTGTGCTATGATCATTGCTCTCAAATGGATATTCAAGGTTAAACTTGATGAGCATGGAGATGTTTTGAAAAACAAAGCTAGGCTTGTGGCAAAAGGATATCGACAAGAAGAAGGTATTGACTTTGAAGAATCCTTCGCCCCAGTTGCTAGAATAGAAGCCATAAGGATCTTTCTCGCTAATGCTGCAAGTCAAAACATGGTGGTTTATCAAATGGATGTCAAGACCGCATTCTTAAATGGGGATCTGAAAGAGGTGGTGTACGTATCTCAACCCGAAGGTTTTGTGGATCCAGAACGCCCTAATCACGTGTACCGATTAAAGAAGGCTCTATATGGGCTTAAACAAGCACCCAGGGTGTGGTACGACACCTTGTCTAAATTTCTTCTGGCCAACAAATTCTCCAAAGGCGTTGTTGATCCTACTCTCTTTACCAGAAAAACAGGCAAAAACCTCCTACATCTACAAATCTATGTCGATGACATCATCTTTGCCTCATCTGATCCCTCAGAATGTGATCGTTTCTATCAAGAGATGAGCTCCGAATTCCAAATGTCTATGATGGGTCAAATGTCATTCTTTCTAGGACTGCAAATCTCTCAAAACCCCAATGGCATATTCATCAATCAATCCAAATACGCCAATGAAATTTTGAAGAAATTTGGATTCGACTCCAGTGATTCAGTTGATACTCCTATGATTGAACGATCAAAGCTTGACGAAGATGATGTGGGAATTCCGGTCGACCAAACCATCTATCGAAGCATGATTGGCTCTTTAATGTACCTTACTGCAAGCAGACCCGACCTTCTATTTGCAGTTTGCATTTGTGCCCGGTATCAATCCAAACCCACCAAGAAACATTTGGAAGCTGTCAAGAGAGTCTTTCGATACCTTAAAGGAACAATCCACTTGGGCCTTTGGTACCCTAAAGAAACTTCTATGGCTCTCACAGCATATTCGGATGTTGATCATGCTGGATGTCAAGACACTCGTCGCAGTACATCTGGGGGTGCACAGTTTTTAGGAAATAAGCTAGTCAGTTGGTCTTCAAAGAAACAAATGAGTACATCTATCTCCTCCACTGAAGCTGAATACATTGCTATGTCATCATGCTGTGCTCAGATCCTCTGGATGCGTTCTCAACTTTCTGACTATGGCTTCATCTGCAATAAGATTCCTATGTACTGTGACAACAAAAGTGCAATTGCATTCTGCTGCAACAATGTCCAGTATTCAAGAACTAAACACATTGACATTCGACATCACTTCATCAGGGAGCAAGTTGAGAAAGGAATTGTGGAACTTTACTTTGTGAGGACTGAGTTCCAACTAGCCGATATCTTCACCAAAGCACTTTCTAGGGAACGGTTTCACTTCATCCTCCCACGCCTTGGTATGAAGAGTCTCACACCTGAGGATCTCAGATGTCTTCAGGAAGATCAAGAGGAGTAAAGGGGTTGCTTCACATATCCTTGTATAGTATCAAATCAAAAAGAAAATAGAAACATATAAAACCTATAAAAAACCATAAAAATCTGAAAAATCACAAAAACTCAAAAATATTCTTCTCTCGACATGTCTCTTGTATAATCGATATTATGTACGTTTCTAGAAATGTCATTCAATAATGACACGGAATCATACATATGCTTGAGCAAGAGTTTTTCGGTTTCAAATAAAGTTCTTTTCAAAAACATGTCGTATCTCAAATCGTTCTTAAAACATGGTTTGCTATTACTTCAGATAGCAACCCGGTTTTCAAAACTAAGGAAAACACGTCGCCAAAAAGACGGTTGTTCCTAACAAAGGGTGCCATTCATCCGAGCGTGAATTACTTTATATTCATGCACCCTCGATCTAATGTACGTTTCAGTGCATTATTTCTTGATAAAGAAGAGAAGTCTTCTTTTTATCGCCAAATACTTTCTCTTCTATGATTTTTCCGGAAAGTATTTGTGCAAAACTTGGTGGTACCATGAGATTTTGATTGAAAATCAATTTGAACTCAAAGTTTGATAAAATTTTCACTCAATCAATGACGTTAATAGTTTATGAAAATATTTAGGCTTTCAAATCCGTCATTGATTGAGGGGGAGAGTGATTTTTCAAAATTTTATGTATCATCAAAACTCCCCACACTTCGTACATAAAACAGTGCAACAAAAAGATTTGTGTTATGTGTCAGAATGTGTAAATTTTCAAAGAGTTTTCGTAAAAACTTCGAATATTTTGATAACTCTTCAAATCTGACACATAACAACCTCCCTCATAGTTTGAGGGGGAGCAAGAAAAAGTTCCGTTTATCAGACAATATTAAAAATTAACCGCATTTCTCTCCCAAACGTTTTCTAACTTATTTAAATCAATTGAGATCAAAAATCTCGAAAGATTTGAAATTTTTGATCGGGGGAGAGAATGTGATTTAAATATGAAATCTGATAATCAAATGTGATCTTTAAGACTCATAAAAGGCTCCCGCATATGTGCTAAACACTTTCGAATATCGATGCACATATTGAGGGGGAGCAAACGGCGTTTGTGGAAGTTATACCAATGACCGACCATTTATCTTTATGCATGGAGTTATAAGGTTGGTTAAGGTTAGGTATGAATTCCCATGATCCACCAGAACCGGAAGGATCTTCCCAGGGACAATCCATAGATAGATTAGAAGTCCTTAGGAATGATTGAAAAAAGGAGTAAAGTGAGAAAGGGAAGAGTGCGGACTGAGATTGAGCTAGGACTGGAACAAACCCAACAAGGTTCTAGTGATGAAGTCTCGGTAAGCACTGAAGGGGTTGAAGAATGAAAAAGAAATGAAATGAGAAAGGGTGAAAAGAAATAGCCCTCCATATATTCAACCTTAGGGCAGAAACCGGGTTCAATTCATAATCTACTGGCGGTTACTAAGGTAACACCGGTATTGAAGACAAGACGTCATGGACCCAGTGACGCACTGCACTAAAACTTCCCAACCACTCAAGTTCTCTTAAAAGAGCTTGTTTCAATCTCACGGGGAACCCTGTGCAATGTATCGACCACTCATTGCGAGTTATGTTGATACCTAAAACAGGAGACGCCTCCCCAGTCTCCAGGAGCGGATCAAAACGCACTATTGAGTCTAGAGCCAAGAGATCATCCATAAATCTCGATAGGACACATTCCAAATATGCTTATTGTTTCACACAATGTGGAAAATAAGATAAAATATTTAGAGTCCTACGCATTATCCTTGTGGTATTGCCAAAACATTCGAGTGATATGAAAATATTCACAATGACGATGGAAATCCTTCTAGAGCGAACATCACTCAAGCTCTTGGTAGGTGACATGTGAGATCCATCTTGGATCAATGATCAAGTGACAACTGGAAAGCAACAATGGTGCGATTCAAAGTTGAATCAAACTTGTTCCAGGATATGGATTGACGGATACTTTTGCTAAAACCTCTCAATGTGCTCACCAACTTATCTTTCGAGCACATTGATTGTGTAATATCTTTCAAACAAGAGTATTTTTGATGGAAATGTGATTCAAAGTATAAAACTCTCGTCGTGTCTCAAAAATGTTTATCATATGACACGCGAGTGATTTCTATTAATCAATTTCTCATCAATCCGTGAATATCAATTCACCGATTCACTCTATCGTGCTGTCTGCTTTGAGACGTTCCGGTAAGAGAACATGCTTAGTATGAAGATTCCAAAGTGGATTCTTTGGAAAATTCATTACTACAAGCTGGAAATTCCTGTCAAGGAGAGTCTTCTTTAAAAGAGATTCTACCTGATCACAGGTCGGTTTTCACAAAACCGGAGGGTAGTCTGTCCTCGCAGAACGAATGCCAAAGCCATATTCATTCTCTATCTTTATTGCTAACTGTTTTATTTCAGGGACACATATAAAGATGGCATTGATGGCTGCCGTTTCTAGCTGAATCGGGTCAATCCATACCTCATGCTCACACATCCCCCACACTATCAATGAAGATGAGAGACTTGCTACAACAAATGTTGAGAGACTATCAACAATGTTTCCGCCACTCTGATGAAAAAGTCTCCTGATCTACGACTCTAATGCAATGTCTCCAGATACAGAAGGGTGTGAGCATGATGGTCCTAAAGTCACTACATCACATGAAGGCGATACAACAATGGATGAGCTTGGAGATTTACTTTGGCTGATGATCTCAAAGAAGCTCAAAGATCACATATCTCAAAGGAACTCTAATCACAAGTTCGCTTGCTTGAAGTACGAAGTGTGCTGAAAAGAGAAGAATCAGATCCTACGAGCTACAAAGACAAAAGAATGCTTAAAGACCAAAGATCTTAACCTCAAAGGTGACCTCGCTTAGGGGGAGATTGTTAGGAATACAAATATTCCTATAAAAGTCTCGGTCACCTAATGATTGTAATAGCATTAAGTTAGCTCGTAGTTAGTTTGTTTATTAGTTAATTAGTATTAGATTAAGTAACACCGTGGAAGAAGGAACGGGTCTTTACCCACTGTATGCCTGATCCACAGCCCGGGAGTGGGCGTAATATTGTAACTATAAATACCCCTCTCCACATGTGGAGAGGGTTGGACCTTCATTTTCTTTTCAATCTAATATTTTCTCTTTTTTCTTTCAAGGTTCCTCTCCTTCTCTTTTTCTTCCCTCCCTCTCATTTCTACGCCACTCACATCACCACTTGATCATGTTTCCAACATAGTTAGTATTCTACATACATATATATATATATATATATATATATATATATATATATATATATATATATATATATATATATATATATATATATATATTTTAAAGTTAAAGAAAAATATATGTGTTTATATAAAAATTCAAATTATAAATTATCTTGTCACATTTTAACCCTTATCTTTACAAAATTACACTTTTTACCCTTTAGTTAATAATACGTACAATATGGTCCTTTTTGTACTTTTTACATTTTGTTCCCCAAACGTTTGAAAAATACCATTTCTACCCTCAACTTCTAAAAGAGTTCGGTATTATATAATTAGTCCGAAAGTCTGTGTTTTTGTCACTTTTAGCCCCTTAACGTGGGACTTTTGCAAAAATAGTCCTTGATTTAGTTTTTGAAAACCAAACTTTTATTTTTATAAAAGTTACCACTTTTTATCTTCCAAAATTTATAAAAATTAGTTTTTATAAATTTAATAGCATTTTGGAAAATCTAAATTTTCGAGTGTTGGGCTCGTTAGCCCAGTTAAGGCCCAATGTGGGTCTTCTTGTTTAAAAATTTACACTCGACTAGGATTTGGTTTTAGCTTTGATTTCATAGTATACGATCAAGTACGATTTGCATGTTACGTGGGTTTAGTTAAGGGTGAGTCGAGGATTTAGGTGGTTGAAAAATGTAGATGCGTCGTACGTATAGAAATGAAATGGTGAGGCCTTTTCTAGGGGTGTCGAGGCGTTTTCATAATACAACATTATGAGTGCAATCGTGAGTAAAAGTGTGTGTCGTGTGTATGCATGGATAATTTAAGTATGAATTGAAAAGAGTGAATAACAACTTACAACACCAAAAATTGGTGGTGATGAGGTCGTGTGTACGAGTTGGGAGCAAGCAAAACGTCTAGACCCGAGAGCTCTTCCTTATCCCAAAACTTTGTTCGAGCCTTGCAAGGAACCCAATACTTTCCTAACCCAAAACCGTGTTTGTTTTCTCCTTGGTCCTCCTCGACAGCAACACAAAACGAAAACACTAGAGTGCTTGTGATTTGGAAAACTTGGTGAGATTTTGAGAGTGTGAGGATGTTTGCATTTAATGTGGCTTATATAGCATTGCAAGGGTGGTTCGATTGTCTCCCTATGTCACTACATGCTTGGTGTGGTCATATCACTCTTCGACATTGTTGTCTAGTTATCCAAGGGAGTTGTCAAATCGAATGTGGTAATAGGGAAGCAACTTTGGTTTACTTTGATTAGTTTAAGCTTAGCTTAGGTTGTGTAGGTAATAAACAATTAAGGTTTAGATCACATGTGGTAAACTTGTTGGGGAACCATGAGACACTCGAACCATAGTGTAATGAATCTCTTGGTGTATAATGCGATGGACCGTTGGGTTGACGACTTCTTGGTGTCTCAAAGTCGCATAGGTTAAAGTCAATGGAGGGGATGTACATTTCTTGTCGAGTGAATAGGGAACAATGAATTCAACATGTGTGCAAAGTTTTAGATGGTGAGGGAGTTGATTTATGCCTTCGAGTGGCAGGTTACGCAAACAAGAAAACACAACAAAATCATAAACGGGCTGTGGAAATATCGGCCCAACGAATTCAAGGAAAAGAGAAGGAAATATGGGCTTGTGAGTGGTTCGGCCCAGTGTCTCAAAAAAACTAAAAATACATCCGTGTGGGCTTAGGTGGCATGCGGCCCAAACAATTTTTAGGGTGTCGGTGACTCGTAAAATGATGAAATTAACTTCGGTGTCAGTGTCGGTTCGTGAAAACCAAAAATGTATATAAATGGTGTCGTCATATATATATATACTTATATATATGTAGTAATAATAAATTTTGTAAAAGTTAATATATATACATAATATTATATATATATATTAATAATTTCTCGGTGTTCAAATGGGGTGTCGGGTCGCAAGTGGGAGTTACCGGTGTTAACCTCATTGGGTGACATCCAAGAGTGACAATCGGGTAACAAAACACAATCGCGTGTCAAACAAACGGTGATCAAAATATTCGGGTGTCAAATAAACA
This sequence comes from Artemisia argyi, assembly GCA_030686995.1. Classification (NCBI taxonomy): domain Eukaryota; kingdom Viridiplantae; phylum Streptophyta; class Magnoliopsida; order Asterales; family Asteraceae; genus Artemisia; species Artemisia argyi. Next base: position 132,302,537 of record CM060691.1, read on the forward strand.
GTGTCTCATATAAAAATTTTCAAATTAGCCTGTAAAAACGGCTTAGTTTAGAATAGTGTCGATAATTAGCATTAATAAATGACCTGGGATTTTACGGTGTATTACATCTCAATAATGGCTATACATATATCGCGGGCCTCCGGTAAATGACGATGGAAGTATTGTTCTTGCACCGACATTTGAACCGTCCACGTCTCCACGTGAGATAGCATCGTATAAACCTGACATATATTCATTTCTTATGTCTTTTTGATTGTTTCTTATGTAGTCAAGGCGCTGCTGCTCGATACTACAATATGTAGTTACGACATATTCTTAAAAAAGGCGGCCACCTCGTTAGCAAACTATATTGCTGAAATCTTTCGTGGAGCTGGTATGCGTACTACATTTTCATAGACATTTGTTTTTCTTTTTTAGGTGGTTCGCCAGTCTTGTCTAACAATTTAAGACCGAGGTGGTACCCATCTTCGCCATTAATAAAAAGCAGTGGAAACTGAAGAGACATATAGAGAGGGTTTAGTTTGTCTATCCGTTGCGGTTCGCCATTATGCCGTTCAATAATTACATCATAATCTATTGCAACCTCTCGGCCTCCTTCAAAGACAATTGCACCTACGGAGTCACCTCTTGGGAGGTCGTATTGCCTTGAACCAACAACATCGAAGAGTTTTAGTTTAAAATCTTCGATATTACCAGCCTCTATCTTGTCACGCGTTCTTCGAATTAGTTTGACCAACCGATTTTGCTCATCAAGAAGTTTAATCAAATTTTCAACAATGTCGCACCTTAATCTTTTATTGGTTTTTTTAAAGTGCTCTAACCGGTTGTCAACTTCATTTGCTGTATCGTAGATGTAGAGCTGCAAAAATTTTGGCTCTTTGTCTCCCAGGGGGCACATGCTTCCTATCCAGTGATATATTATTCCCGAAACTTTGAATACATAAGGGCCCCTTCCTCTGTTAACTGATTGATCCACCTCTGCGCCTAAAGAAGTCATTGCAAACATTTGGTTATAGGCAGACATTTTCCATGAAACGTCTGTCTTGAAAAAGGCCTTTTATATAATCTGGATTGGGTTGATTAGAAGGTAGCACAACTTTCCCATTGTTGCAACACCGATGGTATTCTTGAGAGGTTCGTCTGCTATTTTTTATTCGCTTATCATACCAAAACATAGCTTTGCAATGCCTACATACTTGGTTGCAACTGCCTATAGAAATGTATGTATCTGGTGGACCTCAATCCCTATTGGTGGTGCCCCTCTGCGTTATTGTTGACTCAACATTGATTTCATGCTTAAGTTATGCATCTATGGTCAATCAATAGGTCCGCGAATCCATTCTTCTATACGATAAATGGCCATCTCGTAGCACCACCACGACACCGATTCCCCGACAAAACCCCCGATTTCCCGAGAGTTAGATAGCCGATAGTAGTAGAAGCTCTAAGGCCGCTATTCCTGACAAGGAATAGAGTAAGGCCTTTACCTATCCTGAGTTAATGAGTTTTTTTCTAAACGACTTATCTGAAAGAAGGCTTTGCAATCAACGAAAACGCATTTCTCGTCTCACTTAGCTCTGATCTGGTGTCGTCGCTCACAGTCCAAGAAGAGTAGTCCTTTCATTGGCTAGCGGGATACATGCATCATTTATATATTAAAAAAAAAAAACTATATGTTCTGTCAAACTAAAGTAAAGACAGGCTAATTAAGTAGAATAAATAGCTATATTTAGTAATAAATCTAATACTCATTGACTACCTTGCCTAAGTCGTCTGTGTTGGTTGTTGTGTCTTTGAAAAAGGTTGTTGGATGTGCCTAAACCATTCGTTTCAGCTGCATTAGATTAGACAATGTATGTGAGTATGGTAAGAATACAATTTTTTTAACGATCTTGTGCAAAGCTGTTTAGTCACATACCTTGTATAAATCTTCTTTTACTACAGCTATTCTGAATTTCTGAAGGTGAAGATGTTGCAGTAATATGACGGTACCTCTTCCTTTTTCCACCAGAACTTCGAGTAATATCAACTGAAGAAGGCTCATTGGCTGCAATAGAGACAGGTATAAGTATGCGTTGTGTTGAAGTACTTGAATGGGAAAAAAAAGGAAAAGTAAAAATTGGAAACCTTGTATATGAGACGCTGATCTTGCATTCTGTGTGTGCCTCTGATCGGGATTAGCAGCTAAAGAATGGGATGCTGTTGTGTTATGTAGATGTTCTGAGTTATTTGCCGTATTATGGCACCTGTGATTTGGCTTTGTCTTGTCAACTGAACATGTTCAGCTGGAAAACCAAAGACAATGTAAATACTAATAGCAGGTAAACATAAGAATAAAATGATCAGCGCAAAATCAACGACCAAAACTTACATTGAGAAGACATTGGCGGCGAAAATCGATAAGGAGTAACATGAGACAATGTTACTTCATTTACTGATAAGTTGGTGCTGCTGGAATAATCGGTACTTTCGTAAGAGTCGCTTAGCTTCTGTTTTCCTTTCACACCCTTTTGTATAGTCTCAAATGAATCTAGGTAAGATAGTTTATTGAGCTCTGTACAAATCTTCTTGTTGACATTCACTGACCATGATGCAACACCAATTTGTTCGCATAACAGCTGTTTTCTTTGGTGATTCAGAAGCGGAACACATATGCTGAACATCCGGGGTTCGATCCGAAGAAACTAAATTACCAAGAGACGGGATGCGACGAACGATTTTTTGTTTGGTTTTCTGATTTCAGATTGCAAGTTGTTTTTAAGCATAAAAAAGGCTTTGTATAACAGGCATTTGGATGTATGTATGCAAGAGTAATCTAAATATAATAGTATGCATCAAGTAAGAATAGTATTTGTGAAAGAACATTAGCTAAAGATTTAGTGAGCAAGCATTTACATGTAATACATATGCATCAGTATTATCATACAGCATAGAATGTTTCATACACCAAGGTAACAAAGCAAAACATGCAAGGTAACAGCCAAAACGTAAATGGCAAAATAAAGAAGCAAGAGAACAAATACAACAGCATAAATAACATACGTACCTCCTTTTGAAAGCCAGGTTGTTGTGATTATCTGCGTCAATTTACAGTGGTTTTTGATTGTTTTTTTTTGTTATTTTTTTTTCAGTGTTTTGGACTAGTTTACTTACACTGGAATACAATCAAAACCTTTTCAAGAAGCTTCTCCCTTGGAAATACCCAACATCGTACATGTGTTTGGTAAAAAGAAAAAACCATAGCCACAGAAACCTTAAAACACAGTTAGATGGTTGACACATACCCAACCCCGTACGTCTATTAGGTATAAGCACCGGTAATTATCCTTTAGCAATTGGGCCGTGTAACAGGCTGAAAAAAAAGAAAAGTAACCCATTTTAATACACGATGTCGTATTAAATGGGATTTTAATATCTATAGTAATTACCAGGTCTATTGGTATCGTGTTTTATCATTTCAAAAGAAAAAATTGGTTTCTTATGCATTTGGTATTCATCAATTAGAAGCAGTTTTTGCAATATGCATAATCTTGCAAATGTCGTGCCCACTTGATTGGTCTCAAACAGTCAGAGAATATTGACCAAGGTAAATGGTCAACAAGGTCAAAACGGCTTAGACCAACTAACCAAGTAGTACAGGGTTTCCCCTGGTCGTTATGTCCCGACGAGGCGTGAATAGTATTTTAGACGTAATGTGATCGGGCGATTTTCAACAGGAAAAGGGTATGAGTGATAAAATGAAAGGAATATAGAAGAAAATAGCTTAGACAAGCTATAAGAACAATTACGTGAAATCAAATTACCTAGAAACGTTTAAATTAAAATAAACGTAAACGTACAAAATTCAAAGTGATTTTTAAGCTACACTAATCCTACGGGCTTGCAAATAGTTTTCCTACGTACTAGATGACAAAAGAAATTTTTAGAAAAAAAGAAAATTGAAATTTCAATTAAAATTCTATTTATTATGATTTAATTACTATTAAACACTAATTAAATTCTAATAAATATTAAAACTAATATGAAAATTCTGATTTTTTTTTTAACAAATACTACAAGTAAAAATTAATCTATGAAAAATATAAAAAAGAATGGGTACAGTAGCAAATAAGCAGAGAATAAGCTGAAAAGGGTTTAATTAAACAAAATGGACAAAGAGGGGTCTTATATAAAATTTTGTAAAAGGTGATTGAAAAAGACCCAAGGGCAGATGGTATTGGTGTGGTGTGTTGTGTTTGTAACAGAGTTGGCACCTTTTTTGATATATATATATATATATATATATATATATATATATATATATATATATATATATATATATTCTCTTTTGCACACTTATTTAACCAACAAATTGAACAATTTTAATGAAACCACTTTTTCTGAAAAGCTTTAAACAGGCTTATGGCAAGCTTAAAATCCCACAGTTGGGTGTTTTGTTTTTCAAGTGAGCTTTTGAGACTTAGCAGCTTAAGCACATGACCACAAGAGCAAAGATGCAGGCAAACAATGGCAACCATGGTCGCAACTAATCTAAAAGCAACACCATAACAACAATCAACAACAAGAATATCAAAAGAAATTAAAATCAACAAGCTCAGTGCATAATGATACACCAGCAGAAAGGGTCCAAATTGGGTAGTTTGGAGGCCAAAAATAAGCACATGAATAAGCTACAGTGGGCAAACAAATTATGGATGTAACAAGTTGGTACTGCTAGGTTCCTAAAACAACAAGAATCAAGGAAATTGGTCAACAATAGAGCAAGTTATGGTCAATTGAAAACGGGTCAGTGGGGCAAAGGCTTGGGTGCAGGGCAGTCACAAGGCCAACTGGTCTACTTTAAGCTACTCAAAACCAATCAAGGAAAATTTCCAAAATTATACAAAAATTGTTTTAAGAATAAAAAACTGGCAAATAACAAATCCCCAAAGTTTCAAATCATAACTCACAACCATGAGCAAATTAAAAATCCACCAACTTTTGAGTATTTTTGGCACTTTGACTTTTTCAGTTTATGTAAACTTTGACCTTGGTGAGTTTCTAATGGATCTATGTTACTGAGATTGTTGTCATAATCTAAACTAAGACTAATTTAAGCAAGTTAAACTAGATTTATACCTAATATGATGATATGGCTTTCTAACTTGCAAACAGTGAAGCTATTATAACAATTTTAGACTAATTTGACTTTGTTACTTAAAAACTACCAATGTTGTGCTTGATTTGAACTGCCTAACACCTAAGTGTGCTATCTTAACCAATCTTACCCACTGAAATTCACTAAAACATAGTCAAACAATCAAATCGAAACACCCCTTTTGATAGCAGTTACAATAGTTTTTACAGATTCAATGGATAAATTACCAAACAATGATTGCATCACTAATCCTAACTGTGTTTAAAGTTAATTGAACAAGAGACTTCAACAAATTACAACACAAGCACAAGTTTGCAGTATTAACAAATGAAGACAGTAGGTATGCCAATTTAATCTAAAACATATAAGAACAAAAGATAAGCACAAATCAAGTTATAAATACATAAAACTAAGAAGATGCAAGCTATTAGAAGAGTAATCAAAGCTAATAGATAAGAAATAGAGGAGAGTGACCTTGGGCCTTAGCTAAACAAAGGCACCAAATAAATGGCAGCTACAAGCTCCTAGCTTGTTTCACAACAAGCTAGGTGAAGTTCTTCTGGCCAATCCAAAACGACCACTTCCTTTGCATTCCACAATCTCAAGCATAGGTAATCTGTGATTTATTTTTTTTTTCTTTTTATTTTTTTCTTATTTAATCTTTTTTTATGTTTTCTTTTATGTGACTGAGAAGTATTGTGAGCTTATGAAAGTATTTAGAACAACAAACAAGCTTGAGCAAGATTTTGCTAAGGAGACTTAAAAATAATTTTTGAAACTGCAAATAACAAACTTGGAATTGAAAGAACTGAAATACGTATATTAATACTGAAAAAGATTACAAGTTACACTAGTAAACTAATTTAGAAACTACATATAAAACAACATGCCTCAAAGGCTTACAATGGAACCTATTTATACTAAGATAGAAAAAACTAAGCTTCTTTCCTTCTTGTGCTAGTTTACTGAGAGAAAACAGTGCAAAAGCACTCCTTGTGCTTTTTTGGACAAATCCCAGCAGTTGGATTAGATTTTGCTTCATCTTAACCCTTGAATCAATTTTGGCGCCATGTTAGAGGTTGTGGATTGCTAGCGTGGCCATTGAAGCTGCGGTGGGATTGGTATTAGTGAGGAATAGGGTGGCTAGTAGGTGTATTGGGGAGAGGAGGGGGGAGACAAATATGTTTGGAGAAGGTACAGGTGATGGTGATGGTGTATTGTTGAGCCCTGGAAACCAGGGAAAGGGGGAAACGGAGATGGAGTTTGATTGCGTTTTGAGCTGAGATACGTTTTATTTGTAAAACGGGGGAAAGGGTGGATTGGGCTAAGGGAAGTTTGGGCCTTGGGTTTGTTTATTTTTGGATTTGGATTTTGGGTTTGAAAATAACAAAGGGGTCCGGCTGGTTTGTAGAAATAATACAAGGACCAATTTTTGCATTTTCTGAATTTGGAGGACCATATCTGCCAAGTTCCCAAAATATAATCCAAGGGTTTTTTCTGCCACTTTGTAATTCCACAAGGTCCTTTGAAGTTAATTTTCCAATTTTGAATATTCAGGGACCAAATTTGTCACTTTTGAAACTTGAGAGACTGAAACTGCAAATTCTTCAAACTTTCATCCCAAGGACCAATTGTATCAATTTTTGGATTCCCAAGGACCTTTGTTGACTTTTTCTCCAAAATACTCTTCTAGGGGCCAATTCTGCCATTTTTTGAAAGTTCAGGGACTGATTCTGCCAATTCAGCATACTTTGCTCATTTTTTGCCTGTTTTCAATCCTTTTGTTCCTGAAACAGATAAAAACACAATCCAAGGATATTTGCAGTATAATTGAGCATATTTGGGTGTTTTCAGTATTTTAACGGTCTAAAATGGGTATAAAATGATGAGTGTTTGAGCACTCATCACTACTTTAGCAAAGTCTTATCATGAAGTTACTGAATCTACCTATACGACATGTTGCGCACCAAACATAACCCAAATCGACTAATACATAAGTAAATGGATCCAAATGATAGACCAGTATATATATATATATATATATATATATATATATATATATATATATATATATATATACATAGCATAACATAAATCACCCATTCACAAGTCTAAATTAAAGGACGCCGGTGTAACATAAATCAACCCATTCACAAGTCAAAAGGATGCCACACTGCCATCGTATCAAGAAAATAGCTCATGTATCACCACAAAATTTATTATAAACATGTACTAAGATGCAAGAATAAGGTCAAATGGGTTTTTCAAGTTGTGCCTCTATTTTTTTATGGAGGTCAGGGGTTAAAACAGGCAGTATAATGGTTACCTTCATCTATGTTATGGGTTATCGTTACCTTCGTCTATGTTCAAATGAGGTTTTCAATTGGTACCTCTATTTTTATGACTAGCCAAAACTAGAATCGGCCGATGAAAGCAAATGAGATCAAAACTATATATTTTAATTTTAATCTATGAAGAAAATACAGAAAATCATTGCATACAATTTGACTGCGATCAGATGTGAGCCCTGCCTTCTGTAGAAACCAACTTTAGATAACTTGCTTTCCATATGGTAACGTTCTTTTCAACACAATTAGAAGTTACACATTGGTTGGCTCCAAACGGTCAACCTAAATTGACCAGGGAATGGTCAACAATGTCAAACTGCCTAGAGTCAATGCTCCGCGGAAGTATAGTGTTTCCCCGGGTCGTTATGTCCCGACGAGGTGTGATGGTTAACAAACGGCTCTGTGATCGGGTGAATTTGGACGGAAAGGGTTTGAGATAGATTACACTACTGATTTGTACAATGAAATAGCTTAAATAAGCTATATGAACGGTTACGTGAAAGCTAAATACTTAAAAACATTCAATATCTAAAAGTGCGTACGTTTACATTTTAAATAACGCGAACGTACAAAATAAAACGTGAAAAGTGAAATCTGAAAACCCCCAGGGGGTGAAAATGACTTTTTTACAAACTTAAGGATAAAAGAAAATTTTTAGAAAAAGAAAATTAATTTTTACACTATTTAATTATTTAATATTATTAAATACTAATTAAAACTAATTATTAATATTTAAAACACTTAAATACAATATAATATTAATTAAATACTAAAAAAGTGTAAATTAATTTTCTAAAATTGTAAAATAACTAAAAACAAGTTTTAAAAATAAAAATATGTATTTTTGTCTTTTTGTGATTTTTCTATTAATTAATTACTAATTAAATATTAATTACCTATTTAAACTAATTTAAATTATTAAAAATAATAATGAATAGTAGAAATTCTAGAAAAATTCCTAAAATTATATTATATTATATAAAAGCTAGGAAAAATATAAAAACTAGGTCTTACTTAATAAAAACTAATTATGCTATTTAAAACTTAATTATTAATTAATTACTAATAAAACTAATATCAAATCTAATAAATACCAAATGATGATATAAAAATCTGAGAAATTTACTAAAATTACTTTAATATAAAAGGTAATTAATAAAAATATAAAAATACCAAGTACTTAATAAAAATCTAAAAATGGAAATTAAAATTTAAATTATATTAAATACAAACTATCACTTAAAATTAAATTGGATTTTCTTGATTTTTCTTTTACAAATTTATTTTACAGCTAAAAACTAACAAATTTTGTAAAAATAACTTTTTTGTAACTTGAAAATAAGCTGATTATGAAGCAAGAAGCAAAACAGTTGACTTTGTTTGATCAAGGAAGGAAATGAGTTCAAATGAGCTTTGGTGGGGTCCACAATGGTTGAACCTAGTTTAAGTAAGTTATTTGAACATAATTAAGCTGGAAAAAGCCACTTGGGACCACAGAATAAGCAAATGGATCAAAATAAGCACTTAGACACTTTGCTCAACACAGAAAAAAAGGACAAACGTTAGGACTGTCTAGGGGGCCCACAAGAGTGATTGGGGGCACAAGCTTGGGTGCAATGGAAATTCACCCACCTAGGGAGTTCAAAGAACTAGGAGGGGAACAATGGGGCCCACGGTGAAGAGCAGAAACCACCACCAAAGGTGGTGGTTTGGCTGTGGTCTGTTGGTGCAGGGGAGGCTACTCCCCCTGCAGGTCAGTTTGGAGCAATGTGGGGCCCACCAGAAAATTACTAAAAATAAAACAAGGGTGAGACACTGAAGAATAGCTGAGGAACAACAAGTCCTAAAATTCACAAGGCCTGAAACACAATACAAAAATCTAGAAAATTCATGCTAGAAATGAAAAAATCTGAGATAGACAAAATTGACTTTTTGTGAAAACCACATGTTTTGACTTTTACCAAATTCTAATGAATCTAAACTACTAATTATGATGAATTGACTTGGATTAGGACTAAATTAAGTGAAATAAACAAGTTCCTTACTGAATTACAACCTAGATTTCCCAAAAACCTTAACAGTTAACTTGTGAAAGGATTTTAATGTGAATTTTGACTATTTACTAAATGACCTAGTGTTTTTATGCTTGATTAGTTCTAGAAATACCTAATGTGACTGAGAGAAACTACAAACAACACTGAGATTACCCTGGTGTACCCTGAACAAACATAAGCCAAACACCCCCTTAACTACAAACTGTTTTTGGTTTTCAAAACATATAGGAGATCTAAGCTATAACACTGAATCAAAGGACTTTATTATGACATAGTGGACTGATTTAAGCAATAAAATACCAATTTTAACAATAAAATTCTAAGAATCATGCATATGCTATTTTGACTGTGAGATTGAAAACATGAGCAACCAAAGACTATACTAAGTAAGCATGACTTATTAAGCAATATACCACTTGACATGTTCTAATTAAACACAATAGGACATATATAAGCTATTATGAGCTTGGCTACAGTAAAAATGCAAGAACATGAGATTTGCTTACAAGTGATTTCCAAATAGAGAACAAATGAACTAGTGATCCAATAACCATCCTAACACCTCCCAGAGGTTCTAAACCCTCTGCAATCCAAAAACAACCAAGCTTCTTTTCTTCTTTCTTCTTGCTTCTTTCTGGTTTTTTTCTTTTTCTTATTTTTTTTATTTATCTATTTATTTTTTTTATTAACTGTTTCTCATTTCTTTTTGAATACTGACTTACAATGCTTAAGATACTTGGATAAGCTGATAAATAAGCTAAAGTGAGCTTATAAAAAGGTTTCAAACAATAAAAAGGCTTTGAACAAGAATTTAACTAAAAGCTTTGAATTTTCATTAACACTGAAAATGATACAAGACTTAAACTTGAAGATTGAAAAATTATATTAACTTAAAAATAACAGATTACAAGCTATAATTATGACTAAAAATACAAGATTACATTAATTTGACATTAGCTAAACCTAAACTATACTACTGCTACTACACTAATGCCTCTTTCTTCTCTTTCTTTTCATTTTTATAAACCCTGGAGATGTCTTCTGTCTTTCCCACTTGTAATTGCAGCCGTTGGATGGCTTAAAGTTGATCTCAACCTTTGAAATAATTTTGGCGGGAAAAAAAAGAAAGTGGGGTTTGGTTGGGTAATAAATGAGGAGGGGGGTGGGTTGGTCTTGGCAGGTGAATGTATTAATGGGGATGTGAGAGTTGATGATAAAGGTGAGGTTGGAGGGAGACCAGATTACATGTAATTAGGGGGGGTGATAGAGGTTAGGGATGAATAGTGATATGGTGGGGGTTTGACCTGGTCAAACGACCAGGATAATATTAGAAGGGGGTTGGGGTTGGGCTGGATGTTGTTGGGCTAGGGATTAGGATTGGGCTTGGGTATTTGTTTGATCAGGGTGTTTGTTTTGGTTTATAATAGCAAAGGGTCCAATTGGTTAGTAGTTAAAACATAAGGACCAAAGTGTAATTTTGTGAAAGTTCAAGGGCTGTGTTTGTAAATTTCCAAAGTATTCACAAGGACTAATGATGCCAAGAACCAAATAAACCAAAAACCAAATTTGCATTTTTCCATTTTTCAAAGTCCCCAAGGACCAAATCTGACAAGTTTGCAAAGTACAGGGACCAAACATGTAATTTCCACAAAGATTTTACCCAAGGACCATATTTGCCAAAATAAGTAACCACAAGACCAAAATTGATTTTTCTTTCAAAAATATCCCACCAGGGACCAATTCTGTCATTTTCTGAAACTCCCGGGACTAAATTGCAAATTTCCAAAACTTTCAAGATTTTTCACCAAAAGACTAAATATGACAACTTATAATTTTGAAAGGACCTTTGGTGATAATTTTCCATATTTTGAATGACCAGGGACTAGTTTTGACATTTTATAAAAGTTGGGGGACTGAAACTGCCAATTTTGCAAACTTCGTACGTTTTTCATTTGTTTTTACTCATTTTGCATCTAAAACATATAAAACACAATTTTGAAATATTTTCAGTATTTTGATGCATTACTGAGTGTTTTTGTATGTTTTGCAGCTCAGATTTGACCAAAAATGATGAGTGTTTGAGCACTCATCAATCCCCCACACTAAACTATTGCTAGTCCCTAGCAATAAACTGTTTTGAAAACTTGATGGATTTTAAACTCTTTACCAAAAGCCATCACTTCTGGAGTAGCCAGATGTATCGATTTAAGTAAGAACTATGGTCCACCTGATAACCATGTGATTTTGAGCAAACCACCAGCATTCAACGGATTTGATTCGTCTTTACCAAAAGCCGTTTGCTTCTGGACTAGCCAACTCTTGATGGACAAAGTCAACATCTTGGTGAGCTGATTACCAATTATGGATTTTCCACTGCCTTTGCCACAAGCCATAATCTTGCGTGCTAGGCAACTCATTCGCTTTTTAGGATATGGCGAGTTGAGGTACCATACAATTTTGGGCAAATTGCAAGCCATCAACAGATTTGATATATCTTTACCAAGGGCCGTTTGCTCCTGGATTAGCCAATCCCTTTTGTTGTTTAGACATGGCGGACTGATAACCACAAAAATTTTGAACTCAAGTGAAAAATTTTTGAAATTTTTTTGAAATTTTGGCCAAAACGGGGGTATAAGATAGTAAAATGTGATAAAATTCGCTAGAATAGCGAAATATCCCCCCACACTTAGAATGAATATTGTTCTCAATATTCAAAGTCCCGGCTATTATGCCGACATTTTGAACGTAAAAGGGCAACATTACAAGCTAAATGTGGAAAACACCAGTTTGTATTTTCACTTTATAAGTAACCACAGTGGGGGTAACTCCCCCACACTTAGGGTGAAAACCCTATAAGCATGCTACTGTTTTTGTTTACCGAGTCGCTAGCTTGACTCAACCCCAAATTCATTTGTCCTTGGGGAAGCATGATGTGGAAGAGACAATCTCGATCGGACTTTCATTCAAGATGTTTGGACAAACATTTGAAGCACGTGAAAGTTCCACACCGATGAGATAAGTATCCGGCTCAAGATAATGATACATGAAAATGCTGGGATCAAAGATGGTATCTTCATTCCCGAAGGAGTGAAGAACAAGAGAAGTCACCCTGTAGGTGAAGAAAAGGAAGAAAACCATGATGAAAATCATGATAAGATATTCTTCCTCGAGAGCAGGCTCATTAGCCTGAGTTTGAATTTCAAGGGTTAAGCTCAAAAACATCCCGGGAGGGTGGGTGGGAATTTGCAAATCCTCATGATTGAGTGCATCTCCCCCCGGGCTATCATACTCCGGAGGAGTCATGATAAGGTGATCAATGATGGGCTCAGAAGGTATTTCATCAACGTCACTGATGTCTCCATAAGATAAAGACTTTTCATCAGTGGGTGAATCACTATGCCCGGTATTGAGATAAGAATTGAGTGATGGATCATCATCATTCAATAAGCTTTCAAGAAAAAGAATATCCCCCTCAGAATCAAGATAGTTATCATCAACTTCATACGAAGTTGAACTATCTAGGGCAAGGAATGCTTCGACTTCTTCTAGATCATCTTTGAGGTCAAAGAGATCATCATCACATCCCAATGGAAGTGGATTGGTGTGAGTGAGTTCATCGGCGAACTCCTCGAGAAGAAAGTCAACATTAGAGTGGGGAAGGGATGCATCAACATACTCAATGTCTCCATAAGATAAACAATCATCACTGGAATCAGAGACAGTCTCACTTTGATCATTTGGATTATTAGGGTGAGAAGGAATATCACACACTTGATCAAAAGTCCCCTGTGACTCTCTCGGGATTGGGACAAGGATCTCAACACTAGACTTTATTAATTCGTCCGATTCCTTATTAGGAACAGTGCTAAGATGCTCATCCCCCATGTTTAGAGAGTGAGTGTGAACTTCGGGTGTGATAATAACAGACTGAGGGAGATGAGAGGAGCTAGCATTCATGGATTGTACAAGTTCCATTTGATCTTCTGCTAGTAATTTCCCCGTCTCATTATTTTCTCCCTGATTTTCAATGGGAGGAATCACAAATGATGAATCTGACGAACCCTTATAAAATTGAAGGATATCAAGGGTGTCGTCATTATCACTATCATCATCACAGTCTAGAAGAGCAGCTTTACGAAATTTGGCACGTGTTGTAGCTGCTTGTTCTAAGACTAGCAATTCTTCCATGCTCAATTCATTTCTAGCCTCTCGTTCTTCAGCAAGTAATTCTGCCATAGATTTCTCACGAGAGTCTTGAAACAATGTAGTAACCAACTCCTCCTTAAGTTCTTTTAATATATCAAGAGCCTTTAGTAAAAGGTCTTGCTCAGTGTCATGAGGAGTTGTGTGAATCATTTGATACTGTGGAGGTGGGTCTGAAAACGAATAGTCATAATTGTTGCAAGGAAATGGATTCCTTGTTTGACAATCAGAGCTAGTGTGTGGACCTCCACAATACTCATAACAGTGAAACTGATGTGGCTGTGGGTTGTATGTGCTTGAGTTATAATTGTTATCAGGAAACTGCTCATAGACAAGCGTGTTTCCCGATTGACAATCAGAACTGTAGTGTGAACCACCACAGTACACACAACAGTAAAACTGCTGAGTCTCATGGTGTGGTAACTGATGGAATGAATCAGTCGTGTCATGGTAGGAATAGGGATTCTGGTTATAGATAGACCCGTTTCCCGACTCTACTATGCCACAGCTGGGGCAGTTGCCACCATTATAAGGATTACCACACCAATGGCAAATAAGAAGGTGTGGATGAGACATAGAAAGAATCAAAAGGTTAGGGAGGGGTAGGGATGAAGAATCAAAGATGTGAGAGGGTAAAGGAGAATGTTTTTGGATTTTTGGATAATCATTTTGTACAAAATAGGAAAGAAAATGTTTTTGTGTTTTTTGTGTTCATTGAAAACTGATTTTAAAATGTTTTCGGGAACGGTTTTGTTTTGATAATAAGAAAATATGAACAAATGATGGATAAATGTACAATGGTACGAATTCCAAAATCACTAATCAGAAAAACCGTTTAGAAAACGCACACAACCTCCCCGGCAGCGGCGCCAAAATTTGGTTGGCTCCAAAAGGTCAACCTAAATTGACCAGGGAATGGTCAACAAGGTCAAACTACCTAGATTCAATGCTCTGCAGAAGTATAGTGTTTCCCCGGGTCGTTATGTCCCGACGAGGTGTGATGGTTAACAAACGGCTCAGTGATCGGGTGAATTTGGACGGAAAGGGTTTGAGATGGATTACACTACTGATTTGTACAATGAAATAGCTTAAATAAGCTATATGAACGGTTACGTGAAAGCTAAATACTTAAAAACGTTCAATATCTAAAAACGCGTACGTTTACGTTTTAAATAGCGTGAACGTACAAAATAAAACGTGAAAACTGAAATCTGAAAACCCCCAGGGGGTGAAAATGACTTTTTTACAAACTTAAGGATAAAAGAAAATTTTTAGAAAAAGAAAATTAATTTTTACACTATTTAATTATTTAATATTAATTAAATACTAATTAAAACTAATTATTAATATTTAAAACACTTAAATACAATATAATATTAATTAAATACTAAAAAAGTGAAAATTAATTTTCTAAAATTATAAAATAACTAAAAACAAGTTTTAAAAATAAAAATATGTATTTTTGTCTTTTTGTGATTTTTCTATTAATTAATTACTAATTATATATTAATTAACTAATTAAACTAATTTAAATTATTAAAAAATACTAAATGAACAGTAAAAATTCTAGAAAAATTCCAAAAATTATATTATATTATATAAAAGCTAGGAAAAATATAAAAACTAGGTCTTACTTAATAAAAACTAATTATGCTATTTAAAACTTAATTATTAATTAATTACTAATAAAACTAATATTAAATCTAATAAATACCAAATGATAATATAAAAATCTGAGAAATTTACTAAAATTACTTTAATATCAAAGGTAATTAATAAAAATATAAAAATACCAAGTACTTAATAAAAATCTAAAAATGAAAATTAAAATTTAAATTATATTAAATAGAAACTATCACTAAAAATTAAATTGGATTTTCTTGTTTTTTCTTTTATAAACTTATTTTACAACTAAAAACTAACAACTTTTGTAAAAACAACTTTGTAACTTGAAAATAAGCTGATTATGAAGCAATAAGCAAAACAGTTGACTTTATTTGAACAAGGAAGGAAATGAGCTCAAATGAGCTTTGGTGGGGTTCACAATGGTTGAATCTAGTTTAAATAAGTTATTTGAACATAATTAAGCTGGAAAAAGCCACTTGGGACCACAGAATAAGCAAATGGATCAAAATAAGCACTTGGACACTTTGCTCAACACAGAAAAAAGGGACAAACTTTAGGACTGTCTAGGGGGCCCACAAGAGTGATTGGGGGCACAAGCTTGGGTGCAATGGAAATTCACCCACCTAGGGAGTTCAAAGAACTAAGAGGGGAACAATGGGGCCCACTATGCAGGGTAGAAACCACCACCAAAGGTGGTGGTTTGGCTGTGGTCTGTTGGTGCAGGGGAGGCTACTCCCCCTGCAGGTCAGTTTGGAGCAATGTGGGGCCCACCAGAAAATTACTAAAAATAAAACAAGGGTGAGACACTGAAGAATAGCTGAGGAACAACAAGTCCTAAAATTCACAAGGCCTGAAACACAATACAAAAATCTAGAAAATTCATGCTAGAAATGAAAAAATCTGAGATAGACAAAATTGACTTTTTGTGAAAACCACATGTTTTGACTTTTACCAAATTCTAATGAATCTAAACTACTAATTATGATGAATTGACTTGGATTAGGACTAAATTAAGTGAAATAAACAAGTTCCTTACTGAATTACAACCTAGATTTCCCAAAAACCTTAACAGTTAACTTGTGAAAGGATTTTAATGTGAATTTTGACTATTTACTAAATGACCTAGTGTTTTTATGCTTGATTAGTTCTAGAAATACCTAATGTGACTGAGAGAAACTACAAACAACACTGAGATTACCCTGGTGTACCCTGAACAAACATAAGCCAAACACCCCCTTAACTACAAACTGTTTTTGGTTTTCAAAACATATAGGAGATCTAAGCTATAACACTGAATCAAAGGACTTTATTATGACATAGTGGACTGATTTAAGCAATAAAATACCAATTTTAACAATAAAATTCTAAGAATCATGCATATGCTATTTTGACTGTGAGATTGAAAACATGAGCAACCAAAGACTATACTAAGTAAGCATGACTTATTAAGCAATATACCACTTGAAATGTTCTAATTAAACACAACAGGACATAGATAAGCTATTATAAGCTAGGCTACAGTAAAAAAGCAAGAACATGAGATTTGCTTACAAGTGATTTCCAAATAGAGAACAAATGAACTAGTGATCCAATAACCATCCTAACACCTCCCAGAGGTTCTAAACCCTCTGCAATCCAAAAACAACCAAGCTTCTTTTCTTCTTTCTTCTTGCTTCTTTCTGGTTTTTTTCTTTTTCTTATTTTTTTTATTTATCTATTTATTTTTTTTAGTAACTGTTTCTCACTTCTTTTTGAATACTGACTTACAATGCTTAAGATACTTGGATAAGTTGATAAATAAGCTAAAGTGAGCTTATAAAAAGGTTTCAAACAATAAAAAGGCTTTGAACAAGAATTTAACTAAAAGCTTTGAATTTTCATTAACACTGAAAATGATACAAGACTTAAACTTGAAGATTGAAAAATTATATTAACTTAAAAGTAACATATTACAAGCTATAATTATGACTGAAAATACAAGATTACATTAATTTGACATTAGCTAAACCTAAACTATACTACTGCTACTACACTAATGCCTCTTTCTTCTCTTTCTTTTCATTTTTATAAACCCTGGAGATGTCTTCTGTCTTTCCCACTTGTAATTGCAGCCGTTGGATGGCTTAAAGTTGATCTCAACCTTTGAAATAATTTTGGCGGGAAAAAAAAGAAAGTGGGGTTTGGTTGGGTAATAAATGAGGAGGGGGTGGGTTGGTCTTGGCAGGTGAATGTATTAATGGGGATGTGAGAGTTGGTGATAAAGGTGAGGTTGGAGGGAGACCGGATTACAGGTAATTAGGGGGGGGGGGGGTGATAGGGGTTAGGGATGAACAGTGATATGGTGGGGGTTTAACCTGGTCAAACGACCAGGATAATATTAGAAGGGGGTTGGGGTTGGGTTGGATGTTGTTGGGCTAGGGATTAGGATTGGGCTTGGGTATTTGTTTGATCAGGGTGTTTGTTTTGGTTTATAATAGCAAAGGGTCCAATTGGTTAGTAGTTAAAACATAAGGACCAAAGTGTAATTTTGTGAAAGTTCAAGGGCTGTTTTTGTAAATTTCCAAAGTATTCACAAGGACTAATGATGCCAAGAACCAAATAAACCAAAAACCAAATTTGCATTTTTCCATTTTTCAAAGTCCCCAAGGACCAAATCTGACAAGTTTGCAAAGTACAGGGACCAAACATGTCATTTCCACAAAGATTTTACCCAAGGACCATATTTGCCTAAATAAGTAACCACAAGACCAAAATTGATTTTTCTTTCAAAAATATCCCACCAGGGACCAATTCTGTCATTTTTTGAAACTCCCGGGACTAAATTGCAAATTTCCTAAACTTTCTAGATTTTTCACCAAAAAACTAAATATGACAACTTATGATTTTGAAAGGACCTTTGGTGATAATTTTCCATATTTTGAATGACCAGGGACTAGTTTTGACATTTTATAAAAGTTGGGGGACTGAAACTGCCAATTTTGCAAACTTTGTACGTTTTTCATTTGTTTTTACTCATTTTGCATCTAAAACATATAAAACACAATTTTGAAATATTTTCAGTATTTTGATGCATTACTGAGTGTTTTTGTATGTTTTGCAGCTCAGATTTGACCAAAAATGATGAGTGTTTGAGCACTCATCAATCCCCCACACTAAACTATTGCTAGTCCCTAGCAATAAACTGTTTTGAAAACTTGATGGATTTTAAACTCTTTACCAAAAGCCATAACTTCTGGAGTAGCCAGATGTATCGATTCAAGAAAGAACTATGGTCCACCTGATAACCATGTGATTTTGAGCAAACCACCAGCTGTCAACGGATTTGATTCGTCTTTACCAAAAGCCGTTTGCTTCTGGACTAGCCAATTCTTGATGGACAAAGTCAACATCTTGGTGAGCTGATTACCAATTATGGATTTTCCACTGCCTTTACCACAAGCCATAATCTTGCGGGCTAGCCAACTCATTCGCTTTTTAGGATATGGCGAGTTCAGGTACCATACAATTTTGGGCAAATTGCAAGCCATCAACGGATTTGATATATCTTTACCAAGAGCCGTTTGCTCTTGGATTAGCCAATCCCTTTTGTCGTTTAGATATGGCGGACTGATAACCACAAAAATTTTGAACTCAAGTGAAATTTTTTTGAAATTCTTTTGAAATTTTGGCCAAAACAGGGGTATAAGATAGTAAAATGTGATAAAATTCGCTAGAATAGCGAAATACCCCCCCCCCCCCACACACACACTTAGAATGAATATTGTCCTCAATATTCAAAGTCCCGGCTATTATGCCGACATTTTTTACGTAAAAGGGCAACATTACAAGCTAAATGTGGAAAACACCAGTTTGTATTTTCACTTTATAAGTAACCACAGTGGGGGTAACTCCCCCACACTTAGGGTGAAAACCCTATAAGCATCGAGTTTCTTCATGTATATGGTGCGACTTTCATATAAGGGGGAGCCTTGTTTGAGTGTATATATATATATATATATTGTCCGTAGTTAGCCATTGTTAGTGTATCATCGGTTTGTCATTTACATGTATATTAAGTGTTAATTGCTACGTGATACGGGGGATTGCACCCTCGCAACAGGTTTTACCTCTTAAGGGATCTTGAGAAGCTTGCAATCCCCGCCAGGTAGTGTACCTGATCGTTGTAGTATAGTATAGTGACAAGTACCGGGGGATTGATCGTTCAACTCAGGAATAGTGTCACTAGGATTAGAAAGCCTACTAAACTAGGTCTAGAGGTGAGGGATGATTCTTTTTTGTATTTTTTATATTTTATAAAAGCAAGTAAAATCTCGGGTTTTGAAGGAGTGGGCGGAATTAGTTGCTAGTCAACTAACCCAATTAACTACAGATGCAATCAAAATAAAATAAAATAAATGAAAATTAACTAATGTGGTGGAAACAATAATGAGAAAAGATGTGTTTACTTACATTTCATTACTCCCTAGATATCTTTTACCGGTTGATTAGCTTATTACAATTGCATGGATGACGGGTTATATTCCTTAATACTAGTCGTAGGGTCGTGTACAATATTCCCTAACTCTATAAGATCCTACTTCACTCCTATGTCGAGCCGACTAAAAGCTCCTAACATGGGATCACTAGAATTCACTTATGCATTAAATACAACCAAAAATCAACCAATAATCAACATCTAGGTTTCACTACATCTAAGCAAACACAATAAAAACCTAGTCTAGCATGTTAAAAGAAAGACAAGCATAAGATAGAATCAAACAACACATAGACATATTGAATGATTATTGGAAGACTTATCTTTATTCAAACATGGATGAAAGAAGGGTTTGAAACCCCTGCAATATGATGAAAATTCGACCTAGGGTTTGTGCTCCTAATGTTCCTGGTGAGTGCTTATTCACTCACCTTTTCTAAGCTAAAATTAGGAATTTATAATCCAAAAACTAACCAAAACGCCAAAGAAAACATGTTTTTGTGATTGTGAATGTGCAGGTACGGATATTTCAATAATTGACGAAAAACGAACGGAAATCAACAAAAACGAGCATGAGAGTAGAACGTGTATAGATCAGTCAATGAAAGTCAATTTTGAGCCTTAGAAGACCTCAGAGATTTGAGATTCATCAGATTTGGTCCTTGGTCTAAGTTTCAAAGATTGTCAAAATCAGTCCTTCAAGTTTTAGAATGTTGTCATATATGGTCCTTTAAAGACATCTTTGTAGAAGAGACAACTTTGGTCCTTAGAGAATCAGAATATTGCATGAAAAACCCTTGGAAGATACTTTGAGAGAATTACATGTTTGATCCTCATAATTTCAGATTATACATTTTTAGTCCTTGTAATTTCATGGTTTAAAATCTGAAATTATTACTCAAAGTCCAATCCCATATCCAATCCAATAATAAACCCACAAAGCCAAAACCAATATACTATACCAAAGCCCAAAGACAAAATATTACCCAAGCCCAATGACTCCTCCCAAACTAACCAGTCAACCGGGTGCGGTCAATAGGTCAAACCAGGAGAGAGTGCAAAGATAACCGGTGAAGAATAGGGTTTCCCCGGGTCGTTATGTCCCAGCGAGGCGTGCAAAGGTATTCTAGACGAATTGTGATCGGGTGATTTGAATAGAAAAAGAAATCTTGAATTTTACAACAATGAATAGCAAACATAAACTAAAAAGCAACGATTAAGCATATAAAGCAAGCACGTAAAGCATAAATAAGCAAAAGCGGAAATTAAAGCAAAGATAATAAAACTAGTAGCAAGTAAATAATCTAAGTTAACGATAAAGAAATAACAACTAAAAATAATAAATTAGATTATATTAAGCAAGCAAATAAGAAACATATGATAAAAAGATATACTTGTTGAGCAAATTATCACGATCCTTAAGTGTGGTTTATTATTTCAATTAAGTTCTCTATTTGATGAATTAATGTCTTTTACGAATAAATATTTTCTCACAACGTTGGTTTACTTTGAAAACAATTTTTCATAAAGAGATACCAATATCTAAATTAAACCCAATTATTTTCACGGCTTTTGCCCGCTCAAACAGCCAGAATTTTAATCTAAGTAACTTAAAAATTACTAATCAATATATTTGCTAACTTTTATAAAACCACACTTAATTCACGGAATAATCTACTCAACAAGTATATAAAAAGCTACTCACTAAACATATTAACTAAGCTAACAATAACAATAACAATAAACATCAACATGATTATCTAAACTAAAGGTAATAACCATCTAAACAAGCATCAATAACACTACTCTAAGCTACGCATAATACTAAAAATAACGACTAAACTAAGCAAGACAATAAACATAAAAAGAGATAATCGAAAAGGGATTTAAAGTTATTAAATATGAAGACAACAGATCAAATGAACCCCAAAACATATTCTAATCAACACCTAATCTACAAGCTCATATACCCAAATCTTCCTTGATAACTCCATTACCAAAAATCAATCACCAATTAGTCGTCACTTTAATTTCTCCACTAATACTACACTTTGTTTTTGATAGAAAAACACAAGACCTTGAAGCAAAATAACAATAGCAGTAGATTAAAGAGTTGTAAGCTAAAAAGAAAGCAAATTTTAATTTTTAAGTTGTAACAAAGACTGAGATGGGAATTAAAGGTATTAATCTAGTATCTATATTTCAAAGTGAAAAGAAGATAAAGCAACAAACAAATGAACTTTGTTGATGATTTCAGTTTGACGCAAAAAGAAAGAAAACAAACCATTCAAAAACTATAAAAAGGTAATTTTACTAACTTTGATATAATAACTATGATAAAAAAAATATGGGTATGACAACTACAATAAAAAGAAACAAGAATTTGTAAGCCAGATTTGAGATGGAACCGAACCATAAGGGTGGTGTCGGCTGCTTTTCTTTTTTTTCAAACTGTTCACCTTCGTTATATTTTTCTGTATGCAGCAAACCCACACTAATTACTCATATTACTAATAAGACTTTAAACAAAACTATTAAAATAAAGACTAGTTGTAAAAAAGTTTTAAAAGAGATTTAATAAAGCTTAAAAGAATTAAACGGAACTACTTGACTTTAGAAACAAAACATGACATTTAAGAGGGACTTCTTTAAATGAAACAAACCAAAAACTGAAACAAAATGAATTGAAAGTTTGATGGACACGTGCATCCCTAACACAAATTAATGACAATATTAAATGAAAGAAAAAATTATGAGAACTAATGATTAAACCATTAACGATACAAACATTTAATAACTTGATTCATAAAAAAAAGTTTTGTAAAATAAACAACGGCTGGACTATGTGTGAACCAGCGCCCTAATCCAGTCCCATCTTGTTTCCTTAAATACCAACATTTTCTAAAACCTAAGCAAACACAACCATTGGATTTGAATTGGTGTCCAAGAAGGGACACGTGGAAAAATCAGATTTAGCAACTAAATATAAGAGTAGGATTCTTGTAAATTTGTTGGGCCAAACTATACACTTGGTCTTCTTTTTCTTCTTTTGGGCCATCATTCATTTCATTAACATGGGCTTGAAATAAATTGGTGGGCTTCAAATGAATTTTGTAGCTGACCCAAATTTAACAAATAAATTTGCATAAATCTTTGTTCGGGCTTTAATAATCTTTAATAAATTCTCGAAATCTTGAACTTTGAACATTTGCTCCAATGTCCGTGACTCGTAAATTTTGCTCTTTTCAATTTTGTGCTCGGTTTTGTCCACTTTTGCCTTGTTTTCAATCCTTTTATACCTAAAACACATAAAAACACAATCCAAGGATATTTGCAATATAATTCGGCAAATTTGCGTATTTTCGATCATTTTTGTGGGTTATACAAGGTAAAAGATATGTGTAATTACACACATATCACCCAACCCCCACCCTCAGTCAACACCCCATCCCAGGGTCAAAGTCAAAAGAAGTCAAACTCCATTTAATACTACCTTTTTACCCGCCCCCTTTTCGCCCCTTTTCCCAGAAAACACTGTTTACCTTAGAACCCTAATTACCCCGCCCCTTAATTACAGCAATTAAGGGCATGTGAGTCAAATCAAAGGCTTTCTAGAAGCTGACACAGGTGTCAGAGAGTATCAGGAGCAAAGAAACACACGGGTGGACATGTGTCAGCCTCTCATTGGCTCTACCATGTCAGAATAGCTCAATCCAAAGGTGATTAGATGATGAGGAAATTATTGGAGATGATCAAGGGCTCTGGATTGATTCTCAAGAAGCACATCACACGAATTGCCAAGGTGGCAATCCGTGGCCTCTCACCTCTAGAACCTTCATATCAGTAGTATATATAGATGTGTGGGGATAGTGTATTAGAGTGTGGAGTTTAGGAGTAGCCAAACTCTGCCCAAATTTCTTTTGTAATAGTATTAGTTGTAATCAAATTTACTTTCAATGAAATCAGTTTTATTTTTAAATCAATTTTAGCTTATTACTGTTTACTGTTTGTTATTACTGCTTATTAGTTCAGCTTATCTCTCTTTTATAATTCAGCTTATCTCAGTTTGATTAATAGTTTATTCAAGTTATTTCCAAATTCAGTTTTTCATATTCATTCAAATGTTTTGAGAAAAATCAGAAAATAGAAAAATATAAATATAGCTTTGTTAATCCAGCTTTCAATTAAGCTGTTTAGTTGTTTGCTACAACTCATACTAGCTAAACATAGCTTTTGTGAGTTTGAGATTCAGTTTTATCATTGTTAATGTTCATTTGAAGCTTTGGTCAACAGAAGTCAAACTGTCTGATTCAAATGATTCAGTGGAGTATTTGATAGTCAAATGGAGTTTTGGAAGCATTTGTCTATCTAAGAGATAGGCAAGCTAAGTGAACCCCTCTTTTTGAGCTGAGGGGATACAAAGTTGTAAGTCTGTTTTCAATATTTCTTAATTAGTTGCATAGATATGTGATTTTGAGCTGTGTTTAATTTCAGTTGCATTTAATTGTTCACTTAGCTTCTGTTATTGTTATAGTAGCTTATTAGATCATAGGATTAGTGTTAAATGGATTGATTCACTGATTCATACTGTTCTCAGTTAATAAGGCAGTGTTTGGATCTGAGTTTTACTGTGTATGGGAATTGTTTGATTGCTGTCTTATGATTTAGCACAGGTCACATTAGTGTAGTAACAGAGATTTAGACACTAAAAACAGTAGTATAAACTTGAATTAGTCAAAAGTAGTTGTAAATTTTAGCTTAAATATTAGTGTAGAGTAAGACAGTTAGTATAAGTGAAATAATAGTTGTATAATAGTATAAGATAGCTAAAATCAGTTCATTATTAGCTTAATACAACTAGTTGTAGAAGATTTAGTGCATTTAAATTGGAATTGGTCAAAGTAGTTTAATATTTGTAATAGTCAAATGTTTCTTGTATCCTGTTGTTAATGACTGCTGAACTTGGGTACAATTTGAGCATCATTTGGTAGTTAGTGATAGGGCCTTTTGGTTTCTTAGCATCTCAGTAGTGTAGAGATTAATTTGCCCCATTAATATTTTAGTTGATAGCTTATTAAGATCAGCTTATTGGTCCTGCAAGTTAGTAGTATAGAAACTATTTTCTGTTTTGGTACATAGGGCTGCTAGAGCCTATTTGAGCTTGAATTTGAGATTAATTGTCATTTCTGAGTTGCCTTGGTTGAGATTTAGTTATTTCATTCAGACCTTAGCTTCTGGCTTATTCAGTTTTGATTGTGCTTTTTGATTGGCTTATCTCTAACTGCTTATTGCTTGATCTTATTGCTTCTGTGTTTTCTCTGTGCATTTATGAGTATTTTAGAGCTTATTAAAGTACATTGCTTCTGTGTTTCAAGTTTGGTTAAGTTTTGTGGCAAGTGCTTATAAAAAGCACTTGCCATAAGCTGTTTTAGTCCAAATAAGCACTTCTGCTTCTTATTTTCTTTTCAAAATTTTTTTGCAAGCTTTTCATATTATTCTAGATTTTTTGTAAATTTTTCATATTTTTCTGCGTTTATTTGATATTTTTCTTAATTTTTCTTAGTTAATAATCATTTTTTTAATACTTTTTAATCAACAAAAATCAATAAAAATTTAGAAAAAGCCTTTAAAAATACAAAAATATTTTATGAAATTCTTTTATAATATTTAAGATTTTTCAGAATAGATTTTATATTTTTCCCAGTAATTTTTACATTTTCCTTAATTTTTAATTACCTTTTAATTCCAAAAAATAGAAAATAATTCATAGAAAATAAATAAAAAGTCAAAAAAAATATTTTCTTTTTTTCAAAATTCTTTTTATTAGTTTAAGATTTTTAGAAATTTGTTTCACATTTGTAGGATCATTTTCAGTTAAATAGTTATGTTTTATTTCGTACGATACGTTTAAATTTCGCGTTTGCATTTCCATTTTTAGATTTTAGACATTTGTGCATACCTAGCTTGTACTTTCTGCTTATTTCACTATTTCATTTCATAATTTGAATTTTACCATCACAATTTTCACTATTCACTTGTCACTACACGGTTCACGAATCGATAATTCAAGATTCCATTCAACTTTCGTTGGGAAACGACTCGGTAAATCCGTATTTCTCGCGGATTTAATTGATACTTAATACTTACTATAATTGAGCGAATCAGTTCCACACCCAATGAATGAAAAATTGGAAAAATATATATAGAGAATACATCCTGACGGCGTCATGTGGTAGCTTCTGACGTCGTCAACTCGCCGCCAAGTTAAGAGTCGTATTGCCTAGTTCCGGTCTTGACGTCTTCATGTAGAAACTGAGCTCTGGGCCGTCACTTGCATTTTGACCCTGACGGCCTTGATGACGCCGTCAGGCCAATTACACTAAAAATGTTCTGGGCCATCACGTGTATTTTCCACTTCCACCTCTTTTGCCAAACTTGACGCCGTCATGCATGAGGTCTTGACGTCGTCAGGTACTGTTCCCAGCAAGGAATTTGAGTCTTTGCCGTTTTCTTCACTTTTATGCTCCAAAAATGTCCAAAATGCTTCCTTTTCCAGATTTCTCCTCAAAAGTACCTAAAATGACAAAATGAACGATTTAGGGTAGTAATTGATTAAATAATCACGAATTCGGACTTAAATGACCCCTTAAAAGCGGTACACTTTTCGCCTCATCACATACCCTTACACTTGAGACTTGCTTGTCTTCAAGCAAATGCGCTTTTATTCTAATCAAAATACAAGTTAGGGGCCATTTAACACTAATATAAAAGTAATTACAACAAATAATCGTTCCACTAAAAACCAAAAGCAAGCACGGAGGTTATACACTAGCACCTCACAAATAGTGTTTAGATACTCACATCTCTCAGGTGTAATAAAGTATATATCACAATAAGGAAATGGAAAATGATGAGGCGAAAAATGATCCGTTTTTAGGGGGTCATTTAAGCCCGAATCCGACTTTATTTGATCAAATATTGCCCTAAATCGTTCCTTTTGTGATTTTAGGTGTTTGGAGAGTGAATTCTGGAAAAGAGGCTATTTTGGACGTTTTTGGAGCATAAAGTAAAGAAAACGGCAAAGTACCAAAAATCCAAGCTGAAAATACAAGGTGACGGCGTCAAGACCAAAAGCTTGACGGCGTCAGACATGAAGAATTAAATATCGAAGGTGGTGACAGCGTCAGACGAACTGGTGACGGCGTCAAAGTGGCCAAGAATAATTTACCGTGGGTGGTGACGGCGTCACATAGGCCGTCATAAGTGGATCAAGGCCGTCCGAGGAAGTTTATGGCGGCGAGGTGACGGCGTCAGAATTAACTCTTGACGCCGTCAGACTGTTTTTCCTATATATAGTTTTCTAGTTTTTTCATTAAAAGGGAGAGAAGTTTTGGTGAAACCCTAAAGACGATTTTGGTGCCTCTTTCACAGGTTTTTCAAGGGTTCCAAACCCTTGAGACCTTGCATTGTAATTGAGATAAGTGTACTTTCAATTCAATCAATATGTCTATGTGTTGGTTGTTTATCTCTTGTTCTTGTCTCAATTCCATTATGCTAGGCTAGATCTCTCTTGTGTTTGCTTAGATCTAATGAAACCTAGATGTTGATTATGTGTTGATTACTTGTCTATTCTTGTTTTGAATGAATGATTTATATGTTAGGCTTAAGAAAACTGGCAGATCTCCAAATGGTAACATGCTTGAACGTCTTAAGAAACATGAACCGAGGCGTACTAGGTCTTTATTGGTTGTATTTAATGCATGAGCCACTGTTTACAATCCCTATAGTTGTGCTAGGTCATGGTGTAGGAGGAGATAAGAGCTCATAGAGTTGGGGAGTTATGTATGCCACCCCACGAATGGTATTAAGGAATACAACCCGTCATTCATACAAGTGTAACAAGTAATTAACATGTAAAAGATATCTAGGGAGTAATGAAGTCTAAGTAAACACAATTTCTCCAACCACTGCTCACAACCTTAGTTTAAATTAGTTTAATTTCATTTTCATTATTTTATTTTAATTATATAATACCTTTGGGTTAGTTGAATAGCAACTAATTCCGCCCACTCTTCCAAAACCAGAGATTTTACTTGCTTTCATAAAAATATAAAAATACAAAAATAATCATCTTTCACCTCTAGAACTATTAATTAGGTTTTCTAATCCTAGCGACACTATTCCTAAGCTGAACGATCAATCCCCCGGTACTTGTCACTATACTATACTACAACGATCAGGTACACTGCCTGGTGGGGGTTGTAAGCTTCTCGAGATCCCTCGAGAGGTAAAGCAAGGTGTGATTCCCACGCATCAAGTTTTTGGCGCCGCAGCCCGGGGAATAGTTATTGTCTAGGTTAGGATTTCTTTTTATTAGGTCTACTTGCTAGATTCCTTTCTAGTAAGATTTTTATTTTTATTTTTAGGTCTTCTTTAGTCTATCTTGTTTCTTCGTGCCTTTGTTCGTAACTCTTTACCATCCGACATCATGGAAGGTGGTAACATCTTTGAACCCATCATCCCACCACAACAAAACCCACCATTAGAACCCCTTAGGCCCCGAACCTTAGGAGAGTATTCCCGACCTAGCCACCAAGGCTACCGAAACACCATTGAGCTCACCGGAGCCAATGTGACCCCCTTGCGATCCGACACCATCCGGTTGGTGCAAAGCGGATGTGCATTCCATGGACTTCGTTCCGAAGATCCAAACCAACACCTTAAGGACTTCCTCAAAATCGTAGATTCCATAGACCTAGGTGTTGAAACTAGAGAGACTACCCGTTTACGCCTATTCCAATTCTCTCTACGGGATCAAGCTAGTCAATGGCTTGAGCGTTTACCCGCGGGATCCATCACCACATGGGATGATCTCACCACTCGTTTCCTTGCTCAATTTTTCCCACCGGGGAGAACTACTAAACTTAGGAATGACATCTTGATGTTCCAACAACGTCAAAATGAATCTTTTTATGAAGCATGGAGTCGATACAAAGACCTACTCCGAAAAGTTCCTCATCATGGGATCGAACCATGGCTACAGATCCAAATCTTTTATGGTAAGGTTGACTATCAAACAAGGAAAGCCATTGATTACGCAGCTAAGGGTAGGCTAGATAGACTTAGCATTGACGAATGCTGGAAAGTTCTTGAGGAGTTGGCACAATACGAAGAGGAAGGATGGGAGGACCCGATGCTCCCAAGCAAAGCAAAGCTTGATTACCCACGTGCCACCCAAGAACAATTGTTGGGAAGCATCGAGAAACAGGTAAAAGAACTGATGAGTATTGAGAAACTGGCCGCTGAACCCATGTGGAACCCTAATCCACATAGGAATACGGTTATCAGCCAAAATTTTCCTGAACGCTCACGGCAAGAGGAATTCGAAGGAATAATGGTAACCTTCATGGATAATCAGGAAAAGCAAATCCAGCACCTCGAGGCACGCATGGAAAGCACTCATAACGCCTTTATGAATTTCGCAGACCAGTTCATATCAAGGGTCAAAGAAAAGATCAAAGAAAATTCTATACCTAAAAGAATTGAGAAAGTCTTCGAGGTGTCAACCTCTTTGGTATTTGACCAAGAGGACAGCGGGAGATTCTCCTCAAAAGCTTTACCATTAACTACCCCCATTCTCATAAACACCCCCATACGGAGAAAAGCTCGCAAATAAATAGCATTTTCGTTGGATGCTTGCGAACTACATTCCCGATCTCATCCGAAAAACGTTCTTTTGGTTTTAAACCCGGTGTAAAGAGTTCACACCTCATAAATACCATTGAGTTGAAACCTCCTTGTGAACAACATCTTTCTTCTCGCGCCAATGACCCGTGCATAAGGATCAACTTGGCCAGAACATTACCCGACCCCCGATGCTACCTCACCTCTTTCCGCGACAGTAACGAGACATTCGACCCTGGTGGACCTCGTTAACAAAATAGCTACTCATGGGTTTTACTTGTGTTTAGTTATTTACACAAAGGGCAGGGACTAAACTTGAAACTACTCCAAACCTCACCCCACACGGGCATCTGACGGCGTCAAATTTAACTCTTGACGCCGTCAGCTCGACGGATCAGCAATATTAACACAAAACCAATCACTTTCCAACCATACCCCACAAATCTCACCCAAGTGTTGCTACTACTCCGACTCTCAAACCCCCAATTCGACATCTTCCGCCTCCGATCTCTACTTTGTAAGTAAGTTTTTCTCATCTTTTCTCGGTTAATTATCCTTAGGACTCGTCAATTTGAAAAACCCCTTTCGCCCGAAACCCCATTCTTGACCCACCATTAACAAATCGTAATGCCATCCAATTGGTGATTCGTAATCGTGGGGTTACCATTTGATGATGTTGTCTCACCCAAATCATGCATTAATTTAGAAAAAAAAAAAACATCATGCCTCGGATTCTTTGACCCCCCACCCCTGTTTCCTGATTTAAGGAGCGTTTGGGTAATGGGTTAAGAGTTTGAAAATTGATTTTTCCCTCGCATTTGCATGGCTATAATTCTGATCCATCTGACGGCGTCAAAAATTACTCTTGACGGCGTCAGATGTGTCTGACTGCATAAAGTTCGTATAAATTTCGCGTTCTAATCGTTTCCATTCACTCCACCTTTTTTCCAGGAAAATGAGCAAAAGGTCTCGCCAACAAAAGGGTAGTTCTTCTAGATCTCAAGGGGTCAACTATGGGGAATTAGTGCACAGTTGGGGGGAATTCAATGATGTGGATACTAGTACCAAGTATGAGGAGTTGTGCAACCACCATATTGATACTGGGGCGGTGGTTGACTGGGATTTTCTGAGAGCCTATGGGTTGGAGGCTGCATTTGTAGGGAGGTTCCGCACAAATGGGTTTGCGGGACCGCAGTGGGAGAGATTGTTTAGGATGAGAGAGACGGTATATAGTGAGTTGGTACGGGAGTTCTTTGCGACCTTCCGTTTTGATCAAGCTGAGGCTAGGGGAGATATGGGGGGCACCACGATATATTTTAGGCTAGGGGGAGAGTTGAGGTCTTGTTCTGTGGCTGAGTTTGGTTGGAGGCTTGGGCTATATACTAGTGAGGAGGTTGATGGGGCTTTTCTGCTGAATTTGCTACATGGAGAGACTCAGCGGAATGAGATGAGGTGTGTTACCTTTTGGCCAAACATAGGGAATGGGGCTTATACCTCGACTACTGGGGCTGCATCAATCAGGGACCCCATTGTTAGGCTAGTTCACAGGTGCATCACATACAGCTTGTCTGCACGTCATGGCACCACTCACTGTATCACTGCTTCGGACTTATTCTACTTGTACACCATCTTTTCTGAGGATGTCTACTGCAACATCCCGTTTTGGGTGGCCAGTTACTTGAGGACCAGTGTGGGTGAGAGGGATATCGACAAGGTTTATGGGGGGATGTTCATCACACGGTTGGCTCGTTCCTATGGTCTTCTTACTCCTCAGATCATAGGGTACTTGAGCGACTGTGGGAACTGCAGGGTAGTGAGGGCGAAATCCCTTAGGCAGATGAGCATTGTGATGCAGATGGGGGATGGTACCTACATATGGTACGTTGGGGCTGATAATGAGGATGATGACGGTGATGATGAGGAAGTGCCCCAGCAGCATCAGTTTGCCGGGTATGAGGAGGGGACGGCTGATTACTACCGACACATGAGTCGGGGAGACTGGCAGGCACACCAGGGTGCCTGGATGGGTCATATGGACACGTGGCGAGCTGCTACTAACCAGCGCTTTGACTGGATGTATGATCATACCGTCCGCCAGATGCAGCACCTCTCCACCCGAGATCAGCTTGAGCCTCACCTGCAGATTGACCCCTTCCCAGGCCGAGAGACTGACTACCCTCCCTATGGGTACACTGGACACCTCCCACCAGGCTATGATTATCGTTTTGGTCCTCCCCCTCAGTGATCCATCTTGATATCCGTGATTCTTGAACAATTTATTTTTGGTTGTACGATTTGAAACATTTGGTTTGTAATAGTTTAGGATTCGGCCTTTGTTGGCTTTGAACAATTTTCATTTCTGTTCTTTTAACTAGTATTATGCACGATTAGCTTTTAATTTTTATTGATGATTTATCTTTGCAACCCATGTTTTGTGTGATTTTTATTTGTTTGATTATTATTTGCTTCCGTATGCATGTTTTATTTTTATTGTTGGTTGATCATGTTTCTTTACTAAAAAGTGGAAATACTTTATTATGTTGTTTAGCCTAGTCTTAACTTCAACCTAAAGGTATTTTTGCAAAAGATAAGTGTAAGGGGAAACCCCAAATATGTTTTTAAGAAACAAACCGATCATGATTATCCACAATATTTAATGAACATGTATATTCGTATTTGTTAGAGTCAAATGCTTGTATTGAGTCATAATGAAGTTTTGCAGGATTTTCCAGGAAGTAGGACAAAGTTTTTCCAGAAATTTTCCGGAAACTTAACATAAGAATTTCTGCAGGTCCATTCTGACGGCGTCAGGGTTTGCTCTTGACGGCGTCAGGAGTTAAAATCTGGAAATTTTACCGGTTTTGTTTTTCTAACGGAGTCTTATAGTTTTTGTGAATTATTAAGTTTTATAATCTCCAGGAAATCTGCAAACTTCATTCCACAAGCATTATATCTTACTTTGTTTTCTAGGATTTAGTAACTTATATAGGATGCCGCCGATTTTACGCGAGGTTGCCTTGTCTACTTTTGTCAGGATTTACAGGTTATTTGTGACAAGAAGATGATTTATATTCTGGAAGGGAAGCTTTGATTGTTCGTTTTCTTGGAAGAAGATTTAACCTGGCCAACTAAAATCCATACCGAGCGAATCAGGGAAGTATTTGATTTCATTCTCTTTACTTTTTAACTTTTACATTCTTTACTTGAACATTGGGGACAATGTTCATCTTAAGTGTAAGGGGAGGGTAAAAAGATGATACCTTGCATATGCACTTTCGCTTGAGTTTGTTTTGTTTGATAGTAGATGTGTAATAAAACTACGAGAAATACTTGTTAGTGTAATTTTAGCGCCAAATTTAAAATTTTTTACAACATTTAGGAGTGAAACTTTAGCCATAGCAAGCGTCTCATGGATAGGAGGTTGTATGACTAGCACATAACCGTATATTCAGAAAAATTTTCCACCCAAAAATGTGAGGTTCGCCTTTAGATTTGATAGGAAAAGCATTCATTATTAGTGCTTATGAGTGTACCGGTAGCAATTAGATTCTAGAACTTGCGTTAGTGATGCATCCCGAGACCGCTAGTGAGACTACATTCGTGTGGTAGGATTTACTACATGATAAGAGGCATTAGGATCACCCTTGTGTTAAACCCGTATTACAATTACTTGACCATTTAAGTCATATTACTTGGCTAGTTAAGTCAACTAATTTTTCCCACACCCTTAGCGTTGTACTCATTTTTAGTACACGATACCCCTAGTACACCCCTCCGAGCCTATCTTTTCGTTTCTAACTTTAAGCATTTTACTTAAAGGAAGAATTTGTTACACCCCACTTAAATGTACAACCAAATCGCCTTAGCCTTCCGTGTATGCGCTCATTTTTAGTGCATTATTGTTATTTGTTAAACCCTAAGTTAACTTTCTAATTGATTACATGGTTGCTAAGTCGAGTCATATCATTGTACATATTGTTTTGGGACGATTGGGACTCATGGGTAAGTACTTATTTTATGGAGTAATGGGGAAGAACATCACTTATTACCCCCATACGTGCGTTAATCTTAAAAGTGCTCCAAGTGTTTTAATTTTCTTAATTCGAGTCATTAGAATAGTTTAATGTAAAGTATGTAAAGATTCAAGTGTAAGGGGAATTCTCATCCCCTATGATGTATTATTTTGGATAGTAGGGTAAGAGTGTATGAAAAAATAAAATAAAATAAAATAAAATAAATAAAAAAAAAAACATACGGACTACCATCCCATTTTTATTCTATGTTCATTCTATGTTTTTATTATTTTTCATTTATTAGCTTAAGTCGAGTCTAGTCTTGGCTTAGCAACGCCATCTTATACATGTAATTAACCGAGATTGTTAACTCGTCACCAGTAAAATTTTCTTTATCCAACAAAATCGTGTAATTCATATCCCTACACCTAACGTTATAACCCTTTAAAAGGCCTCTTTGATAGTTTATCCTAGGTGCTTACGCCATGTGGTGGAGGTTTGATCCTTTCCTAAGCCTATGGTAATCTATTTTGCTATGACAGGTAGTGAGAGATATCTTCCATTTCCATAATGTTATATTACTTTATTACACCCGAGAGATGTGAGTATCTAAACACTATTTGTGAGGTGCTTCTGTATGACCTCCGTGCTTGTCTATTGGTCTTTAGTGGAACGATTATTTGTTGTAATTACTTTTATATTAGTGTTAAATGACCCCTAACTTGTCTTTTAAGTAGAATAAAAGCTCATTTGCTTGAGGACAAGCAAATCTCAAGTATAAGGGTATATGATGAGGCGAAAAATGATCCGTTTTTAGGGGGTCATTTAAGCCCGAATCCGACTTTATTTGATCAAATATTGCCCTAAATCGTTCCTTTTGTGATTTTAGGTGTTTGGAGAGTGAATTCTGGAAAAGAGGCTATTTTGGACGTTTTTGGAGCATAAAGTAAAGAAAACGGCAAAGTACCAAAAATCCAAGCTGAAAATACAAGGTGACGGCGTCAAGACCAAAAGCTTGACGGCGTCAGACATGAAGAATTAAATATCGAAGGTGGTGACGGCGTCAGACGAACTGGTGACGGCGTCAAAGTGGCCAAGAATAATTTACCGTGGGTGGTGACGGCGTCACATAGGCCGTCATAAGTGGATCAAGGCCGTCCGAGGAAGTTTATGGCGGCGAGGTGACGGCGTCAGAATTAACTCTTGACGCCGTCAGACTGTTTTTCCTATATATAGTTTTCTAGTTTTTTCATTAAAAGGGAGAGAAGTTTTGGTGAAACCCTAAAGACGATTTTGGTGCCTCTTTCACAGGTTTTTCAAGGGTTCCAAACCCTTGAGACCTTGCATTGTAATTGAGATAAGTGTACTTTCAATTCAATCAATATGTCTATGTGTTGGTTGTTTATCTCTTGTTCTTGTCTCAATTCCATTATGCTAGGCTAGATCTCTCTTGTGTTTGCTTAGATCTAATGAAACCTAGATGTTGATTATGTGTTGATTACTTGTCTATTCTTGTTTTGAATGAATGATTTATATGTTAGGCTTAAGAAAACTGGCAGATCTCCAAATGGTAACATGCTTGAACGTCTTAAGAAACATGAACCGAGGCGTACTAGGTCTTTATTGGTTGTATTTAATGCATGAGCCACTGTTTACAATCCCTATAGTTGTGCTGGGTCATGGTGTAGGAGGAGATAAGAGCTCATAGAGTTGGGGAGTTATGTTTGCCACCCCACGAATGGTATTAAGGAATACAACCCGTCATTCATACAAGTGTAACAAATAATTAACATGTAAAAGATATCTAGGGAGTAATGAAGTCTAAGTAAACACAATTTCTCCAACCACTGCTCACAACCTTAGTTTAAATTAGTTTAATTTCATTTTCATTATTTTATTTTAATTATATAATAGCTTTGGGTTAGTTGAATAGCAACTAATTCCGCCCACTCTTCCAAAACCAGAGATTTTACTTGCTTTCATAAAAATATAAAAATACAAAAATAATCATCTTTCACATCTAGAACTATTAATTAGGTTTTCTAATCCTAGCGACACTATTCCTAAGCTGAACGATCAATCCCCCGATACTTGTCACTATACTATACTACAACGATCAGGTACACTGCCTGGTGGGGGTTGTAAGCTTCTCGAGATCCCTCGAGAGGTAAAGCAAGGTGCGATTCCCACGCATCAGAAAACATCTCTCACTACCTGTCATAGCAAATAAATTACCATAAGCTTAGGAAATGATCAAACCTCCACCACTTGGTGTAAGCATGATTAGTGCTTAATCAAACATCCTTTTTAGACCTTAAATCAGACCAAAAATACCAAATACTTACCAAATATGCCAAGAGATTGTATGTTTTTGTATTTGTGTATGTGCAGGTACGGATATGTGAAAAATGAATAAAAACAAAGCAAAACCGACAAAAACGAGCACGAGATTGGAAAAAGGTAAAAAGCCGAAGCCGAGGAAGAAATTTATCCAAGAAAAGCCCAAAACGACAATTCAAATTCTTAAAGATTCAAAGAATGACAAAAGAGACCCTTAGTGGAAGCGTGAAGTTATTGACAAGAAAAATACTCCAACTATTCACAAGTTGTCGATTTTGATCCTTTGAAGAACTTAGGAAGAAAAGTCAACTCTAATCCTCCAAGTTACAAGAAATGCTTTAGGATCGTTATCAGTCGTTACGTTTAATATTAGGTTGTATTAGTTACATTTTATAATGTTTAAAGCTTGAATTTTATGATTTGTAAAGGTCTAGGGGCTAATTATGCAACAATGTAAAAGATTAGAGAAGCCCTAGCCCCTAGCCTATAAATAGAGATGTAAGCCTCATTTGAGAGTTTTGTTCTTTAGTTTTTTTTTTTATGGTTAATTTTTGTTTAATTTTTGTCAAGTCTTATTTTACTTTCTCTCTCTAAAAGCTTTGTCTTTTTAAAAATCTTTAATTTTTAGTTGTTAAAATCGTGTTTTTATTGGTGGGATTTATAGTTTATGGTTAAACTAGGTTG
Source organism: Artemisia argyi (assembly GCA_030686995.1). Lineage (NCBI taxonomy): Eukaryota > Viridiplantae > Streptophyta > Magnoliopsida > Asterales > Asteraceae > Artemisia > Artemisia argyi. The sequence goes on from CM060691.1 coordinate 132,339,100, forward strand.
TCTAGTAATAAGTTTTGTGAAAAACATTAGTTTTTAGGCTTTATTTTGGATCAAAATGGTGTTTTGTTATGTATTTTATCGAGTTACGTTTTATTTTATCGAGTTTTAATTTTTAAAAAATGTCCATCGAATTTGAAACTAAAAAAAATGTGTCCATCGAGTTTGACTTAATTTTGTTAGGGACCTATGTGCAAAAGTTACCTATCGAGTTTGATTAATAGTCTATCGAGTTAGGATATCAGATTGCATACCGAGTTAGTTCTTTTATTTATTTAATAGTCTATCGAGTTAGGTACAAAAAAGTATTATCGAGTTTGAGTTTTAAACATTTCGAGTTTGAGTTTTTAGTTGCATATCGAGTTTGAGTAACCAGGGACCAAATTGCAAAAACTCAACTTTCGAGTTAGAATATTTTTAGTGATTATCGAGTTTAGGATTTTGGCATATCGAGTTTGGGTTCTTTTTGTTATTTTTTTTACTTTTTATTTTTTTTATTATTTTGTCTAGTATTGTTTTTACCAAGTTTCATTTCTTTTGGCGAGTTAGCCAAGATTATCGAGTTAGATAATCATTTCCTCATCGTTTATCGAGTGAGGTTTTCTTATGCTTAATATCTAAACGAAACTCTGCCGAATTTTTCTAAAAATTTATCAAGTTAGGATTTATTATATAACAAGTTAGTAGCTTTTATTTAGTAATGTCATCTAGTAAACATTTATAGTTTAATAATAACTAGTTCATTTTATTTCTTTTACTTATTTCCTTTTTAATTAGTCTTTATATCATTTTCATTTATTAAAACTAAAAAGCCAAAAATATAATTTTCCTTTTACGTTATTTTTCTTTTATATCTTATTATTTAGAAAAACTCAATTTGCAATCGTAAGACTAGTATCGCTTTTATTTTTCTTTTTAAACTAGTCGTGTTAAGTTTTCTTTACGTTTTTATTTCTATTTCATTTTTGAGAATGTTCGTTTTATTTGCTAATTTGTTTTGCATTATTTACTTGTTCTCTTAACTTTAAGTGCAATTTTATTCTCATTTGCAGTATATTCAAAAACCAAAATATCTCTTTTATCCTCATTCACTTCACAAGATTCACAAACCGAACCGACAAGATCGAATTCAACCCTCGTTGGGAGAACGACCCGGGGAACATACTTTCACCGGTATTTCTTCGGAAAAACAAAACTATACACGCAAAAAGACAATCTATCAATGGCGCCGCTGCCGGGGAGGCGTTGTTAAGATTTCGTCGATCGTTTGTTTGATTTGTGTTTTGAAGAACCTTCCTTTGGAAGTTATCGCTTTAATTAAAATATATATAAAAAAAAAAAAATCAAATTTGTTTTCCTTTTTCTTTCACTTTTGTTTCTTTTAAGTGTATGATCACACGTTCACGGTCGAGATTAATCGATAATTCTCCGACCATACCAAACCAACGTTATCGTAGACGTCGTAAACAAGCTTACGTACCCGAGTTACGTACTCTTGTTGAAGCACCCATCACCGAGATGGCCGATCAACGTACTATGCAAGAATTGCTCCAGTGTCCCACCGAGGGATATGGGGACGCAATTGTTATACCACCTATTCTTTCCGATAATTTTGAACTTAAAACTGGATTAATTCAACTTGTCACATCAAAACAATTTCAAGGTTTTGAAAGGGACGATCCTCACGCACATATCCGATGGTTCAATAAGTTAACTTCGACAATGAAATTTAAGGATGTCCCTCACGATGCTATCAAATTGATGTTGTTCCCATTTTCACTCGAGGGTTCAGCCCGGATTTGGCTTGAAAAAGAACCTCCTCGTTCCATCCACACATGGGAAGAACTCGTTTCGAAATTTGTTAATCATTTCTTTCCACCGTCCAAAATGACTAATCTTAAGAATGATATAACTAATTTTCAACAACGTTTTGATGAGAACTTTGGTGAGGCATGGGAACGTTTTAAGGATCTTCTTCGAAAATGTCCTCACCATGGTTTCTCCGAATTGCACCAAATCGACACGTTTTATAACGCTTTGACTCAAAACGATCAAGATTCTTTAAACGCAGCCGCCGGTGGCAATATCTTGAATCGTACGCCAATGGATATTTTAACAATCATCGAGAACAAATCAAAGGTTCCAACTTCTCGTAACAAACCGAATGTTTCGAAAGTGACTTCTTTTACTCCTTCTTCTTCGTCGGTCCAATCATCGGAAATGGCCGAACTTACCGATGCTATTCGTTGTATGATGAAAGAGTTTAAGTCTCAGAACCAAAAGCCCGAGCCCGTTAAAGCCGTTAATGAAAAATGTGTGATTTGTGGTGGTCCCCATCCGTATTATGATTGTCAAGCCACAGATGGCCAAGTTTACAATGCTAACGTTGCTGCCGTAAACTACAATCCAAACCAAGGTTTTCGTACTCAGAATAACCAAGTAGGGCCACCTGGGTTTCCACCCGTGCAAACTAATCAAAACCGTTATCCTCAAAATAACCAAGGTTATCAAAACCAAGGTTACAATCAAAACCGTGGAACCAATTTCAACCAAGCTCAAAATCATCAAAATTATCAAGTCCCTCCACCACAACAAGTTTATCAACCACCGCAACCTTCTCCTGAGCTTGCTAATTATATGAAAACAAACGATGTTTGCATTCGAGCAATGCAAAATCAAATCAACAACATGAGGGTTGAACTTAAGAAGGAGATCGACACAACCATGACTCGACAAACGAATGAGCTTAAGCAAATGATGAGCAGCTTTATTCAGATGAATCAAGCATCGACGTCTGGTTCTCTTCCGAGCAACACAATTGCTAACCTGCGGGGTGATGCAAAAGCAATTACGACTAGGAGTGGTGTTGTAATCGATGGACCAACGGCTCCGACTACCCCTTCTTCTTCTCCTAAGGTAGTCGCCCGTGAAACCGAGGCGACAACAGATACGGAAATTCCTAGTAATAATGGAAGGACCGAGAACATCCAACCTCCGGTGGTCCCGACGTTCAAAGGAAAAGATAAAGTTGTTAACGAAACTGAAAATGTCATTCCCGTCAAAACAAATTTGCCTTATCCGTCACGCTTAAACGAACAAAAGCACTGTGAGAAAGATAAAAACCAGATGGAAAAGTTTTATCAGATTTTTCAAGAATTACACTTTGACATAAGTCTCGCGGATGCTATACTTTTGATGCCTAAATTTTCTTCTATGCTGAAAGGTCTTTTGAATAATAAAGAAAAATTGTTTGAAAAATCTCGAACCCAAATGAATGAGAATTGTTCGGCGGTTATCCTCAAAAAGCTTCCCGAAAAGCTTGAAGACCCCGGTCGATTTCTCATTCCGTGTAATTTTCCTGGGATGGTTCAATGCTTCACCTTGGCCGATCTTGGTGCTAGCATTAACCTTATGTCGTTTTCCATTTGGAAAAAGTTGTCTTTGCCCAATTTGACTCCGACTTGCATGACCCTCGAGCTTGCCGTCCGAACTACTTCCCGCCCGATGGGAATAGCCGAGGATGTCTTCGTAAATGTGGGAAAATTCAATTTCCCTGCCGATTTTGTCGTTGTTGATTTTGATGCTGATCCGCGGGTACCTCTCATTCTCGGAAGAGGTTTCCTAAAGACCAGCCATGCGTTAATTGATGTGTATGATGAAAAAATTACCCTACGCGTTGGTACCGAAGCCGTAACGTTTAATTTGGATCAAACCACGAGGTACTCCTCCAATTATGACAAATATTCCGTTAACCGAGTCGACGTTATCGACGAAGTTACGGAGGAGTACGCTCAAGAGTTACTTGGTTTTACCGAACATGCTTCGAATGGCAATCCCACTCATTCTTCTGAACCGATAATTTACGATCCTTCCCCTTCCCTTACTCCGTTTGAGGGAAGTGATTTCATCTTGGAAGAGATCGAGGCCTTTCTTGCTAATGATTCGATTTCACCGGAAATTGATCATTCTGATTGTGACCCGGAGGGGGATGTACTTTTGATTGAGAAATTGTTAAATGAAGATCCCAACCCGTCCCTCCCTCCGATGGACCTTAAAATGGCCGACGTTAAAGAAGTTAAGCCGTCTACTGAGAATCCTCCAGAGCCCGAGCTCAAGGATTTACCTCCTCATCTCGAATACGCATTTTTGGAAGGAACCGATAAACTTCCCATAATAATTTCTAAAGATCTTAAAGATGAGGAGAAGAAACATCTCGTAGATGTGCTCAAGAAGCATAAGAGTGCCATCGCTTGGCAAATTTATGATATTAAGGGTATCGACCCTCGTTTTTGCACGCATAAGATCTTACTTGAAGATAATTTCAAACCGTCCGTTCAGCAACAACGACGGGTTAACCCGAAAATTCTTGAGGTTATCAAAAAGGAAGTTATCAAACTCCTCGATGTCGGAATGATTTATCCAATCTCGGATAGCTCTTGGGTTAGCCCGGTCCACTGCGTACCAAAGAAAGGTGGAATGACCGTCGTTACGAATGAAGATAATGAATTGATTCCGACACGTCTTGTTACCGGATGGAGAGTTTGTATTGATTATCGTAAATTGAATGATGCGACTCGTAAGGACCATTTCCCACTTCCATTTATGGATCAAATGCTAGAACGCCTAGCGAGAAATGAGTTCTATTGTTTTCTTGATGGATTTTCCGGCTATTTTCAAATACCAATTGACCCTCCGGACCAGGAAAAGACTACCTTTACTTGCCCTTATGGTACGTTTGCCTATCGTCGTATGCCTTTCGGCTTATGCAATGCTCCAGGCACGTTCCAAAGGTGTATGATGTCGATATTCTCGGATATGATCGAGAAAACCATGGAAGTTTTCATGGATGATTTCTCGGTTTATGGAGATTCTTTCACATCGTGTCTCTCCCATTTAAAAAATATGCTGAAACGGTGTGAAGACACCAACTTGGTTCTAAATTGGGAGAAGTGCCATTTCATGGTCAAAGAGGGCATTGTCCTCGGCCACAAGATTTTGAAATCTGGGATTGAGGTCGATAGAGCTAAAGTCAATGTTATTGCAAAATTACCTCATCCCACGACCATTAAAGGAATTAGAAGTTTTCTAGGTCATGCCGGCTTTTACCGACGTTTCATTCAAGATTTTTCTAAGATAGCCCGGCCGCTGACCCACTTACTTGAAAAAGATGCTCCGTTTATCTTCTCAAATGAATGCATCGAAGCATTTAATGTTCTTAAAAAGAAGTTAATGGAGGCTCCCGTCTTAATTGCCCCCGACTGGGACTTGCCCTTCGAGCTAATGTGTGATGCTAGCGATTATGCTATTGGTGCAGTCCTGGGGCAACGCAAGTCAAAACATTTTCAGCCGATACACTATGCTAGTAAAACAATGACCGACGTTCAATATCATTATACGACTACTGAGAAAGAAATGTTAGCCGTCATCTATGCTTTTGAAAAGTTTCGATCTTATTTGCTTTTGAAAAAATGCATAGTGTATACGGATCATTCGGCTCTTAAGTACCTTATGGCAAAGCAAGACGCTAAGCCACGCTTGATGCGGTGGGTTCTCCTCCTTCAAGAATTCAAAGTTGAAATTCGAGATAAAAAGGGAGCGGAGAACCTTGCTGTTGATCACCTATCACGTTTAGAGAATCCCCACCAAAGTGTTTTCGAGAAAAAGGAAATTAACGAAGCATTTCCTCTCGAGACACTGGGGAGTTTATCACATTGTGATTCTAGTACCCCATGGTTCGCCGACTTTGCGAATTACCATGCGGGGAATTTTATCCGGAAAGGGATGTCGTTCCAGCAGAAGAAAAAATTCTTCAAAGATGTTAAGCATTATTTCTGGGACGACCCCTACATGTTTAAGATATGTGCGGATCAAGTGATCCGGCGGTGCGTTCACGGCAAAGAAGCCGCTGACATTCTTATGGCATGCCACAATGGACCCACGGGGGGACATCATGGTGCCAATTTCACCGCTAAGAAAGTTTTTGATTCCGGCTTCTACTGGCCGACGATTTACCGGGATGCTCATGAGTTGGTTAAATCATGTGATTCTTGCCAGCGTCAAGGAAAAATTTCTCAGAAGGACGAGATGCCTCAAAATGCCATCCAAGTCTGTGAAATTTTTGACGTCTGGGGTATCGATTTCATGGGTCCATTCCCGTCTTCTCGTGGTAAGAAATATATACTCGTGGCCGTCGATTACTTGTCTAAATGGGTTGAAGCGAAGGCGCTACCCACCAATGACGCCCGAGTTGTAGTGAAATTTCTTAAAAGTCTCTTCGCCCCATTTGGTGCACCTCGTGCTATTATAAGCGATCGTGGGACCCATTTCTGTAATGACCAATTCGCTAAAGTTATGCTCAAATATGGTGTCACACATCGTCTTTCTACGGCATATCATCCACAGACAAGTGGTCAAGTTGAGGTCTCAAATCGTGGCTTGAAACGAATTTTAGAAAGGGCCGTAGGTGAACATCGTGCTTCATGGGCCGATAAGTTAGATGATGCACTTTGGGCCTTCCATACAGCTTACAAAACACCCATCGGGTGCACTCCATACAAGCTGGTTTACGGGAAGGCCTGCCATTTGCCCTTTGAACTTGAGCACAAGGCCTACTGGGCCTTGAAACATGCTAATTTTGACCTTCAAACCGCGGGTGATCATCGTAAAGTTCAATTGAATGAATTAGTCGAGCTTCGTGATCAGGCCTATGAGAATTCTTTGATCTACAAAGAGAAGACAAAGAGGATTCATGATGCTAAGATTAAAGATCGCGTCTTTAATGTTGGTGACCGAGTCCTTCTTTTCAATTCTCGATTGAAGATTTTCTCGGGCAAGTTAAAAACCCGTTGGACTGGACCATTCACCATTACCAAAGTATTTCCTTATGGAACCATCGAGCTAGCTCAATCTAATGGTCCCAACTTTAAGGTGAATGGTCACCGTTTGAAACACTATTTCGGAGGGGACGTACCAACCATGGTAGTCCCGGATCTCCAAACTTTCCCCAAGGACGATTGAATTCGGGGATCGAGTCAAGCTCATGTGACTCGGTAACCAAAAACAAGCGCTTCGTGGGAGGCACCCCATGCTTATCCATTTCAATTTCTTCTCAATTTCTATTTTCATTAATAACGTGACTTGAGGGGGGCGACCCTTTCCAAACTCGTGTTTTCGTGGTTGTTTGTAAATGTTCAGGAATTTCCCCGAAGTTTGAGGACTCTCGTGCTCGTGGTTTGTCGCTCTCTCCACTCGAGTCTCATCCTTCGCTGCTCTTTAGGAAATTCACCATATCCAAAATCTTATCGACTAACGTTTATCTCTTGGCATACTTAATAAACGGCCTTAGATTTTACGTAGGATTACCCGTACCCTTTAAACATTGAGGACAATGTTTCACTTTAGTCTGGGGGGGGGGGGGTGAATCTTTGATTCGATTTGACCTGTACCATCGTCTGAGCTGTTAACTTACGCAACTCCGTTTTCCACCAAAAATTTTAATTTTTGTCACAGCTTTATAATTAAAAAAAAAAAAAAAAATGATGAAAAAAAAAAAATATATATATATATATATATATATATATATAATATATATATATATATATATATATATATGAATAATAAGTTTTGACACCTTGTTTTGACTTTCCTACCGACGAGAGTAGCAATAAATGTTTCGACTTGACCGGGCGTGTTGAGCCCTAGCTCGTCTCCCTTAACCAAAGTAATCAAAAGATTATGGCTAAGCATCCGCGGATCTCATTATTTGGGATTTTAAATTTGCGGAGATCGAGGAATGATAGAGTTTATTTAGAAGTTTCGTGCTATACACGGATCGCATTACTGGGATTAAAAAACCCACGAGAGGTACTTGTGGCCTCCTTGTTCCCATCAGATACGTCACCAATATATAATAGATGTTCTAGGTTAATTAGTGGTATTTCGGTTTGAATAATATTTAGTTCTTTGTTTTCTTAAGAGAATTTTTGCTTTAGAAGTTGGGTACATATCAAGGAACATCAAAAATAAGAGCAAAAAGTGAAAATAATCAAAAGTCAAAAGTTGATTATCTATGTGGTTTTGGAGCTACCCAATAAGCTACCATTGATGTTAAGAAAAAAGTCAAGAAAGAAAAAAGTATCAAAAGTATGAAAAAAGTGAAAAATGAAAAAAGTGAAAGTTGTAGTATTGTAGAATAAGAGCTATGTATGTATCAATAAGTTGTTAGCGCGTGAGGTGCATGTGATAAGTGATTAGTAATCAGTCACATGAGGTGCACGTGATTGTACTCCGCAACTTATATCCTTGATATTGTATGTACCCCAAATTCCTTAATGTGGACCGAATTTCTATTGCAGTGGTTCTTATGAGAAAATGAATAACTACTTATCGTTTTAACTTAGGTATCACTATCGGACTAACAAATATCGAAATGAGAAAATATGAAGCAATTCATTTCTCAAAATTAAAATCTTTAGATACAAAACTTAGGACCTGGGGACAAGAGGTAATACACTAGTAACTTTTGTGGGCAGTGTTAGCATCTAACTTCTGATAAACAATGATCTCGATTTTACGCTTAGTTTGGGAGCTTGTGAAAAATCAAGGATGACGATTTTTATCCGTACAGTCTCTTCTCTGTGAGAAGTGTTTCTACTTGTAGTTGTAGTTGTTATTCATGAAAATCGGAAAATGGAGCATTTTTGAGAATAAATGATTTTACTATCTCTTTTGAAAGTCATTGCTACTTTACAACGTCAGTAGAGAGAGGTTTTGAAAATTATTTATCTCTTAAGCGTGAGGTGATGACATTGCGTGAGGGCACGGCAATACCTTAGTCTGGGGGATTTTGATTAGTGCTTAATCACACATCCTTTTTAGACCTTAAATCAGACCAAAAATACCAAATACTTACCAAATATGCCAAGAGATTGTATGTTTTTGTATTTGTGTATGTGCAGGTACGGATATGTGAAAAATGAACAAAAACAAAGCAAAACCGACAAAAACGAGCACGAGATTGGAAAAAGGTAAAAAGCCGAAGCCGATGAAGAAATTTATCCAAGAAAAGCCCAAAACGACAATTCAAATTCTTAAAGATTCAAAGAATGACAAAAGAGACCCTTAGTGGAAGCGTGAAGTTATTGACAAGAAAAATACTCCAACTATTCACAAGTTGTCGATTTTGATCCTTTGAAGAACTTAGGAAGAAAAGTCAACTCTAATCCTCCAAGTTACAAGAAATGCTTTAGGATCGTTATCAGTCGTTACGTTTAATATTAAGTTGTATTAGTTACATTTTATAATGTTTAAAGCTTGAATTTTATGATTTGTAAAGGTCTAGGGGCTAATTATGCAACAATGTAAAAGATTAGAGAAGCCCTAGCCCCTAGCCTATAAATAGAGATGTAAGCCTCATTTGAGAGTTTTGTTCTTTAGTTTTTTTTTTTATGGTTAATTTTTGTTTAATTTTTGTCAAGTCTTATTTTACTTTCTCTCTCTAAAAGCTTTATCTTTCTAAAAATCTTTAATTTTTAGTTGTTAAAATCGTGTTTTTATTTGTGGGATTTATAGTTTATGGTTAAACTAGGTTGTCTAGTAATAAATTTTGTGAAAAACATTAGTTTTTAGGCTTTATTTTGGATCAAAATGGTGTTTTGTTATGTATTTTATCGAGTTACGTTTTATTTTATCGAGTTTTAATTTTTAAAAAATGTCCATCGAGTTTGAAACTAAAAAAAATGTGTCCATCGAGTTTGACTTATTTTTGTTAGGGACCTATGTGCAAAAGTTACCTATCGAGTTTGATTAATAGTCTATCGAGTTAGGATATCAGATTGCATACCGAGTTAGTTCTTTTATTTATTTAATAGTCTATCGAGTTAGGTACAAAAAAGTATTATCGAGTTTGAGTTTTAAACATTTCGAGTTTGAGTTTTTAGTTGCATATCGAGTTTGAGTAACCAGGGACCAAATTGCAAAAACTCAACTTTCGAGTTAGAATATTTTTAGTGATTATCGAGTTTAGGATTTTGGCATATCGAGTTTGGGTTCTTTTTGTTATTTTTTTTACTTTTTATTTTTTTTATTATTTTGTTTAGTATTGTTTTTACCAAGTTTCATTTCTTTTGGCGAGTTAGCCATGATTATCGAGTTAGATAATCATTTCCTTATCGTTTATCGAGTGAGGTTTTCTTATGCTTAATATCTAAACGAAACTCTGCCGAATTTTTCTAAAAATTTATCAAGTTAGGATTTATTATATAACAAGTTAGTAGCTTTTATTTAGTAACGTCATCTAGTAAACATTTATAGTTTAATAATAACTAGTTCATTTTATTTCTTTTACTTATTTCCTTTTTAATTAGTCTTTATATCCTTTTCATTTATTAAAACTAAAAAGCCAAAAATATAATTTTCCTTTTACGTTATTTTTCTTTTATATCTTATTATTTAGAAAAACTCAATTTGCAATCGTAAGACTAGTATCGCTTTTATTTTTCTTTTTAAACTAGTCGTGTTAAGTTTTCTTTACGTTTTTATTTCTATTTCATTTTTGAGAATGTTCGTTTTATTTGCTAATTTGTTTTGCATTATTTACTTGTTCTCTTAACTTTAAGTGCAATTTTATTCTCATTTGCAGTATATTCAAAAACCAAAATATCTCTTCTATCCTCATTCACTTCACAAGATTCACAAACCGAACCGACAAAATCGAATTCAACCCTCGTTGGGAGAACGACCCGGGGAACATACTTTCACCGGTATTTCTTCGGAAAAACAAAACTATACACGCAAAAAGACAATCTATCAAAGCACCTAGGATAAACTATCAAAGAGGTCTTTTAAAGGGTTATAATGTTAGGTGTAGGGATATGGAAAACACGGTTTTGTTGGATAAAGGCAATATATACTGGTGGCGAGTTAATAATCATCTGGGTTAATTACAATTTACATGTACAATATGGCATTGCTAAGCCAAGACTCGACTCGACTTAAGCTAATAATTCAAAAATAACAAAAACATAAAATGAAACAGGATGGTAGTCCGTATGTTTTTCTCTTTTTCTTTTTTTTTTCTATTTTTTTCTTTCTTTTTCTTGATTTTATTTATTTATTTATTTTTTTTATTTTTTTTATTTTATTAGTATATTTTTTTTTGCATACACTCTTACCCTACCATCCAAAATAATACATCATAGGGGATTTGCTTTCCTTTACACTTGAATTTTTATATACTTTACAATAAACTAATCTAATGACTCGAATCAAGATAATCAAAACACTTGGAATACATTTTAAGATTAACGCACATATTGGGGTAATATATGATGTTCTTCCCCATTATTCCATAACACAAGTACTTTATCCATGAGTCCCAATCATCCCAAAACAATATGTACTAGATATGACTCGACTTCGCAACCATGTAATCAATTAGACAATTAACTAAGGGTTTAAACATGTAACAATAATGCACTAAAGATGAGTACATACAAGGAAGGCTAAGGCGATTTGGTTGCACATTTAGGTGGGTTGTAAACAAATTCTTCCTTTAAGTAAGATGCTTAAAGTTAGAAACGAAAAGATAGGCTCGGAGGGTTGTACTAGGGGTTTCGTGTACTAAAAATGAGTACAACGCTAAGGTGTGGGAAAAATTAATTGACTTTACTAGTCAAGGTAGTTGACTTAAATGGTCAAGTAATTATGGTACGGGTTTAAACACAAGGGTGATCCTAATGCCTCTTATCATATAGTAAATCCTAACTACACGAATGTAGTCTCACTAGCGGTCTCGGGATGCATCACTAACGCAAATTCTAGAATCTAAGTACTAGCGGTAAACTCATAAGCTATAAGGCTTCTCCTAATAAGTCTAGGGGCGAACCTCACTTAGTAGAAGGCCGGTAGGAGTCTTTGACGCCTCAACTAACGGATGCTAACTAGTGCACTTCTTGGATCGCCGGGGCGTTACTTGCATAACGGATGGTCACCAAGTCTTACACTACCGCTGGCGCGTTAGTTAATTAATCTAATACTCAAATAGTCACTATTTTTTTTTTTTTTTTTTTTTTTTTTTTTTTTTTGTTAAAATTTTTGAGTGGTACGGTTTTTTTGTGCTAGTCATACAACTCCTATCCATGAGACGCTCATTAAGGCTAAAGCTTCACTCCTAAATGTTGTAAAAAAATTTAAATTTGGTGCTAAAATTACACTAACAAGTATTTCTCTTAGTTTTATTACACACCTACTATCAAACAAACAAACTCAAGTGCAATTGTATCCTATAAGGTATCATCATTTACCCTCCCCTTACACTTAGGATGAACATTGTCCCCAATATTCAATTAAAGGAGGTAAAAGTAAAGCAGGTAAAATGAATGAAAACAAATACTCCCCTGATTCGTTCGGTGCGGATAGTGTGCCAACAAGGTTAGATTTTCCTCCAAGAAAATAAACGTTGAAAGCTTCCCTCTAGAAATATAAATCATCTTCTTGTCATATATAACCTGTTAATCCTGAGAAAATATTCAAGGCAAACCTCGCGTAAAATTGGCGGCAATCTATATATACTAAAAAAAATCCTATAATGCAAATTAAGATATAATACTTGTGGAATGAATGTATGCAGATTTCCTAGAGTTTATAAAACTAAAGAATCAACAAAAACTTTAAGACTCCGATTTAAACAAAACTCGCAAAATTTTTCAGAATTTTAGTACCTGACGCCGTCAGAATGTTCCTGGAAAAATCTTATGTTAAGTTTTCGGAAAATTTTTGGAAAAACTTATGCCTTATTTCTTGGAAAATCCTGCAAAACATCATTATGACTCGGTATAAGCATTTTACTCTAACAAATTCTAATATACATGCTCATTTAATATTGTAGTGAATCATGTTCAATTTCGTTCTTATAAACAAATTTTGATTTCCCTTACACTTAGGTTTTGCAAAATACCTTTCTATGTAATTAAGACGAAGTTAAAAACAAAATAAAGCATTTTCACAATTTACTTTGAAACATGATTTACAAACAATAAAAATAAAACACGCATACGGAAACAAATAAAAATCAAACAAATAAAAAACACACAAAACATGGGTTGCCTCTTAAGAAGCGCTTTCCTTTATTTACGAGTCTTGTAGCTAGACTCAAGGTCACGGGCAATTACGTGACCTCATCATTGGTCACATTCTCTAGGTCATCCTCAATCTTAGTTTTGTATTCCGGACCTAGTTGCAAACATTCCTTGTAGAAACCGAATATTCTACTCATGGCATAGTCTACTCCTCTACGTCTATCCTCATCATTCCTATAGTAAACCGTTTGCTTGTGTTCCTTTTCAAGGTTTGATAAAAGACGGAATTGTTCAATCTTATAGGGCATTTGGTAAGCTATTTCATCGTTCTCATCCTTGAATCTAACTATCCCCAGGGACGGGTCATAATTCATCTTAGAGGCTTCAACAAACGGTTTTCCGAACACTAGATTACTTAAACAACCATCTATTACCGGACGAATATCTTCTACAATCACAAAGTCGGTAACATAAGTGAAGTTTCCTAAGGTTCGGGTGATTTTTCCAAGAAGGGTTGTGTGAATCACCGTAAGGGTTTGGCTCGGGTTTGAAAGTGTACCACTTGTCTCCATCTTCGTTGGTACGAGAGGATGCGTAATCCGCAAAAGCTTGTCCGGGGAGTTCCACACAATCACGAGTGTTGTGGGGACCACTACATAATTCGCATAAAGAAGTGATTTTGTTCACTTGGCTTGAAGGCTTAGGAGCTTCGTAGGATTTCATGAGAAACTTGACTTGGTCCTCAAGTTCCATGATCCTATGGTCGGGAGTGCTAGAATTGTTCGAAGGCAAAGATATTGCCTTGACCGTTTTGTTCAAATCACGGGGATCATTCCAACTTTCGTTGTCATAGAGAGCAAGATCTTCTATGAGTTCCCATGATTTTTCCGCACTTAGATCACGTAGCTTGCCACCGGCCAATTGGTCAATGGTTCACCTTGTGGAGAGATTGATATGGTCATAGAAGATTTGGACTTGGAGCCAAAGATCTATGCCATTGACTAGCTTGGTCACGTAGAGAGAATTGGAATAGACGTAATTAGGTTGTCTCTCTAGTTGCAACATCAAGGGCTATGGAATCTACGATTTTTAGGAAATCCTTGAGATGTTGATTAGGATCTTCGGAACGAAGTCCATGGAATGCACATCCGCTTTGCACCAACCGGATGGTGTCAGATCACAAGGGAAACACATTGGCTCCTTGAGTGAGCTCAATGGTGTTTCGATAGCCTTAGTTGCTAGGACGGGAGTACTCTCCTAAAGTTCAGGGTCTAGGAGGTTGGTTTGCTAGTGGTGGGTTTTGTGGGTGGTTTTGTTGTGGTGGGTTGATGGGTTCAAAGATATTACCACCTTCCATGATGGCAGATGGCAAAGGTTACGAACAAAGAAACAAAGAAATAACATAGACTAAAGAAAGCTAAAAAGAAAAATAAAAATCTTACTAGAAAGGAATCCAGAAAGTATACCTAATAAAAAGAAATTCTAACCTAGACAATAACTATTCCCCGGGCTGTGGCGCCAAAAACTTGATATGGGGGATTGCGCCCTCTGATACGGGGGATTGCGCCCTCGCAACAGGTTTTACCTCTCAAGGGATCTTGAGAAGCTTGCAACCCCCACCAGGCAGTGTACCTGATCGTTGTAGTATAGTATAGTGACGAGTACCGGGGGATTAATCGTTCAACTCAGGAATAGTGTCGCTAGGATTAGAAAGCCTACTAAACTAGGTCTAGAGGTGAGGGATGATTCTTTTTGTATTTTTTATATTTTATAAAAGCATGTAAAAATCTCGGGTTTTGAAAGAGTGGGCGGAGTTAGTTGCTAGCCAACTAACCTAAGTAACTACAAATGCAATCAAAATAAAATAAAAGAAATGAAATTAAGCTAATTTACTAATGTGGTAGAAACAATAATGAGAAAAGTTGTGTTTACTTAGATTTCATTACTCCCTATATATCTTTTACCGGTTGATTAGCTTGTTACAATTGCATGGATGACGGGTTATATTCCTTAATACTAGTCGTAGGGCCGTGTACAATATTCCCTAACTCTATAAGATCCTACTTCACTCCTATGTCGAGCCGACTAAAAGCTCCTAACATGGGATCATTAGAATTCACTTATGCATTAAATACAACCAAAAATCGTAGTACACCTCTGATCATGTTTCTTAAGACGTTCAAGCAAGTTACCAATGGAAGTCTGCTAGTTTTCTTAAGCCTAACATCGAATACAATCATCCGTAACAATTATAAACAAACAATCAACCAATAATCAACATCTAGGTTTCATTACATCTAAGCAAACACAATAAAAACCTAGCCTAACATGTTAAAAGAAAGATAAGAATAAAATAGAATCAAACAACACATAGACATATTGAATGATTATTGGAGTACTTATCTTTATTAAAACATGGAAGAAAGAAGGGTTTGAAACCCCTTCAATATGCAGGAAATTTGACCTAGGGTTTGTGTTTAAGTATTCCACAATTTGTTCCACACCTTACAATGAAAAATTGGAAAAATATATATAGACAGAGCATCCTGACGGCGTCAGCCTCCAAGTTGAAATTCGTATTGCCTAGATCCAGTCTTGACGCCTTCATGTGCAAATCTACTCTGGGCCGTCACATGCATTTTGACCCTGACGGCCTTGGTGACGCCGTCAGGCCAATTACATTGAAAATGTTCTGGGCCGTCACGTTATAAGTTCCACTTCCACCTCTTTTGTCACTCTTGACGCCGTCATGTGTTAAGGCTTGACGTCGTCAGGTAATGTTCCCAGCAAGAAATTTGAGACTTTGTCGTTTTCTTTACTTTTATGCTCCAAAAACGTCCAAAACGCTTCATTTTCCAGAGTTCTCCTCAAAAGTACCTAAAATGACAAAAGGAACGATTTAGGGCAATAATTGATCAAATAATCACGAATTCGGGCTTAAATGACCCCTTAAAAGCGGTACACTTTTCGCCTTATCAAATACACTTACACTTGAGATTTGCATGTCCTCAAGCAAATGCGCTTTTATTCTAATCAAAATACAAGTTAGGGGTCATTTAACACTAATATAAAAGTAATTATAACAAATAATCATTCCACTTCAACCAAAAACAAGTACGGAAATTATACACTAGCACCTCACAAATAGTGTTTAGATACTCACATCTCTCGGGTGTAATAAAGTATATATCACAATATGGAAATAGAAAACATCTCTCACTACCTTTCATAGCAAATAGATTACCATAGGCTTGGGAAATGATCAAACCTCCACCACTTGGCGTAAGCACCTAGGATAAACTATCAAAGAGGTCTTTTGAAGGGTTATAACGTTAGGTGTAGGGATATGGAAAACACGGTTTTGTTGGATAAAGGCAATATTTACTGGTGGCGAGTTAATCATCTTGGTTAATTACATGTACAATATGGCGTTGCTAAGCCAAGAATCGACTCGATTTAAGCTAATAAATCAAAAATAACAAAAACTTAAAACAAACATAGAATGAAACGGGATGGTAGTCCGTATGTTTTTCTCTTTCTTTTTCTATATATTTTTTTTTTCTTTTTCTTGATCACTTGAATTTTTACATACTTTACAAATAACTACTCTAATGACTCGAATTAAGATAATCAAAACACTTTGAGTACTTTTTAAGATTAACGCACATATGGGGGTAATATTTTGATGTTCTTCCCCATTACTCCATAACACTAGTACTTTACCATGAGTCCCAATCATCCCAAAACAATATGTATAAGATATGACTCGACTTAGCAACCATGTAATCAATTAGATAATTTAACTCAGGGTTTAAACATATAACAATAATGCACTAAAGATGAGTGCATACAAGGAAGGCTAAGGTGATTTGATTGCACATTTGGGTGGGTTGTAACAAATTCTTCCTTTAAGTAAGATGCTTAAAGTTAGAAACGAAAAGATAGGCTCGGAGGGGTGTACTAAGGGTATCGTGTACTAAAAATGAGTACAACGCAAAGGTGTGGGAAAAATTAATTGACTTTGTTAGTCAAGTAATATGACTTAAATGGTCAAATAATTATGATACGGGTTTAACACAAGGGTGATCCTAATGCCTCTTATCATGTAGTAAATCCTACTACACGAATGTAGTCTCACTAGCGGTCTCGGGATGTATCACTAACGCAAGTTCTAGAATCTAAATAATACCGTACACTCATAATCACTAATAATGAATGTTTTTCCTATCAAATCTAAAGGCGAACCTCACATATTTGGGGGGAAAATTTTTCTGAATGGTACGGTTTTGTGCTAGTCATACAACTCCTATCCAAGGGACGTTTGTTAAGGCTAAAGTTTCACTCCTAAATGTTGTAAAAAATTTTAAATTTGGCGCTAAAACTACACTAACAAGTATTTCTCTTAGTTTTATTGCACACCTACTATCAAACAAACAAACTCAAGCATAATTGTATCCTATAAGGTATCATCATTCACCCTCCCTTTACACTTAGGATGAACATTGTCCCCAATGTTCAATTAAAGGATGTAAAAGTAAAAACAGGTAAAAGAATGAAAACAAGTACTCCCCTGATTCGTTTGGTGTGGATAGTGTGTCAACAAGGTTAGATCTTCCTCCAAGAAAATGAACGTCGAAAGCTTCCCTCCAGAAATATAAATCATCTTCTTGTCATATATAACCTGTTAAACCTGAGAAAACAATCAAGGCAAACCTCGCATAGAATCGGCGGCAATCTATATATACTAACAAATCCTAGAAAGCAATTTAAGATATAATGCTTGTGGAATGAATGTTTGCAGATTTCCTGGAGTTTATAAAACTAAAGAATCAACAAAAACTTTAAGAATCCGGTTTAAACAAAAACTCGCAAAATTTTTCAGAATTTTAGTACCTGACGCCGTCAGGTTGTAACTCCTGACGCCGTCAGAATGTTCCTGGCAAAATCTTATGTTAAGTTTCCGGAAAATTTCTTGAAAAACTTATGCCTTATTTCCTGGAAAATCCTGCAAAACATCATTATGACTCGATACAAGCATTTGACTCTAACAAATACTAATATACATGCTCATTTAATATTGTGGCGAATCATGATCATTTTCATTCTTATAAACAAATTTGGGTTTCCCCTTACACTTAGCTTTTGCAAAATATCTTTATATGTAATTATGACGAGGTTAAAAACAAAATAAAGCATTTTCACAATTTAGTTTGAAACATGATTTACCAACAATAAAATTAAAACATGCATACGGAAACAAATAACGTCAAACAAATAAAAATCAAACAATTAAAAAAAATACACAAAACATAGGTTGCCTCCCAAGAAGCGCTTTTCTTTATTTACGAGTCTTGTAGCTAGAATCAAGGTCATGGGCAATTACGTGACCTCGTCATTGGTCACATTCTCTAGATCATCCTCAATCTTAGTTTTGTATTCCGGACCCAGTTGCAAACATTCCTTGTAGAAACCGAATATTCTACTCATGACATAATCTACTCCTCTACGTCTATCCTCATTATTCCTATAGTAAACCGCTTGCTTGTGTTCCTTTTCAAGGTTTGATAGAAGACGGAATAGTTCAATCTTATAGGGCATTTGGTAAGCAATTTCATCGTTCTCATCCTTGAATCTAACTATCCCTAGGGACGGGTCATAATTCATGAGGCTTCAACAAACGGTTTTCTGAATACTACTTGACTTAGGAAACCATCTATTACCGGACGAATATCCTCTGCAATCACGAAGTCGGTAACATAAGTGAAGTTTCCTACAAAGACATGTAATCCTTTCACTCTTCCTACAAAGTTGCTCATCCAACCCGTGTTGGGCATCATCCTATATCCAAGTTGCTTCTTCATTACCCAATTATAATAGGTCCTAGTCATGATGTTTATGGGGGATCTAAGATCTATGTATGCTTTCCACACATGCATATGCTGAATATTGCATGGTATGTTGATGTTAGAGGGATCACCGGCCTTGATGAGTGGTGAACCAAGGACGTATGGTGTCTCGGGGTCATCGAATAGATCCTTATGATATTCCCGTTCTTCCTTGGTGGGTAACTTATCAAAGTATTCCTCTACATTTTCTACTTCCTCTAACTTTTCTTCCTTTACATCCTCAACTTCCTTAATCTCATCCTTAGGTCCAGTTTCTACTC
The DNA here is from genome assembly GCA_030686995.1 of Artemisia argyi. NCBI lineage: Eukaryota > Viridiplantae > Streptophyta > Magnoliopsida > Asterales > Asteraceae > Artemisia > Artemisia argyi. The sequence goes on from CM060691.1 coordinate 132,358,339, forward strand.
CAACTTCATCCTTGTCACTTTCTTCTATATTCTTACCTATTGGCTTAATGGTGACAACATTGACAAAGTGGACGTGTATGGATGATAAAGGGTTCTTAATTTGGATTCCGCTACTAGTGTCCCTAGTGTCCTTCCTAGGTGTAGTTAGCACTTGGTTGTTGAGGGCTTTCAACAAGTTGTCAATTTTATTGGTCATCTCTGTTTGTTGTTGGTTGAATTCGGTTTCAGACTTAGCTATGCGAGCTTCTTGAGATGCCTTAAACTTGGACATCAATCCTTCAAGATTATTGGTACTACAATAGTTATTGGAAGGATTGTTGTTGAAAGTACGGTTAGAGGGTGAAACGTTTGGTTCGTAACGATTAGGTGGATTGGAAGAATTGTTTTGGGGCATGTTTTAGTTTTGTTTCCACCTAAGGTTCGGGTGATTTTTCCAAGAAGGATTGTAGGAATCACCGTAAGGGTTTGGCTCGGGTTTGAAAGTGTACCACTTGTCTCCCGCTACGTCGGTACGTGAAGATGCATAATCCACAAAAGCTTGTCCAGAGAGTTCCATGCAATCACGAGTGTCATGGGGACCACTACATAATTCGCATGAAGAAGTGATTTTGTTCACTTGGCTTGAAGGCTTAGGAGCTTCATAGGATTTCATGAGAAACTTGACTTGGTCCTCAAGTTCCATGATCCTACGGTCGGGAGTGCTAGAATTGTTCGAAAGCAAAGATATTGCCTTGACCATTTTGTTCAAATCATGGGGATCATTCCAACTTTCGTTCTCATAGAGAGCAAGATCTTCTATGAGTTCCCATGATTCTTCCGCACTTAGATCACGTAGCTTGCCACCGGCCGATTGGTCAATGGTTCACCTTATGGAGAGATCGATATGGTCATAGAAGATTTGGACTTGTAGCCAAAGATCTATGCCATGATGAGGGACTTTTTGGAGTAAATCCTTGAAACGAGTCCATGCTTCATAGAGAGTTTCACCTTGACGTTGTTGGAACATCAAGATATCATTTCTAAGTTTGGTAGTTCTCCCCGGTGGGAAATATTGAGCAAGGAAACGAGAAGTGAGATCATCCCAAGAGGTGATGGATCCCGCAGGTAAACGTTCAAGCCATTGACTAGCTTGGTCACGTAGAGAGAATTGGAATAGACGTAATCGGGTTGACTCTCTAGTTGTAACATCAAGGTCTATAGAATCTACGTAATCGGGTTGACTCTCTAGTTGTAACATCAGAGGAAGACCCGATTACGTCTCTAGTTGAAATCCCCTCAAGCTCTTCCTCTGAGGAAAGTCGGCGCAAGCGCCGCAAAAGAGACAACCTCTCCTCCAGTGACTCCTCGGACAGCGAGGATAAAGTGACAGGACACTGGAAGTCTAGAGGAAAATGTCACGAGGAAGAAGACAAATATATGTCTCTTCCGTGGCGTCGCCAGAAAGTTGATGCATTTACACGACGCATCAGCGATTACTCCGATCATAAGAGAAGGCGTATGCCCACTAATGTTAAAACATATGATGGAACAGGTGATCCGGATGACCACCTAAAAATTTTCGAATCCGCTGCTACTATCGAAAATTGGCCACAACCTGTGTGGTGCCATATTTTTAACTCCACCTTAGTAGGGAATGCACGCACGTGGTTCAGCAAGCTTCCACGAAGGAGCATTGACGGGTTTGAAGAATTGCGAAAAGCATTCCGTTTAAACTTCCCAAAAAAAGAAGTGCGCTAATAACCCTGTTGAACTAGCCAGAGTAAAACAGCGTTAAGGGGAATCAACAAGTGCTTATATGGAACGCTTTAAAGATGAGTGTATACATGTCAAAGCATGTCCCGAAGTCCTAAAGATTTCAGGGTTCATGAATGGGATTAATAACCCAGAACTCATTCGGAAGCTAAACGAAAAGGTTCCCCAAACCTTCGATGAGCTAATGAAGTGCACAAGATCCTTCATCCAAGGAGAAGCAGCCGCTGCGGACAGTAGAAAAGGCTACTCAAATTAAAGGCAACAAGAACAGCCTAGGAGACAATCCAATGATCAGAGAAGCAATTGCAGCAAGAATTACCGCAGTCAGGGAAGCGCACGAGATAATGACAAGTATACACCCCTCACAAAGACCCCGAGGGAAATATTCATAACAGAAGGCGCAAACTTCCCAAAACCGCCACCAATGCGTACCCCAGAGGACAAACGTATAGGGAACGGATATTGCGAATACCATGGACAAAAGGGCCATACCACCAACGAGTGTGTCCAGCTAAGACAACTAATTGACAAATTAGTAAAGGAGGGTAGAATGGATCACCTCGTTAAAAACATTAAGGAAGGGAAGGACAAGCAAAAAAGTGGACGTAAAAAAGAACCTTCGAAAGATAAAGCGGATATCATCTATATGATACAATCATGGCAGCGCAAAACAAAGCAAAAAGTCAGCCAAAAATTCTCTTCGGAGAACGAGATATCCTTCCCCACTCTAGCTGCGGACAACGCAGTAGTAGAGCCACTAATCATTGAGATACATACTGGGGGACACGAGATTTGCCGCATGTATATCGATGGAGGGGCATCCGCAGACATCCTAAATGAGCATTGCTTCAAAAGGCTGCGACCTGAGATACAAAGTTAGTTAATACCGGCCACGACGTCGCTGACTGGCTTCACAGGGGAAAAGATATGGCCTATGGGGCAATTAAGATTACTTGTGGTGATGGGCGATGAACAGCACTCTACAGCAACATGGATAAACTTCATGATAATCAAGTCTCCTTCACCATACAACGGTATCATTGGGAGACCGGGAATATCATCCACGTGTGCCGTACCATCCACAGCACATGGGATGCTCAAATTTCCAGTAGAAGGAGGGATTCTCACCCTCTACAATACCAGGGTGCCACTTAAGGAATGTAACGTGGTGACTAGTGAAGTGGAGCATATTCCAGAACAGCGCATAGAAAAAGTACCAAACTTCAAGGTCGCCATTCATCCTGATTACCCAGATCAAAAAACATCGATTGGAGGATCTTTATCTGACAAAGGTAAAGCAGCTGTGTGCGCACTCTTGCAAAAGAACCTAAGCATCTTTGCGTGGGAACCGAAGCACATGACTGGAGTGCCATGCTCTATCACATAGCACAAGCTACAAATCCGACAAGGATATCCCCCAATATGACAGAAGAAGCGCGGCCAGGCCCCAGATCGCGCAAAAGCTATACTGGAAGAAGTATACAAACTTGTAGACGCAGGCACTATGCGTGAAGTATACTATCACGACTGGCTCTCTAATCCAGTGACGGTAAAGAAGAGCGATGGCAGTTGGATGATGTGCGTGGACTTCACAGACCTCAATAAAGCATGTCCACAGGACTGCTACCCACTGCCAGAGATAGACTAGAAAGTAGAATCCCTGTGCGGATATCCTTTTAAATGCTTCCTAGACGCATACAAAGGGTACCATCAAATCCAGATGGCAGTGGAGGTTGAAGAGAAAACATCCTTTCACACCAGTCAAGGGGTTTTTTGTTATACAAAAATGCCCTTTGGTCTAAAGAACGCAGGCGCAACATACCGGCGATTGGTGGACATGGCTTTTAAAAAACAAGTAGGTCGAAACTTGGAAGTCTACGTTGATGATCTTGTCATCAAGAGCCACACAGAGGAAGAATTGGTGCGCGACATCGAGGAGACGTTCAAAACATTGAGAAAAATAAACATGAAGTTAAATCCCAAGAAGTGCACCTTTGGCGCGACAGAAGGCATGTTCCTTGGATACTTAATAGAACCTGATGGTATCAAGCCTTGCCCAGAAAAAACAAAAGCTGTTATCGATCTCCCCTCACCGCGCACACTGAAAGAAGTCCAGTCATTAAACGGAAAGCTAGCTGGGCTAAACCGTTTCTTATCTAAGTCAGCAAACAAATCACTCCATCTCTTTAAAACACTCACGAAGTGCACAAAAAAGGGAGACTTTCGTTGGACTGAGGAAGCAGAGGAAGCCTTCCAACAGCTAAAACAGCATTTGGCATCACTCCCCAAACTTGTCGCACCGCGACCAGGGAAAGAGCTAATCATGTACTTATCTGCAACCCACGGAGCAGTCAGCGCAGTACTATTGACAGATAGGAACTCCGTCCAAACACCCATATACTTTGTAAGTAAGGCATTGAAGAAGACAGAGACTAACTATAGCGCCATGGAAAAGCTGGTCTTAGCTTTAGTATTCGCAGCTAAAAGACAGCGCAGATACTTTCAAGTGCACCCAATAGCTGTGATCACGGACCAGCCAATCAAACAAGTTATCTCTAAACCTGACGCATCAGGACGGCTACAAAAGTGGAGTGTGTTGTTGAGCGAGTACAACATCTCATATATACCGCGCACAGCAATCAAAGGGCAGATACTAGCTAACTTTATTGTTGAAAAGCCAGATACCGATACTCCAACTTCAATAAGCAAGACAGAGTTACAAGAACCATGGGTTCTATTCACAGATGGATCCTCATGCGTGGATGGATCAGGCGCAGGCCTTATCCTTACTAACCCAGAAGGGATGGAATTCACCTACGCACTGCGCTTCGAATTTACAGCCACAAACAATGAGGCAGAGTACGAAGCCCTACTCGTCGGTCTACGCATTGCAATCCAAATGGGTGTACGCAACCTAGAGGAAAATGTGGACTCCAGGCTAGTGGCTAACCATATGCTAGGTGAATATGAAGCCAAGGATGAACACATGATCCAATACCTTGAAAAAACCAAGTCCTTAATTCAAAACTTTGATAGGTTCACAATTAAACAAGTACCTAGAGGGGACAATAGGAAAGCTGACGCACTTAGCAAGATCGCATCCACAAGCTTTGCGCACCTATCAAAACAGGTATTGGTAGAAACTGTAAAAAACAAATCAATCTTGGAGATGGAAGTATCCACGGTGATAGAAGAACATGATCCCACGTGGATGACACCTATCATCGCATTTATTAGCAAATGAATCTTACCACAAGATAAAAAGGACGCTCGAAGAGTGCGGCGCATAGCGCAGAGATTTGAACTAAGAGATGGCATCCTATATCGACGTTCATTCCTACAACCTTGGCTCCGATGTGTTGGACTACTCCGAGAAATTCATGCTGGATCATGCAGCATGCACTCAGGACCAAGGTCTGTTGTGGCGCGCGCCCTACGATCAGGATATCATTGGCCTACTATGCACTGCGACGCGCGAGATATGATAAAAAAAATGCAGCAATTGCCAAATACACAGGCCAATTCCGCACCAACCACAACAAGAGTTAACCCCATCACCTCACCATGGCCATTCTATAAATGGGGCATTGACATCGCAGGCCCTTTCCCAGTTGCCGCGGGAGGGCTAAAATTCCTCATAGTAGCCATAGACTACTTTACAAAGTGGATTGAGGCAAAAGCAGTGGTGAGCATCACTGGCAACCAGGTAAAACGTTTCGTGTGGGACAATATTGTGTGTCGCTTCGGGCTACATGGAGAAATGATCTCAGATAATGGGAAACAATTCTTCGATAACCCATTCAAAGATTGGTGCGTGCAATTGAATATCACACAACACTTTGCTTCAGTGAAACACCCACAAACCAATGGCTTGGGTTAAATGCGCAAATCGCAGTCTAGGCGAAGGGATAAAAGCGCGCCTTGACAGACACAAGGGAAAATGGGTGGACGAGTTATCACATGTTTTATAGGCACATCGCACCACAATCAAAACCAGTACCAGAGACACACCATTTTCTCTTGTTTATGGAACGAAAGCCGTCATACCAGCTGAAATTGGATTGCCAACTATACGCACAGCAGAGATCAACGTCACAACAAATGACGAGGAGCAGCACATAGACTTGGACTTGCTGGAAGAAAGGCGCGAACGCGCAGCTATACGCGAAGCAAATGCTAAAGCAAAGATGAAGAAGTATTATGATTCCAAGGTTAAACACACTTTTTTCAGGCCAGGAGACTTTGTATACCGCGCTAATGATGCAAGCCACGCAGAAGACACAGGCAAGCTTGGACCCAAATGGGAAGGACCCTATGAGGTCACGGATGCACTAGGCAATGGTGCATACAGGTTGCGCGATATGGAAGGTCACGAGCTGGCGCGCACTTGGAATATCTGCAATCTCAAAAGATGCTATCTTTAGGAAAGGCTACGGCCCACAAACAGATAACTTTGCACTTTAGTACGAGCCCAATAATTGTTTGTCGTTGAACTTTTTTTTTTCTTTATTACGAATTATTTTTATTTTCCAAAAAACTTGCAAGTATTAATAAAACGTTGTGGTTTCTAGCTAACTCCATAACACACTTTACTTTATTGCGTACATTTTTATATGTTTCAATATTGTTATCTTATACTTTGCCTACATGGTATGCATGCACTAATTAAGACCCACGATGGCAGAAACGATGAGTAAACCTACTAACTAACTCGTTGAGTAAGAGAGTTGCAAACCCATCAACATTGGATCACGCATCCTTGTTAAGCGCCTTACCTTCAAGACGTTGAGGTAAGATTCCCTTGCGAATTCCATGAAGAATGTGCAATATCATGTACACTGTACAAGCTTAGCAAATTATGAACCAAGACTCTTGGTCATTTAATAAGACTTTGCAAAAATGATGCAAGTCTATTTTTATACTTATGATTTATTTTAAGTCACGCACTTAATTTAAACATAGGTTCCAAAAAAGAGTATCTTAATTGATCTTTTTACATAAAGGATAACAATTTAAGAACGGATACCATAACAAGCAAACAAAAGACATAATTTGTTATTTATACAAGGCTATACAGTTACAAGTTACAAAAGCTTATATCTACACACTATGACGGTGCTCAGGACTATTTTCTGGGGCAGCGGAGCTTCCGGCCTCTTGGAGCTTTCTCAAAAGTAACTCATCCTTAGGTGATACGATCTCTACGCTGACTGCAACTCCATCTGATCTGGGAATATGCGCAGTGCCCACACCACATAGGATGGCCTTACCCTTAACACCCTTTTTCTTGGCTGCTCTCTCCGCGTGCAGTTCCAAGACCTCCTTAAGGGGAACCTCCTTCTCGAGAATGAGGGGGTTCAATATATCCCGCAGCTGCGCAAAAACGGGAACCTGCAGCCGCGACTCGTCAGGCTTTAGAAAAAAGTCTGGCTGCGCCTCTGCATCCTCCAAAATGTGTCGCCCCAGGGTTAACCCCTCCATAATTAACTTTATGAGGTAATCTTGGTCGCGCTCCAGCCGCGCAATATGGGGAAGCTCAAGCAGCTTCATCCCCTCCATAGCCTTCATCAGCTAGTCATAGGCATCGACATTATAACCGGGCACCTCAGCAAGTGCCACGGTCAGCAACTTCGCCTCATGGAGCTCCTCCATAGCTTGCGCCCTACCACGCTCCATGGCGCACTGAACGACCTTTCCAAAGGTCTCCACTACCTCCGGGGACTCTAAGGTACCCATCGCAGCCAGGCGCAAGCCATGACTGATCAACCACCTACACACGCAGAAAAAGGATGCATTAGAAGCAAAGAGACAAATTAATACATATAGTAAGGCAACATTGCGGAATATAGAAAAAAATGTACCTGCGCTCAGCTATTGTAGACATAAGATGAGGATATAATTCCTCATCATATTCTATACTAAGGCCGGGTAGCTTCTCCTCCTGCTCCTTCAGTATCTTTTCCATGCGAAGGCGAAATTCGTCAATATGGCCAAAGTGCTCGGTCTTTTTTCTCCTCAAGATACCTTACCCCCCAGGTAAGGTTCGCCTTGAAGTGATGCAGTTCCCCGCGCGCATGTTGCAGCTTAGCCATCATGGTCAACTTTTCATCAGTGACCTTGTCCGCATGCGCCTTGACGGACCCTGCCTCCGCTCGTGCATCAGTTAACTGCGCACGGAGTAGGGTAATCTCCTCGTCCTTCTGCGCGAGGCTGCTGCTCTCCCCAATATACCGCGTCTTCAACTGAGCAACCAACTCAGTCTGACGCCCAGCAGCAGTAGGTAGCTCCTCTAATAACTGCTACACAGACACCTCTGTCACACCCCCAAAATCGGGTCCAGCGGAAGCATACATGCAGCTGGGGTGTAACTCAATTGATATCACAACACAAGTACAAAAATGTTTTCACTTCAATCATTTAGAATAAAATAGTTTAATCAAAAATGTTGTGTTTACATTGTCAAAAGTAGTGCGGAAGTAGGCCCTTAAAATAATTTAAAACGGTCCCAAAATGAATAATCAGAGTCTTCTATGACCATGCCATGCCCTGCCAAAACCTCCTGTAGCGTGCCATTACTTAATACCTGAAAATACATGCTAAAGTGTCAACACGAGGTTGGTGAGTTCATAGAGTCTTGTGAAAAAGAATGTAATGCATATGAATGAAGATTTCCCAGCAAAGGCATCGTAAATCCACTCAGTTACAAGTCCCGCCATAAGAGACTTGTAACCTGTGTGTTTACAACCCACTGCCGAATATATATATTGGTTTAGGTGAACAAAGTATTACTTGTATTTAAATTCCAAGATAAATATAGCAAAACAGCTATATAAATAATTCAGACAATGAGACCATATGGTAAATCAGTCAAGTAAGGAAACAACAATATTACGTTTGACATCACAGCCAAGTGGGGAATACCACAATATTACGTTTGACATCACAGCCAAGTGGGGAATACCACAATATTACAAAGAACATATAGGAACAATTGGTGACCATGAGGTCATATAAACAAGGATGATCAATCCCATGAAATACAGGTAATCAAGCATACCAATGAAATGCATGTGATTAAACATGCCAAAGAAATACAGGTAATCAAACATACCAATGAAATGCAGGTGATTAAACATATATTTAGGTAAAGCTGAAACTATTTGAGTAATCAACCATGTAAAGCAAGTAATGCATTTAAGTAAAACGAGCATGTATTCTCCCCCAAAGAGTTTACAAAACAATTAAAAGAGTAGGGGCTATGACTCACCTGGTGCGATAGCTACGATGACAAAAGTGGATACACGAAATGAGGCATGATCTCTAACCGCAACCTAATATGAATGATATGATCTAATGTAAGCAATGAAATGATGCTACAAATGCAATTACGTATGTTATCTATACCACTCGTGAAATTTGAAAATAACGTTTATCGTCGACAATTACGTTTTTGACGTCTCGTTAGGTTAATAAATACTTTCTATGTAAATAGGTTGAAACGGTTCTCCACGATCCTCGTTTGGTGATCTATCGGCAAATATAAGGTTTTCGACGTAAAATGACACTTTTCATAACCTGAAAATATGACCAAAATGGTCTCGCAAAACTAGTCGCGAAATAGTGAATATTAAGAGTTAGGAAAGAAGTTCAGTAGTTTTAGGAAGATTTTCACCTTATCTAAAAAGTCATAGAACTGAAGTTTGTCCATACGAGTCTTGATCATAAAGATAAATAGCCGCGAAGTGAGGTGTTTGGGCTGTTTTGGCAGATTCTGGGCAGTTTTCGGGAAAGTTTGGAAGACCATAAGTTATTCGTTATAAATCCTTTTGACAAACGGTTGGATGTTTTGAAAACTAGGCTGGTGAACTAACTTTTTGTCAATGATGTAAATTTTCCAGAAATGAGTTTATCAATGAGTAAAATGGCTCTCAACCTGGTCACTTGGCGAAATGGTTAATACTTTGGAAAATTTTCTAAAAGTGTTGGGTTGAAGGAAAATATTAAAATCGTCTAAAATTCAAACGCTTGTATCTTGGTCGTTATAAGCTCGTTTTCTACGTTCTTTATATCCCCGGAATCGTATTGACATACACTAATATATTTTTGATAGTTCGGTTCCTTTAGGTTACGTCTAACGCCTTGATTTTACCCATAAAAATCGTGTGACAGCTTACTATTTTTAGAAAATAATAGTTTTCGTCGTTAAACTTGCAAAAATCATATCTCCTTCGTTATAAACCCGTTTTAATCCGTTCTTTCGCCCACGGCTTCGTTTTTGAAAGTATTTTCTAAATCTCTAGCCCAAAGTTACCCGGAAACCCCTGATCTTTCCAGATTTTACAAAAATGGACAGCAACTTATATATAGTTTGAAAAATCAACTTTTCTAGTTCATGGCTTGTTCAAAACTTAACCAAACTATCTCAAATTAACTCCACAAATACTCAATCCTACCATACACCTTCTTAGGGTGTCATGGGTTCCTAGTCTTCACCAAAAATGGTGGATCTCATGAGATTGCTAATAAAAATTATAGATCTCATAATAATTAAGAAATACTTGAAAAGTGGTATAAATATCATATGTAACTTACATGTTTTTGTACTAGAACATAAAAATAGATCATGAAGTAGTATGTAAGATTAAGATAAATATTTGGAAAGCTTACTTGATGATGATGATTAAGAAATGGTGATGAAAATATAAGTAATCTTTGTGGTTTTAATTTCAAAACCCTAACTAGATTAATACTAAAACTTGTAGATCACTTCAATCTTGAAAAATAGTGGTTTCTTGTTGTGTTCTTCTTGTTTCCGTGCAATCCCAAGAGAAAAAGGGAGAAAAACTTGTGAAATTTGTAAGAAAATGAACTAGTTTAGGCATTTTATAGTCTAATGGCATTTTGGTAATTTCATTGGTTAAGAAAATATCTAGATATTTGTTGGATGAAAGCATGTGCAAGGCTAGGATGAGTATGTGAGAAACTTGGTATTATCTAGTTCACGGAGTTAGTTTTGGTTTCGTTAATTGCTAACCGTAAAGTGTTAAACCGCGAAACGTAAATCCGGGTATCGTAAAAATATGAAACTTGAAAGAATGACTAAACTTGTCAAAAGACTCCATAATAAAATATAAAATAAATGGTAAGTTCCATCGGGTTGCTTAAACGCTGTTAAAACTGGAAACGAGGGTCTAAAACGCGTAATTCGCGTAAAACGCTGAACTGGAAAATGTAAAATTCCAAAACTTTTAGAATTGTCGTAAAATGAGAGAAAATCATATTTCTATCGTTTATAGTGTTTTATAGACATATCGGGATGCTGGAACGACGTTTAAACCCAAAAGTAAATCTCGGACACAACTTCATGATTTTTGCAGAAATGATCCGACGAGTGTCCAACTCTCGGATTATTGTTAAAATAGTTTAACTTACGAGAATATGAAATAAAAATTTCCAAAAATAAATAGTAAAAGTGAATAGTAATAGTGAATAGTAATTGATGAATAGTAACTTTCCAAAATAAATTATGAAATTTCGACATTTGAAAAAAGACATGAAATTACGAGTTGTGACAACCTCTCCAGCCACCTTCACTGTCTCCTCCACGTTTGCATTCTGAGGAGGGACCACGCTTTCCACAAAAGTCGCATCACCCTCTACAGCTTGGTTACTACAAAGCTTAAGTAGAAGGTTAGAGCATCTACGGGAAAAAAAAGTAAGAAGACAGGAAAGACAGGGATATCACTTACAGAAGGGGCGAAGCCTTTGCACTCTCCTTATCCATGCCAGTGGCGGATGTGTCATCTTCTGCGGATGACTCTTCATCCGCGATAAGATGGCGCCTCCTCTTGGAAGTACCAGCGCCATCAGCCTCTCCATAGCGCTTTAGACTCTGCGTCACAATCTCAGGCTCCAGCACCTCCACGCTGTCAGAAGACTCAGCCTGTAACTTCTCCACATGAGACGGCTCCCCAGTAGGAGGCACGCTCTGCACAGGCGTCACAAGTAGAGGAGGTGAATCCTCAGGACCAGCCTGCGCCAACGCAGTTATCCAGCAGTGGCTCCTCATTATCCCTCAGAGGGCGCACACCCATCGTCACCAGCTTTGGCTTCTCAAGCTTCACTACGGCGAACAGATCCATCTCTGCTCAACAAATGAGCAAATAACAAAACACAGATTAGTTATGGAAAGTACATATACAGGAACACTTACATTATTTGAAGCTAACAAATAAAAGGGACAGGCACCCACCCCGGCCGCTCTCATCAATGAAGGTTGGAACCTCGTCCGAACCATGGAAATAGTTGCGACTCAACCCCATGTGAACCAAAAACTACTCCGGGTAGGGGTTAATGGGGATGCGGTTGGCATCAATCGTATCCGCATCCTCTGTGCTATACGAACCGGGTGCGGGGCGCCCATCCCTTGGCAGCGTCTCTTGAGTATAAAACTCAAAAGGCGATGGAAAAACTATGTCATCTACCCAGAAAAACTTTTTCCTCCAATCCCTAAGGGAATCCACCTTCTCCGTATAACACTGAAGGCGTCCACCGCGCTTCGAAAAAGATACCCATCCATGCGACCACGTTGTGCGGTAAAAAGCACGGAATAGGTCAACAGTCGGGTTGACCGCGAGCAACCGACAGTTTATTTCAAAACTGGATACTTTTGCTGCACCTATACAGTGCAGCTGGGAAATGTGAAGGCGGTAGTGGTTGAGCAAATCGCTCAAAAATATGGATATGGGTACGCGCTGGTTCGCATACTCGAAGAAGCGCGTATACAACCCTATCTTTCCCGCAGGGAAATCCGCGATACACGCGTTGGCCTCCGGTACAACCGGATGCACGTCAAGAGGAATGAAATAATCCGAGGAGAACTGACGCAGTTCGTCCTCGTCCATTTCAGATGGAAATTCATGTAATTGATGAACCATTTCTAAGAGAATAATAAAGTCACGTTTTCGCGGTTACCTAATAAAACAATTGCTTTCTTTGCAAAACACTTTGAAGAAATGTGAAAATGGCGGAAGTGTGTTTTTTACTGTGTGTCCTTCAGTAAATGGGAGGCGAAGTTTATATAGGGTTACAAAAACCCTAGCATGTGAGCCACGTGGAACCCACTATCCTAATTGTGTGGCTAGAAGACGATCGGGTACATGCACTTTTTCCCATTTCCCGATAAATACGTGGACACTCTCCCCACTTCCCTAGGTATTTTTTGATAATATTGGTGACTAGATACATTGTTTACCATATTGGGCGGTAATTTTTCCCGCCACACTTACCGTTGCTTCAAGAAGTCTAGTATCTGCGGCTAGCAAGCCGCGCACACTAGACTGGGGGGACATGATGACGTATAGTCTATATTCGGGCCACGAGCCCAAATGATAAACATTACTAAGGCCCAAATCCTCCATAAGTTGGCTATTATAACAATGACTTGGGCCGCATTACCAAAGGGATTGGGCTCACGTAGACCCAAGCCTAATCAAACTATTTATGGTCCAGATAAGGATCTTCTATCTACGGATAAAGATCCTTGGACCGGATAAGCACCATGCGTGCGAAACGTAAGGAGCACGAAACCTACAAGGATTTTGAGCCTATATAAGGAATGACATAATTCTCATTAAAGGTACGATTCACAAAACCCTAACTCTTTATGAGAACCCTAAAACCGATTACTTACTCTCACGCCGGAGGATAATCGTGGGAGACAATCCCACGATAAGCCTAACGGTGTTTGTTTGTTTTCTTAGTGCGCAGGTTTCAAGCATTAAGAGCTAATTGGTATGAGAGTAAGAGCCCAAACTAGGAGCGCCCAACTTTTGTATCAACACTAGCCTAACATGTTAAAAGAAAGATAAGAATAAGATAGAAGCAAACAACACATAGACATATTGAATGATTATTGTAGAACTTATCTTTATTAAAACATGGAAGAAAGAAGGGTTTTAAACCCCTTCAATATGCAGGAAATTCGACCTAGGGTTTGTGTTTAAGTATTCCACAATTTGTTCCACACCTTACAATGAAAAATTGGAAAAATATATATAGACAGAGCATCCTGACGGCGTCATGTAATAGCCTCTGATGCCGTCAACTCACCGCCAATTTGAAATTCGTATTGCCTAGATCTAGTCTTGACGCCTTCATGTGCAAATCTACTCTGGGCCGTCACATGCATTTTGACCCTCACGGCCTTGGTGACGACGTCAGACCAATTACATTGAAAATGTTCTGGGCCGTCACGTTATAAGTTCCACTTCCACCTCTTTTGTCACTCTTGACGCCGTCATGTGTTAAGGCTTGACGTCGTCAGGTACTGTTCCCAGCAAGAAATTTGCCGTTTTCTTCACTTTTATGCTCCAAAAACGTCCAAAACGCTTCCTTTTCCAGATTTCTCCTCAAAAGTACCTAAAATGACAAAAGGAACAATTTAGGGCAATAATTGATCAAATCACGAATTCGGGCTTAAATGACCCCTTAAAAGCGGTACACTTTTCGCCTTATCACCCTCCCAACAGGTTTTACCTCTCAAGGGATCTTGAGAAGCTTGCAATCCCCGCCAGGCAGTGTACCTAATCGTTGTAGTATAGTATAGTGACAAGTATCGGGGGATTGATCGTTCAACTCAGGAATAGTGTCGCTAGGATTAGAAAGCCTACTAAACTAGGTTTAGAGGTGAGGGATGATTCTTTTTGTATTTTTTATATTTTATAAAAGCAAGTAAAATCTCGGGTTTTGAAGGAGTTGGCGGAATTGGTTGCTAGTGAACTAACCCAATTAACTACAGATGCAATCAAAATAAAATAAAAGAAATGAAAATTAACTGATGTGGTGGAAACAATAATGAGAAAAGATGTGTTTACTTAGATTTTATTACTCACTAGATATCTTTTACCGGTTGATTAGCTTGTTACAATTGCATGGATGATGGGTTATATACCTTAATACTAGTCATAGGGCCGTGTACAATATTCCCTAACTCTATAAGATCCTACTTCACTCCTATGTCGAGCCGGCTAAAAGCTCCTAACATTGGATCACTAGAATTCACTTATGCATTAAATACAACCAAAAATAGTAGTACACCTCCGATCATGTTTCTTAAGACGTTCAAGCAAGTTACCAATGGAAGTCTGCCAGTTTTCTTAAGCCTAACATCGAATACAATCATCCGTAACAATTATAAACAAACAATCAACCAATAATCAGCATCTAGGTTTCACTACATCTAAGCAAACACAATAAAAACCTAGCCAAGCATGTTAAAAGAAAGACAAGAATAAGATAGAATCAAACAACACATAGACATATTGAATGATTATTGGAAGACTTATCTTTATTCAAACATAGATGAAAGAAGGGTTTGAAACCCCTGCAATATGATGAAAATTCAACCTAGGGTTTGTGCTCCTAATGTTCCACACCCAATGAATGAAAAATTGAAAAAATATATATAGAGAATGCATCCTGACGGCGTCATGTGGTAGCTTTTGACGCTGTCAACTCGCCGCCAAGTTAAGAGTCGTATTGCCTAGATCTAGGCTTGACGCCTTCATGTAGAAACTGAGCTCTGGGCCTTCACTTGCATTTTGACCCTGACGGCCTTGGTGACGCCGTCAAGCCAATTACACTAAAAATGTTCTGGGCCGTCACGTGTATTTTCCACTTCCACCTCTTTTGCCAAGCTTGACGTCGTCAGGTACTGTTCCCAGCAAGGAATTTGAGACTTTGCCGTTTTCTTCACTTTTATGCTCCAAAAACGTCCAAAATGCTTCCTTTTCCAGATTTCTCCTCAAAAGTACCTAAAATGACAAAAGGAACGATTTAGAGTAGTAATTGATCAAATAATCATGAATTCGGGGTTAAATGACCCCTTAAAAGCGGTACACTTTTCGCCTCATCACTACGATAATTGCTATAATTGTTAGTTGTTTGTTTTTTGCTTTTTATTGTTAGTTCTCAACTCATATAAATTGCAAAGGGTTTTTCGGGAAATAAATAAACATGGCTAAAACCTATGAAGCTTGATTTATTATAAGATATTGATCTTGCAAAGTCTTATGTGTCAATAAATGGGTTTAGTTTACATCTGATAATGCTTCAGCTTCCTACGACGAGACTTGCAAGATATACTAGTTTATAATGTGTTTTCTAAATTAAAATTTTACACTTTTTTATCGATGATGAATTTTGTTCCAAGTAATGACTTGCAAAGTATAACGCATTGGTTCGGGCTAACCTACCATAATTTTATCCCACGAGTTCATGCAAGTGAATGGTTTTAACAAAACCGTCTTTAAGTTAATTGACCATAATTTTATCCATATGCCACTACATGCCTCGGCATATGAAGCAGTTATCGGAAAAACTTGGGCCTTTGACTCTTGCAGTAATACAATATAGTGGTTAGTCTTTCTTTAATTGGTTTTACCAACACCATGATAAAAGGTGCATTACTTTAGCTTTGAAATCTCATTGAATCGACGATTTGGAAGTGTAATGTCTTTATTTTTATATACATCTGCTATGTATATTAAATTTAAGTGACATCTTGACGCACGATAATAAAATAACTTAATTTATTAAAACCTATGTTATGAAGATGTATGCATGCTTCTTCTTACATATTTGATATACACGTTATTGTCAAATAATCATACCCTTTGAAACTAAGTCATTGCCACCCAATTGTAAGAACACTTGTAATTGCCTTTTACTCTACGCGAGACGTAGGTAAATCGCAACCAAAGGTAAATTACCATTCATCGTTAGACGGTGGTGGAACCAATTACTAGCAGATCAACTTATGTTATGATGGTATGTCAATTAGTATATTAGCCATTTCAAAATTAATGGTTTTATTTATAAAACTTAGGTAGTTAATTTTAAAAATTATCGAAATACTAAAAATTGAATTTTGTAAATTCTTTTGATGGTATTAATGCACCATTAAAACCGTAAACGTGGTTTTGTTCTTTTCTTGGTAGATCGATACACATCCATAAGGGTTTGCTATAATTATTTTTACTAAATAGATAAACCGAGCCTCCTTTCCTTGTAAAAAAGAGAGAGACTCATTTCTATCATTTTTCGTGTTCGAGAAAGCTATAAAAGGAACATTAGAATTGTCCTAATTCCAATAAAACTCATAACAAACTTACACAGTTAAGTAGATTTCACATCTTATTTTTCATATAGATTTCTTTTGAAACATATAAGACACTTAGATTAGGGCTGAGCAAATCCACCCGAAAACCGACCTGAACCGACAAACCGACCAAAACCAAACCGAACCGACCTTTTTTGGTTCAGTTTCGGTTTTGTATATTTATTTCGGTTTTTGTCAGTTTCGGTTCGATTCGGTTTTTGTCTATTTTTCTTGTTCGAAACCCGAAAACCCACCCGACCCGAGTTATTCGGTTCGGTTTTGGTTTTGATATCTATTTCTCGGTTCAGTTCTCGGGTTGAGATTCTTTCTTTTTTGGTTTTCGGGTCGTGTCGGTTTTTATCAGGTCAGGTTGGGTTTGACCCGATGCTAACCCCTAATTTAGATAACTAGAGAACATGTTCATGTAGCTAACAAATGGCCACATCTTGATGTATGATATCTTATGGGTTATTAAATTAGAAACCGAACGAATAACCGCAACAAAGGTAGAGGCAAACTAGAATGGTTTATCTAGTTGTTTTGCTTTTAACCCAATAAAGGTACTACATACGCTTGTGGAATAGTAGGCCGATTAAGGAGGAAATCGCATGCCCAATTTTGAAGTTAATAAATAGCCTTTTTTTTGAAATAAAATAAATAGCATTGATGGATAATCCCTCATCTATATAGTAGAGCTTCATATACTCTTTTTGAAACATAAGTACATTGCCACTAGTAGGCTTACAAAGAAAGTAGGAAAATAAATAGATCGATATTTGTTTTTCACTGGTTATGTAACACTTGCAATGTTGTCAAATTCGGTGGGAGCATTGCGCTTTATTACTAAAAAAGACATTCGTGTAATGTTTTCAAATTCAGTGGGACCTACAATCTTGTTTACCTTGTTAGTAACCTACATTATCTCTAGCTTGTCTTGAGATAAAAAATCACTTTCCGAATATGGAACATCTAGCTATGTTGATATGATTTGAGCTTGCCTTGATTTATATTCTATCTGTGACACTATCATATTGTCCATACATAATCAAACGAGCGTCGTGTTGTTTGTCTACATATATGATGTTGTGTCATGCACAAGTGAGAGAAATCTTAATTGTGTGCAAGGTACAACACATGGCAATATGATTAATGGTTTCTTATGACCTTACGGTAAGAGACTAATTTTCTAATAAGACTTATACATATAAAATGTATGTTGTTGATGAGACGAAAAGTGTAACACTTTTAGGGGGTCATTTAAGCCCTAAGTCATGATTATTTGATCAAATATTGCTTCAAATCGTTCCTTTTGTCATTTTAGGTACTTTGGAGAAGAAATCTGGAAAAGGAAGCATTTTGGACATTTTTGAAGCGAAAAGGGAATAAAACGGCAAATTCTCCAAATCAAGCTGAAAATAGTAAATGACGGCGTCACGCTTTGGAGGTGACGGCGTCACGTATTGGCAAAGAGGTGGATAAAAAGTTACACGAGACGCGCCAGAACATTTTTGGGAAATAATACATGACGGCGTCACCAAGGCCGTCAAGAGCAAATTACATGTGACGGCCAGGAATGAATTAACACATGACGGCGTCAGATCTGGATCTAGGAAATACGAGAAGAATATTGGCAGCTAGTTGACTGCATTAGATCATAACGTGACGCCGTCAGACTTGTATTCTCTATATATAGTTTTCTAATTTTCATTTATTAGGGAGAGAACTTTTGAGAGAACTTAGGAACAAACCCTAGGTCGAATTTTACAGGGTTTTTCACCCTACTTTCATACATGTTTCAATAAAGATAAGTCTTCCAATAATCATTCAATATGTCTATGTGTTGTTTGATTCTATCTTATGCTTGTCTTTACTTTAACATGCTAGGCTAGGTTTATTTGTGTTTGCTTAGATGTAATGAAACCTAGTTATTGATTATTGGTTGATTGTTTGTTATTAATTGTAATGGATGAATGATATCGATGTTAGGCTTAAGAAAACTGGCAGACTTCCAATTGGTAACATGCTTGAACGTTTTAAGAAACATGAATCGGATGTGTACTACGATTTTCATGGTTGTATTTAATGCATGAGTAACTACTAAGGAGGCCATGTTAGAAGCTAGTAGTCGGCTCGACATAGGAAGAGGTAGAAACTTGTAGAGTTGGGGAAGATCGTACACGGCCCCACGAATGGTATTAAGGAATATAACCTGTCATCCATGTAATTGTAACAAACTATTCAACTAATGAAAAATAGCTAGGGAGTAGTGAAATCTAAGTAAACATGTTTCTCTTATTATTGTTTTTCTCAACATTTACTTTCTTGTCATTTTATTTTTATTGCATTTGTAGTTATTTGGGTTAGTTGACTAGCAACTAATTCCGCTCACTCTTCCAATACCCGAGATTTTAATTGCTTTCTAAAAGACCATAAAAATACAAAAAGAATCATCCCTCACCTCTAGACCTAGTTTAATTAAGTTTTGATTCTATCGACACTATTCCCCGAGAGAACGATCAATCCCCTAGTACTTGCCACTACACTATACTACATCGGTCAGGTATACTGCTTGGTGGGGATTGCAAGCTTCTCAAGATCCCTTGAGAGGTAAAACCTTTTGCAATGTTGCAACACCACGCATCAGTTGTCATATTTAGGACATATTTCAAGAAAAAAAATAAAAGAAGTATAATGGATATGGGTGAATCCCATATCTCAGCCCATTACATAGGCGAATAGCTTACATAACAAGATACTTCCTATTTTCTAAACAAGAAAACAAACCACTACACACATGATAACAAAAGACTTGACGAAAATGTAAACTACTTCCTACTACCTTGGAGTTTAAAGCCATACATGGCATTAAGAGCATCCAAGTTCCCTGGAAGATCATAAATTTGTTGCGAATAGTCATCAAAGTCATCATACTCATCTTCACGCTTATGACCACCACCAAAAAGATTTGCTGATTCGTCGAATGTGTTAAGAACCTCATCATCTTCACTATCGGTAACCACGACCTCACCCACCTTTGAAAATGGGTTAGCTCTCTTAGTAGAAGAGGTAGACGGAGCAGCAGAAATACTAAACTTAGGAGACCCAAATTTCTCCATCTCTTTCATATCACTCACAAGAGGATCTTGTGATGCATTACTAGTCTTAAACGACTCATCCTCATTAACTTCCATTGTATGACCAGAATCCACATCCTTGTTGGTGTCATTAATAGGAATGCCAAAAGTATCCGTATCATCCATATTAAGTGCATCAAACTGGTTAGATGTATAAACCTTCGTTCCACTTGAACTAACCACTTGAGAAGCCTTCTTTTTAGTGACATCCACTTTCATAGGTTCAGGAGGGGTCTTTTTGGGTTGATACTGAAAATGCTTACCCACAACAGGTTTAGTAAACCCTCCTTGACCCGGAGTGGTTGAACCACCTTGTTTTCCCTTCTTTTTAGTGTTGACAGTCTTGACACTTCAAACTAAAACATCTTTGAAAATAAAAGACTACTTCAACTAAAATATTTATGTGTTCTTAGGATGTTATAAATAATGGAGTAATCAATTAACTTAAACTTACAATTGAAGCCAAGAGAAGGTGTTCATAATTACTTTAGTTAAACATGTTTATGCCTCTTATAAAGCCACAAACTAGTCTCTCTCCCTTGTCTGGCGATTTTGGAGAAAACACGCCCTTCGATCGACTTTTCTTATTCACTCGGTTTTCTCTTTATATTGCTTGATCTTATTGTTTCTATTAGTTTATTAATCCTTTATTCCTTTATTGGTGTTCTTTTCCATTATTTTAATATTGGGGAAGTGGGACTACATAACTGAATCTAGGATTCTTATCAATAGATATTACATATTCTCGTGGTGGGACTGTCATTGGTGCTCAATTTCATATTAAATTAATTATGTGCTATTTGGAGTTTCATAAGCGATTTATTATTTTCATGTGAATGTGTATAACTGATTTTGGTTAGTTGGGGTTCAATGGAGAAGGGTTTTTTTTAATGGGAGAGGCGTTAAAGAGAAAGAAACTAGTGGTAATTCTGGTTCAGTGGATGGTTCAATTCCTACTGTTGATTCGCTTGATGAGATGACCAGAGCAACTATTACTATTGGTGGTGCTGGAGGTGTTACTTTGGACAAATCTGATGGCGTGTCGCCTGGTCATGTGCATGCTACTCCTAAAACGAGCTTTGATGTTGCCTTCCAGTCACAAGATTTGGCTGAAGATAACATTGCTACTGTTGATTTGTCGAAAGTGACGGTGAGGAAACATAAGAAATCTCGACCTAAGGATGTTACAGGTGTGGCGACGCAACCTATACTTGGCTTGTTAGCTAATTCCTCTAACGTGGCTACAGTCACTACTAGCTTTGGTAAGTTGAGTTCAGCCTCAATGATGAACCCTAATAGTGTCACTTTGAATGTACAGTCAGGTCCTATTATTACTGAGTGGAGTGCTAAGGATGGTGATATTGAATTATCTACGCTAGTGGACAAGAATAAACAAGTGAAGCCGGTTTCAATTGATTCTTTTGGTAATGATCCGAATGGTTCACATGAGGCTGCTAACCAAGCTCAGGTTCTAAAAAGGTTGATATGAATTCACATGTGGCTATTGGTATTGATAAGGTTGGCGTGGATGCTTTGAAACAACCTCCTACATCATATGCTTGTGCTACTTCTAATGAACCTAAGAAATACACATCTAACTTTCGTACGATGGAATGTAGCATGAAATCAAATGGTGTGGATCTTTCTGTCCCTATGAAAGAGGTTGAAGAGGTGAACACTAGGTTTGAGAATACTCTTTATGGGTATTTCCTTGGTCAACGCCTTGCTTTTCCTGTTGTTGATTACTATATACGCAATGTGTGGGCTAAGTTTGGTATACAAAAGGTTATAATGAATGCAAAGGGGTTCTTTTTCTTTAAGTTCAATTCGAAGAAAGGTGTTGATGATGTTCTTGAAAACGGTCCTTGGTTGATTAGAAATGTATCTATTATTCTTAAACCATGGACATTGAACACCAACTTACTTAAAGAGGATTTGACCAATATCCCGGTGTGGGTTAAATTCCATGATGTTCCTCTTGCTATGTTTTCTGATGATGGCCTAAGTCTTCTTGCCACATTGATTGGTACGCCCAAAAGGTTAGATGCTCATACTAGCCAAATGTGCAAGGAATCATGGGTCCGTAGTAGTTTTGCTAGATGCATGATTGAAGTGAAGTCGGATGGGGTGCTTAGGGATAGCCTTACTGTTGAGATACCTTTACTTGATGGGGCGGGTTTGACTATTGAGAAGATACGGGTTGAATACGAGTGGAAACTACCTCGTTGTGATAAGTGTAAGATTTTTGGTCATACTCTGATTGATTGTCCTAAATTTGTTCCAACAACTACTCAGCCTACACCAAGTGTTTATGATGGTTTCCAAACGGTCAATACTAAGAAGAAGAGTAATAGTGGTGGCCAATCTGGTCCTAATAAAGGAGGTTTTACAAAGCCTAATGTGGGTAAAAAGATGCAATATAGACCCAAAGTACCACCTACTGAACCCAAGAGAGTGGATGGAACTAAGAAGAAGACTTCTGATGTGGCTAGTTCAAGTGGAACGAAGATTTCTACATCTAACCAGTTTGATGCTCTTAATATGGATGATACGGATGTTTTTGGTATTCCTACTAATGACACCAATAAGGATGTAGTTTCTGGTCGTACAATGGAAGTTAATGAGGATGAGTCGTTAAAGACTAGTAATGCATCACAAGTTCCTCTTGTGAGTGATATGAAAGAGAAGGAGCAGCATGGGTCTCCTAAGATTAGTATTTCTCCTGCTCCGTATCTTCCACGTGTCAAATTTGAAAAAGTGTTTATCGGATGAAACACTCATGATTCCGTTGATGGAGATTCGAATCGACGATAAGTTGAACTATATTGAGGAACCAATTGAGATTATGGATAGGGAGGTCAAACGACTTAATCACAGTCGCATTCCCATTGTTAAGGTCAGATGGAACTCTAAGAGAGGACCCGAGTACACTTGGGAGCGTGAGGATCAAATGCGTGCCAAATACCCACAACTATTTGATGAGACAACCCCGAGCACCGATTCAACTTTGGATTCCGGGATGAATCCAATCTAACGGGTAGGTACTATAATACTCCGTAAAATCCCAGGTCATTTATTAATGCTAATTATCGACCCTATTCTGAACTAAGCCATTTTTTTTGCGGGCTAATTTGAAATTTTTATATAAGACACCGATTGTTTGACACCCGATCACTATGAGACACTGTTTGTTTGACACCCGATTATTTTTTGTCACCTGATATCACCCTATTGTCACTCTTGGATGTCACCCAAGGAGGTTAACACCGGTAACTCCCACTTGCGACCCGACACCCTATTTGGACACCGAGATATTATTAATATATATATAACGATATGTATATATTAATTATTACAAATTTACTATCACTATGTATATATAAGTATATATATACGTATGATGACACCGTTTATAGTTTTTTTATGGTTTTCACGATTATGCTAATCACCGATACCCCATTATATTCTTGGGCCGGACGTCACCCTTAGCCCAAAGCTATTTTCTTTTCACCCCACTGATGGGCCGATCATTACCACAAGCCCACACGGTTTGTTCCTTTTTCTTTGATTCACTTGGGCCGATCACAATCACAAGCCCACATGGCTAGTTTTGTTTATCTTTCTTTTGTGTTGCATGGTATTCAACAAGCTCAGCCATGCGCTACACATATGAACCACGCATGCTTCTTCTTTGGTTCCCTACAACTCAACACTAAACATACAACTTCCTTTGACATTGGTTCTTGAGACAAGGAGCCGACTTTTGAAGCCGTCAAACCAATGGTCCATCGTAATATACACCATGAGTTCTTTACCCCATGGATCGAGTGTCTCATGTTCCCCAACAAGATTACCGCATGTGCTCTAAATCTTAATTGTTTATTTCCCTAGTGAACCTAAGCTAAGCTTAAACAAATCAAAGAAAACCATTGTTGCTCCCTCTACCCCAACTCGATAAGACTAGAACACACAAGCAAGGGACAAGTTTGTCCACCTTCGATTGACAACTTAGGGACATGTCTCTCAAGATCAAACACATAACTACCTTTGCCTCTCCTATATAAACCTACATTAAATGCACACAATACTCACACATTCAAAATTTCTCAAATCACAAACACTCTCCATTCTTTCTTAGTTACTGTCGAAGAACACAAGGAGTACAAGCAAGGATTTGGGTTAAAGGTTATTTGGGTAACTAAGTATTGGATTAAGGGTTACCTTACGAAGAGGGTACCATTTTGTTTACTCGTTTCTTACCTCGTATCACACGGCATGCTCACCACCATACTTGGTGTTGTAAGTTAATCACCACCCTTTTCATTTTCTACTTTTACTCGTATCATGCATACCACATTCACTTAGCATACGACACACACCATTTTTCTAAGTATAACACTCGTTGCACTTGTGATGATATTAATGTCCACACCTCAACACCCTTAGGAAAAAGGCTCACCATTTTTTTATTTATGCGTACAATATATATATTTTGTTCGACTCACCCTTAACTAATCCAACGTAACATGCAAAGCATACTTGATCGTATACTATGAAAACAAGACCATAACCAAATCCTAGTCGAACACTACCTTTAATCAAACTACACCCATTTCGGGCCTTAAACCGGGCTAACGAGCCTAACATAATTTTTCGTATAAGATTTTCGATTTGGAAATTAAGATTTTCAAAAATGATATAAAATTTATAAAAACTGATTTTATAAATTTTAGAAGATAAAAATAGTAACTTTTATAAAAATAAAAGTTAACTTTTCAAAAACTAGATTTTTGGACTATTTTTGCAAAAGTCTCACATTAAGGGACTAAAAGTGACAAAATCACAAACTTTCGGACCACTTTGTAAAACTGTCAATTTTGTATAAGAACGAGGGGTAGAAAATGTAATTTGGCCAAAGTATAAGTAATAAAGTGCAAAGTTATAACAAGGACTAAAATGTAATTATTTTTTACCAAAGGGTAAAAAGTGTAACTTCAATAAAGTTAAGGGTCAAATATGACAAAGGTATTTTATAAATTAATTATTTTGTATAATTTGATTTTATATATACAAATATGTATATATTTTGGTAACTTTAAAATAAATATACGACTTTGCTAAAAATATTTAATTACAAATATTTTTAAACAATATTATTTTCACAAATGAGTTAATATTTATTGGACACCGTTTTGAAACAACGTTACAAATAACTACGTGAAGTTATTTTGGAATGTATTAAGACACCCGAACGGATATCACCGTACACGAGACATATCACATGTCATTTACGAACCGAATCTAAGACACCGATTACAATGTATTATTTAGGTCGCAAGTCAGAGGGATTTCATTGCTAGTCGTAGCAGTACACCATCACTTTTGAGCACCGTTGTGATTCACACCCACCTGTCAGGTGAGTTCATGGTCCCACATTTTTAATTGCTTTTAAACCCCGTGGGGAGATACATGCTATAAATCGAACACAAGTATTTTTCTGTATGCTGTTATCACCTGATATTGCCTAAGTTGACACCTGTGCTACAAGTCCCTCATATCACGAACCTTAATCACTTGCGAGTGAGCATGAAATAGTTGATAGATCTATTGGAATGGCAGCCCACCTCTGTCAAGGTGATCACTTGGCAGGAGGTGTGCTATATTCGAGGTATTATGGAAATTTGGCACATTTCCTGTCACCGAGGGCCCCTTGTCATTTACATCCACTGTGGTGTAGGTGATTGTTATTATCTTTATGATATGTCAAATCGATGTTAAGGCTTGCGTTTCGTGAGGCTTAGGAGCAATATTTCACCAGTTTAGTCAAGACATGTCTATCTTGGCTTGTTTATTTCAAATGCTTGACTTGTGTTCACACTATTACTATTTAAACTACTATGGATTCACTCAACCTTTGTGTTGATTTTTTAAGCATTTTATCTCAGGAAATTAGCAAGCATGGCGGCACGGAGCTGGCAAAAGGGCACACAGGACCTCCCTTTTCATTTCAATAATTATGTCATTCTTTACAAACTCATCACTTCTTTTGCAAAACAATTAACATTTTGGAAAAATGTTTGTAACTCTGACTATTTGAGTTTTCATGGAATGATATTGACTATCGTTTGAATTCTTTTCTATGAGTATGACTGTGTACTAAACTGTAATGACCCCGATTAGACTTTCGCTGCTTATCAAATTTTCAGGGTGTTACTGATGCGTGGGAATCGCACCTTGCTTTACCTCTCGAGAGACCTCGAGAAGCTTACAACCCCCACCAGGCAGTGTACCTGATCGTTGTAGTATAGTATAGTGACAAGTACCGGGGGATTGATCGTTCAGCTTAGGAATAGTGTCGCTAGGATTAGAAAACCTAATTAATAGTTCTAGAGGTGAAAGATGATTATTTTTGTATTTTTATATTTTTATGAAAGCAAGTAAAATCTCTGGTTTTGGAAGAGTGGGCGGAATTAGTTGCTATTCAACTAACCCAAAGCTAAGATGCAATCAAAATAAAATAATAAAAATGAAATTAAACTAATTAAACTAAGGTTGTGAGCAGTAATTGGAGAAATTGTGTTTACTTAGACTTCATTACTCCCTAGATATCTTTCACATGTTAATTACTTGTTACACTTGTATGAATGACGGGTTGTATTCCTTAATACCATTCGTGGGGTGGCATACATAACTCCCCAACTCTATGAGCTCTTATCTCCTCCTACACCATGACCCAGCACAACTATAGGGATTGTAAACAGTGGCTCATGCATTAAATACAACCAATAAAGACCTAGTACGCCTCGGTTCATGTTTCTTAAGACGTTCAAGCATGTTACCATTTGGAGATATGCCAGTTTTCTTAAGCCTAACATATAAATCATTCATTCAAAACAAGAATAGACAAGTAATCAACACATAATCAACATCTAGGTTTCATTAGATCTAAGCAAACACAAGAGAGATCTAGCCTAGCATAATGGAATTGAGACAAGAACAAGAGATAAACAACCAACACATAGACATATTGATTGAATTGAAAGTACACTTATCTCAATTACAATGCAAGGTCTCAAGGGTTTGGAACCCTTGAAAAACCTGTGAAAGAGGCACCAAAATCGTCTTTAGGGTTTCACCAAAACTTCTCTTTTTTATGAAAAAACTAGAAAACTATATATAGGAAAAACAGTCTGACGGCGTCAAGAGTTAATTCTGACGCCGTCACCTCGCCGCCATAAACTTCCTCGGACGGCCTTGATCCACTTATGACGGCCTATGTGACGCCGTCACCACCCACGGTAAATTATTCTTGGCCACTTTGACGCCGTCACCACCTTCGATATTTAATTCTTCATATCTGACGCCGTCAAGCTTTTGGTCTTGACGCCGCCACCTTGTATTTTCAGCTTGGATTTTTGGTACTTTGCCGTTTTCTTTACTTTATGCTCCAAAAACGTCCAAAAATAGCCTCTTTTCCAGAATTCACTCTCCAAACACCTAAAATCACAAAAGGAACGATTTAGGGCAATATTTGATCAAATAAAGTCGGATTCGGGCTTAAATGACCCCTTAAAAACGGATCATTTTTCGCCTCATCATATACCCTTACACTTGAGATTTGCTTGTCCTCAAGCAAATGAGCTTTTATTCTACTCAAAAGACAAGTTAGGGGTCATTTAACACTAATATAAAAGTAATTACAACAAATAATCGTTCCACTAAAGACCAATAGACAAGCACGGAGGTCATACACAAGCACCTCACAAATAGTGTTTAGATACTCACATCGCTCGGGTGTAATAAAGTAATATAACATTATGGAAATGGAAGATATCTCTCACTACCTGTCATAGCAAAATAGATTACCATAGGCTTGGGAAAGGATCAAACCTCCACCACATGGCGTAAGCACCTAGGATAAACTATCAAAGAGGTCTTTTAAAGGGTTATAACGTTAGGTGTAGGGATATGAATTACACGGTTTTGTTGGATAAAGGAAGTTTTACTGGTGGCGAGTTAACAATCTTAGTTAATTACATGTACAAGATGGCGTTGCTAAGCCAAGACTAGACTCGACTTAAGCTAATAAATAAAAAATAACAAAAACATAAAATAAACATAAAATAAAAACGGGATGGTAGTCCGTATGTTTTTTTTTTTTTTTTTTTTTTTTTTTTTCTTTTCTTTTTCTTGATTTTTTCGATTTTTTTTTTTTTTTTTTTTTTTTCATACACTCTTACCCTACCATCCAAAATAATACATCATAGGGGATGAGAATTCCCCTTACACTTGAATCTTTACATACTTTACATTAAACTATTCTAATGACTCGAATTAAGAAAATTAAAACACTTAGAGCACTTTTAAGATTAACGTACATATGGGGGTAATAATATTATGTTCTTCCCCATTACTCCATAAAATAAGTACTTACCCATGAGTCCCAATCGTCCCAAAACAATATGTACAAGGATATGACTCGACTTAGCAACCATGTAATCAATTAGAAAGTTAACTTAGGGTTTAACAAATAACAATAATGCACTAAAAATGAGCGCATACACGGAAGGCTAAGGCGATTTGGTTGTACATTTAAGTGGGGTGTAACAAATTCTTCCTTTAAGTAAAATGCTTAAAGTTAGAAACGAAAAGATAGGCTCGGAGGGGTGTACTAGGGGTATCGTGTACTAAAAATGAGTACAACGCTAAGGGTGTGGGAAAAATTAGTTGACTTAACTAGCCAAGTGATATGACTTAAATGGTCAAGTAATTGTAATACGGGTTTAACACAAGGGTGATCCTAATGCCTCTTATCATGTAGTAAATCCTACCACACGAATGTAGTCTCACTAGCGGTCTCGGGATGCATCACTAACGCAAGTTCTAGAATCTAAATGCTACCGGTACACTCATAAGCACTAATAATGAATGCTTTTCCTATCAAATCTAAAGGCGAACCTCACATTTTTGGGTGGAAAATTTTTCTGAATATACGGTTATGTGCTAGTCATACAACCTCCTATCCATGAGACGCTTGCTATGGCTAAAGTTTCACTCCTAAATGTTGTAAAAAAATTTAAATTTGGCGCTAAAATTACACTAACAAGTATTTCTCGTAGTTTTATTACACATCTACTATCAAACAAAACAAACTCAAGCGAAAGTGCATATGTAAGGTATCATCTTTTTACCCTCCCCTTACACTTAAGATGAACATTGTCCCCAATGTTCAAGTAAAGAATGTAAAAGTTAAAAAGTAAAGAGAATGAAATCAAATACTTCCCTGATTCGCTCGGTATGGATTTTAGTTGGCCAGGTTAAATCTTCTTCCAAGAAAACGAACAATCAAAGCTTCCCTTCCAGAATATAAATCATCTTCTTGTCACAAATAACCTGTAAATCCTGACAAAAGTAGACAAGGCAACCTCGCGTAAAATCGGCGGCATCCTATATAAGTTACTAAATCCTAGAAAACAAAGTAAGATATAATGCTTGTGGAATGAAGTTTGCAGATTTCCTGGAGATTATAAAACTTAATAATTCACAAAAACTATAAGACTCCGTTAGAAAAACAAAACCGTAAAATTTCCAGATTTTAACTCCTGACGCCGTCAAGAGCAAACCCTGACGCCGTCAGAATGGACCTGCAGAAATTCTTATGTTAAGTTTCCGGAAAATTTCTGGAAAAACTTTGTCCTACTTCCTGGAAAATCCTGCAAAACTTCATTATGACTCAACACAAGTATTTGACTCTAACAATTACGAATATACACGTTCATTAAATATTGTGGAGAATCATGATCGGTTTGTTTCTTAAAAACATATTTGGGGTTTCCCCTTACACTTATCTTTTGCAAAAATACCTCTAGGTTGAAGTTAAGACTAGGCTAAACAACATAATAAAGTATTTCACATTTTAGTAAAGAAACATGATCAACCAACAATAAAAATAAAACATGCATACGGAAGCAAATAACAATCAAACAAATAAAAATCACACAAAACATGGGTTGCCTCCCAAGAAGCGCTTTTCTTTATTTACGAGTCTTGTAGCTAGACTCAAAGTCGTGGGTTACTACGTGATTCGGGTGAGTTCCTCATTGAGGACATCTTTGGGATCGAACTTAGGTTTCAACTTCCTATCGGTTCCCTTAGTGTGGTATGACCTTTCAAACTTTTCTCCATCCGGATCATACAAGGTCATTCTAATATGCCATGACCCGTCACCTTCTTTAGGTGGCTTGTCCCACCTCCATTTATACTTATCTCCATCTCTTTTCCATTTATTCAACTCTATATTAATAGGCATTACGCTCAAGAACTCAATCATCTTTCTAAAGACTAAGGGGTCCTCAAAGGGATCTAGCTCCTCATCCCTAGCTATGAGTTGTTCTACCAAATGTGTCTTCTCAACGAAATCCTTTTCTAGATAAAATGGGCATTGAGGTCCTATGAAGTTCCTTTCTATCCAAGGTCCATATCTAGATGGTCTCCTATTCATCTCTACCCAATGCGGTGTTGGTTCATCATCACAATCATAACTATGCTTCTTAACATCATACACCGACCAAGTATCGCCTTCTCCTACCGCTATCTTGGATTCCTTGCAATCTATCATGGCACTAGCGGTTGCTAAAAATCCTCTTCCTACCAATAATGGGCATGTAGTGTCACTAACCATGTCTAGGACGTGAAAATCCGCTAATATAGTTAACCTTCCTACGTGAACAACTACATCCTTAATCATTCCAACCGGGTGGGCAATACTTCCATCCGCTAGCCCTATCAATACCTCCGTTTCCTCTAACTTTCCTAGCTTAAGAGCGGTGAATAAGGATAAGGGAATCAAGTTGAGGCTTGACCCTAAATCGGCTAGTGTGTCGAAAGCTTCGGATCTTCCTATCTTACAAGGCAAAACAAATATACCCGGATCATCAAGCTTTTTAGGCAACTTGTTTTGAACGAAGGCGGTCCCATTTTTACCTAGCTTATATTTCTCATATTTTTCTAGGAGGGCACTATAGTAAGGAGCACGCGCTAAGACATCAATAACGGGGCGTTCAAGGTGAAGTTCTTTGAATTCATCGTCAAGGTCTTGCGTAAGAGGTGTTTCAACTATGCTTTTGACCGGCTCTATAGTGGGTGTTTTAGTTGATTGGTCCTTTTGGGGAACTTGGTGTTGTTTGAAACACGTGCTCGTTGATTTAACCGAGTAGTATTGTGGACACGAAGTGGGTGACGAAACTGAAGATATGGCATTAACGTTTAGTTTCGGATTCTTGATGGTGTCGCTTGGGAGTGCTCCCATTTCTCGGTCATTGAGAACTTTCAACAATGCATCAATTCTATTGGTCATCTCGCTTTGATTTTGTTTGAAATCGGCTTCAAACTTAGCTATGCGGGCTTCTTGAGATGCCATGAACTTTGACATCAATCCTTCAAGATTGTTGGTACTACCATAGTTGTTAGAAGGATTGTTGTTGAAGGTACGGTTGGATGGTGGACCGTTTGATTGGTAACGATTAGGCGGATTGGAAGAATTTGGTTGATTTTGTTTCCACCTAAGGTTTGGGTGATTTTTCCATGAGGGGTTATATGAATCACCGTATGTTTTTGGCTCGGGCTTGAAAGTGTACCACTTATCTCCCGCTTCGTCGGTACGCGTGGATGCGTAGTCCGCAAAAGCTGTTCCGGGGAGTTCCACACAATCACGAGTGTCATGGGGACCACTACATAATTCGCATGAAGAAGTGATTTTGTTCACTTGGCTTGAATGCTTCGGAGCTTCGTAAGATTTCATGAGAAACTTGACTTGGTCCTCAAGTTCCATGATCCTACGGTCGGGAGTGCTTGAATTATTCGAAGGCAAAGATATTGCCTTGACCGTTTTGTTCAAATCACGGGGATCATTCCAACTTTCGTTGTCATAGAGAGCAAGATCTTCTATGAGTTCCCATGATTGTTCCGCACTAAGATCACGTAGCTTACCACCGGCCGATTGGTCAATGGTTCGCCTCGTGGAGATGTCGATATGGTCATAGAAGATTTGGACTTGGAGCCAAAGATCTATGCCATGATAAGGGACTTTTTGGAGTAAGTCCTTGAAACGAGTCCATGCTTCATAAAGAGATTCATTTTGACGTTGTTGAAACATCAAGATGTCATTCCTAAGTTTAGTAGTTCTCCCCGGTGGGAAAAATTGAGCAAGGAAACGAGTGGTGAGATCATCCCATGTGGTGATGGATCCCGCGGGTAAACGCTCAAGCCATTGACTAGCTTGATCCCGTAGAGAGAATTGGAATAGGCGTAAACGGGTAGTCTCTCTAGTTTCAACACCTAGGTCTATGGAATCTACGATTTTGAGGAAGTCCTTAAGGTGTTGGTTTGGATCTTCGGAACGAAGTCCATGGAATGCACATCCGCTTTGCACCAACCGGATGGTGTCGGATCGCAAGGGGGTCACATTGGCTCCGGTGAGCTCAATGGTGTTTCGGTAGCCTTGGTGGCTAGGTCGGGAATACTCTCCTAAGGTTCGGGGCCTAAGGGGTTCTAATGGTGGGTTTTGTTGTGGTGGGATGATGGGTTCAAAGATGTTACCACCTTCCATGATGTCGGATGGTAAAGAGTTACGAACAAAGGCACGAAGAAACAAGATAGACTAAAGAAGACCTAAAAATAAAAATAAAAATCTTAATAGAAAGGAATCTAGCAAGTAGACCTAATAAAAAGAAATCCTAACCTAGACAATAAATATTCCCCGGCAGCGGCGCCAAAAACTTGATGCGTGGGAATCGCACCTTGCTTTACCTCTCGAGGGACCTCGAGAAGCTTACAACCCCCACCAGGCAGTGTACCTGATCGTTGTAGTATAGTATAGTGACAAGTACCGGGGGATTGATCGTTCAGCTTAGGAATAGTGTCGCTAGGATTAGAAAACCTAATTAATAGTTCTAGAGGTGAAAGATGATTATTTTTATATTTTTATGAAAGCAAGTAAAATCTCTGGTTTTGGAAGAGTGGGCGGAATTAGTTGCTATTCAACTAACCCAAAGCTAAGATGCAATCAAAATAAAATAATAAAAATGAAATTAAACTAATTAAACTAAGGTTGTGAGCAGTAATTGGAGAAATTGTGTTTACTTAGACTTCATTACTCCCTAGATATCTTTCACATGTTAATTACTTGTTACACTTGTATGAATGACGGGTTGTATTCCTTAATACCATTCGTGGGGTGGCATACATAACTCCCCAACTCTATGAGCTCTTATCTCCTCCTACACCATGACCCAGCACAACTATAGGGATTGTAAACAGTGGCTCATGCATTAAATACAACCAATAAAGACCTAGTACGCCTCGGTTCATGTTTCTTAAGACGTTCAAGCATGTTACCATTTGGAGATCTGCCAGTTTTCTTAAGCCTAACATATAAATCATTCATTCAAAACAAGAATAGACAAGTAATCAACACATAATCAACATCTAGGTTTCATTAGATCTAAGCAAACACAAGAGAGATCTAGCCTAGCATAATGGAATTGAGACAAGAACAAGAGATAAACAACCAACACATAGACATATTGATTGAATTGAAAGTACACTTATCTCAATTACAATGCAAGGTCTCAAGGGTTTGGAACCCTTGAAAAACCTGTGAAAGAGGCACCAAAATCGTCTTTAGGGTTTCACCAAAACTTCTCTTTTTTATGAAAAAACTAGAAAACTATATATAGGAAAAACAGTCTGACGGCGTCAAGAGTTAATTCTGACGCCGTCACCTTGCCGCCATAAACTTCCTCGGACGGCCTTGATCCACTTATGACGGCCTATGTGACGCCGTCACCACCCACGGTAAATTATTCTTGGCCACTTTGACGCCGTCACCAGTACGTCTGACGCCGTCACCACCTTCGATATTTAATTCTTCATATCTGACGCCGTCAAGCTTTTGGTCTTGACGCCGTCACCTTGTATTTTCAGCTTGGATTTTTGGTACTTTGCCGTTTTCTTTACTTTATGCTCCAAAAACGTCCAAAATAGCCTCTTTTCCAGAATTCACTCTCCAAACACCTAAAATCACAAAAGGAACGATTTAGGGCAATATTTGATCAAATAAAGTCGGATTCGGGCTTAAATGACCCCCTAAAAACGGATCATTTTTCGCCTCATCAGTTACAGATTGGCATCAGAGCCATGGTTATAGAGAACCAAATGATTTTTCAAAACATTGGACTATAACCTCACCGGATTTTTAAACAAACTATTTATCACCAAAGTGCCCTCCGTGCCAGCGCTTGCCAACGTCATGTTTTAAGGTTTGATTTTTAGCACCCATTGCATTTAGCTCACTATGACACCATGATCACTGTGCATGTAGCATTATGTAGACTAAATGACTTATATTACTGCTATTTTGGGATATTACAGTACCATGTCGCCCCCGGTTATTATTTTGTCCGACAGCGACGACGTCGTGCCGGCAGCATCCACTCACCCTACTATTGACTTATCTGACTATGACACCCATGACACCCGAGACACCCATGATTCTGACCATGACACCCAAACTGTATCACCTACTATACCATCTCCTGTTCCATCTGGAGACCCATTTGCTGATACTAAGCCCTTTGAGGAGGGTGAGGTTGCTTCTACACCCATTGATTCTTTTGCTATTTAGCCTCTTTTTCGTCCTGTCTGTGGACCTATGACACAGGGGCAGTACCTTTATGATCAGTACCTGACGTCTCAGCAGTTTCTTGCGGCTGATGATCGTCCTACACCACCTGCTAGTCACCACACCGGTTCAGATGCTGATGACGAGTCTTCTGACTCCGATACTTCTGACACTGCTGCTTCTATCCCACCACCATCCCCGCCTGCACCGATTCGTCGGCGCAAGCAAGTGAGGATTCTTGAGCCCTATGAGCCTGAGCCTTTTGGTGATTTGTTTCGATATCATGAGGGAGACTTTACCCGCAAATGGACGGCTCGAAAACGAGTCTGTATTTTTCCTGCTTCTACTGTTACACCACCTGTACCTACACCTGTACCATCACCTACATCTGTACTACCACCTGTTTCTATGCCAGATCTGACACCTGTGGCATCACTAGCACCTCCACCATCACCCGTATCACCCCCACCTGAGCCACATCCTTACATGTTACCTACTTACACCGCACCCCACACCTCTGAGGTTTTGCCACCAATGCCACCACCTACAGTTTCTACTCTCAGACTACTACCGTACCGATACCATCACCTACTACATCACCTGTACCATCACCTGCTCCCACTGAGACCCCCACCTCACCCGGCATTCATAGATTGGTTGATGCTCGCCAATGGTCATTTTTGTTAGACTACATTCATAGATGGAGGTTGGTTTAGGGATCGCCTAGGGCTGCTGAGCTTGGAGATGGCTCTTCAGCGGTGTTACCGGTCACTGGAGAGCCGATACACCATACTATCCCTCTTTTGGCTGCTAGATTAGTGAGACATGAGGATCGTCTTGATGAGCTGTTGAGCGTTATTGAGGATATATCCTTGGAGAGGATTGAGTGTATGCAGGAGGAGGTCGAGAACCTCGTGGTACATAGGACAGTTCTAGATATGGTATTTGAGATGATGGGGACAGAGATCGAGGAGGCACAGGCTACCATCACTGAGTTTGGTCATCGACTAGATGTTCAGAGGCATGAGATAGAGGATTTGAGAGCGATTGCGGCCATCACACAGGAGATGCTGGAGCATCAGACACAGGAGTTAGCCGCATCTAGTTCTACCATCCACACACTTTCAGCCACTATTGAGGAGATTCAGGCCAGTGAGAGATCCAGGGATTTGGAGATGTTAGAGATGATCAGGATCATCAGAGAGCTGGAGAGGAGATCAGGAGGCGCACCTGGACCTTCATAGATCTATGACATGTCATTACATACTGAGACATCTTAACTTGCCGCCTGTGGCATTAATAATGTTGTATCTTATTGTTTTGTAACAATGAATTCAAAATTATTAAAACTCTATGTTGGTTATGATTGTATTGTATTGATATTGATTTATGATGTTCTAGTTGTCTGATCTTTTATTATGCTCCCATATTGAGATTCATTATAATTTCCATGTGTGTTGTTACATGTCGTGATGATTATTTATGAATGATATGGTTTATATTGACGTATGTATTCATGGTGTGGTTGTGATATGTACTTTGTGATGATCTCGACTATTATGAGCTTGGTTACATTATTTCTCTTGTTATTGATGTTTGGGATTTGATGATCTCGACTATTATGACCTTGTCACCCGCTATGACCCAGGCTGCTATCAGAAAGTTGGTTGCCGACAGTGTTGCTGCAGCTTTAGAAGAGCATGCTGCTGCAATGGCACGAACTAGTAGCAATAACCGAGCCACTACTGAGAGCGAGTCCGCTGCGACTTGGAAGTGCACCTATAAGGACTTCATAGCTTGTAAACCATCTCACTTCAAAGGGACTGAAGGAGTGACAGAGCTTGCTCGATGGTTTGAGCGAACTGAGACTGTGTTTGTGAGGAGCGGTTGTGCCCTGAAAGCAGAGTCTCGTTTGCTACTAGAACATTGTTGGAAGACGCGTTGTCTTGGTGGAATGCAACTGCTCAGAAGATAGGAGTAGAGGAGGCCTATCAGATCACCTGGGCTGATTTAAGGAGAAGATGTTGAAGAAGTTCTGCCCTAGAGGAGAGATCAAGAAGCTAGAAGATGAGTTTCACACATTGGTTGTGAAAGGAAATGATCTCAAGGCTTATGATAGGAGATTTTAGGAGCTTGCCACACTTTGCCCTTCAAAGGTTCCCGATTTGGAAAAGTTGTTGGAAAGGTACATTGAGGGATTACCCAGGAGCATTGAGGGAAACGTCACCTCGTCAAAGCCTCAATCTTTGGAAGAAGCAATGACTATTGCCCAAAGACTGCTAGACCGGGAGATTAAGCGTAACTCTGCTCAGGGGAACAACGATCACAAAAGAAAGTTTGATGATCGGAAGACAAACAACAACAACCACAACAGCAACAACAACAACAACAGCAGCAACAACCCCAACCATAACTATCACCATGACAGGAACACCCACCACAACCAACAGAACCGACGACAGGAAGCTATCAGAGCTTATGTCGCTGCACCAGTTAAGGATGCTAGGTATGCTGGACCTCTTCCATTCTGTGACAAGTGTAAGATGCATCACACTGGACCCTGCTATGCTAAGTGTGGGAAATGTTCAAGGACTGGACATAAGACACAAGATTGCAAGGCTACAGGAGCTAACTTGCAACCCGTGACTGTAGTATGCCATGCTTGTGGAGAGAAAGGACACTACAGGCGTCAGTGCCCAAACAAGGATAAAAATGCACGTGGGAGAGCATACATGCTGGGAGACGGAAATGTCCAACAAGATCCTAACGTAGTCACGGGTACGTTCTTTCTAAACAACCGCCTCGTTAAAGTTTTATTTGATTCGGGAGCCGATCAAAGTTTCGTATCTATTTCTCTTGCACCCCTACTTAATATTACACCGACCAAACTAGACACCACATATGAGATTGAACTAGCCGATGGAAAGCTAGTAAGCACTAACACTATACTCCGAGGTTGCACCCTACGACTACTAGACACCCCATTTGCCATTGACCTTATGCCTATTAGACTTGGTAGTTTCGACGTCATTGTAGGAATGGATTGGTTATCCGAGAACCGTGCTAAGATCATTTGTGACGAAAAGGTCGTTCACATCCCCCTGAATGACGAAACCCTGATTGTTCACGGAGAGCGAAGTAAAACACGTCTGAGCATCATTTCTTGCGTCAAAGTTGTGAAGTAC
Organism: Artemisia argyi; assembly: GCA_030686995.1. Taxonomy (NCBI): domain Eukaryota; kingdom Viridiplantae; phylum Streptophyta; class Magnoliopsida; order Asterales; family Asteraceae; genus Artemisia; species Artemisia argyi. The sequence goes on from CM060691.1 coordinate 132,396,250, forward strand.
ATCGAACGAGGATGTCAAGTCTTTTTGGCTCAAGTCACCGAGAAGAAGTCGGAAGAGAAGCGACTCGAGGATGTGCCAGTAGTCAGAAACTTTCCAGAAGTTTTTCCCGAGGACTTGCCTGGCCTTCCGCCGACTCGTCAAGTGGAATTTCAAATTGACTTGATGCCAGGAGCAGCACCCATAGCACGAGCACCCTATAGGCTAGCACCGTCGGAAATGAAGGAGTTATCTGGGCAATTGCAGGAATTGTCAGATAAAGGATTTATTCGCCCAAGTTCATCACCGTGGGGAGCACCAGTGTTGTTTGTAAAGAAGAAGGATAGAACCTTCAGGATGTGTATCGATTATCGTGAGTTGAATAAACTTACTGTGAAGAATCGATATCTGTTGCCAAGGATTGACGATTTGTTTGATCAACTGCAGGGATCGAGTGTCTACTCGATGATTGATTTGAGATCGGGTTATCACCAACTGAGAGTTAGGGAAGAAGACATCCCTAAGACGGCTTTCAGGACAAGATACGGTCACTACGAATTCCAAGTAATGCCATTCGGTCTAACAAATGCACCCGCTGTATTTATGGACTTAATGAACCGAGTGTGCAAACCCTATTTGGATAAGTTTGTGATTGTATTCATTGATGATATCCTTATTTACTCACGTAGTAAGGAAGAGCACGCAGAACACCTAAAGGCTATACTAACACTGGTCAGAGAAGAGAAATTATACGCCAAATTTTCCAAGTGTGATTTTTGGATCGAGAAAGTACAATTTCTTGGGCATGTTATCGATAGTAAGGGTATTCATGTTGATCCCGCCAAGATCGAAGCTGTTAAAAATTGGGCATCACCTACGAGTCCTACCGAGATACGCCAATTTTTAGGTCTTGCCGGAAACTATCGAAGGTTTATTGAAGGTTTTTCAAGGATTGCTAAACCTTTGACTGAGTTAACACAGAAGAAGAAGAAGTTTGACTGGGGAGATGAACAAGAATAGGGATTTCAGTTCTTGAAGCAGAGGCTTTGTGAAGCACCGATATTAGCACTACCCGAAGGAAGTGAGGACTTCGTGGTATATTGTGACGCATCAATCCAAGGGTTGGGTGCTGTATTGATGCAGAGACTTAAAGTAATCGCTTACGCTTCTAGACAACTTAAACCCCACTAGGAGAACTACACTACTCATGATCTAGAATTAGGAGCGATGGTATTCGCTCTTAAGATCTGGAGACACTACCTATATGGAACCAAGTGTACGGTTTTCACCGATCACAAGAGTCTTCAGCACATTTTAGATCAAAAGGAGTTGAACATGAGACAACGTCGATGGCTAGAGTTACTAAGTGACTATGATTGTGAGATTCGTTATCACCCAGGGAAGGCAAACATTGTAGCAGATGCCTTGAGTCGAAAGGAACGACTTAGACCCCTCAGAGTTAGATCATTGGGTATGACAATTAGATCACCGCTTCCATCTCAAATTCTTGAAGTTCAAGCTGAGGCCCTTAAAGAAGAGAATAGACCGCACGAGAAGATTTACGGCATGCCAGAAAGAACGAATGGATTTGTCAAGAAACCAGATGGAAGGCTGTGTTTCAAGGACAGAAGTTGGATTCCATTGTATGGAGGAATACGAGACCTCATCATGCACGAGTCTCATAAGTCTAAATATTCCATTCATCCTGGTTCGGACAAGATGTATCATGATCTAAAGAAGTTGTATTGGTGGCCAAACATGAAAGCTGACATTGCAGAGTATGTCGGTAAGTGTTTGACCTGCTCAAGAGTAAAGGCTGAACATCAAAAACCATCCAGTCTTTTGATTCAACCCGAGCTACCAATATGGAAATGGGAAAGGATTACAATGGACTTCATTACGAAATTACCCAAGACATCGAGTGGGTTGGACACTATTTGGGTTATTGTCGATCGTCTCACGAAGTCAGCGCACTTCTTGCTGATCAAAAAGACTGATGATATGGACATTCTTGCACGTTTGTACCTAAAGGAGATAGTTTCCCGGCATGGAGTGCCGATTTCTATTATCTCCGACCGAGACAGCCATTTCACGTCTAACTTTTGGCGATCTTTACAGAAAGCCTTGGGAACTAAGTTAGACATGAGTACAGCTTACCATCCACAGACTGATGGTCAAAGTGAAAGGACTATACAGACCCTAGAGGACATGCTTAGGGCATGTGTGATTGATTTTGGAAAAGGCTGGGATAAACACCTACCGTTAGCATAATTCTCATATAACAACAGTTATCACGCTAGCATTAAGGCTGCACCGTTTGAAGCACTTTATGGAAGAAAGTGTCGATCACCAGTTTGTTGGGCTGAGATTGGAGATGTACAACTCTCAGGTCCCGAGTTGATTCTTGAAACCACTAAGAAAATAGTAAAGATTAGGCAACGATTACAAGCCGTTAGGGATCGGCAAAAGAGTTATGCCGATGTGCGAAGAAAACCAATAGAGTTTCAAGTTGGAGACAAGGTCATGCTTAAGGTATCACCTTGGAAAGGAATGATTAGGTTTGGAAAACGTGGAAAGTTAAACCCAAGAAACGTTGGACCCTTCGAGACCATTGAAAGGATCGGCCCCGTGGCATACAAACTTGAATTACCTGAGGAACTCAGTAGAGTGCACAACACCTTCCACGTGTCAAATTTGAAAAAGTGTTTATCGGATGAAACACTCGTGATTCCGTTGAAGGAGATCCGAATCGACGATAAGTTGAACTTTATTGAGGAACCAGTTGAGATTATGGATAGGGAGGTCAAACGACTTAAGCACAGTCGCATTCCCATTGTTAAGGTCAGATGGAACTCTAGGAGAGGACCCGAGTACACCTGGGAGCGCGAGGATCAAATGCGTGCCAAATACCCACAACTATTTGATGAGACAACCCCGAGCACCGATTCAACTTTGGATTCTGGGACAAATCCAATCTAACGGGTGGGTATTGTAATACTCCGTAAAATCCCAGGTCATTTATTAATGCTAATTATCGACACTATTCTAAACTAAGCCATTTTTTTGTGGGCTAATTTGAAATTTTTATATAAGACACCGATTGTTTGACGCCCGATCACTATGAGACACCGTTTGTTTGACACCCGATTATTTTTTGTCACCTGATATCACCATATTGTCACTCTTGGATGTCACCTAATGAGGTTAACACCGGTAACTCCCACTTGCAACCCGACACCCTATTTGGACACCGAGATATTATTAATATATATATAACGATATGTATATACTAATTATTACAAATTTACTATCACTATGTATATATAAGTATATATATACGTATGACGACACCGTTTATATTTTTTTATGGTTTTCACGAACCGACACCGACACCGAAACTAAAGTCACGATTATGCTAATCACCGATACCCCATTATATTCTTGGGCCGGACGTCACCCTTAGCCCAAAGCTATTTTCTTTTCACCCCACTGATGGGTTGATCATTACCACAAGCCTACACGGTTTGTTCCTTTTTCTTTGATTCACTTGGCTAGTTTTGTTTATCTTTCTTTTGTGTTGCATGGTATTCAACAAGCTCAGCCATGCGCTACACATATGAACCACGCATGCTTCTTCTTTGGTTCCCTACAACTCAACACTAAACATACAACTTCCTTTGACATTGGTTCTTGAGACAAGGAGCCGACTTTTGAAGCCGTCAAACCATTGGTCCATCGTAATATACACCAAGAGTTCTTTACCCCATGGATCGAGTATCTCATGTTCCCCAACAAGATTACCACATGTGCTCTAAATCTTAATTGTTTATTTCCCTAGTGAACCTAAGCTAAGCTTAAACAAATCAAAGAAAACCATTGTTGCTCCCTCTACCCCAACTCGTCAAGACTAGAACACACAAGAAAGGGACAAGTTTGTCCACCTTCGATTGACAACTTAGGGACATGTCTCTCAAGATCAAACACATAACTACCTTTGCCTCTCCTATATAAACCTACATTAAATGCACACAATACTCACACATTCGAAATTTCTCAAATCACAAACACTCTCCATTCTTTCTTAGTTACTGTCGAAGAACACAAGGAGTACAAGCAAGGATTTGGGTTAAAGGTTATTTGGGTAACTAAGTATTGGATTAAGGGTCACCTTACGAAGAGGGTACCATTTTGTTTGCTCATTTCTTACCTCGTATCACACGGCATCCTCACCACCATACTTGGTGTTGTAAGTTAATCACCACCCTTTTCATTTTCTACTTTTACTCGTATCATGCATACCACACTCACTTAGCATACGACGCACACCATTTTTCTAAGTATAACACTCGTTGCACTTGTGATGATATTAATGTCCACACCTCGACACCCTTAGGAAAAGGGCTCACCATTTGTTATTTATGCGTATGGTAGCGTGGGGTTTGCACCAGGCTTTACCTCTCAAGGGATCTTGAGAAGCTTACAACCCCCACCAGGCAGTGTACCTGATCGTTGTAGTATAGTATAGTGAAAAATACCGGGGGATTGATCGTTCAGCTAGGAATAGTGTCGCTAGGATTAGAAAAACCTAATTACTAGTTCTAGGGATGAGAGATGATTCTTTTTGTATTTTTATATTTTTTAGAAAGCAAGTAAATATCTCGGGTTTGAAGGATTTGGGCGGAATTAGTTGCTAGTCAACTAACCCAATACTAAAGATGCAATCAAAATAAAATACTAGAAATGAAAATAAAACTAAATTAAACTAAGGTTGTGAGCAATAAGTGGAGAAATGTGTTTACTTAGATTTCATTACTCCCTAGATATCTTTTACACGTTAATTACTTGTTATAGTTGCGTGGATGACGGATTGTACTCCTTAATACCATTCATGGGGTGGCGTACTTAACTCCCCAATCCTATGAGTGCCTACTTCACTCCTATGTCGAGCTGGCTAAGAAGCTCCTAACATGGGATCATTAGAATTTACCCATGCATTAAATACAACCAATAAAACCTAGTACACATCGGTTCATGTTTCCTAAGACGTTCAAGCATGTTACCAATTGGAGATCTACCAATTTTCTTAAGCCTAACATTGAAATCATTCATCCAATACAACCATAAACAAGTAATCAACACATAATCAACATCTAGGTTTCATTAGATCTAAGCAAACACAAGATAAATCTAGCCTAGCATGGTGAAATCAAGACAAGCACAAGATATAGACAACCAACACATAGACATATTGATTGAATTAAAAGAACACTTATCTCAATTACACATGTAAGGGTTCAAGGGCTGAAAACCCTTGAAAAACCTGTAAAATTCGTATATGGTTCGGCCTTAGGGTTTCTCCAAACTTGTTCCTCTTAATGAATGAAAATTAGAAAACTATATATAGAAAATTGAGGCTGACGGCGTCAAGAACAACATTGTGACGCCGTCATCTCACCGCCAAAAGAATCCTCGGACTGCCTTGATCTACATCTGACGCCGTCATGTATTAAGTTTTTCCAGGCCGTCACACATTTAACTCTTGACGCTCTTCCTTGTGACGCCTTCATTTCTGTACTGGGCCGTCATGAAATTTACTCTTGACGCCGTCATACACTGTTCCCTGCTTGGAAAATTAAGTCTTTGGCGTTTTCTTCACTTTTATGCTTCAAAAACGTCCGAATTGCTTCCTTTTCCAGATTTCACTCCCAAAGTACCTAAAATCACAAAAGGAACGATTTAGGGCAATATTTGATCAAATAAATTCAATTCCGGGCTTAAATGACCCCCTAAAAGTGGTTCATTTTTTGCCTTATCATATACCCTTACACTTGAGATTTGCTTGTCCTCAAGCAAATGCGCTTTTATTCTACTCAAAATACAAGTTAGGGGTCATTTAACACTAATATAAAAGTAATTACAACAAATAATCATTCCACTAAAGAACAAAGACAAGCACGGAGGTCATACACTAGAACCTCACAAATAGTGTTTAGATACTCACATCTCTCGGGTGTAATAAAGTAAAAATTACAATATGGAAACGGAAGATATCTCTCACTACCTGTCATAGCAAAATAGATTACAATAGACTTGGGAAAGGATCAAACCTCCACCACATGGCATAAGCACCTAGGATAAACTATCAAAGAGGTCTTTTAAAGGGTTGTAACGTTAGGCGTAGGGATATGAAATACACGGTTTTGTTGGATATAGGCAGTCTTTACTGGTGGCGAGTTAACAATCTTGGTTAATTACATGTACAATATGGCGTTGCTAAGCCAAGACTAGACTCGACTTAAGCTAATAAATGAAAAATAACAAAAACATAAAATGAACATAGAATAAAAAGGGATGGTAGTCCGTATGTTTTTTCTCTTTTCTTTTTCTATTTTTTTCTTTTTCTTGATTTTTCGATTTTTTTTTTATTTATTTATTTATTTTTTTTTTTTTTGCATCACTCTTACCCTACCATCCAAAATAATACATCATAGGGAATGAACATTCCCCTTACACTTGAATTTTTACATACTTTACAATAAACTAATCTAATGACTCGAATTAAGAAAATCAACACTTGGAGCACTTTTAAGATTAACGCACATATGGGGGTAATAAATGATGTTCATCCCCATTACTCCATAAATAAGTACTTTACCCATGAGTCCCAATCGTCCCAAAACAATATGTACAAGGATATGACTCGACTTAGCAACCATGTAATCAATTAGATAATTAACTTAGGGTTTAAACAAATAACAATAATGCACTAAAAATGAGCGCATACACGGAAGGCTAAGGCGATTTGGTTGTACATTTAAGTGGGGTGTAACAAATTCTTCCTTTAAGTAAAATGCTTAATGTTAGAAATGAAAAGATAGGCTCGGAGGGGTGTACTAGGGGTTTCGTGTACTAAAAATGAGTACAACGCTAAAGTGTGGGAAAAATTAATTGACTTAACTAGCCAAGTAATATGACTTAAATGGTCAAGTAATTATGATACGGGTTTAACACAAGGGTGATCCTAATGCCTCTTATCATGTAGTAAATCCTACTACACGAATGTAATCTCACTAGCGGTCTCAGGATACATCACTAACGCAAGTTCTAGAATCTAAATGCTACCGGTACACTCATAAGCACTAATAGTAAATGCTTTTCCTATCAAATCTAAAGGTGAACCTCACAGATTTGGGTGGAAAATTTTTCTGAAAGTACGGTTATGTGCTAGTCATACAATCTCCTATCCATGAGACGCTTGCTATGGCTAAAGTTTCACTCCTAAATGTTGTAAAAAAAAATTAAATTTTACGCTAAAATTGCACTAACAAGTATTTCTCATAGTTTTATTACACATCTACCATTAAACAAACAAACTCAAGCGAAAGTGTATTTATAAGGTATCATCATTTTACCCTCCCCTTACACTTAGGATGAACATTGTCCCCAATGTTCAAGTAAAGAATGTAAAAGTGAAAACAGTAAAACAAATGAAATCAAATACTCCCCTGATTCGCTCGGTATGGATAATAAGGTGGCCAGGTTAGATCTTCCTCCAAGAAAATGAACAATCAAAGCTTCCCTTCCAGAAAAATAAATCATCTTCTTGTCATACATAACTTGTAAATCCTGAGAAAACAAACAAGACAACCTCGCATAAAATCGGCGGCAATCTACATAAGTTACTAAATCCTAGAAAACAAAGTAAGATATAATGCTTGTGGAATGAAGTTTGCAGATTTCCTGGAGATTATAAAACTTAATAATTCAACAAAAACTTTAAAACTCCGTTAGAAAAACAAAACTGGTAAAATTTCTAGATTTTTACACGTGACGCCGTCAAGAGTAAACTCGTGACGCCGTCAAAAGTGACCTGCAGAAATTCTTATGTTAAGTTTCCGGAAAATTTATGGAAAAACTTGGTCCTACTTCCTGGAAAATCCTGCAAAACTTCATTATGACTCAATACAAGCATTTGACTCTAACAAATACGAATATACATGTTCATTTAATATTGTGGAGAATCATGATCGGTTTGTTTCTTAAAAACATATTTGGGGTTTCCTCTTACACTTATCTTTTGCAAAAATACTTTTAGGTGGAGTTAAGACTAGGCCAAAACAACAAAGTAAAGTATTTCCACTTTTTAGTTTAGAAACATGATCTACCAACAATAAAAATAAAGCATGCATACGGAAACAAATAACAAACAAATAAAATAAAATCACACAAAGCATGGGTTGCCTCCCAAGAAGCGCTTTTCTTTATCTACAAGTCTTGTAGCTAGACTCAAGGTCATGGGTTACTACGTGACCTCATCATTGGTTTCACTCTCTAGGTCGTCTTCTAAACCAGTTTTGTACTACGGACCTAGTTGCAAGCATTCTTTGTAGAAACCAAGCATCCTATTTTTCACATACTCTACTCCTCTACGTCTATCCTCATCATTCCTATAATAAGCCGCTTGCTTGTGTTCCTTTTCGAAATTAGAGAGAAGGCGGTATTGCTCAATTTTGTAAGGCATTTGGTTGGCAATCTCATCATTCTCTTCCTTGAATCTAACTATCCCTAAAGTGGGATCATAACTCATCCTAGTGGCCTCAACAAATGGTTTTCCAAATATTATTTGGCTTAGTCAAGCATCTATCACCGGACGAGTGTCTTCTACTATCATAAAATCGATCTCATAAGTGAGATTGCCTATAATCACATGCAATCCCTTCACTCTTCCTACAAAATTACTTATCAGATTCTTATTGGGCAGCATCCTAAAATCAAGTTGTTTCTTCATCACCCAATTGTAATAAGTCCTAGTCATGATGTTAACAGGAGATCTAGGATCGATGTAAGCTTTCCATATATGTATATGCCCGATGTTGCATGGTATGTTAATGTTAGAGGGGTCTCCCATTTTGATAAGGGGTGTGCCAAGGATATATGGTCTCTCGGGACTATCGAATAAATCCTTATGGTATTCCCGTTCTTCCTTGGTGGGCAACTTATCAAAGTACGTCTTTATAGTTTCTACTTCCTCTAACCCCTTTTCCTTATTAACCTCAACTTCCCTATTTTCATCCCTAGTTTCGGTTTCTACTCCAACTTCATCCTTGTCACTTTCTTCTATCTCTTCATCTATTGGCTTAATGGTGACAACATTGACAAAGTGGACGTGTTTAGATGATGAGGGGTCCTTAACTTGGATTCCGTTATTCGTGTCCCTAGTGTCCTTCCTAGGTGTAGTTAACGCTTGGTTGTTGAGGGCTTTCAACAAGTTGTCTATCTTGTTGGTCATCTCCGTTTGTTGCTGGTTGAATTCGGTTTCAAACCTAGCTATGCGAGCTTCTTGAGATGCCATGAACTTAGACATCAATCCTTCAAGATTGTTGGTACTACCATAGTTATTAGAAGGATTGTTGAAAGTACGGTTGGAAGGTTGACCGTTTGGTTGGTAACGATTAGGCGGATTGGAAGAGTTGGGTTGATTTTGTTTCCACCTAAGGTTTGGGTGATTTTTCCAAGAGGGGTTGAATGAATCACCGTAAGGGTTTGGCTCGGGCTTGAAAGTGTACCACTTATCTCCCGCTTCGTCGGTACGCGAGGATGCATAGTCCGCAAAAGCTGTTCCGGGGAGTTCCACACAATCACGAGTGTCATGGGGACCACTACATAATTCGCATGAAAAAGTGATTTTATTCACTTGGCTTGAAGGCTTAGGAGCTTCGTAGGATTTCATGAGAAACTTGACTTGGTCCTCAAGTTCCATGATCCTACGGTCAGGAGTGCTAGAGTTATTCGAAGGCAAAGATATTGCCTTGACCGTTTTGTTCAAATCACGGGGATCATTCCAACTTTCGTTGTCATAGAGAGCAAGATCTTCTATGAGTTCCCATGATTGTTCCGCACTTAGATCACGTAGCTTACCACTGGCCGATTGGTCAATGGCTCGCCTTGTGGAGAGATCGATATGGTCATAAAAGATTTGGACTTGGAGCCAAAGATCTATGCCATGATGAGGGACTTTTTGGAGTAAGTCCTTGAAACGAGTCCATGCTTCATAAAGAGATTCTTTTTTACGTTGTTGGAACATCAAAATGTCATTTCTAAGCTTAGTAGTTCTCCCCGGTGGGAAAAATTGAGCAAGGAAACGAGTGGTGAGATCATCCCATGTGGTGATGGATCCCGCGGGTAAATGCTCAAGCCATTGACTAGCTTGATCCCGTAGAGAGAATTGGAATAGGCGTAATCAGGTTGTCTCTCTAGTTTCAACATCTAGGTCTATGGAATCTACGATTTTAAGGAAGTCCTTAAGATATTGGTTTGGATCTTCGGAACGAAGTCCATGGAATGCACATCCGCTTTGCACCAACCGGATGGTGTCGGATCGCAAGGGGGTCACGTTGGCTCCGGTGAGCTCAATGGTGTTTCGGTAGCCTTGGTGGCTAGGTCGGGAATACTCTCCTAAGGTTCGGGGCCTAAGAGGTTCTAGTGGTGGGTTTTGTTGTGGTGGGATGACGGGTTCAAAGATGTTCCTATCGTCCATGATGTCGGGTGGTGAAGAGTTACGAACAAACACACAAAGAAATAAGATAGACTAAAGAAACCTAAAAATAAAAATAAAATCTTACTAGAAAGGAATCTAGCAAGTAGACCTAATAAAAAGAAATTCTAACCTAGACAATAACCAAAAACTTGATGCGTGGGGTTTGCACCAGGCTTTACCTCTCAAGGGATCTTGAGAAGCTTACAACCCTCACCAGGCAGTGTACCTGATCGTTGTAGTATAGTATAGTGACAAGTACTGGGGGATTGATCGTTCAGCTAGGAATAGTGTCGCTAGGATTAGAAAAACCTAATTACTAGTTCTAGGGATGAGAGATGATTCTTTTTGTATTTTATACTTTTTAGAAAGCAAGTATATATCTCAGGTTTGAAGGATTTGGGCGGAATTAGTTGCTAGTCAGCTTGTTGAACTTATAGACCTTGATAGATCTTCTTGAGCACTCTAGAATTGTTAGTAATGTCACTGTAATCAATAACACACTAATAGATAATCTCTGCAACTTGTATTTATAAAGCGGAAACAAAACACAAGCTTGATACTAAGAACTCCTGATCCTCTATGGATCTTTTTAATTATAATAAGAGTATTCACTAAAAGTTATTCATAACATAAACGTGTGTTCCTTTTATACACAAGGAACCCTAAACCGTTTCACAAGAACCGTATATTCTAAAACTTCTAAAAGATATGCATTATCACTTCCTAAATAAACTCATGCATATCCAAACTATATTACATAAAATACGGAAATACTATATCCGCAGAAACTAATAATGCTGAACTATGTCTTCAGCAGATATACTGCTTCAGCAGAAACCAACTCTTCAGCAGGAACCTTTCAGCAAAAACAGCAGCAGAATTCTTACTTCACAGAATTTCCAAAAATCCTCCCCTAATCTTGAATTTGACCTGGTTAAGTTCAAGATTCTTGATAGATCTTCAAAATAACATACCAAGAGGATTGTAATAAAATAGCACCGGCAAAGAATCATCTACAGCAGAAAGCAGAATCTCTATGATCAGCAATTAAGACATGAAAGCTCCATTCTTTGCAGCAACAAATGACTTAATGTACATCAAAACAAATTAGTTTCATACTATTCTCATCACTTCCAGGTGTGTTAACTCCTGTGAGAGGTGAATCATTGAAAATAATGGATTTGATGTCTCTTTACCAATAGCCATCACTACTGGAGTAGCCAAGTGTTCAAAGGTACACTGAGAACCACATGATTTTTAGTAAATCATCAGCTATAAACGGATTTGAGATGTCTTTACCTGTAGCCGTTTGCTCAGGACTAGCCAATTATTCTGATGAAAATCATCTTGGTTAACTGATTACCAAATATGGTTTTCCACTGCCTTTACCACAAGCCATATACATGTGGGCTAGCCAATTATTTGGAATCCATAAAGGAAAAATCCATGGTCAATTGACAACCATTTCAACTACTCAGCAATAAAGCATGGGTGAGTTGAAAACCCTATGGTTTTGAGCAAACCATTACAGCTATCAACAGATTTGATATGTCTTTACCAAAGCTGTACCCTTTGGAATAGCCAACTTTATGATGGAATAGTCAACATCAGGTAAGTTGATAACCAAACCTGTATACAAATACTCTACAACAAAATGTTAGTTGTTTTTTTTTTTTTTTTTTTTAAATGAAATAAAACAAATATACAGTATGATATCCCTATTCAGATGCTGCTCTGGAAGTCTTAATCCTTTGTTTGAAAACCTTCACCAAAGATTCAGCAAACAATCTTGTATTTCCAGCTGGATCAGGAGGAATCTCCAACTTCTGTTGTAACATTTTCTCCATCAGAGATACCTTCAAAGGATATCTGTTGGTAAGATCCATAATAAGCCTAAGACCAGTGGTAGTTTCCAACACATGAACATAAGGCATCGGATAGAACTTCCAACTCTGAACTTTCCATCTCTGATTGTTCTTCCAAATATCATAGCTTGCACCAGTAGGAGAAGAAGAATCAAACAACACTTGAAGATCACCCAACAAATACAATCCAGACCCTTCAGGAGTATGAGTTGCATAGTACTTAATAACCAACTCATATAGAGTGACTAAATCTTGATGATTCACAAGATGAAGAATCTGTTGAAGAAATGTAAAGGATATGAAAGTTTTATTCAATCTGTAAATGGTATTCACTTGACCATCTTTACTTAACTCCCAATGAACCAAAACATCTCTAATTCCTTCAGGCCAATCATCAAAGGATCCTTCTCTAATAAATGAAGCATCAGAAGCATTCACATTGATTAGACTTTGTTTTGAATGTGTGATCTGACTTTAGCCATTCTCTTGCCTCTTCTTCCAGGAACATAAATAGCATCATGAACTGCTGCAGCAGCAGAATCACCTTCTGCAGTATCAGTTTCCACCGATGGAGTATCCAATTGTTCATCAGTAGAATCTTGAGAAGATTCAAGTGCAGCAGAGGCATATTGTTCATCCATAGCCTTCCTTATTTGTTTGTTTCTAGCAGCTTGAATTTCAACTTCTCTTGTCTTCAGTTCATGAAATCATGCAAGTTCAGCCTTTTGTTCAGCTTCTTGTTCCTCAACCAACCTCCTAGCAGTCTCTTCACCCAATCTTTCCTGCTCCAATTGTCTCCTAGTTCTTTTTCTAGTTGGAGGCTCTGATGTCATCACTTTTGCTTTACCTTTATCCACACAAGATGAAGCTGCAACATGAGGTACATCAGCAGAAGTATCAGGTAAAGATACTTTCTCAGCAGCATCAGCATCAGCATTGAGGAGAGGAATATTCTTGGAAGCACCCATTCCATCTTTATCATTCCTAGCCTTGATTCTGTTATAAATCTCAACCAGTTTGTTAAATGGAAGTCCCCACACCTTTTGCTTAGACCAAGCACTGTTAAACAAAGAACTGCTTTGATTTTTCACATATGTTCTCATATAATCTTTCTGCTGTGCTTGAGTCATAGGTTTCTCTCTTTTAGCTTTAGCTTTCAACTCATCTGCTACCTTCTTTCTCAACTTCATCAATTTTACAATTTTAGAAGGCCAGTCTTGCTTCTCTACCTTTTTACCAATAATTTCTGCAGCTACATCAGGATTATTAAGCATTTGTTGTCCAATCTGCTGCCAATCTGACTCATCAAATTCTTGAACAGCTGCATCTAATTCTCTTTGTCTGGCAATAGGCAAAGTAGAAACATATCTTTGATTGACTGACTCATATGTAGCATCAAACTTTTCTTGCTGTTCCTCAGTCATATCAGTATTCTTCTTATAATTTTCCCATTCTTGGAGTAGTTCTTCTTGTCCAGCTCTTTCTTCAGCTGTAACAAGCTCATCCAAATCATCATCTGTTCCTTCAACAAGATCATCAAGAGGAACATTCACATTTGACATAGGTTCATCATGTAATTCTTGAACCTCTCTGTTGTGACCAAGAAACACGTTCGGGAGGTCGAGGTTGATGGAAATACACCATGTTTCTAGAGAGAGAAAGTAGAGAAAGAAAGGTGAAGAAAAGGTGGTTTATTAAAATGACAAAGGTTTGGTTACACACACTATTTTCCCACACCCCTCATGGAGAGTCATGAGGGGTATTTATAGGCTCATTACATCACATGTTTGCCTATATTACAATAATAGTCCCTAAAGTACTATTTGTATGATATCTAGTCCATTTCTTTATGTGTGACGTTATCTTTTATAAAATAGCAAGGCTAACAATCTCCCTCCAAGATATCGTCACACATGAATGGATACAATGAGACCTATAAACACATAAACATGTAAATTACAACAATAGTAAACTATGTTGACGTTGTTGAAGCGCAGAGTCTCTGTAGTCTAGATACTGAGGCAGACTAGAAGTTCTCTCTTCCGACGATCTCGGCGTATGATCTTTGACACTGACGGCAAAGGTCTTTGTAGCTCTGAACTTCAACTGTAATGGTCTAGTTAGGTTATTACTCCCTCCTAACTAGTGAGCCTTTATACTTTTTCTTCTGCTCCCTCCTGAACAGACAACTCTCTTCTCATCTCGCAGCGGATAAGGTAGATACTAATGAGTTTTCACCATGGTTGTCGTTCTGGGAGCATCATAGCATAACTCACATAGTATTGCACAGAAGGTTGGTAATACGCACCGATGTACACATCATTAGTACTTCTTCGGTTCTATTGTAAGCACAATTCCCTCGATCAACTAACGTACTAGAGATGAAACACTACTTCTTTTGGCATGTTCTTCTCCCTCCTGATGGTTGTGATGTATCGAAATCATCATACTATTGTATGTACATGCCAAAATTACCCGTACTTTACACTTCTGATGCAATGTAGATAGACCATGAAAGCATAATTTGTGAGAATATGCTGGTAGGATATGACTCTCTTTATTCTACAATCTCTTCTCTTCTCTTCAACCTTTAAGCGACCTCTTCAAATTCCAACCAGCTAGTAAATGACCACTGTATGGAGAGAACCCAATATAACCAATTTGAGAATGAAGTAAACATCTCATAGATATGTGACTTAATCTTGTACGAAGGTGTGACTAAGAACCTATACTGAGCACTACAATGTAACTCCTTTAAGCATAGGTAGTGCCATATACCCAAACCAACAAACAGTATATGAAATATCCACCTCTTGGAATCTCCACAACTTCATGTGACACTGAGTACTACAACGTAACTCCTTAAAGTGATAGCTATAACCCGTGAGTACTACAATGTAACTCCTTACATCGGGTATAACTAGATAATCCAAGTCTTAATCACTATCTCTACCAGTGTTTGCCCAAACAAGTATCTCCGAAAGTCATGCATCCATCCACCCCTAGACTTTGAGATAAATAAGTACACATGCCCGTGAAATGAACTTTAAACCCAAATAAGCAATATCGTACAAAAACTCCGTAGTCACAAAAATCTGATACTAGCCGTTGTCATTTGAATGTGATTCTTGATCAGGATCGTTTAAGCAATCTGTGGTGTGTTTTGGTGAAGCTTGAAATTCTATTTCGGGTGATTCGTAGTGATTTCGTATTTTCCCTCCAAAAATAGAATTGGAAAAATTTTCTCGCCCATAATTTCGAAATCACTATGAAATGCAATTCTAAGGTTACCAGAAAAATTTGAGTTTTGAAAATTTTTACGCAAAATTTCACCGAAAAAATTTGAATTTTGGCCTAAAAATTTGAATTTCGGGCCAAAATTTTCAACCTTGTACCAAAATTAAAATCTCGCGTAAAAATTGAACGTTTAGTCTCATCTCAAAAATAAATTTTACCCAAATTTTCCGGCCAAAAAACTTTTTTTTTTTTTTTTTTTTTTTTTTGCCTAACTCGATAATAGCCCCTAACTTGATAATCTCCTAACTCGATAATCCCCAAACTCGATAATCCCCAAAATCGATAATCCCCAAACTCGATAAGCTCCAAACTCGATAAGCTCCAAACTCGGTACTACCCCTAACTCGATAATACCTCAAACTCGATAACCTTGGATCCTAACTCGATAACCTTGATTAATTTTGGTAGAGTTTCGTCTAGGTATAAGCCACAAAAACCTAACTCGATAAACGATTAGGTTGATTCAGCCTAACTCGGCAAAAGTCATAACTCGATAAGCCTTTCCTTACTCGACACTTAACTCGATAAACAGGCACCAAACTCGATAAACCACACCAAACTCGATAAACTCCACCAAACTCGATAAACAGACACCAAACTCGATAAGCCTAGATTCTCAGGACCCTAACTCGATAAAATTGCATGCTAACTCGGAAAACAATGATCCTAACTCGATAAACTCTAGTCTAACTCGATAAGATCCGAGATTTTTCACCTAAAAAAACACGATTTATCACCCAAAAACACCACGATTCGCCCCCGGTTAGCTCTGATACCACTTGTTGTGACCAAGAAACACGTTCGGGAGGTCGAGGTTGATGGAAATACACCATGTTTCTAGAGAGAGAAAGTAGAGAGAGAAAGGTGAAGAAAAGGTGGTTTATTAAAATGACAAAGGTTTGGTTACACACACTATTTTCCCACACCCCTCATGGAGAGTCATGAGGGGTATTTATAGGCTCATTACATCACATGTTTGCCTATATTACAATAATAGTCCCTAAAGTACTATTTGTATGATATCTAGTCCATTTCTTTATGTGTGACGTTATCTTTTATAAAATAGCAAGGCTAACACTCTCTATCAGTAGAAACTTGTTGATTCTCTGATGAATGATGAACAGGGGAATTTATATACTCTTTCCCTGCTACAAAGAATACTTCTCCTGATGTTTTAACTTGATCAGCAGATTCTTCAGCAGCAACACCACTTAATGATTGTTTCTTCTGAAGTATATCAGCAGCTTCAGTCATGAGCACATCATCATCTCCACTAGACACTTTGGACGATTCAGCAGCTTTCCTAGCCAAATACTGTCTTGTACTTCTTCTTCTTCTGTGGACTAGTATCTTTGGTTTAGATTGAGATACTTCAGTAGCTTTAGAAGGTACAACCTTAGACTGTCTAGCAACTTCAGCTAGAATTTCAAGTGAATCCAAATTTGCCTCCTTTGCAACTTCAGCAGAATCCAATCCATCCTTACTTTGCTTCTGCTGACTTAGCTGTGCCTCCAAATCTTGAACCTTGCTTTTCAAACTTTTAATTTCATTGCCAAGAGTAGTCTTGGTCTCTGCAAGCTCTTTCTGGAGATCTTCAGTCATTTTCATGTACCTGCTAAGGGAATCATATACAAAAGTGAGAGTAATAGGGTCCTCTGCTCTACCAGCTGATTGCTCATTGGTAAGAGGAGCTTCATTGAACCCATTAGGAGAAACAGACTCATTTACAACATTAGGAAAGCCTTCATTAATTGGCTTACTCATAGGGCTGGGTGAAGGTAGTCTTGTTAACTCAGGTTCAATAGGTTGAAAATTATCTTCAAACTCATGAAATTGCTCAACTGGAGCATCCTGAGCTGGTGACATGGTAGGACTAGGTGACATATGTACAGTGGTAGGTGATGGTAAGTCAGTAGAATCAGGTACTGGTTCAGCAGTTGTAGTTGGCACTTCTTCCATTACCACTGAAGGATTACCATCAGCAGCAACACCAGAAGATGATGGATTACCATCATCAGCAGTATTAGGAGCAGGCATATTACCAGCATCATCACCCTCAACTACATTGGTATTGCCTTGTGGCAACATAGCTTCCAACATAGGATGATGTTCCACAGTATAATTAGTTTTCATTGAGGCAAACAACTTAGAACCTAGACTTTTAATAGGTATATGGGTTCTATCTTCAGTAGTTATGTCTAAAATTATTTGTAAGAATCTAGGGTACATTAAGAACTTATGTTGTTGCTTATCTATATTTTCTAGCATATTATCAAAAATAAACTTAGAAAAATTATAAGTTTCACCCTTAGAAAGACAAACAATACCACAACCCAATTGCAGAGAGAACTAGTTCCATCCACCACACTTGTTGCTGATACATTGAAGCAGCAGATGCACCAAATACCTCCACTTAGGACAAAATTGATTCTTGTGCCACTTGGATGTATCAGTACTTTGATATCCAGCTTCTCTTAGCCCAGCAAGAATCTCTGCAGTGTTGGAATAATACACACCATTTTCATCATCCAACTGAAGCTTTGTCCTAATCAACCCTTCTGTCACCACATATTCTACACCATCTATTTCAGCTACAATCTCTGTAGCAGATCTCTTAGCAGCAGATGCCCAAAATTGCTTCACCAAGGATTCACACACCAAATTGGGACTACAAGTCAAAGCATAATGAATCTTCGACCTTTGTAGAAATTCCACCATCAAATCGAATTCTTCATGTCCCTTTGCCTTTTTCAGAATAGCATACTTGTTATGGTCACCTTTCAATTCGAGTTGTGCCATTGGGGTAATCGTGCGTGAGACGGTTATGAATTACACAGAGAATAATGTGTTTAAATGGAGTGATAAGCGAATAATTTTGTTTAGGAAGAGATATGCAAAGTGGGTTAAATTTGGAAGTTCCCCAATCGTGATCAAAATTATCGGAACAACTTATTTACCAAGTCTGACAAAACTACCAATTTGAAAATTTACCCTTCAGCAGAAATGAAAGTCAAATCTGCTGAAGAATGGTCAACATCAGCAGAATCAACCAAAAGTAAAAATATCTTCGGTCAATATCTTGGTTTTACTGTGCCACCCAACTCGCATTAATTATCGTAACTCCTAAACTTTGCTTATTTAATCACCCCCAAATCACATCTCAGTCACCAATTTACCCCAAATCATCTTACAAACCCTAATTTTCCAATTAACCCCAATTCTTGACCAAAACCATGTCATCACACCCAGAAATCTCAGATCCAAATTCCTCTTCTCCATCAGCAGAAGAAGATTTACCACCATATCCATGGGAGCTTGATGGTTCTGACTTTGAAAGAGCATTGGAGAAATGATAGGATGCACAAGAGAGACAATGGAATGCTCATAGGAAGGGTGAACCAAGCCAAGTACCCATTCCTGCTGAGAGAGATATTGTCTCTCCCTTCATCTATACCTCTGATGAAGACTCCTCAGAGGAAGAAAATGAAGATCCAACCTTTCTTCCTCCTTCCACACCAGAGAGATCCCAACCAAGATCAAGTAATAGGGATCCATCTCTCCCAACATCACAAAATTTGGTGTTGGATCATCCTGCTCCAGGACCTGGTCTTCCACATCAAAAACATATTGGACAGAGCAAGAAGGCTGAGATCATACGTAAGGGAAAGGAGAAGCTGAAGTAGATGATTGAGGAATGTTGCCATGGAACAAAGTTCTTGAGTATTTTCTTGACTTTGATTCATGAGCATCTTCACAGTCTTCCTTCTCTTCTTTTTCCATTTTCATCTTCAGCTTCATCATTGTGTCATAGCCTCAAGTATTTTGTAATAATTGATAGAAGCTAGTAGTACTTAATTAGCCAAATGTTTAGGAATGATCATTGTAATTCAGTTGAAACTTTGAATGTAAGCTGTAACTTGTTTCTATGAATGAATGAAAAGATCTTCTTAATTAATCAACTTTGTAAGACCTTCAGCATAATCAATCTTATCAGTAGAAACCATGTTTCAGCATTTTTGACCATATTCCTTTGACTTCTGCTCTTGGTGATTTTAACATGAAACTTACATTCTCAGAACATCTGCAAAACAGACATAAAACAAGCACATACACCAAACAACTTGCAAAACTGTTAATGGGTTAGTGTTAAAACTCAGAAATTATACAACTTATACAAATCTATAAAGTTTACAATCACAATCCTCCCCTGAGGCATATGCCTCCCCTGAGGCTTATGGATTCTTAACAATAGAACCTGTCCACAACAATTTGCAGCAGCAACATACTCTGCTTCAGTAGTAGAGGTAGCAACAATGGTCTGTTTCTCTCATTGCCAAGAAATCAGTCTTCTGCCAAGGAATTGGCAACCTCCAGTTGTGGATCTTCTATCCAAATTTGCACCAGCATAGTCACTATCACTATAAGCTGCTAGCTGAAATGGAGACTCTTTGGGATACCAAAGACCTAATTTGGGTTGGCCTTTTAGGTACTTAAAAATCTTTTTAACAGCATTCAGATGAGATGTAAGTGGAGTGACTTGGTGCCTTGAACATGCACTCACAGCAAAGGTAATATCAGGTCTTGAGGCAGTCAAATACATCAATGAACCAATCATGGACCTGTATAAATGAACATTCACAGGTAGATATGGTTCAAGATTGTTCTTTGGTTTGGGAGCCTCATATGGAGTAGTGGCAGTCCGAACATTCTCCATAGCAAACTTGGACAACATATCTTTTACATATTTCTCCTGATGTATGAAAATACCATCAGGTTTCTGCTGAACCTGTAAACCCAAAAAGAAAGTGAGTTCTCCCATGGCACTTATTTGAAATTCTCCTTTCATCAAATCCTCAAACTCTCTACACCATGCTTCTTTGGTGGAACCAAAGTTAATATCATCCACATAAACCTGCACAAGAATAATATCCCTAGAATCTTTCTTGAGGAATAAAGTCTTGTCAATGGCACCTCTTCTGTAGCCATTCTTCAGCAGAAATGTGGAGAGTCTAGCATACCAAGCTCTGGGAGCTTGATGAAGTCCATAGAGAGCTTTGACAACTTTGTACACATACTCAGGATGATCAGGGTCTTCAAATCCCTTGGGTTGAGTCACATAAACCTCCTCTTCAATCTCACCATATAAGAAAGCACCTTTAACATCCATCTGATAAACCATAAAGCCCATATAAGAGGCATAGGCCAAAAATATCCGAATTGCTTCAACTCTGGCCACTGGTGCAAAGACCTCATCATAGTCAATGCCTTCCTCTTGTCTAAACCCTTGAGCCACTAGTCTTGCTTTGTTCTTCACCACAATACCCCTGGCATCTCTTTTATTCTTCAGAATCCATTTTGTCCCAATGGCATATTTACCATCAGGAAGAGGAACCAAAATCCAAACCTGCTGATTCTTAAATTGCAGCATCTCTTCTTGCATTGCCTCAAGCCAACTTGAATCAGCCAGTGCTTGAGGAACACTAGTTGGTTCTATCTGAGAAAGAAAGCATGCAAACAGACAATGTTTGAAGTCTGTGTGATTGTTCCTCTTTTGATTATAGACATAAGAAATGAAAGCAACTTCACCATATTTTGTATTCTTTACAGTACTTCTTGTTCTAACAGGGTCTTTTGGATCTCGAATAATCTTTGATAGGGGATGAGCATTATGAATCCATTTTGTAGTTGTAGGTGGAACATCAATTGTGGCATCAAGGTTGTTGACTGTAGGACCAAACTCAGTATCATAAGAAGCTGAGTGGAACAAGCCAGGCTTTGGCTGATAATTCCCAAGATCAGAAGGACTTGGAAATCTTGTAAAGGGCTTATCAAAATCTGCAGAGACTTCAGTAGAGATGGGAGAGTGAGCATCAGCAGAATCAGCATCTGTGACCTTATCAGTGGGAATAGGTGTGCCTTCAGCAGTATCCTTGTTTCCACTGACTGCTTGTGCTGACTGATGTAGGATAGCTTCAGTCTCTTGTGTAACCTTTTCATGGAGTTTCTGAGCTTCCTTAGTAGCAGCATGTTCTTGCTTCTTCAGTCTTGCAAGATCCTCTGCATAATGTGACTCATCATCTTATTCAGCAGCAGAGTGATTACCTACAAAATGGTTAGGTGGAAAAGATGGTACAACAAAAGTATTTTCTTCTGGCTCAGACTCAAATTCTGAGTCATCATCCATGGAACCTGCAGGATTAGTGTTTGGATCATCGGTACCTGCATCTGGATTAGAAGCATGCCTAGTATAACCCAAATAGTCGGTCAAATAGTCAAGGTCAAAATACCAAGAATGGCCTTGTCCCTGAATATTAGGCTGATCTTCAAGAAATCTTAGATTGAGGGTCTCTTCTATCCTTTTGGCATGCAGATTATAAACTCTATAGGCCTTGCTATGAGCTGAATAGCCTACAATGTATCCCTTATCAGCTTTCCCATCAAATTTACCCAGTATTTCAGCAGTATTCAAAATAGTCACTTTGCATCCAAAAGGCTTAAGGTAATGTATGTCTGGAACTTTCCCGGTGAGAAGTTCATAAGGTGTCTTGACATGAAGTCTAGTAATGGATACCCTGTTCAAGACATGACAAGCAGTACTTACTGCTTCAGTCCAAAACATTGTGAGTAGTTTGGAGTCTGCAAGCATGGATCTTACTGCCTCAATGAGGGTTCTATTTTTCCTTTCAACAACCCCATTTTGTTGTGGGGTTCTTGGAGTACTATAGTCCCTTCTAATCCCCTTAGACTTACAGAATTCTATGAAGACAACATTTTTGAATTCTATACCATTGTCACACCTAATTCCTTTAACCTTTTTATTCAGCTGGTTCTCAACTAAGATAATGAATTCTTTCAAAATTGGAGTTGTTTCATCTTTAGTTTTTAGAAAGAATACCCAGCAAAACCGGCTATAATCATCTACGATCACCAGGCAGAAGTACTTGTGATCAATACTTCTAATGGGAGTTGGACCAAAGAGATCCATGTGTAGCAACTGAAGAGGTTCAGAAATGGTGCTCATAGCTTTGACTGCTTTGTAATACCTAAGATTTCAAAACACATAAAAAGACCAAAATACCCTTATGACCTAAAATTATAAATAAATAAATATCAAATAAGCTATAATAATTTTTAAAATTTATCATGTATGACCAAAATAAGTCAAGGAAATTTATAAAGTATACTTTTATATTTATTGAGCATATATTATATGTATAAAAAAAATATGAGAAGGTCCGGAAATAAATTATAATTAGTACAAAACATGTTATGGACTTAATATGAGTGTATTGGACTAAACTAGACATTCTTTCGGGTTCCTTGGCCCATCAAAACTCTTAACCGACCCTATACTCAATTATATATACGGAATCTCTATTCCAAATTCCACTTTAACGTTTTATCAAAAGGAAACCCTAAGCAAGAAGTCTCGAACTTATTTTCCTGGTTCCATTCGATTCATCATTGAAGGTTTTCAAGGTTGGAGCTGTTCGAATATATTAACTAGGTATCATCTCTATTAGTTGTCTCGTTTTCTTATTAATGTACAAGTATGCATGAATTTGTAAACTGTAACTAAACCAATTTAACTAGTTTACTTATAGTTATGTATATGATATTATAACCACATATGAAATTTGTAATCAGCCACCTATGTCGAATTTTATATGTGTGTGTCGAGTGGAAATTGCATTTGGTGTATAACTTATATTGCATGTGGAGCTAAAGTAGAATAAAAGAGAAACTAAGGTGTTTGTGTTGTGGTGTCTCGACTGGAAAAAAAGAATAACGAGGGTGTGTTGGTTCTGGTCTCGCGAAGGGTTGTGGTCTTAAATTTGGTCTCGCGATACCTTATTTGTGCCTCGCGGAGTATGTGTGTCTCGTTAAAGTATATGGGTGAGTATCGCGATGCACGAGTCTTGTTTCATGTCGTGTGGCCTGTTTGATGTCGTGTGTTATCAGCCCATGTCGACCCTAAACTAAACCTTAACGCACCTTAATAAATTGTTGATAACTATCGATGACGAGACTTATAAACTAGAAAACCTTAGGTAAATATGTTATGCGTATTGCATGTGGTACATTGGATCAGTGGCAAGCAGATTTTGAGTCTTCTTTAGCAGCCCTTAGTGTCGTCCCTTAATCTGGTATTGTTGACCTTACTCGAGCCCTAAAATACGTGACTAAAATTTGAGAAGAAACAAGAAGATGTAAAAGGGACTGCATGTGTTTTAATGTAAGATTACATATAAGTTAGTAGGTTTCATGAAATAATAAACTATATAAGTCTATATGTAGACGCTAGGACTTGTATAACATGAATTGTCTATTTTGTATTTGTTGAGCATGCATGAGATAGTAGGTCATGGTGGTGTTAGAGTCGAGAAATAATGAGTCGTTGAATTTCATTATAAGTCTTTATTATTTTGGGTCGTCGTGGTCTAAGATTAATGTCAAGGGAACGTTAAATAAATTATGAATGACGGGGTCTAAAATTATTATCTTAAAATAAATTTATAAAATGAACGTTAAAATAATCGTAGTTGACTTTTGATATTTAATTTTGATAATTGTCATAACCAAACCGTAAACCATATTAACAATTTATTTAAATACTTAAATTAATATTTATGTGCAATCTTGCTAAATAAGTAAAACTTACTAATTTTGAAAACTTGCTAAAATGGAAAGTTACTAAAATGGAAAGAAGATCTAATATGAAATATGAATAAGTAAATGAATGAGAAAGCTATTAATAACAAATACTAAATGTGTAGATTTCTGGAGAAGGGTGTTATTCGTTATTTGATCCTTTTTACTTCTGTCAGCTTTGCTATTGACCAAGGTACGGATATTCTGACCTTACTCTTAAGGTTTCCTTTGTGATATGAACCTTTGATATGAACTTTCTGTTTGAACCTTTACTATGATAAACATTTGTTATGAACCTTTGACATGAACCTTTGTTATCTGAACCATTTGTTTGACCCTTTTGTTACCTGAGCTTCACTAGGCATGGGGGTTCCATGTCCGTGTCATAGATGCACCTATGGCATAACTCTAGGGCAGTAGAGTGATGTGCTGCCACGTCCCTTCCGTTATATACGAATGTGCACTAATTTTCAGGGGCGTATGGATGCATCCTAGATCTGTTTTCTGTTATGATATAATATGATTATGATTAGTGACTGGTTGTATGTGCAATGTACTCCTTTCACTTCCGGTACATTGGAGCTAGCTACTCCTTGTACAATTTATGATTTGACGGTGATATCATAGTGATATGTTTCTGAGCTCATGGTATATTCTGATTCTGTTTATACAGGTGACTGTATAGATTCCTTACTTAACCTACACTTTATATTTCCGTATTATATGTTAAACTTAAATATGTTTCCCCAAATTATATATATGTTCTTCAGCATTTATTTTAGTTTACTATTGTTATATCTGTTCACTGAGCTTTCGTAGCTCAGCCGCATTTCTTTTCTCCGCGGCAGGTATTCAAGATAGCTTTTGGGGTAGCTTTCTGGGCTTGAGTGTAGAACTGAGTGAAGAATTTGACTTTAGCTATTTGAAGTAAGTTTTCTGCTTTTGATCTGTCTGTTTGTTCTGATGTAACACCATAATTTGTGACATTTTTACCCTTGTCGGGTTGGGGTGTTACAATTATGGTATCAGAGACAGGTTTGATCGGCGGATTCATAACCATAGAGCTTAGGCTATGACCTGTGAGGATTGGGTAGACATTAGGTTTCCTTCTGCGTACTTTTCTTTTCCGAACTCTGTCCTTATTTCGTTTTGGAAATCGTTTTAATGATCGTTCAGATGGAGCATACTCATAGGAATGGTGATGATGGAAATGTCCCTAACTTCGAGGCCATGATTTCTGCTGCTTTGGCCAATGTTCTTCCAAATCTCTCAGCTGAACTAAGAACTGAATTGAGAACTCAGATCACTAATGAAATTAGGAATGGTGCTGGTTCGTCAGGTGGTGGTGGTAGTGCTTCTCCTACAGAGATTCATGGTTGGATTGAGAAGTTCAACAAGTTGAAAGCACTTGCTTTTCGATCTGCTGCTACTCCTGCTGAGGCAGAAGATTGGATTACTCACATGGAGAAGCTGTTTCAAGTTTTGGGTTGTGCTGATAATTTCAAGACTCGATTGGCTGCGTTCAAGTTGGAAGGAGATGCTCTTAGTTGGTGGAAGGCTCATCTTCGGGCTCAAGTAGGAGGAGAAGTTTATGCTGATACGTGTACTTGGGCTACTTTTCGTGAGATTTTCTATAATAGGTATTTCCCTGTTTCTAAACAACAAAGGTATGAAAGGGAGTATGGATCTATTTATCAGTTAGAAAAGGAGAATTCTGTGGAGTATATGCAGAGGTTTATGAGATTGGTCAGTTTTGTGGGATTTGTTGCTGGTGATGCTCAAAGACAGGCCAGGCATTTCAAGTGGGGATTGAAGAAATGGGTTTTAGATAGGATTGTCAACAATGAGTATGTTGATGTGGCACAAGTGTGTGCTGCAGCTCGTAACATTGAGTTGTTAAATGAAGGTGGCAGTTCAAATAAGAGAGGTAGGGATAGAGATCGCATTCAGAATAGGGAATCAGGTCAACAAGATAGGAAGTTGGAGCATGGAGGTCGGGATGATAAGAGTTATGATTTGAAGGGTTCAACTGACAGGAGGCAGGAGTCAAAAGGACAAGATCAGAGGACTAGTGATGGACAGAGAAGTGACCGACCGGGCTATAGCTACAACAATCAAAGGTCATGGAAAGATAGGGAGCAAGCTCAAGGAACTCACCGTAATACCAGGTTTATAGATCAAGAGCAGAAGCAGAATCAGGATAAGATACCTCAATGTGCTACGTGTGGAAAGTATCATCGGGGAATCTGCAATAGACTCACAAATGCTTGCTTTTCCTGTGGTTCGGTGGATCATAAGATTAGGGATTGTCCCAAGTATCAGGCTAATGATTACAATAATAAGGCAAGGGAAGATAAGGAGAGTCAATCAGGGGATCGTGCACGCAACTAGTTTATTTTCGTTTCTTTCATCTTGATGTTAGACTTTGATTTTAATTTCGTTTTCCGGATTTCACTCATGTGATCGAATCTTTTGACTATTAAGTTTTCTGTTGGAAGTTTTATTTTATGACAATTCTGCGTGTTTTTGTTAAATTTCTGTTATTTCTGATATGTTTCGTTTTCCGTTCGATCTTATTGATGAGGATTGATTCTGCTAAATCCTAGGAAAAGAGGAGAATTGTTAGGTTGCTATTAGATTGTTTTATTCACAACTTGAGATAAAGTATAGTCGCCATAAGGGTATATTTATATAATGCAAATATTATGACGTCTGGCCAACGTGATAATATTTCCATCATATAATGTATTCTCATTGTGAGCATATGATATTTCGGGAAGTGTTTGAGAAGCATTAGATTTTTGTCAGTTGGATTATCTGCGATTAGTGAGACTTTTAGGATCCATTCTACCATGTGTAAGTTCTGCCTTCATCATTCGATATCTGAATACATTTGAATTATCTTCGAATGTTTGTTGATCGTTGATCATTCGTTAAAGAATTTCAGAACTCATTATAGAGTCTTTTATCGTTTGAATTTTCGTACTTAATCTGTTTTCGGTTAGTACTTTTGAGAAGTACTTTAGTTATCCGCTATATGTATGTATTCGTTGAATGGATATATGATTTGTTCTAAATAAGATATGAAGTTATGAATTTTGATAAGAAAGATCTGTCTGTCCGTTTGAAATATGTTAAAAAGGTTATTCTGAATTGAGACTATTTCTGTAGCTGATAGATTCTGTGTCCGTTCTGTTCTGGCAATTTCTGTAATTCGATTCGTTTCCGTCTAATCTGCTCATTCAATTTCCGAGGACGGAAATTCTTGTTAGAGGGGAAGAAGTTGTAATACCTAAGATTTTAAAACAAATAAAAAGACCAAAATACCCTTATGACCTAAAATTATAAATAAATAAATATCAAATATCAAATAAGCTATAATAATTTTTAAAATTTATCATGTATGACCATAATAAGTCAAGGAAATTTATAAAGTATACTTTTATATTTATTGAGCATATATTATATGTATAAAAAAATATGAGAAGGTCCGGAAATAAATTATAATTAGTACAAAACATGTTATGGACTTAATATGAGTGTATTGGACTAAACTAGACATTGTTTCGGGTTCCTTGGCCCATCAAAACTCTTAACCGACCCTATACTCAATTATATATACGGAATCTCTATTCCAAATTCCACTTTAATGTTTTATCAAAAGGAAACCCTAAGCAAGAAGTCTCGATCTTATTTTCCAGGTTCCATTCGATTCATCATTGAAGGTTTTCAAGGTTGGAGCTGTTCGAATATATTAACTAGGTATCATCTCTATTAGTTGTCTCGTTTTCTTATTAATGTACAAGTATGCATGAATTTGTAAACTGTAACTAAACCAATTTAACTAGTTTACTTATAGTTATGTATATGATATTATAACCACATATGAAATTTGTAATCAGCCACCTATGTCGAATTTTATATGTGTGTGTCGAGTGGAAATTGCATTTGGTGTATAACTTATATTGCATGTGGAGCTAAAGTAGAATAAAAGAGAAACTAAGGTGTTTGTGTTGTGGTGTCTCGACTGGAAAAAAAGAATAACGAGGGTGTGTTGGTTCTGGTCTCGCGAAGGGTTGTGGTCTTAAATTTGGTCTCGCGATACCTTATTTGTGCCTCGCGGAGTATGTGTGTCTCGTTAAAGTATATGGGTGAGTATCGTGATGCACGAGTCTTGTTTCATGTCGTGTGGCCTATTTGATGTCGTGTGTTACCAGCCCATGTCGACCCTAAACTA
Source organism: Artemisia argyi (assembly GCA_030686995.1). NCBI lineage: Eukaryota > Viridiplantae > Streptophyta > Magnoliopsida > Asterales > Asteraceae > Artemisia > Artemisia argyi. Next base: position 132,424,814 of record CM060691.1, read on the forward strand.
AACCTTAACGCACCTTAATAAATTGTTGAGAACTATCGATGACGAGACGTATAAACTAGAAAACCTTAGGTAAATATGTTATGCGTATTGCATGTGGTACATTGGATCGGTGGCAAGCAGATTTTGAGTCTTCTTTAGCAGCCCTTAGTGTCGTCCCTTAATCTGGTATTGTTGACCTTACTCGAACCCTAAAATACGTGACTAAAATTTGAGAAGAAACAAGAAGATGTAAAAGGGACTGCATGTGTTTTAATGTAAGATTACATATAAGTTAGTAGGTTACATGAAATAATAAACTATATAAGTCTATATGTAGACGCTAGGACTTGTATAACATGAATTGTCTATTTTGTATTTGTTGAGCATGCATGAGATAGTAGGTCATGGTGGTGTTAGAGTCGAGAAATAATGAGTCGTTGAATTTCATTATAAGTCTTTATTATTTTGGGTCGTCGTGGTCTAAGATTAATGTCAAGGGAACGTTAAATAAATTATGAATGACGGGGTCTAAAATTATTATCTTAAAATAAATTTATAAAATAAACGTTAAAATAATCGTAGTTGACTTTTGATATTTAATTTTGATAATTGTCATAACCAAACCGTAAACCATATTAACAATTTATTTAAATACTTAAATTAATATTTATGTGCAATCTTGCTAAACAAGTAAAACTTACTAATTTTGAAAACTTGCTAAAATGGAAAGTTACTAAAATGAAAAGAAGATCTAATATGAAATATGAATAAGTAAATGAATGAGAAAGCTATTAATAACAAATACTAAATGTGTAGATTTCTGGAGAAGGGTGTTATTCGTTCTTTGATCCTTTTTACTTCTGTCAGCTTTGCTATTGTCCAAGGTACGGATATTCTGACCTTACTCTTAAGGTTTCCTTTGTGATATGAACCTTTGATATGAACTTTCTGTTTGAACCTTTACTATGATAAACATTTGTTATGAACCTTTGACATGAACCTTTGTTATCTGAACCATATTTTTGACCCTTTTGTTACCTGAGCTTCACTAGGCATGGGGGTTCCATGTCCGTGTCATAGATGCACCTATTGCATGACTCTAGGGCAGTAGAGTGATGTGCTGCCACGTCCCTTCCGTTATATACGAATGTGCACTAATTTTCAGGGGCGTATGGATGCATCCTAGATCTGTTTTCTGTTATGATATAATATGATTATGATTAGTGACTGGTTGTATGTGCAATGTACTCCTTTCACTTCCGGTACATTGGAGCTAGCTACTCCTTGTATAATTTATGATTTGACGGTGATATGATAATGATATGTTTCTGAGCTCATGGTATATTTTGATTCTGTTTATACAGGTGACTGTATAGATTCCTTACTTAACCTACACTTTATATTTTCGTATTATATGTTAAACTTAAATATGTTTCCCCAAATTATATATTTGTTCTTCAGCATTTATTTTAGTTTACTTTTGTTATATCTGTTCACTGAGCTTTCGTAGCTCAGCCGCATTTCTTTTCTCCGCGGCAGGTATTCAAGATAGCTTTTGGGGTAGCTTTCTGGGCTTGAGTGTAGAACTGAGTGAAGAATTTGACTTTAGCTATTTGAAGTAAGTTTTTTGCTTTTGATATGTCTGTTTGTTCTGATGTAACACCATAATTTGTGACATTTTTACCCTTGTCGGGTTGGGGTGTTACAAGCTGGTTCTCAACTAAGATAATGAATTCTTTCAAAATTGGAGTTGTTTCATCTTTAGTTTTTAGAAAGAATACCCAGCAAAACCGGCTATAATCATCTGTGATCACTCGGCAGAAGTACTTGTGATCAATACTTCTAATGGGAGTTGGACCAAAGAGATCCATGTGTAGCAACTGAAGAGGTTCAGAAATGGTGCTCATAGCTTTGACTGCTTTGTAAGAGGCTCTGTGTTGCTTTCCCTTGTTGCAAGCAATACAATTGTGTTCATTGGTGATGAGTTTAGAAGGAAGGCCCTTAACAAGACCAAGTTTGGACAACTGGTTGATAGTCTTGTAATTCACATGTGTCATTCTTCTATGCCATTTATTAGATTCATCCAGGGAAGCTTTGGCAACCAAACATGTTAGATCACCTTCTGGCTTGACATCATTCAGGTTGAATGTGTATAAGTTGAAGGTTCGTGGAACTCTTAGCAATACAGTTGTGTCTTCTGGAAGCTTGAAGTCCTTGGAAAGTACAAGACACTCATCTTCAGAGAAGAAAACTTTATTCTTAGTGTCACAAATTGTGATACTGAGAATAGATTAAAATGCTCCAGTTCCTTCACATAATAAACATTTAAAGTCTAACAAGGGTGTCTTAATTGTTCCTTTCTCTGTAATTTTGCCATCTCCACCACCAAATGTTACAGTGCCTCCTCCTTCTATGGGCTCAAAGTCATGCATCTTGTCCTTGTTCCCTGACATACTTCTAGAACAACCACTATCAACAATACCTACTTCTGTACTTTTCAAAGGATGTTCCTACAACAACAAAAATTATACAAAATTAGTACACATTGGAGACTCAAGTCATTGCTGACTTGAGCCTGCCTTGTGGATCATTAGTAATAGGCCATGTAGATGTTTTAGATCCACCATTGTTCTTGGGCCTATATTGCATATTGGGTCCCTTCTTTGTCCAAGAACAACCTGCTGAGGGCTTCACAGTAGTATTCCCATACCCACCACCATAATACATTGAGTCAAAGTAATTAGGCCAATAACCATTAGAAAAGAAAGAACTAGTGGGTCGAACATAAGGTCTAGTACTGGTTCTTCTCCATGAAGAATGTGACTCAGCAGAATTGGGTTTCTGCTGATGTGGAACAAAAGATGGTATTTCACTAACATTCTTCCACATTTGCCTAGGTTTCCTTTGACTAACACATCCACCCATTCTTTGCTCATGAAATGTACAATCCTTAATCAAGTGATATTTACTTCCACACACAAAACACTTCTTCTTTTTAGAAGATTTATTTAAACCAAAAGAAGTTCCATAACATGAAAAAGTATTCAAACCACCATGATAAACAGAATTGTTTGTAACATAACCAAAAGAATTATTTTGCAAAGAATTTAAAAACAAGTCTTCAGTAGAAACTGTCTTGTTATCAGCAGCAACTCTAGAAGGCTTGTGGGGAGCCTTGGGTGATGTCTTTGGTATGGTCTTGGGAGTGGTCTTGGGCAGGTCAGACTTCTCACTTGAATCACAGCTAGCAAATGAGGTAGACCCTTCATCAGAAGACTTGTCACTGTCACAACAAGAGACAAAGTCAGTAGATTTAACACTAGGGTCTGGCAAGTCAGTTGACTTTTTGCCATAGAGATGGTGTGATCCATCAAAGTCACTAGGTTTGGATAGGTCAATAGGCATATGTTCCCCTCTTATAGGTCCAGGGACAGCATGTAAGTTACCTTCTTTGACAAAGTTAGCTAACCCTACTGATGTGGTTTTACCTAGGTCATTCCTAGCTTCTAAACCAACACATTTTTGAAATCCTAAACCAATTTTAGAGTTCACAGCCTGACTACCATAGAGTTCACAAGCTAGATTATCACCTGACATTTGTCATTGTTTACCTCTAGCTATCTCTTTGTCTAACTTAACTTGTAATTCTTGTTTTTCTCTTTCTAGATCAGACTTCTCTTTTTCAGTATGTTTTAAGTCTATCTTAGCAATTTCTAAATCACTTTCTAGAACTCTTATTTTTTCATCATATTTAACTTGATTTTTTTGAAACCATACTTTTTGTTTCTCTAGAGTTTTTAAAGCCAATTTATAAGACTCTACCTCTATATAACACTTATTGTACTTTGGTTTCAATTCATCAAATTCCTTTTTAAGCTTATTGTATCTTACACTACATCCAAACACACAATTGTGTACCTGAGAGATTCCCATCAAGGAGACTTGCTCCTTCTGGTCCTCTGAAGATGAGTATGCCAGCAGATTCACTTGTGAGGAAGTAGAAGCATCCTCTCCAGCAGGTTCATGTTCAGCCCAATCAATTTGGTGATCCAGAGTCACCAAAGCCTTTGAAGGTGCAGCCTTAGTTGTCCCTGCTTCCACTGGATAAGAACCATATCTAACTTCATCTCCAGGCTTTCTCTCCTTGCATTCTCTTGAAAAATGTCCCACTTGTCCACAAGTGTAACATTTAACCTTCCTTCTATCAAACCTTGTTGCCTCTTTTCCATTAAAACCAAACTTCCTTCCAGACTTGGCTTCAAACCTCTTAATGTTCATGGATATCATTGCAAGCTCCCATTTCAAGTGCATCTCCTCCATCTCCAATGGATCTACCTGTTCAAAATCCTCATAAGCAAGAAACTGCTGATGTTCATATTCAGCCACAAATGAATGAATAAGATCCTCCAACACACTACTGGATTTTGGTTTAGAAGCAGATTGAGTATGAGTTTGAGAAGATGCTCCTGATGAATATGAGCTTGAGGCTTGATGCACAGGTTTTGTAGAAGCACCAACAAATGCAGAATGAGTGGATGGACGAATGGGACTTCTAACATCAGGCTCAAGGGATTTAAGCCTATTGTAGAGGTCATCAAAGGACATCAAGTCCAACCCACCTTTGGTCTTGAGAGCAATACAAACTTGAAACCAAGATGGTGGCAGAGATCTCAGAAATTTAGCATTACAGTCCTCATTATCGGGTCTAGCCTTCAACTGATTAAGTTGACTTAATATTCGATGAAACCTGTCATAACCCTTATGAATTCCCTCTTCTTCAGAAATCTGAAATTCTTGGAACTTTTGCTTCAGCATAGACTTCTGCAACCTTCTTGATTCATCATTCCCACCAAATCTTGCTTTTATAACCATCCAAATGTCTTTGGCATCCTCCATAAAGTGGAAGTCACCCATGTGGTCATCAGGAATAGCTTGGAGCAGAATTGTTCTCACTTTACTCTCCCTCTGCACAGCCAGAATTTCTTCAGCAGTTCTGGGACCTACAATTGTAACAACTCCATCAGCATATGTAACATGCTTCTTTAGGCTATTCCCCTTTTTAACAATCTCTCACAGATTCCAATCAATGTTTGTGATCCAGTTCTGCATCTTCATGGACCACAGATGATATTCTTCAGCATTCTTCAAGTATGGAAACTTAGCATTACTGTTAGAGAGGGTGAGTTATTGAAGAGAAGTGGTGTTAATGTTTTGGTTTGTATCAACATCATCATCAGATCCAGGCATGGTTGTTGATTTGTTTGGATTTTTAAGGTGTAAGATTTGTGTTTCTTAGTATGACAGAGACTCTCTTGAGGCTCTGATACCACTTGTTGAACTTGTAGACCTTGATAGATCTTCTTGAGCACTCTAGAATCGTTAGTAATGTCACTGTAATCAATAACACACTAATAGATAATCTCTGCAACTTGTATTTATAAAGCGGAAACAAAACACAAGCTTGATACTAAGAACTCTTGATCCTCTATGGATCTTTTTAATTATAATAAGAGTATTCACTAAAAGTTATTCATAACATAAATGTGTGTTCCTTTTATACACAAGGAACCCTAAACTGTTTCACAAGAAACGTATATTCTAAAACTTCTAAAAGATATGCATTATCACTTCCTAAATAAACTCATGCATATCCAAACTATATTACATAAAATACGGAAATACTATATCCACATAAACTAATAATGCTGAACTATGTCTTCAGCAGATATACTGCTTCAGCAGGAACCTTTCAGCAAAAACAGCAGCAGAATTCTTACTTCACAGAATTCCCAACACAACTAACCCAATACTAAAGATGCAATCAAAATAAAATACTAGAAATGAAAATAAAACTAAATTAAACTAAGGTTGTGAGCAATAAGTGGAGAAATGTGTTTACTTAGATTTCATTACTCCCTAGATATCTTTTACACGTTAATTACCTATTATAGTTGCGTGGATTACGGATTGTATTCCTTAATACCATTCATGGGGTGGCGTACTTAACTCCCCAATCCTATGAGTGCCTACTTCACTCCTATGTCGAGCCGGCTAATAAGCTCCTAACACGGGATCATTAGAATTTACTCATGCATTAAATACAACCAATAAAACCTAGTACACATTGGTTCATGTTTCCTAAGACGTTCAAGCATGTTACCAATTGGAGATCTGCCAGTTTTCTTAAGCCTAACATTGAAATCATTCATCCAATACAACCATAAACAAGTAATCAACACATAATCAACATCTAGGTTTCATTAGATCTAAGCAAACACAAGATAAATCTAGCCTAGCATGGTGGAATCAAGACAAGCACAAGATATAGACAACCAACACATAGACATATTGATTGAATTAAAAGAACACTTATCTCAATTACACATGTAAGGGTTCAAGGGCTGAAAACCCTTGAAAAACCTATAAAATTCGTATATGGTTCGGCCTTAGGGTTTCTCCAGACTTGTTCCTCTTAATGAATGAAAATTAGAAAACTATATATAGAAAATTGAGGCTGACGGCGTCAAGAACAACATTGTGATGCCGTCATCTCGCCGCCAAAAGAATCCTCGGACTGCCTTGATCTACATCTGACGCCGTCATGTATTAAGTTTTTCCAGGCCGTCACACATTTAACTCTTGACGCTCTTCCTTGTGACGCCTTCATTTCTGCACTGGGCTGTCATGAAATTTACTCTTGACGCCGTCAGGAAAATGCTCTTGACGCCGTCATACACTGTTCCCAGCTTGGAAAATTAAGTCTTTGGCGTTTTCTTCACTTTTATGCTCCAAAAACGTACGAATTGCTTCCTTTTCCAGATTTCACTCCCAAAGTACCTAAAATCACAAAAGGAACGATTTAGGGCAAGATTTGATCAAATAAATTCAATTCCAGGCTTACATGACCCCCTAAAAGTGGTTCATTTTTCGCCTCATCAGCATACAATATATATATTTTGTTCGACTCACTAATACATCGACTCACCCTTAACTAAACCAACGTAACATGCAAAGCATACTTGATCGTATACTATGAAAACAAGACCAAAACCAAATCCTAGTCGAACACTACCTTTAATCAAACTACACCCATTTTGGGCCTTAAACCGGGCTAACGAGCCCAACACAATTTTTCGTATAAGATTTTCGATTTGGAAATTAAGATTTTCAAAAATGATATAAAATTTATAAAAACTGATTTTATAAATTTTAGAAGATAAAAATAGTAACTTTTATAAAAATAAAAGTTAACTTTTCAAAAACTAGATTTTTGGACTATTTTTGCAAAAGTCCCACGTTAAGGGACTAAAAGTGACAAAATCACAAACTTTCGGACCACTTTGTAAAACTGTCAATTTTGTATAAGAACGAGGGGTAGAAACTGTAATTTGGCCAAAGTATAAGTAATAAAGTGCAAAGTTATAACAAGGACTAAAATGTAATTATTTTTGACCAAAGGGTAAAAAGTGTAACTTTAATAAAGTTAAGGGTCAAATATGACAAAGGTATTTTATAAATTAATTATTTTGTATAATTTGATTTTATATATACAAATATGTATATATTTTGGTAACTTTAAAATAAATATATGACTTTGCTAAAAATATTTAATTATAAATATTTTTAAACAATATTATTTTCACAAATGAGTTAATATTTATTGGACACCATTTTGAAACAACGTTACAAATAACTACGTGAAGTTATTTTGGAATATATTAAGACACCCGAACGGATATCACCATACACGAGACATATCACATGTCATTTACGAACCGAATCTAAGACACCGATTACAATGTATTATTTAGGTCGCAAGTCAGAGGGATTTCATTGCTAGTCGTAGCAGTACACCATCACTTTTGAGCATCGTTATGATTCACACCCACCTGTCAGGTGAGTTCATGGTCCCACATTTTTAATTGCTTTTAAACCCCGTGGGGAGATACATGCTATAAATCAAACACAAGTATTTTTCTGTATGCTGTTATCACCTGATATTGCCTAAGTTGACACCTGTGCTACAAGTCCCTCATATCACGAACCTTAATCACTTGCGAGTGAGCGCGAATATAGTTGATAGATCTATTGGAATGGCAGCCCACCTCTGTCAAGGTGATCACTTGGCAGGAGGTGTGCTATATTCGAGGTATTATGAAAATTTGGCACATTTCCTGTCACCGAGGGCCCCTTGTCATTTACATCCGCTGTGGTGTAGGTGATTGTTATTATCTTTATGATATGTCAAATCGATGTTAAGGCTTGCGTTTCGTGAGGCTTAGGAGCAATATTTCACCAGTTTAGTCAAGACCTGTCTATCTTGGCTTGTTTATTTCAAATGCTTGACTTGTGTTCACACTATTACTATTTAAACTACTATGGATTCACTCAACCTTTGTGTTGACTTTTTAAACATGTTTATCTCAGGAAATTAGCAAGCATGGCGGTACGGAGCTGGCAAAAGGGCACACAGGACCTCCCTTTTCATTTCAATAATTATGTCATTCTTTACAAACTCATCACTTCTTTTGCGAAACAATTAACATTTTGAAAAAATGTTTGTAACTCTGACTATTTGAGTTTTCATGGAATGATATTGACTATCGTTTGAATTGTTTTCTATGAGTATGACTGTGTACTAAACTGTAATGACCCCGATTAGACTTCCGCTGCTTATCAAATTTTCGAGGTGTTACATTTATAGCTTTAATCTCCAAGGTCGTAGGAAGTAGTTTATATTTTTGTCAGTGTCTTTTGTTATCATGTGGTTAGTAGTTTGTTTTCTTGTTTAGAAGATAGGAAGTATCTTCTGTGTAAGCTTTTCGCCTATGTAATGGGCTGAAATATGAGATTCACCCATATTCATTGTACTTAAATACTTTTTAAAGTAATATATTTACCGGGTCGTTGACCTTTACCCAAAAAAGCCACAAACATGAATTTTTTAATTGTTGCAAAACTTATAATATAAAGTAAGATGTTAACCTGTTACGTATTCTCGATAATAATACACATACATAAAGTCCTTGAGTTGATCAATAACTTATAACGTATAGCAAGACAATAGATGCTTATATCTTCTTGTCAGGACATTTACATAAAGTTGTTGATCAATGACTTATAAAGTTAGAATTGCCTTTTAGCCTATTATTTTTGAGTCGAGTTATTTAAAAAATCAAACATTTCTCACATACCAAAGGATTCATCCTCACCATCCATCTAAAAAGAAATCAATGGTTGATATTAAAAGCATTTTAATATTTCACCCATTTTTTATAATTTAAATATCTCTTAAACCGTTAATCGTTAAGCGAAAATAATTACACCATCGCGACGAGCATTTAATTATCTTTCTATAGATAGGCTATTTAATATATTTTCGACAATTTTTTTTTTCGGTTTTTTCACGTTTTTTTTTCGTGCCCGAAAAAATCATATATGATATTACATATCATATATGATATGATATGTAATATCATATATTATTTTTTCGGCCACGAAAAAAACGTGAAAAAAACAAATTTAAAACTTAAATTGGCTCCGCCGCTACACACAACAGCCGAATTACTCGTTATCTTACTATTATGCATACACTAACCCCTTTGGTACACAGTCTTTTTCCTCGTATAAAAGGTCAAAATGAAAGTATCACAAGTTAACAAAAGTCTTTTATTCTATACCTAACAATCTTTCCAATTGATTTATTAGATCAAAACACGGATGACACTAACCCCTTTGGTAACAGTATTTTTCCTCGTATAAAAGTTCAAAATGAAAAGTATCACAAGTTAACAAAAGTCTTTTATTCTATACCTAACAAGAGAAAAGTCTAATGTTCATTCAGTATTTTCTAAATATCCAATAAACCAATTATAATTATTCATTTCTTTTATCAAAATAATAATAATAATAATAATAATAAACTTTCAACGTTTTTTTTTAAAACTTAAATATCTCGCAAACCGTTAATCGTTACGAAAAACAAATCATATCATCACGACGAGAATTAAATCATCTTTTTAAAGACGGGCACTTCGATATACTTTTAACAAATTTTTTTTTCGATTTTTTTCAGGTATACTTTCCACATGAATTAAAAATCACATGCAGACGTAACAGGAAAAAAAAAGGAAAAAAAATCGTCAAAAATATATCGAAGTGTCCGTCTACTGAAAAATAAAAATATACTCGTCGTGATGGTATATTTTTTTCACTTGACGATTTACCGTTTGCAAGATATTTTATTTTAAAAAAGATGTGAAACTTTATTTTATTTTATTTTTTATTTATTTTTTTTCCTGATGAAAAAATGTGTGATTAGAATTGGTTTATTAGATCTTTAGATAATTTTGATTATACATTGATCTTAATTCTCTCTCTCAAAAAAAAAAAAAAAAAAAAAAAAAAAAAAAAAAAAAAAAAACTTTTCATTTGATTTGTTAGACTAAACTACGGATGTGTGTCAGGATCATATAAAAAGTATTCACTTTTCGGAAAGCTTTCAAAGTAAATAGGACGCGACATGTGACATCGATGAATAAACCCGAAAACAAAGAAGTTTTCAAAAATTCTAAATTTTATATAACAAAAAGGAGACAAAATAATTAAGAATTGCCGATAAACATTGCACCAATTTTTTATTGTGAAAAAAATGTATAACTTTTCGGTAACCATTGATTGTTCATTAATTTCTTTTTAACGGCAACTATCTTACAAATTAATGAATTATACACCACAAATATCTCACATGTGGTAAGTAAGATTCGAACTCACAATCATTTAATTGAGAGCTTCTCATATAATAAAGGAGAGGCACTTTATTTTGGATACCCTTATTTTGGTGCATACCAATAGACAAATCTCCACCATCCATTTAATTTGATCTAATGGTTGTGATAAACCTAAGATTAAATATGGAAACCTAAGTCCATGTTTTTTTTTTTTTTTTTTTTGTCTTTTTTATTATTTTTTTTTTCTTTCTTTCTTTTTGGTTTTTTTGTCACGCATCTTTTTTTTTTCTCTTCTTTTTTTGTTTTTTTTGTTTTTTTCTTTATTATTTTTTTGTCTTTCTTTTTTAACGCTACTTTTTTTTTTCAATGTTTTGTTTCTAAATCACTTTTTCCCAATTTTTTTTGTCTTTTTTTTCTAATAAATGTTTTTTTCGTAATACACGTTTTTTTTCTTTCATACGTTTTCACACGTTTTTGTCTGTTTTTGTACGTTTTCGCCTGTTTTCATATATTTTCGTCCGTTTTCATACGTTTCTCGTCCGCTTTCTTACGTTTTTGCCCGTTCACGTCTGTTTTCATACGTTTTCATCTGTTTTATTACATATTCGTTCGTTTTCTTATGTTTTCGTTCGTTTTCTTACGTTTTCGTTCGTTTTCATACGTTTTCGTCCAGTTTTCAAACGTTTTTGTCCTTTTCATACATGTTTTTATAATTTCATACGTTTTCTTCCGTTTTCATACATTTTCATTCGTTTTCATTCATTTTTAATTGTTTTCTGCCATTTTCAGACGTTTTCATATGTTTCTAAATATTGCATGTGATATTCTAAACATCACAAGTTATATAAATATCACAAGTGATATTCTGTGATATTCTGAATATCACAAGAGATTTTCTGTGATATGCAGAATATCACAAGTGATACTATGATTACCACAAATGATATTCTGGATATCATAAGTAATATTCGTCCATTTTTCTTTCGTATTCGTCCTTTTTCAGACGTGTTTTTAAGCTTTCATACGTTTTCATCCGCTTTCATACATATTCGTTCGTTTTCTTGCGTTTTCGTTCGTTTTAATACATTTTCGTCCGTTTTCTTTCGTTTTCATCTAGTTTTCAAACATTTTCATCCTTTTCATACATGTTTTTATAATTTCATATGTTTTCTTCCGTTTTCATACATTTTCATTCGTTTTCGTTCATTTTTAATTGTTTTCTGCCATTTCCAGATATTTTCTGCCATTTCCAGACGTTTTCATATATTTCTAAACATCGCAAGTGATATTCTGAATATCATAAGTTATATTCTGAATATCACAAGTGATATTCTGAATATCACAAGTGATATTCTGTGATATTCAGAATATCACAAGTGATATTCAAAATATCAAAAGTGATATTCTGAATATCACAAGTGATTTTCTGTGATATGCAGAATATCACAAGTGATACTATGATTACCACAAATGATATTCTGAATATCATAAGTAATATTCTTCCATTTTTCTTACGTATTCGTCCTTTTTCAGACGTGTTTTTACGCTTTCACACATTTTCATCCGTTTTCATACATATTCGTTCGTTTTCTTACATTTTCGTTCGTTTTCATATATTTTCGTCCGTTTTCTTTTGTTTTCATCTAGTTTTCAAACATTTTCATCCTTTTCATACATGTTTTTACACTTCATACGTTTTCATATATTTTTGCCCGTTTTTTCATTCGTTTTCGTCCGTTTTTAAATGTTTTTTTTGCCATTTTCAGACATTTTCATATGTTTCTCAATATCACAAGTGATATTCTGAATATCACAAGTTATATTCTGAATATCACAAGTGATATTCTAAACATGACAAGTTATATTCAGAATATCACAAGTGATATTCTGTGATATTCAAGAATATCACAAGTGATATTCTAAATATCACAATTGATTTTCTATGATATGCAAAATATCACAAGTGATACTATGAGTACCACAAATGATATTTTCATAGGTATTCGTCCGTTTTCTTACATTTTCGTCCATTTTCTTACGTTTCTGAATATCACAAGTGATATTCAGTGGTTCTATCATGTCACTTGTGATTTTCTGAATATCACTTGTGATATTATGAATAACACTTGTGATTTTCTTATGTTTTCGTCTGTTTTCATACTTCGTCCATTTTCATACGTATTAGTCCATTTTTTTTATGTTTTTGTCCGTTTTTATACATTTCCGAATATCACAAATGATATTCAGAATATCACTAGTATTTTTATGAATATCAATGGTGATATTCTAAATATCACTTGTGATTTTCTGAATATCTATCACTTGTGATTTTCTAAATATCACTTGTGATTTTCATGTTACAAAACATTTATTGAAAATCACTTGTCAAATTCAGAAAATTACTTATGATATTCGGAATATCACTTGTGATACTTTGTATATCACATAATATTACTTATAATATCTAGAATATCATTTGTGGTACTCATAGTGTCAGTTGTGATATTCTCCATATTACAGAAAATCACTTGTAATATTCAGAATATCACTTGTGATATTCAGAATATCACTTGCGATATTCAGAATATAACTTGTGATATTTAGAATATCACTTGTGATATTCACAAGTGATTTTCTGTGTTTTCTTATGTTTTCGCCCGTTTTACGAATATCACAAATGATATTCAGAATATCACTTGTGTTTTTCTGAATATCAATTGTGATATTCTAAATATCACTTGTGCTTTTCTGAATATCTATCACTTGTGATTTTTTGAATATCACTTGTGATTTTCATGTTAAAAAACATTTGTTGAAAATCACTTGTCAAATTCAGAAAATCACTTATAATATTCAGAATATCACTTGTGATACATTGAATATCACATAATATTACTTATAATATCCAGAATATCATTTCTGGTACTTATAGTGTCACTTATGACATTCTCCATATCACATAAAATCACTTGTGATATTCAAATATCACTTGTGATATTCAAAATATCACTTGTGATATTCTGAATATAACTTGTGATATTTAAAATATCACAGAATATCACTTGTGATATTTAGAAACATATAAACGTCTGAAAATTGCCAAAAACATTTAAAAACGAACAAAAACGAATGAAAACGAATGAAAAAACGGACAAAAACATAAGAAACTAATGAAAATGTATAAAAACGAAAGAAAACGTATGAAAGAGTAAAAACATGTATGAAAAAGACAAAAACGTTTGAAAAATGAACGAAAACGAAAGAAAACAGATGAAAACGAACGAAAACGTATGAAAACGAACAAAAACGTAAGAAAACAGACTAATCTGTATGAAAACGAACAAAAACGTACGAAAGCGTAAAAACACTTCTGAAAACTGACGAAGACGTATGAAAAATGGACGAAAACAAAAGAAAACGGGCGAAAATGTATTAAGACGAACGAAAACGTATGAAAACTGACGAAAATGTAAGAAAACATATGAAAACGTATGAAAACAGACGTTAACGGGCGAAAACGTAAGAAAGCGGACGAAAACGTATGAAAACGGACAATAACGTATGAAAACGGACGAAAACGGGCGCAAATATATGAAAACGGGCGAAAATGTATGAAAACAGACGAAAATGTATGAAAGCGGAAAAAAAAACGTTTATTAGGAAAAAACGTGAATTAGAACGAAAAAAAAAAAAAAAAAAAAAAAAAAAAACGTGAAAAAAAAAGACACAAAAAAAAAAAAGGAAATAAAGAAAGAAAAAAAAATAATAAAAAAGACAAGAAGACAAAGAAAAAGGAGAAAAAAACATGGACTTATGTTTCCTCATTTAAATCTTAGGTTAATCCCCACCATTAGATCAAACTAGATGGATGGTGGGGATTTGTCTATTGATATGCATCAAAATAAAAGTATGCATTTGAATTTTCCTCAATAAAGGATACCTTTGGGATATAAACCTTTTGTGATTATTCATTAATTTGTTTTCATAAAAAGCATAATGTTTTTATATAATTTTTTTTCACTGGTTTTTCATTCTCAACTTCAAAATTTTTTACCAAATAAAACAATTAATGAACAATAGAATGATAAACATGACATCGATTCTTGATGAACATAAGAATGAAACAATTAATGAACAATATAAAATGATGAGCATCACATCGAAACTTGATGAACATCGCATTAGAAAGTATAATAGGATTTTGCTTCTTAAATGATAGAGTAGATTTACATGAATAATTCATCTGGTTTACACGAAATTACAAATTTTATTATTTATTACGAGATTTATTTAATCATATCCATTTATTAAAATGTCATCTCGCTATCCACATAATTTATTTTGCTTCGATTCACAAGTCACATGTTATAATATTTTAATTTTAAGTCTACACGTGTATTTGGGTAAAGATTTTAAAGACTACTTTCATTTGGATGTTACTACGTATTATCTTATTTAATAAAACTAGTTATAATACCTAGGGTTGTAAATGAACTGAACGTTCAGTGAATATTTCATGAACCGTTTGATAAAAAGTTCATTTATGTTTGTTCGTTTATTAAATGAACGAACATGAACAATATTTTACGTTCGTTTATTTAAATGAACGAACATGAACAAAAGTCTCGTTCGTTCATTTATGTTCGTGAACGTCCGATTAGTCGTTCGTTAATGTTCGTTTATATTTATTTATCTATTTATGTTAATATATCATATATTTTAATTTTATAATTTTAAAAATTGGTTTGTTTAAACAAAACAACACTTATAAAATAATATATTGTGAAAAATTCAATAAAGTTTATGTTTGTTTGTCTATTTTCATTTATGTTCGATCGTTTATGTTCGTTTAGCGTTCGTTTAGTGTCTTAATGAACGAACATAAACGAACATGAACAATTCATTTTCTTAATGAACGAACATGAACAAGAAAATTCGTCCGTTTAAGCGTCCGTGTTCGTTTATTTGTCCGGTTAAAATTAAATGAACGAACATGAACAGGGCTCCGTTCGTGTTCGTCCGGTTCGTTTACAGCCCTAATAATACCTACGTACGCACGAGGTTTTTTTAAAAAAAAATTTAATTATATAATATTATCGATTAAAAACATGAGATCTTATGTATACTCTAAAAAATTAGAGCATCAACATGTGCGAAACTAAGAAAAATAGTTAACAGAAATTGTAAATATAGTCGTGACATCGACCTTTTATTGAATTCTTGAGCTTGTTTCCTTATAATTTTATTGGATCAAAGGCTCTTTGATCACACGGGGTATACATATAAATTAAATTTATTTTAAAATTTTAATTTATTATATTAATATATAAGAATTTACTCGTGAAAATCGTAATATAAGTGCAACTAATAAGTATGCATGAGTTTTTCATTATGTATTAATATCTTATTTTGTAAAAAAAATAAAATTATTAGATGTTAATGTTAAGGTTGATGTTGTTGTTTAACTTTAATTATTGATATCATGTTGTATAAAATGTGCGAGTTTAGTAGCACATAATGAGCATTGATAAAGTTAAAATATACTCCGTAATGTTTTTTAAAAATGTTTTTCTGGATATCCATATATAAACTTTAAATAATAGTTACATGAGTCGTTATAAGTACAATCGAGATATTTATTTTCATATCACATTAACTCATACTTATCATTTGATATTTATATTACCGTTAATAATAATTTAGCTGTATTTAATATTTAAACCCGTGTATGTATAAATTAAACTTTTAAATAGAATAACATGAGTTTTTATTTAACGTATATAATAATAATAATAATAATAATAATAATAATAATAATAATAATAATAATAGATGAAAGTTTAAAACTGACATTTATTTTAAAAGTGTTTAACGTATATTAAAACTAATTCGTATATTTACAAAGTTTTATAATTTTAATAGATAAAAGTCTCAAACTAATACTAATACTCATGCAATTATAAACAAAGTTCATATTATAAAGTCTAGGGTATAAAGTGTTAGGGACTTGTGATTAAATTTTGATATTTATATTACCGTTAATGACAATTTAGCCGTATATAATATTTAAATCCGTGTACACATAGATTAAACTTTTAAATAGGATAACATGAGTCCTTATTTAACGTGCATAGTAAAAAGAATATTTTAGTAGATGAAAGTTTAAAACTAAAATTTATTTTAAAAACATTTAACGTATATTAAGGTTAATTCGTATATTTATAAAATTTTGTAAGTTTAAAGGATAGAAGTCTCAAACTAAAAATAATACTCATGTAATTGTAAACAAAGTTCATATTATAAAATATAGGGGTACAAAGTGTAAGTAGTTACTCCCTCCGTCCCATATTAAGTGTCTATATTCCATTTGCACAAAATTTTAGGAAATCTCACTAACTACACTCTTCACCAATCAAATATTGTCTTTACCCACTAAAGTTTTTTCTCATTGATTGAAATACAACATGGACACTTAATTTGGAACATTCAAAGATTTCATTGTGGACACTTATTATGGGACGGAGAGAGTATTTGTTTATTATACAAAGTTATAAAAAATCATAGAGATTTACAATTTTACACTTAACTCCATATAATATATATATAAAATTCAACCACTAATGTTTCATTAATTACTTCATCTTTTTTTAAGATTTTATTTTCATAAATTTGACACCTATATTTTTATGTATGTTTTTCCTCAATCAAAATTTTCACCAAATTTATTAAAGTTTGACAAAAATTAATTCAATTTTGACTTTTTATTAGGCAAACATATTGCTCGATTTCGCTTATGTGTCAAAATCAAGCTTTCCTATTGGTTCATTTTTTTTTTTTTTTCACTAAAATTAATTTTGCAAAATCTCTCCGAAATGATGTAATTCTTTTATTATATAAAAGATTAAACGAGAACTTCTTTATTTTTGCTTTTGATAACTGATTTTTGACCAACCCAATTCAAGCAGTAGTTTTAAAAAAAGAAAATAATCAAATAGCGAGGAAATCCTAGTTCAAGAGCTTACGATGTTAGAAAGCTATTTCCACCGTTAATGGCTAAACACTTGTCATCTCATTGATAGTGTTATAGCCATAGAGAGCTCGGTACAGACAATTGTTCGATGGCCAATCACCCAACCACGAACGAACGGCGGCGCCATTCTTCAACATTCGTCCCTGGCTATTCCACCAATATCGTTTTTAGTTGAATGAGTATTTTTAGTGGGGTGTATTATGGGCCATACAAAGTGTTATTGGTTTTTCTTGAAAGATAGTATTTTAGTTATTAGAGCTTTCGGTACCCAGCGCCAAGGCTGGTGTTTTCCGGCAAAGCGCGACCGGACGGCGCGAGCTCCATACCGTGGCTTACGTTTTCGCGTCCCGAGCCATCACGAGCAGCCCAAATCATCCAGGAAAACGCGACGGGATGGCGCAAGCAAGGTACCGAGCCTCGCGTTTTCATTCTTTTTTTTTGGCGTTATCACTTTTGAACGAGTTGCTGTGGGTTTAATGAGTGTGTTATTAAAAGATGTTCGAGATTGAAAAGGGGCAGATGAATATTATTTACTGAAGATGATGATCACAGAAAGAAAAATAGTATGCAAATAATGGGAGAGATGGGGGCGTAGTAAACATATGCATATAATTAGGGATTAGGTAGTTTTATTTTGTTTGATTGGATGGGCTTTATATCTCTATTGCTTAAAATTCATTTTGGGCTGGGTATATGGATTAAAAGCCTTAACCGAATTTTACTTTTGGTTAATGGTTGTATAGCTGAATTTTTGCAATATTTATTTTGAATAAGCAATCCCGAACACCCTTTAATATTTGGACTATGCATGACGAACTTCGACACGATAGCATCACGTATTTATGAAAGCTTAATCACTAAATTTTATTTATTTTTAATGTATCATTTATTTTCATTTTTTTGTACTCTTTTTTATATTTTTTTTATTAATGAAATTTTAGTTTTAGTTAAATGTGTTGGTATTTAAATAAATGAAAACAAAAAAAGAAAAAATATATGTGGGGTCCAAAGGTGCACGACGGTACGAGAAATTGGTGTTATAGGAGGGAGGAGGTTTTTGGTGTTATGGTGAATTATTGTGTTATGAGAAAATGTGCTGATGTGGCAGCACTTTTTCTCACGACACCAACGGGATAACACGAGGATACCTTATGCTCTTAGTGTGCTATTAAGAAGAGATGAGGTGAAGTGACAGAAGAATAAATATTGTATTTCCTATGATTTTATAAAGGTACTACTATAGGTACCCTCTTGGCCTACTACTTACACCCTCTACTCCCTTTTTACCCTATTGTTTACAATGAAACGAACGTAGTTTTATCAGTTTTTGTTCCGTATTTTTTTTTAATGTACCAGTTTTGACTTGTTAAACTTATTATTTTTTGTTCCGTACCTTTCATTTCCTAGTTTCACAATAAAAGCATTATTAAGAAAAAAAAAAAATTGTAAAGAGGGAGCTATCCCTTTTATAAACTGTATTTTAGTGGGTCTCACTTTAAGTTGTTAAAGTGTCATATTTTTTTAATGACAAAAAAAGAAGTGGGAGCCACCTCTTATAAACTACGTATTAAAAAGGATAATTACAAATTTCAAGATAGAGTGTACAAGTAAGCAAAAAGACAGCTCTTTTGAGTTATATATAAACACCTTAAAACCAGATAAAAATGTGCTTCAAAAGACAATGGCATCTGAAATAGTTAATTTCCCTGATGATATCAACTCTGGTGATTTTGACCCAGATTTCACCTGGGGTGCTTCAACCTCTGCTTATCAGGTATATACTCCTACATTTTATTATTTATTGTATAAAAGAATCTTAACCCACAAGTATTTGCATTCTTGATATTGCATTATGTTTTTATTTATGCATTTGGGAATGATAATGGGTATTATTTTGTTATATATCTATAGATAGAATATGATCAATCAGATTGATTTCTATGGGGTTTCTTAATGAATTGTTTGATTGGGTGTTCTTATTTCATTTTTCTAGATATATTTTCTTAGATTTTAAGGAAACTTTTTTGTGGGTTAAGAATCATGGGTTTGATCACATATCTTTGTTGAATGAGATAGATAGGCATGTCTAATTATTTCCAATTCAAGGGTTTTGCTGACAAGAGCCCCTTGGCCACTTCTATTCATTTTAATTGAAGCAAAACTCACAATGTCAAAACAAAATCACCATCAAATAGTTATTATCTCCTATTTTTCATTGGTTTCACAAGCGAAAAAAACTGTTGTTAGCATTTACCCTTTAGAATTTAAGGCTTTTAGAACCAATCACACGTGGGATTGGGATGACAATGATCTTCTGTAATTTAAGAAATTAAAAGTGGTTTAATGAATGTATAAAGTTAAGATGAATATCAATGATACATTCCAAAGATGCAAATCAAGATTCAAGGGTCTCGCTAGGAAACAATGGAATCCAATACACAAATGACTTTTTTTTTTTCATGTAGTCAAGATGACCACTTGAGCACTCATTGCAGTCATGAAAACAGCGATTAAGAGGGTGTTTGGGTTGCGTATGTTATGTACTATTACGTTTTGGTACATCATTTAAGCATATTTTTAGGGTGTTTCGGATTGCTTATTCACACTGCTTATCAAATTACTAGTGAATGAATGGTTATCAAATTACTAGTGAATGGAATAATCTGTGACTAATAAGCAGTTTAGAGTTGCTTGTTTTGAGATGCAAAGTAGATAAACAGTTACAATAAGCAATCCCAAACACCCCTAAGCTAATTAGGATCAATTCAGCATAGACATCTGATTTGAAAGTTGATACACAATCTTCTAATATAGTAGTACATGTTTTCAAATTTTGCTGCAGATTGAAGGTGCAGCATCTGAAGGTGGTAGGGGGCCGTCCGTTTGGGATGTTTTCTGTCTCGAGAACCCAGGTTTGATTTTTCACCATGAACACAAACAACAGGATCAAATATTTTGTAATATCTCACTTAATTAGATTGTTTCCGGGCATAATGAATGGATATTTTCTGTTAATTTTTATACTGCAGGGCGCATTGTTGACGGTGATAATGGAAATAATGCTGTTAATGCTTACCATAAAACAAAGGTCAAGCTTTGCTAGCAATTATTTTGTAAAACCAAATTAATTCATCTCATCTAGTATTAATTTTTTTATCCCTTAAAACAGGAAGATGTGCAGACTATGAAGAAAATGGGTCTAAATGCCTATCGATTTTCCCTTTCATGGAGTAGAATATTACCAGGTATAGTTTTAGACTTACCTTTTTAACAAATTTGAAAAGAAAAAGAAAAAGAAGTCAAAAACTGATATGGAAATTAATGTTTAACATGTAGGCGGAAAACTGAAATTGGGCATCAACCAAGAAGGGATCGACTACTACAACAATCTAATTGATGAGCTTCTAGCCAATGGAATTGAGCCATATGTCACTCTGTGGCACTGGGACACACCCAATGTCTTGGAAGGTGAATACATGGGTTTCTTATCTGACGAAATTGTGTAAGTAAAAGGGAAGGACTTGTTTGTGCAGTTACAATTTAAGACTATATATGTGTTGCATAGTTTGCTACATTTTGGAAACTCACTGGAAATCATTTTTGCCGTTGTCTATACAGAGATGATTTCGTGAATTATGCGGAATTGTGTTTCTGGGAATTTGGTGACCGGGTAAAGAACTGGACTACACTGAATGAACCCCAATCTGTTGCTTATAAAGGATATGCCATCGGTGTATTTCCACCTGGCAGGGGAGGTGAAGGCATGCCCGGTAATCCTGCCACAGAGCCGTATATTGCAGCACACAACCTACTCCTTTCTCATGCATATGCTGTTAAGTTGTACCGTGAAAAATTTCAAGTAATGCGTTTAATCATTATTTCCCTTGTGTATTATATATTTAAACTCTTTAATCTAACTAATATTCAATTTTACAGGCAAGTCAGGGGGGTAAAATAGGGATTACACTAAATACAAAGTTTTTCGAACCTCTTAATTCAGAACTCCAAGATGACATAGATGCAGCTGTGAGAGCCATAGACTTCATTTTTGGATGGTGAGTTCCTCTATTCTTATAGTGGATTATGTCTATGTAATAAGCACAAATATGGCCAATTATTTGTAGGTTCATGGAGCCGTTGGTTAGCGGTAAATACCCAGACACTATGATTAAGAATGTTACAAATGGTCGTTTACCTAAATTTACAAAAGAGCAATCAAAGTTATTGATCGGATCATATGATTTTATTGGGCTGAACTACTATGTCACTCAATATGCCACCACTGCACCACCAACCAATGTTGTTTCACATGTCACAGATAGCAAGGTTGTTGAGAAACCAGGTATATAAACGTTCTTGCAAAATTACAAAACTAGTTAGAAATTTAAAGAAATGAGATTTTGAAGCAAGACAACTTATATCAGTAACTCCGTTTTATACTAATCAGTTTTTCGTTTTCTTGTTTCATAGATGATCTTAATGGGATACCTATTGGAATACAAGTAAGATTGTTATGTCAATATATGTGAGATTGTGTCATCATTCAATTGCTCATTCTCTCGGTTAATGTAGGGTGGCCTCGACTGGTTTTATTCATATCCACCTGGCTTTTACAAACTGCTCGTGTATATAAAAAGTACTTATGGAGACCCACAAATTTACGTAACTGAAAATGGTAAACAAATTTCTTCTTTTGATGTTAATCTTTTTTTCCTGAATAAATTTCGAAAATGCTTACAGTGTTCCTATTTATTTCCTAATAGGATGGGTCGATAAAACAGATAATACAAAAACAGTTGAACAAGCTCGTGATGATCCTGAGCGGATAGACTATCATCACAAACATCTTCAAAGTCTATTAGATTCCATCAAGCAAGTAGATCCATACAATTATTTAATACAATACTTGTCATGTAATGTTTATTTTCTCTTTGGCTAATTTTAAAAATCTTTTACATATTTGCAGTGTTGGTGTGAGAGTGAAGGGATACTTTGTTTGGTCATTAATGGATAATTTTGAATGGGAAGAAGGTTATTCTGCTCGTTTTGGTCTTATTTATATAGATTTTAAGAGTGGGAAATACACAAGGTACCCAAAGAGCTCAGCAATATGGTACAAACATTTTCTACGGTATAGCAAAAAACTTGAGGCCAAACCGAAGAGAGATATCGTCAATAACCAATGCTTCAAAGCGTCAGAGGAAACAACAAAGTAAGAATCTAAATGAGTAGTATTATATTGGCTTCAATATCCACTCTTGTACTTTGCGATGCTGATTTTTCATTATGAAGACATACCATTCCAGGCTAGTAGTATACGTTGCCCTTTGTTTGTGCAACTAGTAAAATAGTCTATTGGACATAGTGAAGATAACTCAGTATTGGTTCTCCGATTTATTATTATTTATTATTTTTTTATTATTATTATTTTTATTTATTATTATTTTTTTCTTTTTTTCCCCGTTGCTAATGCTAATTTGTTTCGGTTTAATACTGGTCCAGATTCCAGTTGGAGAACAGCTGTAGCTGCTTCGACCTATTTCTACTTCTACTACCAAGGTTTGATATTCTTTTGCTTCTGCGTCAGCTTAGATGTGTTTTTTCTGTATGCGTATATAACTTGCAGACGTCATATATAAACTCAAACAAAACCTAACATACATCGTTTTTTGTTGTTTGTGTGAGTAGAATTTGATATGTTTGTGTGTTTATGCATCCACTTTTGTTGCCTATTGTGTGTGTGATTTGATAGCTTTTCTTTGGATATGACATAAAGTTAGGCTGTAGATCAATATTTATGCGCATTTTAGTTGCTACTTTGCCAAGGTTTAATCTGCTTTGATAGTACTTACGTTACCTTAACTGTTTCTACTTCTGTATGCTTCTAATTTATCCGATTTGGTTTTATATTTTAAGGGACAATGATTTAATAACAGCATCATGTATTTTCACAAATATAACGTTCTATACAATGTACTTTCTTTGGGTACATTATAAGTCACCAAACTTATTAAAGTGTTCTACCTTGTTAATAAAACTTATCATTTGAGTTCCTCACTCATAGGGTGGAGTTTATTTTACAAGCTCAACAATTTAGGCCTTAGGGTGTACAAAAAAAGTAGGTTACATAAATTGGTGCAATTATGTCATTATCCCTTTTCCTTTTTAGTTAACAAGTGATGGAGTTATGAGTAAGTAGAAACATGACGAGGAACATTGTCCTGCTATGTAAAGTTATAGAGTATATATTAACTTATGACGAGGAACATTGTCCTGCTATGTAAAGTTATAGAGTATATATTAACTTAAAGCTCAATTCTTGATTCCTTATTTCAGGGTGAGGTCATGGAAGATGATTATAGACAAGCAGATAATGAAGTAACACGATGAACATAAAAATAATGGTTGCAGATCATTGAAGGACATATTAAAGAAATTGGTTTATAAATAAAAGGGTGATATAGGTTTTGGATTGTATGTATGTACACTTTCCTCCATTTCCATATGTTTGAGTTCTACTATTCATTGTTGTAAATCTGAATTTTTATAGTTTTCTTTACAATAAATAACGCACTTCGAGTTATATTGCCATGATCATAACTCATCTGTCCGAACTCCGATTTAATTGATTCAATTGGCCGAGGAAACAAGAAAGAAATCTTCATACTTAGACTATTAGGGGTGGCAACATTGTCACACAATAATTCAACATCAAGCAAAATGAACCAATTAAATATTGACAACACTTTTCATGCCACATCATACCTAATCTTCATTTTTTAGTGGCAATCTTCATTGCCTCAACGTTCGAATGCATTGAATATGCAACGGTCTTTTTTTTTTTATTGGAAAATGCCCTGCCGATTCGGTATGTTTTACCGATAGTATTGCCGAATTTGGTTTGCCGCATGCATGGTTTTCATGGTTGCCGATCGGAATGGCAAACCGAGGGAGCAAACCGCAAAGGTTACCACCCCCTTAGGGTGTTTGAAAAACTAAAATTTCGTAATTCCTATTGCGATTTTTTTGTTGAAATTCTAGGCTGGATTAACATAAATAGGCCTAACTATAAAAGAAAATGGTATGTTGGGGTTGTGCTTATAATGGGCCAGTAGTAGCCAAACAAATAAATCTTCACTTGCCCACACACAAATAGGATGGACATAAACATATAGTTGAACTTTCTCATAATTAAGTTCATGTCCAACTATATGAAATCCTCAAATATGTATGAAGTTCGAAATAGAAAAGGTTGAGATAGTTCACAAGTAAAAAATATACATGTTCTCAAGTTATGTGTATGAAGAGAACAGAAGAATAAATGAGATAAAATTGTGCCCACTTTAATTTGTTTTTTTTCCTTCAAATTTTCTCTCAAACTGAATAAGCTATTGAGAGATAAATAACAATTTTCCTTTATCTTTTCCTTGTTTATTATCAATTTTCTCTCTTTCTTTCCTTTCATATTTGAACTTGGAAACAATACGAAAATCTATACAAATACGCAAATATATCCCCAATGAGAACCACCTCTAAGCCTATTTTTAAGACTAAGACACAAGATCAATCATGAATCTAATAGATAAATTCATATTTGCTTTCCGCCTATTAACTCATACTTTATACATATATAGCTAAACACACACATTTCTTTCTTAAAACTACAATACTGAAAATCGACCTGACGACATCCATTACCAAAAGTTAAATTTGAAAATCATTATTTTTTTTCTTAAAATAATAGTACAATATACTTTTTTATCTGTCATTAAGTGGCAACTACTTGCTATATATATATATATGATTCATTAATATATTGGACACAAAAGTTATAAACTACTACTAATTTGGTATCATATAATCAATCATTACTTACTGCTTTTAGTTAGTCTTAATTCTTTATATACAATTTGCAAATGGCAACCATTTAACTTCACAGCTGAAAACTAGAAATACCAATCTTGTACTAATAGTTGATTTCAAAGATATCACATGGCATGCCAAACTGTTGGTTTTACTTCTGATGATATTAACGCGGGAGATTTTGACCTCGACTTTGTTTGGGGTGCTGCAACATCCGCATATCAGGTACATGCTAATGCTGATCTTCTGGCTTCATAAGTTTCTCTCGGTATATTTTGAGTATCAGCGTGTTTTTTTTTTGGGTAAAAGGGACTTGTGTAATGAATCATGCATGCATGTAGCTATAAAGCGAGATAAGTGTTTTCATTCCATGTACGATAATATAGGATATGGTGAAAAAAGGATCCATCCGGTGAAATTTTTCATTGTATTTCATCTTATAATTCATGTCAGCTTATTATCATATTTGTGTGCACTAGTTATAATGCCCGCGTACGCGCGAGTTTTTTAAAATTTTTTGAATTATATATTTTTATTTATTAAAAAATAAATAATTTAATATTTGTTTAGTTTGATTTATGATGTTTAATTATAATTTTTTTATTATTAAAGATAATTATTTAAAAATTTTAATCTTATTATTAATTGCATCTTATCTATATTTTTTGTATTTATCTTTGTGTTATGGATAAATATAAAATGTTACCTAATAATAAAATAATATTTTTTTTAAATAAAATTATTACTAAATAAAGTATGAATGCATTTTTTGAAGTGAAAAATTCCCAATAAGGGTTTTATTTTATTATAAAAAAAAGATTAAGCCAATTTAAGCACAAAAATACTGGTCAAGCAATTAACTTTAGCGTAATGATTTCAAAATCAACGGGTAGAATTTGTGTTCCAACCCGAAATGGCCTAATGATTAAAAGTACTAGTCAAACTATTTATTTTACTTATTTTCTTTTCTCCAAAATCAGGATCAAGTTGGTATCACCTAATCAACAATTACCTCACATTAATTTTTATTTATTTTTTTTTATTTTTTTTCCAATCTTCAAACATATTCTTTATATCTTCTTTTGCAGATTGAAGGTGCTGCATCTGAAGGTGGTAGAGGCCCGTGCGTTTGGGATGTTTTCTGCCTCTCAAATCCAGGTTTTTCTATTTCACCTTTAACACAAACGAGGGTTTGAAGCTCATGCATGACTATTTCTCCATGAATTTTGTACCACAGGACGTATTGTTGGTGGCGATAATGGAAACAATGCTGTTTATGCTTACTATAAAACAAAGGTTAGTATTTTGTAGAATTTATTTATGTTAACTCATCTAGTTTTGAACTTCTTGTGTACCCATAAACAGGAAGATGTGCAGACAATCAAGAAAATGGGTCTAAAGGCATACCGATTCTCAATTTCATGGAGTAGGATATTACCAGGTGAAGTTACATACCAAAACTTATAACGTATGGTTTAGTAAAAGCTCATTTACATAGTAATGTTGTAAATTAGGAGGGAAACTGAACTTGGGCATCAACCAAGAAGGGATCGACTACTACAACAACCTAATCGATGAGCTACTAGCCAATGGGATTGAGCCGTATGTCACTCTTTGGCACTTGGACACACCCAATGTCCTGCAAGGTGAATACTTGGGTTTCTTATCCGAAACAATTGTGTAAGTAAAAGTGAATGACTTGTTGGTCCATTTGCAATTTCTAGTCATATATATTTTTCCAACCGTAGTGTCACTGTGAAATGTTATGATCTTAATTTATGTTTGTGTTATGAAACTCAACAGATGTGACTTCATGAATTATGCCGAATTATGCTTTTGGGAATTTGGTGATCGGGTTAAGCACTGGATCACGTTGAATGAACCGCAATCTTATTGTGTGGATGGACATGGAAGGGGTAGTGTTGCACCTGGCAGGGGAGGTGAAGGTGATCCCGGGAATCCTGCCACCGAGCCGTATATTGTAGCTCGTAACCTACTCCTTTCTCATGCAAATGTTGTTAATTTGTACCGCCAAAGATTTCAAGTAATGCATTATGTTCCTAATCTCTGATTTAGGCTCACTTGATATGGTCTTTTTATTTATTTAATAGGACATATAGTAAGGATTAACCTAAAATTGAAACAATCCAATGCTTCACACGAGGAAGGCATTTTTAAATTCTTCTGAAGAACTAGTTCTCACATTTTTCAGGTGAGTCAAGGTGGTAAGATTGGTATTACACTCGGTACAAAATTTCTCGAGCCACTTAACTCAGAACTCCAGGATGACATAGATGCAGCCCTTAGAGGCCTAGACTTCATGTTTGGATGGTGAGTCCACTTCTGCATCATAATTTGATCTTTTTTTTCTTCAGAGTTTGATGATAAAAGAACTTCTGTTTTTTTTTTTTTTTTTTTTTTTTTTTTTTTTTTTAAATGTTTGGCTACTTCATAATGTACCAGCCATAAGTTAAGATACAAAGCAAGAAACCTTTGGTAATGCATCTCCATCGCTTTATATTCACAGTAAGATTATTCCAGTTTCTAAATTATGACTTATATTCTGAAAGCTAAGCTCTTAATTTATAGATGGTATGTTTAAACTAATCACCGTATATTATTTGAATAAAAACAAGCTATCATGTATTAATCGAGAAAGCCTGCAACTTTTTGTATATCTAAATTTATGCGTTTTAGTAAATATATCAATAAGAACATTTTTATCTGAATGACGGAGATGATACAATAGAAACATTCTAGCAAGAAACTAAGCCAGGGGCGGACCAGACCAAGAATTTAATAAAAATAGGCTAAAAGGTACAGTTTGATTAAAATGGGGATATCATCCCTGCTGTTAGTTACCTGCTGTCCCTCACAAAATCCACTCCCCGATGTTACTAAATGGTCCCTGAATGTTCATTTTGCAGCAAAAATGGTCCTTGTTGAAGCCTTTACAGCAGCAAAAATCACTGCTGTTTACAGCAGTGACAATTTTCCCTTGATTAAAACTAGTAAACAAATTAAAAAGACATGTATTTCTTTTGACATATTAGTGACACAAAAATTTCAAGACCAGGTTCATTTTGGAAAAATTGTGATTTTTAACAAAAATTTACACTAGTCAACAAACATTCATCACGTTCCGGGGTTTCCATGAACCCCCGGGAAGCCCCCCTAGGTCCGCCTGCAAGTTGTAACACCAATCGACCTAAGAAAAACAAAATATATTTACTCTGTTTCTAATCAACAAAATAATAATAATAATAATAATAATAATAATAATAATAATAATAATAATAATAATAATAATAATAATAATAATAATAATAATAATAATAAATAAATAAAAGAAAAAAAAAAAAAAAAAAAGTGGTGGCAATTAATGATTCATCCAAAACCTTTACTGGAGTGTAAAAACAAATATAGTAGTATCTCTGATTATCTGAATGACTTAAGCATCATATATGACCGATTCTAGGTTTGTGGAGCCGTTGTTTAGTGGTAAATATCCGGACACTATGATTGATAATATCACAGATGGTCGTTTACCTAAATTTACAGAACAGGAATCAAAGTTATTGAAGGGATCCTATGATTTTCTCGGGTTAAACTACTATGTTTCTCAATATGCAACCACAGCACCCGTAACCAATGTTGTTTCGTCCCTCACAGATAGCAAGGTTCTTGAGCAACCAGGTATGTGTTCTTGTGAAACTATCAATAACATTCTTAGAAATGAGGTTTACGATGCAGGAAAGTTTAGATTAGTAACTCAAATTGACACTAACTTGTGGTTGCTTTTTGTTTGTTGTGATATTTAGATGATCTAGATGGCATACCAATTGGAGTAAAAGTAAGATTTTGCTATTAATATGATTTTGACCGCTTGTAAAATCGATGTCTTATTTTCTCGGTTGATATAGAGTGGCCTCGACTGGATTTATTCGTATCCACCTGGACTTTGCAAACTGCTTTTGCATATAAAAAATACTTACGGAGATCCATTAATTTACATAACTGAAAATGGTAATTAAATTTATTCTGCATAGCTAATCCCCTTTGAATAATAATCTGAAGATGCTAACAGGGTCACTTTTGTATTCCTAATAGGATGGGCTGATAAAACCGTTAATACAAAAACAATTGAACAAGCTCGGGTTGATCTTGAGCGGATAGACTATCACAACAAACATCTTCAAAGTCTACTAGATGCCATTAAGCAAGTAGATTTGTATACTACTGAATATACTTGTCACATGTATATCCTTGTTTCCTAGGTTAATTTTTAAAATCTTTAACATGTTTGCAGATCTGGTGTCAGAGTGAAGGGATACTTCATTTGGTCATTGATGGATAACTTTGAATGGGGTGAGGGTTATTCGGCCAGGTTTGGTCTGATTTTTATAGATTATAAGAGTGGAAAATATACAAGGTACCCAAAGAGCTCAGCAATATGGTACAAGAATTTTCTCCATTGTAGCAACAAAGCTAAAGCCAAAACGAAGAACATTCTTGCGAGTGACCAAACATTCCAAGCATCGGACAAGATAACTAAGTAAGAACTTAACTTTATTGTCCTAGTTCGGCTCTGATAATCACTTGTGTCCTCAGTCTTGTGTCTGAATAGCTGTATTTGGCTTCTTTAAGAAGACTTGTTACTATAGGCGAGAGATACACCTTGCACTTTATATTTGTAACTAATAAAAATGCCAATTGAAAAAGATATCGATTGTGAGGATAGCTCAATTTCTGAAAATCAAATTCTCAGGATTCTTGAAAGAGTTGTATGTCATCATATGGTTGTTTAAGCGGTATTTTCTTAGTGATAAATTTTGTAAAAGTATAATGAATTATTTCATTTCTTAGTAGGAAAAGATAAATAACTAGAAAAAACCTCAAACGTTTTATAAATACGATGATTGTATGATATAAAAGACGAGAAAAACTTAACAAATTAAAATCAATGATGGAAAAATGCACCTGAAAAAAGTGATTAATCTTCTGTTACTCCTGCTTGATTTTTCTGTTTTTTTATCTGTTGTCTTTATTTTTTTCACATGTATAGCCTCTGCTAATTGGTTTTTATACCAACTATTGGTTTAGATTCCCATACAAGAATGAATGTAGCTGCTTTGACTGGCTTCTGGTTCTGCTGCCAAGGTTTGATGTGCTAAGACGCGTAATAACAACTTGAAGACCGAGTCCTCATTGTTACGGCTTCCCACTTAAGACGCGTCTTGAAGCAAAAAATTTGCAAAAATGTGCAGACGAGCGAGTCGTGGGAAGTTTGTTGTGTGAGTACGTGTGTTTATTACATGGTTTTTTTGGGGTATATTTGTGTTTAAATTGGTTGTCTTATTACACTAAGTTAGTGGTGAAGATGGTTGTAGAGAGAGAAAGCTGATGTGGCGCTGAGGTGGCGGTGGTGAATAAGGTCTTAGTGCTCTCTTATTACATCCAGCCTAATGGTTTTGTTTAGTATATTACAAAACCTATGCTTATGCTTGTCTTTATCCATTTTTGTTTATGTTTGTATGTACATCAGTATCTTGTAGATCACCCATTGCCCTAGCAGATAATAACAGCAAGATCATATCTACATTCTAAGTGTATCACTTTATCTATTGATATAATTCATACTTCATACTTATAGAAATATCAATCTTGATGCCTTTTTCTGGATAGGGTCATGGAAGATGCTAATAGACAGACACATATGAAGGAGCTTGATGAACACACACACACACACACACACACACACACACACACACACACACAAAAGTGAAAGATGAATAAGGCATCAAAGAGATAAGTTTCGTAAAAGCAGATGTGATATGCAGCTGTGATTATATCATCTACATATTTATGTCCCGTTTCAGACAATTACTTGTTCGTTTCTGCTTGTCTGTTGCATTAATTAACACACTTCCCCATCTTATATATGTATATGTTTGGGTATTTTTCGCTCATCTGATTACTCTTTACTAAACGTAAAATAGATTTGATGTTTTTACTCAAATTGTTGTACATGACAAGGTAAATAGGTAATGTGCAGATATCTTTTAAGTTAGCTTCCATAAGTAGATACTAGGTAGCACTTGCCTGTTGCGTGTTCGTGCATAGAACGGCTGGGATGGTGTTCTTATTCAAACACAAAGATAGGATGTATATATACACACTTTGGCCTAAGTTTGCTGCCAAGACCATTACAAGTTACTTATAGGACCCAAATATACATAACTTGCATGCATCATATCTAAAGTTACGTCATAATAATTGTAGTATCATTCGGTTTGTTATAGGTATACTATCTGAACTGCATGTACGATTTTAGCACATTTTTAACATAAGTAATATACTATAGTTATCCAAGAGTTTGATCGAATCATAAGGAACTTTAACTTTAATCGTTGTTATCTAAAAATTTTAATATTCAAAGGAACAAAGCATGTAAATTACACAATGACATAAATAAACTATAAAGCTTGCATTTTCCAGCAAAAATCAACCATTAACATAAAACAGAACTACTCATCTTAGCTTCTGTAACTTTTTATTGCTCTCCCTCCACCGGTTTTTGACCTGACCATTGTTTGATTCTTTTTTCAGCCATGGATGCCTGCAATTTACATCAATAATGTTCTATTAAATAATCGAAGAAAAAAATATGTCGAAGTAGTTTTGATCAAGAGAAATATATGGCATGGTGAAAGGTACCTCTTTGTCCCAGTTGGTTCTACAGCAAATCCAAATCAAGATAATTGTCTGTACCACAGTTCCTGTCAACATGCCTATCCATATACCCTGCAAATTTCACAATGTCGATATACACCTCAAATGGACTTATACAAATTAAACACATTATAGAGTGTCAAGAAGGAACGATGTAGTACAGAAATGAGTATAAGGTGCATACCTTTACACCCCAATTGGCTGCAAAACCAAGAGTGAGTCCTAAAGGAACGCCAAAGATGTAGTAACATGCAATATTTATATATGCAATTGCAGCTTGCCATCCTGCCCCAATTGCTACCCCTACATTTTCCATGCATTGTATAGTTATACAAACAGCTTTCTACAGTTTAATAAGCTACTAACAAAGATCACATGAGACTTTAAATTAAGAAAAAACATAGTAACTAAATGACAAAATGATAGTTAGAATCATGATCATATAATAATTAAATATATGTAAAAAACTAAAAAATAATATAAAAAAGAGATACAAACTGTCCCACTGCTTTTGTAACATTGATTAACAAGTTTACATATTTATAGCAGTTCTAATAAGTTTGTGAATCAGTGTGCTTATCATGTACTTTTATTTCAAAAAATGGACGAGGTTTTCCTCGTTAAGGTTAATCGGGGACCTTGTGATTGCTTCCGACCGCGTTTCCCAGGCCACCCTCAAATGTGTACCTTGTAAGGTTTGAAACCTAGACCTCTTGTGAGGAGGTCAGGTGCCTAACCACTAGGCTACTTTGGCGGAAGTTATAATTTTATCCCAGTCCACTGATATTTTTAAAAGTTTCTGGAACCTAAGCCATGTTATTTTTATTCCAATTTAATATCTTTGAAAACTTTATTAATAAACAAAATAAAATAAAAGACCAGAGATACATACCAGAAAGTGCGGGTTGGATATTGTTAATGACGAGGCACAATGCAAGCAATGGTGTAAGAGCATAAACAGCTTCTTGAACTTCTAAGCTATCGGCAAATAAGGCTGGATACTGATGTCGAAAGATGATAAGTAGTAGGGATAAAAATGCACCGACCAGAATTGAGTATGCTACAACCACCACGATTGAGAATTTCGCTGCTCTTGGATGCGCTGCTCCTAGTTCATTTGACACCCTTACACTGCATCCAACAATGTGAAGTTATAACTATTAAGCTTTTACTAAAAAGAAAAGTTTGGATGTTAGCAAAAAATTGTTTGTAAACTAACCTGATAGCTGCATTGAATCCAATTGCCATCATAATTGCCCACCCAACAATGTTTGTGCTGCAAAATTTGTTAGAAGAGAGTATACTTAATTTCTTAAACATGTTATTCTATCTTTCAAATACATATTTTCTAGTACTTATTAATTTTTCTAGTTTTTATTGTTCTTTGAGTCTTGTATATTAAGTTTTTTTTTTTTTTTTTTTTTTTTTTTTTTTTTTTTTTTTTTTTTTTTAAAAAGAAAATCCTGACCCCAAAGGTCAAAAGTCAAAACAACATAATAGAGCTTGATGTCTCTTTACCATTATTGTCGTTTTTTTTTTATCATTTTATTTTATGATTAGTACTGATTTAGGGTCCGTTTTAACCATGAAATTAAACCACTAAAGCAACGGCTCAAATTGTATATAAGAATACGAATACATAGGCGTATATTTTCAAATGAATAAAAAGTTTTGATTAAAATAATTGAGCTATAATGAGGAGTTCACATCAAATAATAAAGCTAAAAAAAGGTGAGAGTTTTCTAGAAAAAATGAGTGAAAGTTTTTCTAGGAAAAAAAGTTTCAAAAAGTGAAAGATTTATAGACACAAAAAAGATTGAACATTTTCTTAAGAAAAAAAAAAAAAAAAGTTGAGATGGCCCAGCTGTTACGAATAATTAGTAGTCAACGTCCCGTCAGAAATTTTCTAGTAGCGTTCGTAATGAGAATCTCATTCCTCGCACTTTGCTCTCAGATAGATACCTATATCCGCATAATCTATGGGCTCACTGAAGAGACTTTGTGGATAAGAGCTCAAGAGTCTTAGAGTCTCGGCTCACTCAAGTTGCTGCCCCACTATGTCAGGATAGTTGTCTGGAGATATTCCTTATAGGGTGAAAAATGGCTGGTGCCAAAAGGCACCCGGGGTCAGGATATCCCCACCAATCTACACCTTTTTGTGTTCTCATTATGGACGCTACTAAAATTTTTTTGAGCATTACCCCTTAAATTTCTCCTCCTAATTTGAAATTTGTGCTTAAAATTATTAAATTTTTCCTTCTCATTAGATCTCTTCCCTAACTATTTAATAGTTACTAATTTACTATAAACATATAGCCTAAAGTACGAACTCGTATATATATAATTAACGAACACGTAGAACACTTGAGAAACACAGAGTATAAAAAATAGAAAAGCATCAAACAATAAAGGGTTTTGCTAATGTCTACTGGGCACATCATAAGATGCAATTACCTTGTTTAAGTGAATGTTCAATGAACATTAATTAAATTTTAAAATTACCTTGTTTAAATAGAAATTTGATATTAATAAATTTAAACCTTCCATATATAAAGGGGTTTTTCTAACTTGTGCCCTAGCGGCACAAGTTAAGCACACCAAAAGTACATAAGGGCCAACGAAAAAGTACACAGGGATCCACATAAAAGTACAGACAGGTGTACTTTTATGTGGGTCTCTGTATACTTTTGGTGTCAAAAGTTAAGCACACCAAAAGTACATAAGGGCCCACGAAAAAATACACAGAGATCCACATAAAAATATAAACATGTGTACTTTTATGTGGGTCTATGTGTACTTTTGATGTACTTTTGGTGTACTTAATTTATGCTCTAGCGGCACAAGTTAGAAAAACCTTATATAAAAAGCTAAATATGTACTCAGCAAACACATATTAACAAAACCCGACAATAAAATAACTTTGGACACGGTTAATATTTAATAAGCGGGACTATCAAAACCAACCTATCATGTATCGCATACTGGCATTTAAGGTTTTTATTTTAGGAGACCAATGCAATTATTGATGACAATCAAATAATCAATGCTTATTATTCTACTAACATTTTTTAAATTGTTTTTTTCCGTATCATTTCAGTGTGTATGGATATCTCAGTTTTGTC
Source organism: Artemisia argyi (assembly GCA_030686995.1). Classification (NCBI taxonomy): domain Eukaryota; kingdom Viridiplantae; phylum Streptophyta; class Magnoliopsida; order Asterales; family Asteraceae; genus Artemisia; species Artemisia argyi. The sequence continues at coordinate 132,460,270 of CM060691.1, forward strand.
ATTTATGATTATTTTACACACATCTCAAGACAATATGTGGATACCTTTCTTTTTATATTTTGACAATTTGAAATGTGTGAAAATCTAGCTGATAATTGTGACACAACTACTGTTGAAGCCAATAATATAACTAATCCATTAAATAATACTCTGAAGCCAATGGTTAGAAAAATATGTACTCGTAATATATAAAGTCGTTTTCAATAAAGTTGCGATTAGACATGGGCCAACCATACAAGTATGAGTCGTAAATGAAGCACATGCATATCAAGACATTAGACTAATGCTAGTGGGCGTTGATTGGCTACCACAACCCCACAAAGCAACACGCCCCTCCCCTATCAATTTAAGCAATGCGTTGGTTTACAACTTTTGCCTAAAAGTGGTTGTTTCACTAACCGAAAGAACTGCAACCATTCTTCATAATTTTTTGAACATTGGGAGTAAATGGGTGGGGTTGCTTTGTGTTCACCACTAGGTAATTGTGGTTGAGATGGAGTTATGGAGAGAGAAAGCTGAGTTAGCGCTGATCTGAGGAAGTTGTTTTTATGAAAATATGGTTACCACTAGCATTAATCTTACAAAAGTATCTTTTTCACATATATATGTACCCTTTAGGTTTAAATGTAACCAAAACAAACTTAGGTTGGGTGTTGTAGTTAGGACACGTCCTTGCCTCCCACTTACACGTCTCCCCCAAACCCCCACCCATGTGATTTGGTGAGAAAGAAAGGAGATGTCGGTTTATTGGTCAACCGACTTGTGTGTTGATTTTGTTTGTGATATTGATTTTTGTGAGTTATAATTGTGTTTAAATGTGGTATATTTTGATAGTAATGTTGATTGTCTTATTAAATTATGTTGGTTATGTTGAAAAGTTGAGTTGGTGTTGAGTTTACAGTGATTATCACGGTCATCACTACACCAAAATCTTTAGATCGTAAGTTTGCGATATACTTTATGCTTTTCATGTATATATTGTGAATGAGTGGGCTAATGGATGCGCTTAGTGCATTGTATTAAAAGACTAAATAAAATAACTCAATGTTCACTAAATTTAAAATCACATTTAATTAAAATAACTATAGGTTTAATAAATACGTATTAAATACATTTTTAACTAAAATACTAGTAATGTTTAACTTAAATTAATACATCTTAACCGTGCCTTGTGGATACTAGTTACAACAACATATAAACCGCGTGATGCGACGATAACAAAAATATGGTCCAATTAAACAATTTTTGTTCGGTTGCACATTTTTTGTTACATTTTATTTTACAAATCACAAGTATTTTTTGTTATGAAACAGTCCTCTTGTTTAAAAATTGTAAAATGTTTATTTCATATTGATTCATATATTACAAAGTTGATTATTTAACTTTTAAAAATTAACTAACTGTTTAAAATTTAAAATTTGAAACGAGCATCTTATATAAATTAAGACTTATTTAAGCATAATATTAGAATGTTATTTAATCTGTGTTGTAGTTTCTTTATTAAATTTTTTATTCATAGAGCTAGCTAACCAAGGGTAATTTGGTATTTTCATGTGTTTAATTTTCAACTTTCAACAAATGAGTAAACGGGTCATAAGATGTATACATTAATGATTAATGAAAGCAACTACTAAGATTTTTCAAATTTAATACTTAATAAATAAACCTACTTCAATTAGTTACATTGATTGATCAAGGTTTTCATATATAATGAGGGCAAGGATCTTGTAAAAAGAAAAAATTAAAATGAGAAAAATAAGAATAATTTTAGCCACATATTTTAAAATGAGAAAGAATTTTAAAGAGAGATGCACTGAATTTTATATGTGTATTTGAAATGTGTGGTTGCGGTTTTTTTCTTAACATTCTCATTTTAATTTTTCGTATTATTTGATCCTACATGATATAACATTTTCTATCTATTCAACTTTGTTGAGCTCAGTTCTTTGTGTTTTCATATTGCGTTTTTTAGGGAAAAGAAATACTAACCATACAGATAATGCATCGACCGCAATTTCAGCGTTCTTTAGATAACCAGCAAAAAGTATCAATGCCATAAAGTACCATGTTTCCAAGCTGCATCAAATATTCAAAACTCATTATTTATAAGTTGCTAAAGTTAGACGATTTGAATTTACTGAAAAATGCTATGCTTTTTAGACGATTAATGGTAAAACATGTTAAGTCGAGCTCATCAGAAAGAGTAATATACACATTCGACGTACCAAAGCATAACAGCCGATGCCAAAGAGAGTTTAACGAATCCCCACAGATTACTAAACGCGGCCCAACTGAACCCTGACCATGCTCGACCACAAGTACCACTAAGAATATAAATCATCTGAGCCACAACCATGAACCACCACGAAAAATTAAGCACCAAAGCTCCTCCCCATAAGCCCCATCCCAATTTTAACATAAACAACCAACTAAAAAAGACATGGAGGACCAACGCTACTCCGGCTATGGAAGCCATCACCATTATCTTACTTTGCGCCTGAAGAAACTTTGCTTGTGGGTAGTTGACGGCGTAAGCAAAAAGCTGTGGAATCATCCATAGTGCCATTTTCCCAGCCGCGTGTGATATGGCTTCAGTTTGCCCGATTAAAAGGAGTATAGGTGTTGCGAAAATATAAAGGAAACTCATAATGAGACCCGTGACTAATAGGATAACCCATGATCTTTGCATGTATATTCCTAGCATATCAACCTGCCCTGCTCCAAATGCTTGTCCACACAATGTTTCTAATGCACTTCCCATTCCAACCTGTGGATTTCGTCCATTATATCAATAAATCATTTGATTTTCCTGTTTCTGTTAGGGGGTGTTTAGATCGCTTACTTTAAACTCATTCCCTACTCAAATAAAAAGACTTGCCAACGTGCTTATTTTAATCTAAGTGCTTAGTTACTTCTATCTAGTATACAACAGCAACAACAACCAATCTCGCTAGAGTGAGGTATGAGTAGATGAAATATAGACAATCACACCTTATCCGAGAGTAAAAAGACCGCTTCTAAAAAGACTTCCGACAAATGTGTGTGCAAGTAAATAAAGAAATAGAGGTTGCGGGTGAAAATGGAAAAGAAAATGACATAAAAGAAAACATATAAAACAAAGATGAGAGTTATTTTACATACCAAACTTTTCTCACATACCAAGTGACTCATTTCAACTATCCATCTAAAAAGAAATCAATTGATGAGATTAAAATCATTTTAATATTTCACATATTTTTTTATAATTTAAATATCTCATAAGCCGTTAATCGTTAGAAAAAACAAATTATACCGTCACGACCACCATTTAATTATCTTACTATAGATGGGAACTTTGATATACTTTCGACAAACTTTTTTTTCGTTTTTTTCACGTTTTTCCCCATTTTTTTTTTACATTTTTTCGTCTTTTTTCTTCGTTGTTGAAACTTGCATGAGCAATCACATGTGATTAAACACTAATTTGAATATTAAAAAAAAATCACTTGTGATATTAATATTAAATCACATATGATATCTAATAACATCAATATCATATGTGATTTGACACAAATATCACATGTGGTTTTATTATTATATTTAAATTAATGTTTAATCACGTGTGATTTTTTCATGCAAACTTCAATAACGAATATATATATATATATATATATATATATATATATATATATATTGTCGAAAGTATATCAAAGTGCCCATCTATAATAAATAATTAAATGATCGTCGTGATGATATATATATTTTTTTCGCTTAAGAATTATCGGTTTAAAAGATATTGATATTTAAAAAAAAAAAAAAAAAAAAAAGGTTTAATGTCATCAATTGAATCAAATAAAGATGGAGGCTGATGATTGATTCGTTGATATGCAATAAAGTTTAGTATGTAAATCATCTTAAATCATACAACAAAAGCATACAAGCTTACAAAGAAATAAAGGTATACCAACGTAAGAACATGAGATCATGCAAACAAAGTATATTGATCGTATTTCAAAAAGTCTAACATATAAAAAGATAAAACAATATAATCAAATCTAAGCATAAAGTTTTAGGGTTCTTCCACAAACAAACAAAAAATGCTACCAACCAAAAGTTTTGTCTTGAACATCATCTTTGAATGAGTATTTGCTAAGAAAATATCTATATCAGCTATAAAAATCTAACAGCAAGAGGATGACCCATCAATTATAAACTCGTGAATTTCAATCCTAGAGATATGTAAAGTACGTAATTGGTGGTGTAAATATGTGTCATGTGTGTATATTTGTCTTGAAAAAATATGACTAACCATGATTCCCAAAGAGAAACCAGCAATGACGGAGTTTTCGATAGAGAAAGCTGCGAGATCAAGAGTTCCAACATGACCCGCAAACGTTTGAGTGATAGCACCAAGTGAGTATTGACAAACAGACGTAAAAATAGCAGGACCAGCAAGGTACCATAGCTTCTTTGACTCGACTCCAAATTGGTAGAAGAAATCATTTATTCCATTAATAGGAGCTATATCTTCGGCGTCACCAGTGAAGTGAGCGTTTTTTGCAACATCTTTGGAACCAAGAAGCGGGGTTTCTCCGTTATTCTCCATTCAATTATCACACATACACAAACGTGTAGTGTTTGTGTGTGTGTGAAAAGATAGTTAAAATTTGGATCTAGAAATATTCTAAAATTTGTGGCTATACATTTGTTATTTGACATCCACTTGTATATATATTGAATCCTTATGACTTTATGAGCAAAAACCTACCTACCCTTTCATAATAAGTACGTTTTGTCGATGCCCAATGCCCGTCCAACAATTATTCGAATAAATGAATATTTGTTAGACGTCCAATTTTAACAAACTTATTACTCCCTCCGTTCCATAATAATTATGTACTTTGACTTTTTTCAGTTTTTCTTATTCAACTTTAACAATTAATATTTTTATTTGTGTTATATAATACTTAGGGTGCGTTTGGTATGCTGGGAGGAATGACAATGGGTATGAGTTTGATAGTACTCAACTATGAAAGTTCCATTCCCCACTCTCTAGCCATATATGAAATATGGAAAATAATGGACTTTCATAGTCATAGTTGTGGGCCCAGGCACCCTAAACAAACACCAACTATCACTTTCATAGTGATAGTTGATTCCCAGGAATGGGTACCAAACGCACCCTTAATGAAAATTGTATCAAATGAAAATAAATTTAAAACCCAATCTATTCATATATTATTCGTCGAGTATTATATTACGCATAAAAAATATTTATGATTAAAGTTGAATAAAAAAGACTTAAAAAAGTCAAAGTTGACAATTATTATGAAATGAAGGTAGTACTTTTCAACGTCTCAATTCTTTTGTTAAGAAGAAAAAGGTAAAAATGTAAGATGCCAACATTGATGTATATATTTGTATATCAGCTAATAGCAGCTATCTACTTCTATTGGAATAAACAAACGGATTTGATGTATACAAGTGCAAATTGAAATAAACAAACAAATTTGATGTATACAAATTCAAATTGAAATAAACTAACTAATTTGATGTATACAAATGCAAGTTGGGGTAATTACGTCTAAGGATGCCTGAGGTAAAATGAAAGGAAAACTTGCATTTCTAACCAGGAAAAGCATGTATACTTTTCGCGTTCCTTTAAAAAGTGGCATAGTATTGTTCTCATGAACAGAAACCGGATCAAATATAATTGTGAGCACAAAACTTTTTAAACCGGAATATAGAAACAAATTTCGAATGACCGGGTGCATTTAATATATAAAGTATGAAGTACTAATAATATGAAGCACATGTGTGTGTGTGTGTTTATATGTTATTAATACTTTCCTACTTTATTTAAATCATGCATGACACGAGCCTCAGCCGTTGACCAAATATAAACTGAATGGTTATGATGTAGTTTTACATGTTTATATTTTATTGTTTTTGGGTTAAAGGGATGTCTGCTTGCCATTTGTATTCCCTCTTGTAATTAAATTTTAAAAGTAGAGTAGCTTTAAATTAAATGTAAAATGATACGGACGTGACACAAGTAAGCTCAGACGAGGTAGAAGAACCAATGGGAGTACAAGGAAAGAGGAGATCCATTGAGAGCACGAAGAAAAGATGATCCACTTGGAGCAAGGAGAGAATCACATGTGATACTAAGAAGACACGGACTCTGAAAAAGCCTTTTTGCCTTGTGTCATGATACAACTGTAACACCCCAAAATAGTGCAGCAGAAGACGATACTAGTATTAGGGTGCTACTAAATTACTTCACAACATAAGCACACGGAAACGGATCTACCTTATCCGTTTTAGAAAAGAAATTACATAATCAAAAGTATTAAGTTTACATTATTCAAAAATCAAAATAGTGCGGAAATCCAGACCCATTAAATAAAGTGGTCCCACTTATAAAGTTATGGCTGTGTGAAAACACTTCAGAGTAGTCTATGACCGTGCCATACCAAGTGCCTCCAAATATAAGTAAAGCAGCAGTAAAGATCAAACAGCTGAGAATACATGCTAAAAAGAATTTTTGTTTGACCATACATTCGGTCATGAACATGTACGGGTTGACCAGTATATTCGGTCATGTATGTACATAGCAGTTGGGTTGGTTCATTCGGTTATGTAGGCATAATCGTTTTTGTTTGACCATTACATTCAGTCAAGATTAAATTTTTGTTGGACCATTACATTCAATCATGAACATGTATGGGTTGACAGTATATTCGGTCATGTATGTACATACCAGTTGGGCCGTTTCATTCGGTTATGTAGGCATAATCGTTTTAAGTCTTTGTGTCCATATGTAAAAGCAAGCATTGTATTCTCACCCTAGAGTAATTTCAAAACGAGTAGTAAAACATGTAAAAGTGGGGCTATGAAACTCACCTCAAAGTACAGTAACGTAAGCAACAAACGGTGTCAAGTAGTAAAGCATAACGGTACACGATCGGCACAACGGTACACGATCGGCACAACCTAATAAATATATAGTTTGACTCAAAAAATGTCACGTAAAAATAGTATGATGTCTATAAGTTTTCAAAAGACAATGCGTTTTACTTTTCATGTAAGACTCGTATTATTGTTTGTAAAAGTTTTGTATCATCGTTCGTGTGGTGGTTTGAAAGTTTAGACTCGAAATAACACACATCAAAGTATAATATATACAATACATATTGTATAGAGAAGTAAGTAAAAGAAATGAATAAAGAAGCAAATAAGATTATAACTAAGAAAATAATTAAGAAAGTAAATAAGAAAATAAGTAAGAAACTAAATTAAAAAAAATGTCAAAGGTAAGTTTTGGCATTTACCTGGTAATCCCGAATAGTTCAATAAAACTTTTATGTTTTATAAGAAAACATAAGTTTTTAGTGTATAAATTAAATATTAAAGGTTTTACATTGAAATAAACTATACATTCGTCTTTTGTCGGGTTTTATAATGAAAGAGCTTTTGGGATAAGTTTGGAAATTTTACAAAGGGTGAAGTCTGAATATACGTAACAAAGTTTCTGAAATTGACCGATATATGTAACATACTTATTTTATTTCAAAGATACGTAATATACTTTTAAATACTTACCAATGTACGTAACATTGACGATTACCATTTTAAAAAGTTGCAGTTTTGGTCCCTGTTGTTTGCGTTGACTTTCACCGTTAGTCCTTTGACATTTTTACTTAGAAAAGTTACAGTAATTGTCCCTTGACATTTTGTTGACTTCCATTATTAGTCCTTTGACATTTTAAAAATCTTTCATCCGTTTTTCTTTACGTTTTTATCCGTCTTAAGCCGTTTTTCTCCGTTTTTATACAATTTCGTCCGTTTTGTCTTACGTTTTTATCATTTTTTGTCCGTTTTCTTTCGTTTTTATACGCTTTCATCCATTTTGCTTACATTTTCATATGTTTATTCGTTTTTGTCTGTTTTCCTCAGTTTTTATACGCTTTCGTCCTTTTTTCTTACGTTTTCTTACATTTTTATATGTTTTATGCGTTTTTGTCTAGTTTTATACGTTTTTATACGCTATCGTCCGTTTTCCTTTCATTTTTATCCGTTATATACGTTTTATCTGTTTTTATCTGACTTTATCTGTTTTCATCCGTTTTTATACGCTTTCGTCAACTTTTCTTACGTTTTTATCTGTTTTTATATGCTTTCGTCCGTTTTTCGCACATTTTTATTCATTTTTAATCGTTTTCATCCATTTTATATGCTTTCGTTCGTTTTTCTTATGTTTTCATATGTTTTTATTCGTCTTCATCCGTTTTTATAGCTTTTGTCTGTTTTTCTTACGTTTTAATCTGTATTTGTTCATATTCATGCATTTTTATACGCTTTCATCCATTTTTCTTACATTTTCTCTTATAAAAATGGTTGAAAACGGATAAAAATGGACGAAAGCATTAAAAAATGGATAAAAGCATATAAAAATGGATAAAAATGTATAAAACGGATAAAATCGTATGAAAACATAAGAAAAACATATGAAAGCGCATAAAAATGGATGGAAACGGATAAAAACGTATGAAACGTAAGAAAAACGGACGAAAGCATACAAAAATGGATGAAAACGTTTAAAAATCGACAGAAACGGATAAAAACATAAGAAAGGCGGATGAAAGCATATAAAAACGGATAAAAAGTGCACAAAAGGGATAAAAACATAAGAAAAATGGACGAAAGCCTATAAAACGGACGAAATATGATAAAAACGTAAGAAAAACGAACAAAATTGTATAAAACGGAGAAAAATGGCTTAAGACGGATAAAAACGTAAATAAAAACGGATGAAAGATTATTAAAATGTCAAAGGACTAACAATGGAAGTCTACAAAATGTCAAGGGACCATTACTGTAACTTTTCTAAGTAAAAAAAATGTCAAAGGACTAACGGTGAAAGTCAACGCAAACGACAGGGACCAAAACCGTAACCTTTTAAAATAGTAATCGTCAATGTTACGTACATTGGTAAGTATTTAAAAGTATATTACGTATCTTTGGAATAAAATAAGTATGTTACGTATATCGGTTAATTTCAGAAAGTTTGTTACGTATATTCAGACTTCACCCTTTTACAAAATTTTGACATGACTCGTCCGTTTATATAACATTTCCAAGTCGAATGACTTTAATAAAACCAACTTTTCCCAACAAAACATTGTTCCGACAATCTTCCCAAATCAACGACATTTTATTTCTCATTTATCCAACACGTTCCAATAACCCTTACAAAACGATTCAACACAAATCCGATTAGTTAAGTTTAACTAAGTACTAGTTTTAGAAGCTATAGATTATCTTTATTGGTTATTGGGCTTAATAATACATTAATAGTCCATAAAAACCAAGTCCAATATGCCAATCCCTTAAAGTCCGTTATGTCCAAAACTCCAAATATATCAAGTTCATTACAAGTCCGATGTCCAATATATTACGTCTGATATGTGTTCAATAGTTAGTCCAAAACCAAGTCTCAATCCAGTAGTTTTTAGTCCAATGTCATATATATATATATATATATAGGGTGGAGTTATTTTAAAAAGACCCTTATAATAAAAAGTGTAGGAAGGATTGTATATATATATATATATATATATATATATATATATATATATATATATATATATATATATATATATATATATATATATACTGGAGGTTACATATCAAGGAAGAGTTCCACCGGAGGGATCTTCGATCTGAGCTATCAGTAAAAAGATAAAAATTGTCGAAGTCTGCTAACTGATCTTTGAAGAATTTGATCGCTGTTATACTCATATGGTTTGATGATGACACGACTTTGATTGGTATTGTTGACGGTTATTGCTGCTATTTTCGTTTCTGCTGATGACATTCGGTTCCTATTGATTGGTTCCTGCTGTTCGGTTGCGTTACTGCTGGTACTCTATTTCATTTCTGCTGATCATTCTGTTTCTGCTGCTGTACTTCAATACTGTTGTTGCATTCAGTTCTTTACAAACTTCACAACCAAACTTCTCTCCACACCTTTAAAATGGCAGAATCTAACAATAAAAGGGATCGTGCAATATTTCCTTATTTGATGAATGATGAGTACGAGGTCTGGGCTCTAAAAATGGAACAATGGATCACGAACAATGATATGAATATCTGGAAGGTGATTCAAAATGACAACAGCTTGAAAAGGGCCAGAAGAGATCGCGATGGAAAAATCATTATTCTCCCTCCAACGACTGTAGATGAATACATTGATGTACAAATGGAATCAAAGGCAAGAACTACTTTGCTTCAATCTATTCCTGCTGATCATGTAGTAGATTTCCATTATATGGATGATGCAAGAGATATATGGAATGCAATCAAAGCAAGGTATGGTGGAATGACTGAATCCAAGAAGATGAGTAAGGAAGCTTATACTATAGGTGATGCTAGAGAATTTGCACTCATGGGTGTCATTCCTAAGGTACATAACTGCCCTTTTGGCTGTGTCAATAAGTATAATGATCTTCAAATGCAGTATAATGAACTTAATGAATAATATAAAGAATGCTATATTCAGGTGCAAGCCTATAAAGGTGCTGTTAAAACTTTAGAGGAACAAAAGATTTGTTACCAAAAGAATTAGTTAGCATATGAAGAGAAAATTATGGTGTTAGAAAGAGATTTAGCAAATACTAAAAATGAGTTAAAGTATTCTGCAAAAGAAAGCAAAAGTAGATTTGAAAAAATAAGAATTACAGGATAAGTTTGAAAAAGAAGTAGCAGGTCGTATGAAGTGGCAAGAGGGAGCTAAACACCTTGATAGGTTAATTGATAGTTCTCAATCCACTAGGACTAAGAGAGCTTTAGGTTATGAACACGTTATAGGGCCAGATGAGATTTATGACCCTAGTGAACCAAGTGTTTTTGACCCTGAACCACTTTTGCAATTTCAAACTCTTGTTAAATATGTTAAAGAAAGAGGAATGAATGCTGTTTTTTGACCCTGAACCAAGTGTTATTGAAATGTAATAGTTTTATTTCTGTTGTTAGTATATTTATGGTTTCTGTTGATACAGTGGTTCCTGCTGTTAGCAGATATTTGATTCGGAAGGGATATGCATGAGTTATATTAGGAAGTGATAATGCATATCTCCTCTACACGTTTTCTAGTTATTGCTGTATTAGTGTTCCTTGTGTATAAAAGGAACATACGATCATTGTATTAGGTACGAGACTTGATACGTGGGAATCACACCAGGCTTTACCTCTCAAGGGACCTCGAGAAGCTTACAACCCCCACCAGGCAGTGTACCTGATCGTTGTAGTATAATATAGTGACAAGTACCGGGGGATTGATCGTTCAACTCAAGAATAGTGTCGCTAGGATTAGAAAGTCTCCTAAATTAAGTCTAATGGTGAGGGTTGATTCTTTTTGTATTTTTAAGTTTTATGAAAGCAAATAAAATCTCGGTTTTTGGAAGAGTGGGCGGAATTAGTTGCTAGCCAACTAACCCAATAACTAAAGATGCAATCAAAATAAAATGACAGAAATGAAAATAAATCTAATTATACTAATGTAGTGTAACAATAATGGGGAAAGTTGTGTTTACTTAGGTTTCATTACTCCCTATATATCTTTTACAGGTTGATAATTTGTTACAATTGCATGGATGACGGGTCGTATTCCTTAATACTAGTCGTAGGGCCGTGTACAATATTCCCTAACTCTATAGGATCCTACTTCACTCCTATGTCGAGCCGTTAGAAGCTCCTAACATGGGATCATTAGAATTCTCCTACGCATTAAATACAACCAAAAATCATAGTACACCTCTGATCATGTTTCTTAAGATGTTCAAGTATGTTATCAATGGAAGTCTGCCAGTTTTCTTAAGCCTAACATCGAATACAATCATCCGTAACAACTATAAACAAACAATCAACCCATAATTAACATCTAGGTTTCACTACATCTAAGCAAACACAAAAGAAATCTAGCCTAGCATGTTAAATTGAAGACAAGCGTAAGATATATTCAAACAACACATAGACATATTGATTGAATTGAAAGAGTACTTATCTATACTACATATAATGCACAAATGAATCTCTCTCCAAAATTTTCAGACTTACAAGAAATAAAGCATGGTTTACAAAACTTTAATGCACCAAATGTTGAGAATTACAACAAAACAAGCATATGGTACAACAAAAATAAGCTTGGAGTCATTTTCAGACCACTTTTCTATCAAACAACATTAATACTATTAAATAGTAGTCGTTAAAATACCCCTTAAGTGAAAAATACTACCTTATAAGCATTATTTACAAGGACTCAAAGCACACATAAAACTAAAAAAATAATACTCACCTAATACAATTAATACACTATTAAAAACGCCTTTTCATAAAAAAAAATACAATTTTTTAACAACAAAGTACAATATAATTAACACATTATTCGAGATCTAGCAGCAGCCTAAAACATAAATATGTTACTTTTGCTTTACGAGTGACTTATGGTTTAAATTTATGCAAATATCATAAAAATTACGAAACAAAAAAGCTACAATAAAAAAATGAAAAAAATACGTTGATTAAAAATCAACCCCGCTGCAACACGCAGTATAAATGAAAAATATTTACTCGCCACAAAATTAGTCACCAGGTACCCACCGCCGCATTGCGCGGGTACCCTGCTATCTCAATTGAACATAAGAGGTTTCAAAGGGTAAAAACCCTTGAAAAAGCTATGAAAATCGGACTAAGGTTTTTCTCCAAAGTTGCACCCTAAAAGTTACACACTAATGAATAAAAATTGGAAAACTATATATGGATTTTACAGGGTGACGGCGTCAAGAAGAAATCTGTGACGCCGTCAACTCGCCGCCCATAATGAAATCGGATTGTCTAGATCCACTTTTGACGCCCTCATGTGTAAAGTTGCTCTGGGCCATCACTAATATTTGGACCATGACGGCCTTGGGTGATGCCGTCATGTCCTTAGTACAAAACTTTCTGGATCGTCATGTGCACCATCCACTTCCACCTCTTGTATTACTCTTGACGCCGTCATTAAGGATCTTGTGACGCCGTCAGGTACTGTTCCCAGCAAGGAAAATTAAGACTTTGCCGTTTTCTTCACTTTTATGCTCCAAAAACGTCCAAAATGCTTCATTTTCCAGATTTCACTCCAAAAGTACCTAAAATGACAAAATGAACGATTTAGGGTAATATTTGATCAAATAATTTCGAATACGGGCTTAAATGACCCCTTAAAAACGGTTCATTTTTTGCCTCATCAAGACTCCTGAAACACACTTGAAGAAAAACAATTTTTATTGATCCATAAAGGATCATTGTTTATTAGAAAACCGTGTTCATAACTTTGATTGTGTTCCTTATTATTCCGCCGTGCTTGTTCAATCATTGTTATTATCCTAGATAGGGCTTAAACGATCTTCTACAGTTTAGTATTGGTATTTGAGTTTTTAGGTTTGCTTATATACGATTGAGGTTTGGCTGTTACAAGTTTGGTTGAAATTGAGAGTATAAATATTCGAAAGCAGTTACAAGTGGACACTTAAATACATTTAATTTCCAAGATGTTACAAGTCTGAATTTTTAATATCAGAATTAATACATTTAACTTTGAGTTGAAACCTCTTTATATGTAACTTTCTTTTTGTGGAAATGTTTTTGGTCTTATTTTTTTAAGACTTCTAAATTTAGATGTCCTAAATACATTATAATGTAGTATATATATATATATATATATATATATATATATATATATATATATATATACTAGCTTCGTAACCCGCCCAGTGGGTGGGTTCGCTTTATATTATTGTTTGACAAAATCAAATTGGACGTAAGTAAATAATAAATAACGTCGAATATGTTAAACAAAAGTAATGAAAACAAATAGAAAGTGTTTCATGTATTATATGTTAAAAGAAAAATGATATGTAACCTATCTAATCTATAATTAGTACTAATTGTTCCACCAAGTGTCTGAATCAATAACATGTTCTAAGAATCAACATTTTATCCACAAAAATGATTATTTTCAATGCATGTCACGAAAGAATCAAGCACAAAGTAAAACAATGAAGCTCAAGCTAGTCCTCGACATGAGTAACTTTCATGCTTTCCTCTCGGTTAACCAAAAATCCAAGATGTTAAACTGTAATTCCAATGATAACTACTGGAATCATCATTACTGGACTCAACTGCAGAATCATCATTATTGGAATCACTGACCTGCGAATATCCAAAATTTTAGCTATGTTTTAATAATGATAGAGAGAGTTTAGATGAAGTGAATAACAAATTAAAATAATACATCGATAAATTTCCAAATGGACAATTAGAACTGAAGAATATAGATTATGAATAGTACCTTTCCCGTCCGAGCTGACACTACAACACAAAAGAATATGTCATTAATGCACCCTATCACCTGTGGAGGCAGTTTTCCAAATCATCCTAAGCTTAGTATCATCACCATCATCTGGTTTGATTATGTCTCTTATGCTATCTCATCCTACTCACCCATGTTCCAAGCAACATTAGCTACCTGATGAGACATATTATAAAGGGGTGTTTAGATTAGTTGTTTTTATTCCGGCTTGGTATGCATCAGCAGGAGCCATTCACACATTATAATTAACATGAGAAAGTGCCTTGAAGAGTCCCAAATAATGACTCCCAAGCTCATGATCAAAGCGAACACACAAATCCTCTACCACTTCAGCCACTGAATCTGCATTCAATAAGTATTAGATGCAAATGTAGGTAGAGCATATAACATGTGTGTTAAATATGTACGAAGGTAAAATAAATAATATCCAGAAACACCTATATTTGATACACACGTGTGAAGCACAAAATATTAGTACCTTTTGAAGACGTAAGAAGATTTACGTTTTCCACAATATCTAGAAACATCTGCAACCGAAAAAGTCAAGATTGACCAGAACTGACCATCAAAGAGATCATAACAAATAAAAATGCAATGAAATGTTCTTACCTTATTCTTTATATAATGTAGACCTCCCTAAGCCAACCAACAACACCAGGTACTTGTAGCAACAAATCGAAATATATATCACACAGAGCAAATTCAGTTATGCTATAACGTACAGGTAGCAAAATGCGTAGTCCTAAATCCACTTATTAGTTACTGTATTTGCTTATCTTTACACTCAAAGGACTTATTTTTATCGGAATTTTCACTTTACAATGTTAATCCAAACACCACCTTAACTAATTACTTGTGTAAAAAAAAATTTGAGTAATTGAGTCCCCCTATTTTAGAAAGAACATGCAAAAATAGTGATTAGAATACAAAAGTTTGAGTCAAACCCTCCATATAATGTACTTCTGAACCGAACCGATAAAATAAGTGTAGATTTGCATACCTTCCGTGTTAACAAACCCTCCATATAATCTACTTCTGAGACTTTTGTTGGTGAGAAAGATATTCAAAATATGTTCTTACCACTCTTGCAGTTCCTACCGTTATGGCCATTGGTGCAGTAGTTGCACTTAATCCATAAGCCCACATCATGGGGATCTTAATAACCCGTGAAACTGAATATGTTGCTACCAGTTTCAGACTCGCCTAAATAAAGTCAAAGTTAAAAATAACTAATAAGAAATCTGAATAATCATTTATAGAAATCATGTTTGGGATGCGACATTGGATGGTACAAAGTTGGATACACTTAGTAGTGACACCATTTTGCAGGTTGGCATAGCCAAAACACTTTTTGACAAAAAGTTTAAAGAAAAAATATTCATTAAAAAATTTTATGTCAAATATATGTTTCAAAAATCCAAAGTTTTGAATAAATGATGTTATAGATGTGTTTAAAGAATATTATTAACCTTTTCAATTAAACCAAGAACGCCCGACTTTGATGGGATCGAGCATATTCCTCCTTCGATCTAAATGATATCAACGTCTTCCTGTTTCTTGAAGCCTGATTCCTGAAACCGTCAATTGTGGTACTCTCATCCCATATGGAGCTAAAATTATATAAATAGGCGCCAACATACGTTCAACATGCATCATGACAGAATTGGGAATCTTGGATCTCGGTCGGAAACTATAAAAAATCAGAAACAAAGATGTAGCGCAACTAACTCATATTTTCGTTCCTAAGAATTGATATTGTTTTTATGAACAATAAGTGATAAGCCGTTAAGTTCACTATACAGAGTTGTCGCAATCATATATGACACGCTTCAAATATATACAATTTAAATAAGTTGATAGATACGTAAAATAAGCTAATCCAACACCCCCTTCACATCAGTTGGATAAAAAAATCGATCTAGTCACACCATAAATATTTACAGTTTGGTGAAAAAAATCTTATAATTTTTTTAGCTTTCACACCGCTTTACTACCAAACAGAACTAAAGATCCTATCACTTGTATCTTCTACTTTTAGGATAGTACAAACCTAGCTATCAATGAAGCATGGCGATTGTAGATCAACTACTCCCGACCCAACAGGTTTTGACCCATGATCACCCTCTTTGTTTAGCACATAAGTAATGGCCAAAATTGCAATCAAGGCAGTTTTCGAGTTTATGTATAGAGGCAAAATTGCTAATAAAAAGGCATCTACCATTAAACCTGAAAATTAAGTAAGTTACATGCAATTCTATCCAGAAGGTACTTGAGGGCAGCCCTGGTAGCAACCCTTCTGAGCTATAACTCAGGAGCCATCCAATACGGGGTACCCTTCATTGTCTTGGCTCGAGTCATTGTAGCCTACAGAAAAATATATGGGCACGTGGTTACGAAGAGACTTAATTTAAATGGGATAAACTCCTGTATGGAAAAATTAAAAATTAAATGGTTATTCATCCTTCCAATAATAAGCAAGTGTCATATTGATACGACTTGGCTTACAACAACATTGGCTTAATAGGTATCCATAAGAACAACAAAAATATAGAACGCGAGAAGAATATCGATGGTGTGGACCACCCGTGATACCACTTTGCTAAACGTTTGTTAGCTGATAAAAGAACTAAATATCGTTTGATGTCTAACCTTTTGTTGACTGAACTTGGTGCTCCCTCGAAGTTTCACTATCGATACCAATGAGTCGAAGCCTATAGTCTTCCTCAGCAAAACCTAGCATAGCATGTTACAGTAAGCTTGAAACACATAAATAAAGAATTTACAGTTTCCATGAGTTGCTTCGCTTCTGTTACAGTAAGCTTGAAACCGAGCCTAGCATGTCCTGTATTTAGTTCCTCGTAAATGATTGGACCACTTTTATCTATGTTAATATTAATTCACATTGCTTTCGGACTTTTAATAGAGATTAACTTAGTAACTTAAATGCTAGATACCAAGATAGTACATGAGAACAAAAGTATTTCAAAAGTGAGGTTCTTTCATCCGTTAATCGGGTTAACCCGAATATTTATACGGATTGGTTACAGGTTATTTTTTTGCCATTGTTTTTGTTCATTTATCGATATTCTTATTTGGGTAGACATGAACCATAACATCTGATAATTGAACTCGTATAATCTACACTCGAATAACCTACATTACCTTTATTGGTCTTTCTTTGAAACATTTTATGGAACACTTGGCGAGCTTTTCATCAAACCTATGATAACTGAAGTCAAAAATAAAAATAAAGTTCCAACCAAACATCATATATTTGTGAATAAAATCCCAAGATCAGTTTTTTACAAAGCTAACTTCATATACATTTTATCAAACACCTAGTGTGCATAGAATCTCATCATGAAATTGATTATGAATCCAAATTATAATTTCACCACAAATTAAACATAAAAGCAAATCAATCAATAAACATGTCATGATTTGAAAATTGTAAAAATCAATGGCATACCTGTGTCATTGTGTTTATAATCCTGAAATAGAATCGTGAAACACACAAACATAAACTGAATTTGTCCCTTAATTTTTGACAATATAAAACACATCAAACGATGAATCATAAAACCCCTATTTTTTTGGATAATATTGTTTTATTATTCGAATGAAAAGAATGACTTAAACGGGAATTAAAGGTCAAACATACCTTACAATGATCGTAAATAGTTAACTCCGAATAAACAATCCCATCAGTGAGTCATCAATTCAAACTACAAAAACCATAAACCTTATTAGTTACAACTCATACAAACATGATTATGTGATTAAATAATTGAAAATCATATGAACATGATATATGAAACGGATTTGTAAGAATGAAATTGCATACTGGAATTGTTTATTTTGATTTCAGATGGGATTTCTGAGAATAAATTTGAAGAGGTGATAATGTGGATGGTGATTTTGAATAGATACATGCTCCTAGTATTTAATTTGTTTTTAATATGGCTACAATTAAGGGATTTTTAAAACCAATTGATTTAAGTTGCCATAAATAAGAGCCGAGTGAGCAGGGAAATGTTATTGTTTTTAATATTATTTTGGTAGTTAGCATTAAAGCATGACATTATTGGATGAGAAAGATTTAACACAAAATTCAAATGCTCCAGTGGTTGGATTGTTGCTTGTTTACATGGGAGACCGGGGTTCGAATCCCCCTGGTGTCAAATTTTTTTAAACGAATTTCGTGAAACATGCCAACGTGGCAGTTGTCAAAGTGCCAACAGGGATGATATTGCCTACGTGGTATATGACTCATATTACCCAGTCAGCAGTGTAGTGCCAAGTGTCATGGTACAGCTTTCAAAGCATCATGTGTAAGTCGAAACTTGTCTCATATGTATGTGTATATATATATATATATATATATATATATATATATATATATATATATATATATATATATATATATATATATATATATATATGGGGGGGACTTTCTTGAGAGAACCATTTTATCTGCGAGAACTGAGAGAACCACCAAAAACATACATGCACGCCTTTTAAAATAAAATAAAAATACATGCAAATCATCAATAATCGTAAGTATCCACCAATGTTCTTCAATATCCTCATGAACTCATCATCTTTTTTCACAAAAACCTTACACACGGCCGCAATATTGTCGTTGCACGCCTTATAAGAACATACATGCACACCTTAGAAGAAAATTTTTGTATTTCCAATTTCTTATCAAATTCTTTAGAACAACTATGTTTTTCTTAAAACATGTATGTTGTTTTTAAAACATATGTGCAAAAATACAATTATTGAAGTCGTGCATATATGTTTTTGATAGTTCTCTCAGTTCTCGCAATTAAGATGGTTTTCGCAAGAAAGTCTCACTATATATATATACACACATACATATATGTTGCACTTAACAGGGTTTTATATGAACATGTATGTTATGCAGGTATGTGTCTTAAGGTGTATGTAAGAAAACATACATGTTTTATATGAAGATGCAAGTTTTTTAATGCAAAATTAGAGTTCTCGCAGTTCCCGCA